>CM060115.1:40946919-41546919 GCA_030522415.1 Channallabes apus | reverse complement strand
TCTGTTAAGCCGCCATCTTCATCTCTGTAGTTTGGCAGCGTCAGTACGGCGGGGGTGGAGGCGGGTTGTTAAAATCACGTGATTGCAACTCAGCGCAGCTGGCTTGTTTTAACGTGTTCTTGAGAACGAAGCGCCATCTAGTGGTGGCACCAGGTAAATGAATAAATTGGGCTTGAATGGGCGTGTTTACTGTGAAATCTTGACACGCCTTTCGGCCAGAAAAGGGAGGGGGGATTACGGCGTGCAAAGGCCATTCACACTTCAGCCACACTGTCGCGGCTATTTGGCGTGGCTCTCACTGTATATCTTTCATAAATCACACAACTAAAATATAATTAAACAGTTTATTCACCAACATTACCAAATATTTGTGACGTTCACAGTCTAGATCCAAGTTGTCTTTTTAATAAAAGTGCATTCAGCTAAATTTTGCATCCATAGAAAAAAACTGCACGGCACCAGGGCCTGAAATACTTGTTTTAAACAAAATTGTGTAAAATAATAATAAATAAATAAAATACAGCATTCATTTAGAAATAAAATACAGCAGAAAATACATTAAACAAACTGTAGAATAAACGTTAAAACTTAATAGCCCTCGGAAGCAGTGAAGTTGCAACATTCAAATCAGCACTCTGGACTAGTGCACTTAAAAGTATGCCATTGAAACCATAGCGCATTAAAACATTAAGCTGAACATGTAAACACAACATGTAAAGACTTGTAGTCAAGCCAAATCAAATGTTTTAAGATAACTTCATATTTAAAGCTTGCACTTTTGGTGATAGCTTAATCCCATCAAGTTCTAGAAGAACTTTCTGAAAATAGCTCAAATGTGTAGCGCAGTGCTCGGAGCTATTGCCACATTCTTGCAAAATTTCCTCTCCTTCAAGGATTATGGATACACCAACCGGTTCTTCCCCTTCAACAGCACAGACGACAAGGATTTTAAGAAGGTGCATACTGGCATCACTTCGTCTGTCCCCCTGCATAAAATGTACAAGAAAATAAATAATTTATTTTGAGAAACAAAAAAAAAAATCTGACCGTGGAAACATGAAGAAAAAAATAATAAATTCCCTCAAATAAAGCATGTTGCTATATGTTTATGAAAAAAAAAGACTTTGTAGTCAAAATTGAAATGCATATAAAGATTTAATATTCACAATTAATTACCCGAACTTTCAAAAGTAAAGGCATAGCGGCACAGGGCAAAACCATAAAGAACATTGACTTTAAATTAGGTTTGTAACAGGAGTTTAACAACTCATTGTGCATTGTTTTTTAAAATCCATCCTCTTGTTACATCCTTACAAACACCCGCACACACATATACAAGAAAAAAAAAAAAAGACAACACCGTAAAAAACATCTGCTTTTTTTTTCCGATACGTTGTTTGATTTTTATGAATGAATTTATTTGCATAGCTACAATTCAGGTGCAATAACTTTCAACTTTTATAGGTGAAGAAATATTGTAATAAAAGACAAAACTGTCAAGAACATCAACTATTGCCTATGATGCGTTAGAAGAGCTTTCTGAAAAGTTTCTATTACGCCAATATACTTAAACATAGCCTTGATGCTTAACAGATCCTTCAAGCGTGAAGATTTAGTGACTGAGGTCTAAACAATAAATAACTTCTATTTTTACATTTTGTTAGATTTTTTTTTGTTTCTGAAATAAGATGATTACTCACAACAATTACTAAAAGAAACTAAAAAGAAATTTCATATATGTAAGTTTAATGACAGAGGAATCAAGTCTAATCATTCAACAGTATCAACTTCTAACTCAAATGAGTCGTTTAAAAAATATATATATTTGTGTAACTAACTTTCATAGGTGAAGAAATATTGTAATGGAAGACAAAACCTTTGAGAACAAAAACTATTGCCCAAGATGTTAGTTTTTCTGAAAAACGTTTCTAAAACGACATTATACTAGACTTAGCCTTGCCACTTAACAGATCTTTCAAACATGAAGGTTTAGGGATAGACAACACGAACAATTCCCTCAGATAAAGTATGCTGGTAAAAGTTTATGAAAAAAAAGAAAGACTATGTAGTCAAAATTGCACTGCATATAAACTTTAATATTCACATTAAGCTATCTGGGCTTTCACGAGTGAAGGCTTAGTGACACTGGGAAAACATGGCAAAAGCATAAAGAACGTTGACTTTAACTTAGATTTTAGGAAAAGTTTGTAACAGAAGATTAACACCTCAATGTGCATTTTTTAATCCATCCTCTTGTTACATCCCCAAAAACACGGGTACGCAGACACAACTACTCGAAAACAAGACAAAAAATATAAAGGATAATAGTTTTTTTCCAGATACGTTGTTTGATTTAAAAAAAATTATAATAATAATTTGTGTAGCTAAAATTCTGGTGCATTAACTTTCAACTTTCATATGTGAAGAAATAATGTCATGGAATAAAAAAAACAACAACTGTTGCCTAGGATGTGTTTAGAGTTTTCTGAAAAGTTTCTAAAACGACATTATAAATAACACATAGACTTGACGTTTAACAGATCTTTCATACATGAAGGTTTGGCGATAGACACCGTAAAAAACAATTCCCTCAAATACACTATGTTGCTAAAAGTTTATGGGGGAAAAAAAAGACTGTATTCAAAATTACAATGCATATAAACTTTATTAATCACATTTAGCTACCTTAACTTTCACAATTGAAGGCATGGTGATGCAGGGAAAAACAAGACAAATACCTAAAGAATGCTGACTTTTACCTTAGGTTTTTTTTTTTTTTTTTTTAGAAGAGTTTCTAACAGAAGTTTAGCATCTCCTTTGAACTGAACGTTGTCCGGCCAAGCGTTTACGACATCTGGCACAAGGACACTCACCCGTCATAAAAGCTCCTCAACCCTTATTTTCTATTAACTATCACCCCATGACCCCTGACAGAACTTTCAGGCTTTAGTGACAGAGGAAACATGAAAAAAAATGTGAACAATTCCCTCGAATTAAGTATTTTGCTAAATGTTTATAAAAAAAAAAAAAGACTATGTAGTCAAAATTGCAACGTATATAAAGATTTAATATTCACAATTAGTTACCCGAACTTTCAAAAAGTTAAGGCCTAGTGGCACAGGGCAAAACCATAAAGAACGTTGACTTTAAATTAGGTTTGTAACAGAAGTTTAACAACTCCTTGTGCATAGTTTTTTTTAAAATCCATCCTCTTGTTACATCCTTACAAACACCCACACACACATATACAAGAAAAATGTTTTTTATTTCATACATGTAAGTTTAATTACCAAGGAATCAAGTCTAATCATTTAACAGTTATCAACTTCTTAACTCAAATACGTTGTTTTAAAAAAATTGTGTAAGTAATTAAATTTCATAGGTGGAGAAATATTGTAATGGAAGACAAAAACCTATTGCCCAAGATGTTAGTTTTTCTGAAAAGTTTGTTAAACGACATTATAAATAACACTTTGATGCTTTCAGCTTTTTTTTTGATATGTTGTTTGATTTTTATGAATGAAAAATTTAATTGCACGGCTAAAATTCTGGTGCAATAACTATTAACTTTCATAGGTGAAGTAATATTGTAATCAAAGACAACAACTATTGCCTATGATGTGTTAGAGTTTTCTGAAAAGTTCTAAAATTATATTATACTTACACATAGCCTTGATGCTTAACAGATCTTTTAAAGCGTGAAGGTTTAGTGACGAAGGAACCATGTCTAAACAATCAAGAACTTCTACTTTTACATTTTGTTTGTTTGATTTTTGTGAGTTTCTAAAATAAAAAAGTATTGCTCACAACATTTACTAAAAGAAATTTCATATGTGTACGTTTAATGACCGATGAAACAAGTCTAATCATTCAACAGTATCAACTTCTTAACTCAAATACGTTGTTTAAAAAATAATAATTTGTGTAAGTAATTAACTTTCATAGGTGGAGAAATGTTGTAATGGAAGACAAAACCTTTGAGAACAGAGACTATTGCCCAAGATGTGTTAGTTTTTCTGAAAGGTTTCTAAAAATGATATTATACTTACACATAGCCTTGATGCAACAGATCTTTAAAGCGTGAAGGTTTAGTGCCAGAGGAACCATGTCCGAAAAATCAAGAACTTCTACTTTAACATTTTGTTAATTTTTTTTAAATTTCTAAAATAAAACGTATTGCTCACAACATTTACTAATAGAACCTAAAATAAATGTCATGTGTAAGGTTAATGCCGATGAAACAAGTCTAATCATTCAACAGTATCAACTTCTAACTCTGATACAGTATGTTGTTAGATTTTGACAACAAATTGTTTTGTGTAACGAAGTTTCCAGTCTAATTACTTTTAATTTAGGTGAAGAAATATTGTAATGGAAGACAAAACTTATGAGAAAGAGAAGAAAAACAACTTTTACCTCAGATGTTTTTGTAAGAGTTTTCTGAGACGTTTCTACAATGACATTATATTTACACCTAGCAATGGCAGCTAACCGAACTTTCCAGCGTGAAGGTTTAGTGACCGAAAGAAAAAACTCAAACCCTCAAGAACAACCCAAGAACATTTACTGATCTGTTTACTTCTGATCAGTTTTTGTTAAGATTTTGAAGAAAATACTTTGTGTAACTCACATTACCGGTTATTTTGAGAGCATTCAGAGCTAACTCAACTTATATGTTAGGGTCTTTTGAAACATCCAGAATAAAACTGTAAGGGGTTTATTCCTACCCCTGTGTGAATGTTTCCCTACAGAGATAATAATACAACCCCCCCCCCCCCCCATGTGTGACCGGTTTCTCCCAAACTCTGTGCTGTGTTGTGAATTTAACGAGACCGGACAACAAATATTCCACAAGCCACTTTTATTATTATGAATGAAGTAAAAACCAAATGAATAAAAAACTTCATGTTTGCTTATAACTCTGTGATTGTGAGTCAAAACAGTTAATTTTAGCCATGGAGTTCAAACATACATACATAGTGTCACTTCCAAAGAAAACATGCGTTAAACAACCTCTATTTGTGCTTCCTTACAAATAAACTGCATTTTTATCACCAAAAATACATCTTACTCGCAATAAACCAACTTTAACTAAACATTTTATTTATATTTTAAGCTAGAGCTCCGTCAGAACTCACCTCTCTCCAGCTACCCTTACCGCGCGCGCACTGAAGGAGACCAGCCGAAACCGGAAGAAGAAGCGGGAACTCTAAAAGGGGCCGTGTCCCATTTTTTTTAGCAGTCACAAGCATAACCGAATATTTTAACACTAGTGCAAAACAATAAGATAAAAATAAATTAGCAATAAAATAATGATTTCCAAAGTATAAAATATAAAAAACATGAAAGAAATATTAACCTAAAAGACAGATTTTGAGTTAAAATAAATGTAAATATAGTATCTGCTACACATGCATGTACGTAAACACATATGCACAATTTTCAATTCAATTTAGTTTTATTTGTATAGCGCTTTTAACAATTGACATTGTCTCAAAACAGCTTTACACAATCAAAAGAATTATTTAAGTTTGTATGGAATGTGAATGTGTATGAATCAAAATGTTCAGATATTCCCTGGTGAGCAAGCCCGAGGGCGACAGTGGCAAGGAAAAACTCCCAGAGATGGTAATAGGAAGAAACCTTGAGAGGAACCAGACTCGACAGGGAACCCATCCTCATCTGGGTGAAACAGATAGCAGGAAATGATCTGCATTTATACAGTGTTAAGTGTTAGGTTCAGCTATAATAGTTGATGTTAATTGATGTTATAATACTTCATGTAAAATGGAGTCCAGTAGTTATTCGAGACTCAGATAGACTTGTAGAAAGTTCCAGTCCTGAACTATCGAATTGTCAAGTCCTCAGAGAAACAGCTGACAACACCAGTCGAGGCCAGAACCATCTTCTAAGTATCAAATTCAAATTCAAATTCAAATTTTATTGGTCACATACACAATCATACACAGTATAATATGCAGTGAAATGCTTTATACGACCGCCAGTGACCTTAAAAAAGAAAATAAAAGCTTGTACGTAAAATAAATAATCAATAAAAAGTAAATACTAAAGAAATAATTTTAACTAGTAAAATAAAAAAGTAAAATTAACTGTGCATAAGGGCATAATAAAATATTGCAAAAATATATGATTAAAGTGTCAGTGGTTGTGCAAATATGCATGGAGGTGACATGTGCAATTGTCCAGATGTATGAGTATTTAGTGCAAGTGTGTATGAATGTGTCCATGATTGTTCAGTCAGTGTTGTGAGCTTAAAAGATGTTATTAGTCCTGTGTGGTGTAGTGATGATTGAGAGACCTTATCGCCTGCGGGAAGAAGCTCCTCCTCAGTCTCTCTGTGTTGGCCTTTAGGGAGCGGAATCTCTTCCCAGACCGCAACAAAGAGAACAGTCCATTACTGGGGTGACTGAGGTCCTTCATGATCTTCCTGGCCTTAGTGAAGCACCGCTTGCTGTAGATGGAGTGTAGGTCAGGGAGCTCAGTGCGGATGATGCGCTCGGCTGATCGCACCACCCTCTGTAGAGCTCGTCTGTCCTGCATGGTGCTGTTCCCGAACCAGGTCGTGATATTTCCCGTCAGGATGCTCTCTAAGTAGATAGAATCATCCCCAGACACCAGGCACATCCTAAAGAGACACACGGGGAATCCATGCGATGAGACCTCCAACCAGAAACCGGGCACCAGGATGGATCAGACAGGTCCGGAGGGCAGAGGGAGTCTGGATCACTGGCAGCTCAGGACCCACATGTGTAGCTCGACAGAGAGAGAGAGAGAGAGTGAAAGGGGGAGACAGGGGGCGAGAGGAAAGAGAAAGAGGGGGAGGAAGAGAAGAGGAGGAGAGATTGCAATTAGGTATGGTCACAGTCACAATGTCTAATGTGAATGTATATTTACTGTAGAGTGCAAGCAGGGACTCCGGCAGGACTAACTATGACAGCATAACTAAAAGGGAGAGCCAGAAGGAAACACAAACATGAGGGCTCCCTGAGATGTAAAGCAAACAATCACCTCACCGTCAACAAACCTGAGTGATCAAATGAGACTGAGGAAGACAGCATCTAAAACATACCAGTTCACCATAATACTCTACGTCCATGAGTCCCCCAGATCTGCTCCTTTACCTTATGGTACTGTAGGAGTGGGTCCTACTGCTACTAAGAAATTCAGAATACGGCCCTGGAGGTCTGTAAATTATAATTAGTGGAATCGACTGAGCTGATTTAATATACTTAAATACACTTATGTTACTATAGAGAATTTCAAATGAGTTAAATTTGTGTCTGTGTTTTTGTACGATAGACAGATTATCATTATGAATAACTGCGACGCCTCCTCCTCTACCAGTTAACCGAGGCTGGTGTATGTAGCTGTATCCAGGAGGACTAGCTTCATTTAGAGCTACATACTCATCCTGTTTAACCCATGTTTCAGTTAAACAGAGTATATTAAACGCCTGATCTGTGATAATTTCATTAACAATAACTGCTTTTAATGCGAGAGATCTAATATTTAACAATCCTATCTTCAGATCAGAGGTGCCGGCTGCGCATTCAGTATGATCTGAGTTTGTGGTCTTTATTCTTTATGTTAATTAAATTATTGAAACAGACTTTCTGAGTCTTTCTACATTTTTGCTTAGATCGGGGAACAGACACAGTCTCAATAAGGTGAACCGTGAGTGACGACTCTATGCAGCTAGCAGACGGTTGGTTTAGCCTGTCTGTCTGCTCCCTGGCCTGGGCTCTGGATTGTCACCGATTAACTAGACCTCTACTGAGACTATGAGCTATACTACAGGAAATGAGAGCAGCACCTTCCCGAGTGGGATGGACACCGTCCCGCCCTAACAGGCCAGCTTTGCCCTCAAAGGTCTTCCAATTATCTATGTAGCCCACATTATTTTTGGAGCACCACCTGGACATCCAGCGGTTCAGCGACCATAACCTGCTGTAAGCTATGTCGCCACGTCTCATTGGGATGGGACCAGAGCATATTACTTCATCGGACATCGCCTTCGCTAATTTAAACACCTCTGTAAAGTTACTCTTACTAACCTCTGACTGACGAAGGCGTATATTGTTAGCTCCAGCATGTACCACTATCTTAGAGAACCTGTGCTGTCCTAGAGCCCTAAGATTACCTGCTATGTCCGGTGCTCTGGCTCCCGGGATACACCTAACCACTGCCGCTGGCACACCTAAAGGTCTAGCTAATGTCACGTGTCTCAGTATAGAGTCTCCTATAACCAGAGCTCTTTCAGGTTTCTCAGCGGGTGCATCACTGAGGAGAGCAAACCTGTTGGACACGTGAGGCGCAGAGGAGGTGTGCTCCGGTGGGCTAGCCTTAGCGTTAGCTTTGGCTGAACGAGTATGCCGCCGAGTCATCACCCACTCGCCCCGCTGTGAGGGCTCTAATGCCGGAGTCGGGGGCTGATTATCTCTGCCTGTGGCACCCAGACTGTCCGCTACGGGAATAACACTGCTCTCACACTGTCTAACTCTCTCTAAAGTCTGGATGCGCTCCTCTAACGCTGAAATCTTCTCCGTCAGAGTGCTCACTAACACACACCTATCACAAATAACGTTATCACTAATGACGGAGGAAGAATGTCTAAACATCCTGCACTCTACACACTGAACAAACTGAACGGTAGACATTATAACGTACCTCTGTGTCGGAGTTTTAGTTGTTTGGAGATGAATTCCGTTTGTTGTTCTTAGACGAGGAAACTCGCGCGTTGCGAAACTTTCGCGGCAACGATACGAAAACAGGAAGCTACGTCACCAACCACACACACACACACACACACACACACACACACACACTCACCTGGCGTAAACATTTTCTAAACAAAGCTATTAAACATTAGCCCCATCTCCCCATGGAAAAATATCTGGTCAAACTTTTATTACATCCTAATCTGATAATAGATGTTAACTAACACCCCTGCGCCATTATAAGGCCTGCTATGACAACCAGAAAACAGATTTATTCTTTTCAAGATAAGTAAAGGACCAGGTTTTTAACACATGGTCCTCGTATATATATATATAAAGCATATGCAAAACCAGCTAGACTTTTAACCGATCTGTTGGATCAGTTCAGCATGTAATTCCTAACTAAATGATCATGGCACACAGTGAACTGATGATTAACGGAGCAGCTTTTTGTTTTCTTCCATTACATTATTACTAATCACTACACACACGGTCACCCCAGCTCTAGTCTTAGGGAACTTTTTAAAAAGACAAAATAGGCACAGTCCTACCTAAAATAAAATGTGGATAAAACAACAGATTTAGATGAGCACTCAAAAAATAAACACATTTTATGACTAAGCTGAAGAGGCAGAGGCGGGGTTTCGTCACGCGCAGATCCTGCCAATCACAAGGCCCGGGAGGAACCCCATTCGATTCCCCTTTCACAAACTCAAACTCCGCGCGCATCCCGCACCAGACAAGACTTCGCTGCTCACGCGCTACACGCTCATGACATCGGACAAACTCATACGCGGCGAAACCGTTTACGCGGGGACCTCGCTTTTGTCTCTTGTATTTTTTCTCGAGGGTATGCACGCAACAACACCGTTTTTTAGTCGTATCATCGAAACCAATTTACTTCTTCAACGACTCGGGGCTCTCGCCCTCTGGTAACGTTTATGCTTCTTCTCTTTAAAAATAACTTAAAACTAACAAGTTCGGTAGTCCTCAGTCATTAAAAATGCTCCAAGTTTTTACCAAAGTGAATAAATGTTTCACTGTTTGCCCCCTCGGTAATAAATACATTCTCCCTGTCTTAATAGTTACGCACAAACACCTTGAAATGAGTCCCCTCACCAAGCATATTTTTCAAATAAAACAAAAACACACTGAACAAATTCTTACAATAAATAAATGAAATAAATACATATACAAATAAATACGTATATAAATGAATAAATACGTATATAAATAAATACGTATATAAATAAATGAATGAAACGATGTCTAACGCATATGCCCCTCCCTTTTTATCAAAAACCTCCCGGTCATAAAAATTCCTAAAGGTCATCCAAAGGTCAAAAAAGCACTTAAGGGAGTAATAAAACTGTCAAAATCGAGTTTGACGAAAGCTTGTTAGGATATATTTTTCATATATCCTCATACAGTATAGGTTCTTTCCATGTGGGGCACGCACACTGCTCTGGGTCAGACACAGACAACGGGAAACAGGAACTAAGCTCTCAAGCAAATGCTTCCCAACAGAATACCGTAGGTCGCATCGCCAAAATTCTTTCACCGTGAGTGGCAGGAACTTCCAGACTACAACATATTGAATTCTCATGCCTGTAGAGTGCATTATACTGACGTGGCGACAGTGTAAAAACACCCTCCGATGTTAAATGCGAGCCGAAAATTTAGTACTTTTGAACGGCAAACAGGAATTAAGCTCTCAAGTGAGTAAACTAGACAGCAAGGTAAATACACAAAACTTACCGTCAAATTATTTTTTTTCCTCAATAACAATATATATATATATATATATATATATATATATATATATATATATATATATATTTTTTTTTTTTTTTTTAATTTATTTATTTATTTATTTATTTTAAGCACCATGGCAAATCTCTCGTAGTCAATTTTTTAACCTGTTTTAAACACATACACACATGCATACACATTTTATAGAAATGCACTTAGTTAATTTAATTTGCCTTACATTGTTGAATGAGGATGGGTTCCAAAACCAAAAATCAACATTGATTCAATGTTTGTCTTTTCAACACAGAAAAGCAATGAATTATCAACATTGATTCAACATTATTTAGCACTGAATTCAACCTCAACCAAAATGATGATTCTGATGAAATTTCAACATTGAATCAATGTCACCTTGCTATCTGGGTATGTTGGGGGGGCCCAATCCCTGTCATGGAGGCATTTTAGTGCATAACATTACAAAAAAAAATCAATGTACACATGTAAAACCAGTTGTACTATAATCCACTCTATCACTGCTAATAACTACAACATTCTTCTCATTAAGTTTGATTTCATTTTTCTTTTCTTTTTGCAAAAAAATTATTAAAGAAATTAACAACTGAATTAATATCAAACTGAATATTGTAAAGGGAAGGGTTGTAGTTATGAGCAAGGGTAGAGTGTATTATAGTACAGTTGGTTTTACATTTGAAATTTCTATAGGAAAAAAACTTATTGGATTTTGTTGATTTAATTGTCATTTTTTTATCTTTACAATTATTATTATTATTTTAATAATAAAAAACACCCCGACTCTCATTTAACAAATTCTGTTTTATTGCCACAAGAATTGTCTGTGTAATCATTTATTTGAAAATGTACATTAAAATAATTATAAATCAATTAAACAAACAAAAATAAATAAACAAATAATCCATACTGTAGCCAGTGTAATAACAGTGTAATATATTTGATGTCCTCTGAGGTATTTCTCTGTAATCTTGTGTATTCTTCTGTAAATAAACGCTTGGGTCTTGGTCATGCACTATTTAGACGGTCCCTATTTAGTGACTCCATCGGCATAAAGAGCCGGTACACAGCGTTTCTGAAAGAGTTAGCTCCAGCAGGCTGTAACAGGAGAAGATCTAAAAATATTTTTAATTGTAAAAACTCTGTCCACTCCAGAGCAAGAAAATATGCGATTTGTAATTTTTGTGTCTTTATTTCTTGATAAACAAATGAGATAATCTCGTTTCACCTCCAGTGCTCAAATATCCCCCTCTTGGTCGGCGAGTGCGAGTGACGTCACTCCCCATACAATCCCGCCCACAGTATAGACCCGCCCCTGATGCTGATTGACAAGTTTCTGTGTAACGTGTTGGAAATGCAATTGCAAATGGATTAGCGATTGCGTTTGAATTTAGGCCGGCTTGACGCGCGGCGCAGAGAAAGTGAAAAAGCAAACGTGGTGATTGATTTTGCTGTTTAAATATGACAGGTTCATGACGTGTAAGACCTGGGAAATACAAATGCAAATGGACTTTTCTTTTTCATTTGAAATTTGGCAGTCAGTGTGCGCTCGCAAAGGCGAATCAGCAAACGGTAATGCAAAGTTTGCAATTGCATTTGAATTATGGCACAGTTTGTGTGTCCACATATGGGAAACGCATTTGCAAATGCAATTTGCAATTGCATTTGAATATTGTCCGCGATATCGCTCCATACCTTTGAGTGAATGGATTACATTTAAGTTTAACCAGGGGCTTTAACTAACAGTGACTGAAATACAGTGTGACGGTTAACCCCTAGGTGGTGCCAGAACGCCGTTTGTCTGTTTAGTTTGAGTTATAGTTTGATGAAGACTTCATTTCCCAGTTTGCACCTCGGTCAGGTGACATAGAAGCTCACCTGAACCGAGGGAAGTTAATGATTGTTGATTATGTTTTATGTTTAGTATAAATAGCCTGGCTGAAGTTCAGTCAGGCGTCTAGCTTCCGTTATATTTATGCCTTAGTTTGTGTTTGGATGTTTGTTTGCCTTTTTATGTTAATAAAAGGATTTTGTGAAACCGTCAGCTCGCCTCCGCAGTCATGCCACGCACACACGCCAGACACAGACAGAATAGAAGAAGGAACCATGACATACAGGTTCTGATATCCTTCCTTACTTGTTTCAACGTCATGCTCCGGTTTGAGGCGGAAATAAAATTATACCGGCAAAACTATGGTTTATGGTTTGAGCATGCGCAAATCACACTCAACCTAATAAAAGTGCCTTGATCAAAATGAAATATTTCACGTTGGTTCCCTGCTGTAAATAGCATTATACTAGGGTGACCAAGTGACCTCTTTTGCCCGGACACGTCCACTTTTTGCGTCCTGGCGGGTTTTCATAAATTCACGAAAATGTCCGGTTTTTCATAGGACCATTACGCGTGTACGTAAATTGACTGGCGTTTTGCACACAATACTAGGGTACTACTTTTTTGCGCGACATAATTACTGGGAGGCTGCCTTGTGACACACACAGACCGGGAGCAGTGCAGAGAGCGGAGCAGTATAGCAGGGGAAATGCCGAAGCGTAAGTGCAGCTTCACCGATGAACTGCAAAGAAAATATCCCACATACCGTCCCGGCCGGGACAAGTGGGAGGTAGAGTGCAACCGTGTGCAAAGCCGGTACATATGTCTCGGGATCCAATAAAGGTGCTGGGGACCTGAAAGCTCACATGGACACAGAGAAACATAAAAAAGCTGTGCGAGATGAAAGTTCATCTGCAAAGTTGACAGAATTTTTTGTCAGACCAGGAAAAACAGAGGATGATGTAAATGCAGCAGAAGGTGCAATAGCTTTTCATACAGTGAAAAATCACAACAGTTAAAGGTCTTAAAAAGGCATTTCCTAACTCTGACATTGCAAAAAAAGTTTAGTCTTGTCTTTGTGAGACTCTTGTTATTTATTTTATTACATTTAAGAGATATATTGTTGAAGCTGGAACAGAATAGTTCATATTTAGAACAATATTTAATTATTTATTTGAAGAGTCTAAGAGAGCTATTACTTTAAGTTTTTACAGATTTCATTTTATTTTATTACAGAGGTTAATTCTGCACCATTGAAGTACTGTATAATAATGTTCATCAACCACCAAGAAGCTTGTCTGAATTCGTCTGGAGGCTGTGCCGATCGTCCTCTTTTTTGGAAATCAAAATATGGTCACCCTAATTATACTAAAGTAAAAAAAAAAAAGATTCACCCATAAGCATAAATTAGACACTTTAGTTTAAAAGAGCAAATTAAAATTTTTTAAACTAATGGAATGAGAAAAAAACACATTAAACGAACGATAGCTAGGTTTACTTTTTTCTCCTTTGCCTGTGTTTGATAATATGAAGCACATATACACTCATTCATCATGAAAGATCTATTATAAAACAAAATAAAATTCATGTTCGCTTCAGCACTATTCATCCGCGTCGTTACATTCATTGTTGTACTTGGTCCGACTTTTAGATAAAGTCCTTCCATGCGCCATCTGGCGGATATTCAGTGAAGCACAACACATTTATTTTAAATTCCCGAATGTTGCCTCTGGCAAGTCGCGGCACGCCGTGCGCTAAATTGCGGAATCCCGCGGGAAAACACGCGCAGTCTTAAAGGCGACATCTGTATTTTTATAGACTTGGCCAAGGCCTTTGATTATGTCAATCATAAACGTCTTATTGATAGGCTTTATGATACTGGCTTCTCTGAGCAATCCTTGTCATGGTTTTCTAATGATCTAAGTGATAGAGTGCAGTCTGTGAAATCTGAACAACTTCTTTCCCAGCCTCTCCCAGTCACCAATGGCGTCCCACAGGGATCAATACTTGAACCTACACTTTTTTCTATTTATATTAATAATGTAGCTAATTCTGTTACAGACTCATTTATCCATCTTTATGCGGATTATACAATTCTTTACTCTACAGGTCCTTCTCCTGCTGCAGTTTTTGCAGCAACTTCAACTCAGATTAATAGATTGAAACAGACCTTTTCCAATTTGCATCTTCAGCTAAATACTTCCAAAACTAAAGTCATGTGGTTTGGAAAAAAAGGTCACGTTTCATCTAGCTTTCCAAGTATCTGCTCCCTTGAGGACACCATTGGAACAGACTACTGAATACAAATATCTGGGTATTTGGCTAGATAACACCCTGTCTTTTTCAAAACACATTGATAATTTGAAGTCCAAGACCAAATCAAAACTTGGGTTCCTTTATAGAATGCGTTCTGCATTTAATCAAATTCAAATTCAAATTCAAATTTTATTAGTCATTAGTCATTTATTTACATTATCTGCTAGGAAAACTCTGGTGCAAATGACCATTCTCCCCATGTTTGATTATGGTGACGTTATTTATAGATCAGCATCCAAAGGCCTGCTTCAAAAGCTTGATGTTCTCTACCACTCTGCCATCCAGTTTATATCAAACGCTCCTTTCAAAACTCATCACTGTACCCTGTATTCTTCTCTCAACTGGTCTTCATTGTATACCCGCCGCAAAATCCATTGGTATATGGTCATTTACAAAACTCTCCTCGGTTTGTACCCTTCTTACTTACAAGAACTGTTACACTCTTTCTTCTGGGTATAACACTCGTTCTGCTAACCTGATTCAGCTGACAGTTCCTAAGGCTTCTTCTGCATTTGACAAGGCGATCTAGGTGCCAGGTTCAGGAGCGGGCGCATCGATCTCGGTGTCGGGTTGAGGAGCGGGCGCGACGATCTCGGCGTCATGCTGAGGAGCAGGCATGCTGATCTCGGCTCCGGGTTGAGGAGCTTCAGCGGCGTCTGTGGGGCTTGGAAGCTGCTGGGCTGGTGTGATGTCCTCAAAGTCGGGTGGAGGGGGTAATATGACGTTCTGCCATCCGCTCCCCTCCTTCTCATCATTGTCCAGTGGTGGAGGAAACAGTACAATGATTCCGACTTCATGCCAGGGGGGCAAAGGTGCGTCGTCCTCTGCGTAGAAGGGTGGGGGCGGCGGCGGGGGAAACCTTCATCCTGGCTGCACAGCCACTGTGGCTGCACTTCATCCTGGCTGCACAGCCTGGCTGCACAGCCACTGCTTGTATGCTTCAGTTAATCCAAAATGCAGCTGCCAGGGTTCTCACTAGATCCAGAAAATATGATCATAT
Organism: Channallabes apus; assembly: GCA_030522415.1. Classification (NCBI taxonomy): domain Eukaryota; kingdom Metazoa; phylum Chordata; class Actinopteri; order Siluriformes; family Clariidae; genus Channallabes; species Channallabes apus. Next base: position 41,531,252 of record CM060115.1, on the reverse strand, counting down.
AACCCCAATATTATCATCCCTGCACTGGCTACCTGTTCAGTTTAGAATAAATTACAAAATAGTATTACTTACATACAAGGCCTTAAATGGTTTAGCTCCCACATACCTAACCAGTCTTATGATGCGCTACAATCCACCACGCGCCTTAAGATCACAAAGCTCCGGACTTCTGGTAGTTCCCAGAATTTCAAAATCTACAAAAGGGGGTAGGGCTTTTTCATATTTAGCTCCAAAGCTTTGGAATAGCTTTCCAGACAGTGTTCGGGGAGCAGACACGGTTTCTCAGTTCAAAAGTAGACTCAAGACGCATCTTTTTAATCTGGCATACACATAACTCATCCCAGTACTCATACTCCAGTACACCTATACCGAATGGCAACTACGCTAATTCTCCCCATCTGTTCTGTATTTCTCTACCCATCCCGAGGCATCGGGAGATTTTGCCAGCTTCAGTAGACAAAGGCCGACCCTGCGAGGTTCCTGAGGCATCCAGAGAAGGACCAGCTCCAGCTGGATTCAGCTTTATGATGGTTGGAGCTACACATGCTGCTCCTGTGCTTCCAGTGATCCAGACCTCATCTGCCCTCCGCACCTACTGACTCGTCCCTATGCTGAACTGGTCTTCATGTCAATTGAAATAATTTCTGTCATATTGAATTTTCACCTGCACAACACACAAGATGTTATATCATTTCTATCTGTTATCGCCCAAATGAGGATGGGTTCCCTGTTGAGTCTGGTTCCTCTCAAGGTTTCTTCCTAATGCCATCTCAGGGAGTTTTTCCTTGCCACCGTCACCGTCACCCTTGGCTTGCTCATCAGAGAAATTTCATTCATTCGTCTCATTATTATCTGCACATTTTTCTCACACATCCACACTTCCAATTATTTTCTTTTCTATAATTATTATTATTATTTGTTTTTATTCATTTATTTTCTATTATTATTTTATTTATTTATTTATTATTATTATTATTATTTATTTATTTATTTATTTATTTTTTTGTTAAATTTCTTTAATTTTTGTGAAGCTGCTTTGAGACAATGACCATTGTTAAAAGCGCTATATAAATAAAATTGAATTGAAATTGAATTGAATTCCATGACGAGCACAGGCGGCGGCGGAAGAAGGAGTGCGTCATCCTTGCTGGTTAGTGACTGTGCGTCGTCCTCCGTGCCGACCGGAGGAGAGAGAGGTCGAACCTCCGGACCTGCAGTGTGGTTCCTCTGAAACTCAGTGTCTGCATCCTGGCTCTCCTCGAGCTCGGATCCTGCATTGTGGCTCTCCCATAGCTCAGAGCCTGCAGTGTGGCTCCCTTGAAGCTCTGTGTCTGCATCCTGACTCTCTTTGAGCTCGGAGCCTGCATTGTGGCTCCACCGTAGCTCAGAGCCTGCAGCGTGGCTCCCCTGAAGCTCAGTGTCTGCATCCTGGCTCTCCTCGAGCTCGGAGCCTGCATTGTGGCTCCCCCGTAGCTCAGAGCCTGCAGCATGGCTCCCCTGAAGCTCTGTGTCTGCATCCTGACTTTCTTCGAGCTTGGAGCCTGCATTGTGGCTCCCCTGTAGCTCCTGCACTTGCCTCCGCATGCTTTGTATGTGCTTGATGTTCTCCGTTGCTTGCCGCACAAAGTCGTTCTCCACTCGCTCTACCTCCCAGCTCCGCCGCATCCCTCGCTCGTTCTCCTCCCAGAGTCTCCTTCACGCTCTAAGGCCGCTCCCTGCGTTTGCTCGCCTCGACGCCGTTATCTCCTCTGCTCCCCCCCAAAAATCATCTATGGGGCACCCGTCTGCTATGCCGTCTTTAAGGTCTTGCATTCTGTCATAAACTGAGGGTGTGTTGCGGCGTGTGCGCGGCATAAATGCAGAGGAAGCAGAGAGAGTGTTCTTGTTTCTTTAGAACAAGCATAGTAGTAAAGGGCAAAATCTGGAAGGTACATTCCACCTACAGCTTTAGTTTTACAAAGGTGTGCTTTACTTATTCTACCTTTGTAATCCCACAAAAATGGTATAATAATGGAATCTAGTTGTTTGAAAAAAGTCTTTGGTAAAAATATTGGCATGTTTTGAAAAAGATATAAAATTTGGGGGAGAAAGATAATTTTAATAATATTGACCCTTCCTACTAAAGAAATGGGCAGGGATCTCCAGAACTGAATATTAACTTGCAATTTAGCCAGTAAAGGGGGGAAATTGGCTGTAAATAATGACTGAAAATCTTATATTTCCTAAACCCAGATGGCTTTCACCAACCCCGACCAATGGCGCAAATCAGCAAGCCGTTGAATGAGGAAGAGACAGTTCACAACATCAGCAACTAAGGAAAGAAATGGTTAAACATCTCCAACTCAGATGGTGTAAATCTGCATGCAACCCCTTGCAAAATTCTTCTTCAACCTTGAAAAAAGCAAACAAAAAGCAGACGGAATTAAAGATGTGCTGACCCAAAAAAACTATGTAGAAAAAGAAACAGAACAAGTGTTAAAAATGGTACAAGAGTTTTACAAGGAGAGAGGAAATACATTTGCATTCTCCTGATAAAACAAAAGGGTTCTAGCAGACAGGAGCCATTTGGATGTATACTCGTCTGGGTACAGGATATAGAAGGTGTTACCACAGAAGGCATAAGGAAGTACAGTGAGGGGTCTGTTCTCAGAGCACAGGAATCTTCTTATTAGATGTCTTACAATATTATAAAACCTTACAGTGCCCCCTTAAATTCTAACAGAATTTACTACAACTTGTCAATAAAAATTACAATAAATGAACAGTCAGGCATTGGCATAGAAGAGATTTACAAAATCAAATAAAAAAAATTTAACTAATCAAAACTCTGTGACTGTGTAAAAAATTTGAAGATATGCCCCCTTTTGTGGACAGGAACTGATAATGAACATCCTCTCTGTGAGTGTAATATTTGACTCTAGAAACCGAGCCCTGAACTCCAAACCTCCGTTTAAGAATTTAGCAGGCCGTCTCCAGTCCTTCTGGTCTTTTATCAATAGATTCCATTCAAAACCAGTTCCCCAGACCATGAAATCTAACATCTCTCTCCACAATTAACTAGGAAGATGGCGCCGGTGAGGTTGGCTGCCGTCACGACTGCTCCGACCACCTTTTCTTTGTTTTTGTTCTTTAAGTTAGTTTTCAGTGTTTTAAAATCGGCAAAATCACCACCATTGAGTACATTAGGTATGATAGAGATACTCTTGTTTCTATTGGTATACAATGTACTCACAATTCAACGTTTTCAACTCCGGATCCGAGCTGGCCGAGTGAGATCCTGAGGGAGAACAATGGACGCGACGCGAAGCGGCGGCCCCGAGGGAAATGAGCCGGCGTCAGGAACAGGCTGAGAGCCCGTGCACACCGCACACCTCTGCCTAGCATCCTGCTTGCCAACGTCCAGTCACTGGAGAACAAACTCGATGACCTCAGGGCCAGGATAAAGTTCCAAAGAGACATTCGGGACTGCAACCTCCTCTGCTTCACCGAGACATGGCTGAACCCAGCGGTGCCAGACCACGCCATACAACCAGCCGAGTTCTTCTCGGTTCACTGCATGGACAGGACGCGGGACTCGGGGAAGTCAAGAGGAGGCGGCGTGTGCTTAATGGTGAACAAACACCTGGTGCAACAGCGCGAGCGTTGTTCCTCTTACACGCTCCTGCACACCAAATCTGGAACTACTGTCCATCATGTGTCGCCCTTTTTATCTTCCACGGGAGTTCACATCGGTCATAATCAGTGCCGTTTATATCCCACCACAAGCGGACACAGACATTGCCTTATGCGAGCTACATGAGGCGCTCACACAGCACCAGACACAACACCGGGATGCTGCGCTTATTGTGGCGGGGGACTTTAATAGTGCCAACCTCAAACGCGCAGCGCCAAACTTTCATCAGCATATCACCCCACCAGGGGGTGATCATTGTTATACAACGGTCAAGGACGGCTACAAGGCGCAATCTCGTCCAACGTTTGGTAAATCCGACCATGCCGCCATCTTCCTCATGCCAAAATACAAACAAAGGCTGAAACAGGAAGTTCCGGTTCAGAGGGAGGTCGCGCGCTGGACGGACCAATCGGTGGCCGCGTTACAGGACGCACTCGATGACGCAGACTGTGAAATGTTCAGAAACAGCTCCGATGATGATGTCAGCGTGTTTACGGAAGCGGTTGTGGGATTTATCGGGAAGCTAGCGGATGATACCGTGGAGAAAAAAACTATCAGAACTTTTCCCAACCAGAAGCCGTGGGTGGATAAAACCATCCGCGACGCTCTGAGATCTCACACCGCTGCCTACAACACAGGACTTGCGTCGGAGGACATTGAACCATACAAGGCTGCGTCATATAACGTGCGGAAGGTGGTGAAAGAGGCGACGCAGCGCTATGGGAGATACCTAGAATCACAGCTCTAGGAGCCTGTGGCAGGGACTAAGAACAATAACGGACTATAAAGCACCAACATCCGGTATGATGAACGCAGACGCGACTCTGGCAGACGAGACTCTGGCAGACGAGCTCAACACTTTCTATGCTCGCTTCGAGGCTGCAGCTAAAGACGCTAGCAATGCTAATGCTAGCGGCGCTAACGGCTGCAGACAGGAAGACACTGCCAGCACCGGAAACGCGCTCATCATCACCGAGCACGACGTGAGGAGAGCCTTCAGGAGAGTGAACACCAGGAAAGCAGCAGGACCAGACGGCATCACAGGCCGTATTCTCAGATCCTGCGCAGACCAGCTAGCACCTGTGTTCACTGAGATATTCAACATCTCTTTATCTCAGTCGGTGATCCCCACGTGCTTCAAAGAGTCCATCATTGTTCCTGTCCCGAAGAAACCACATCCTGCTTCCCTCAACGACTATCGCCCTGTAGCCCTCACCTCAGTAGTGATGAAGTGCTTTGAACGCCTGGTCAGAGACTTCATCATTTCTTCAATACCTGTTGTGGAAAAATACTCAGAGTCGGGCCTTGCTTACAGAAGATTACGACCTTTATTATCATGCTATAACGGCCGGAGCTGTGTCCGTGGAGCAACTGAATTCTCTCGATGTGCATTACAGTACATATGCAGTGCCTGCCCCTCCTCTCTCCAACATCTGGGTTTCATTAAAGGGCCGTTTTTAGCCCCCCCAATGTAAAGCTTGGGTTTCCTATATGCAATGCACACAAAGAAGCCTATGTCCCAGCTTGCACACACATCCACGATTATATACTGATAAGGTATCTTCTAACCCCCAAAAGTAAGTAAAATCAAATGAAATCAAATAAAAATTTCTCCCATATATCCCCCCTCTGGGACTTATAAGTCCCACACTAATCGGTTAATCTAGAGTGCGACTCCATGAGTCAGTCTTCCTTATACTAACTGGTGATTAAATTAAATCACTGGACTTTTATCAATGACCGACCCATGGATTCGCCCTCTAGTGGAGAATTGGCCAAACCTCTCCTTCCACTCTTGACTAGGAATAGGAGTAAAAGACTCGACCTCCATGACATCATACTTCCCATTACTCAATAACATGACATGAACATGTACTTAATACAGTGATTTTCTAGGATTACATCAATTGGATAAATCATATAACCTACAATGGAACATACATAACACAATACAATTTGTAAGAATGGATATACGTTTAAACAGCCTTGTCGTAATATAATAGTCTTCAACTCAGGTGCTTTGCGCACCGCAGGGAGTCAGTTGGAGCCCACAAGAGAGGTTGCCAGCACGTCATTGTGGGCTCATGCCGTGGAAGATACTGTACACTTCAATATATGAACCAGTAAAGTCTCTTGTTAGAGATATATATGGCTGAGTTAGGGATATCCTTGATGACTGTGTCCAAAAAATTCATCCTTGTCTGTTGTTGCTAGGAAATGCTGTTAATTTTAGAAAACCTTTGATTAATAAATTCATAAATCACGTTCATAAATTTACTTGACACAGTAAAGTCACCCATTAGCTGTTTCAATTAAATTTCTGCACCTGGAATAAAAGAGAATGGTGTTTAGTGGTATTACATATTGTCATAGTCTGTTTAAGGCTTGTTTCCTTCTCGTGCATTTTTCCTGTGGAGGAAATTAAAATTAGTTGTCGCTGCTGCTGTTTTATCTGTAAAAGCAATATAGTGTTAGTTAAACAGAAATGCATTTATACAATGTAGAGGACACAGTTAGTTGTCACACATAAGCTGTACAGTTGTTTGTCCTGTTAATTGTGTCAGGGGAAAACTGGTCGAAGTCAGTCAGTCAGTCAGTCTTGTTTGTATCAGAAGTGGATGCGGCTCTCAAGCAGATTCTCATTCTTAATTTGGAGCAGCGGAGTGTTCAACGCTGCACAATTTGGTATCCAATCCTCGACGCCATAGACCTGGTCTCCTGGAGTGATGGGACACGGAGCATCTCTTTCTCCTTGTTCTTTTCCTGCACATAGATTACTTCATGTACGGCAGTTAGTTTCTTCATATAAGATTTTCGAAATTGTTTAAGCGGTGGGCCTTTATATGGCTTCCAGAATGGCACAGGCATGGGTCGACCCGTAAGCATTTCATGCGGGGTTAGGTTTGTATTTGTGTTAGGTTGCATGCTTGTTAGTTCATTGGTATAGCATCAGTTAAAACCTAGTTTAGCATTGTACTACTATAATTATTAGTAACCTTGGCTTTGAGATTACCATTTACACTCTCCACCTTCCCCTGGGACTGTGGACATACCCAAATCCTAGCTTTTTCCCAACCGTTGCAGCACCTGTCTTACATTTTCTGAATGAATACTGATCCATTGTCGGAACTCACCTCTAATGGAATTTCAAATCTAGATATCACTTCCCTTACGATTTGATAACTGTTCCTTACTCTTCATCTGCAGATATTATTGCTTCATCTACTAAATATGTCAGTTATTACAAGCATGTATCTTTTGCCCTGAACACTACTTTATCCTACCCACATAGTTCACCACTAAGTGATTAAATGGTCATTCTGGTACCGGTGTATAGCCTATAGGTGTCGCTGTTTCCTTCCTGACATTATGCATAGCACATATCTCCCATGAAGCTAGGAACTCTTCAACCATAGCATGCAGATATAAAGTCCAATACCCATGTTGCCTGATTTTTCTCACAACCTGTCTTCTTGCACAATGGCCCAGTCCATGAGCATTTAAACCAAAAATGTTCACCAGTGCTGTGGGTGCTATAATCAGACCTTCATGTGGACACCAAATACCCTGTGCGTCCTTCTGCGCTCCCCTCTGGAGCCACACCGAGTGCTCGTACGTACCTGCTTGATGTTGAGTACAAATGATATCCTCTAACTGAGGCTGTGGTTCTATAAGGACTATGGGCGCTTGCACAGCTAGTTGACACTTTGATGCACACGTCATTTCTAAATCTGCCATGTTGTTACCTTTAGCAACACAGTCATTTCCCTTTTTTATGGGTCTGACATTTAATGAAAGCCAATCATCTTGGTAGCATCATAGCAGACATTAGTTTACTTATTTATTCAGCACGTTGAATGGGAGTTTCTTTACGCTTTTTAAACCTTTGCTTCCATACGGTTCCAAACAGATGACATACTGTCACAGTCGAACCAGGCTCTGAACCAAACCCAACACAGCGCCCCCGGTCACCCGAGTACTAATCACAACCACCTGACACTAATCACCAGGAGCATAAAAGCCACACACCATCCCACAGTCTACGTCCGGGCTCGTTTACGGAGTGTGGACCCTACACGCGACGGGCAAGTCAAGATCACTGTTTAAACGATCCAGTTTACTTACCATTCTCTCTATTTCCAGAAGCACATTTCCAGTCACAGCTCCCGAGTGGAAAAACTCCGTGTGTCCGCGGTTTGGACCGCCGCCGGATCCTTCCAGGACTCCAGGTCACCGATCCAGTATATCTCTCTCTCTCTCCTCAGAAATCCCGAAGGAAGGTGTTCCGAGGCAACATCGCTCCCCCCGCTAGCAGACTCGCTAACCTAGCCCCCGGCTAAAGGGCCGACACCACCCCTGGTCATATCTCTGCCTGACTTTCAATAAACGAATCATTGTTTATACTTTAACCTGTGTGTGAGGTCTGTCACTGTTACAGAAGCCCGGACCTTAAAAACAGGATGAGCGCACAGAAATCGTTACAGGAGCTGGTGAGCTTGCTACGGCAAGCTGTGCTAACCACCGCGCCTCCGACGCCGGCCCCCGCAGCCACTTCCTCGCCGCCGCCGGTCTCCAGCCCAATGGCGCGACCAGCGCCCTTCTCTGGAGCGGAGGGGAACTGCAAGGGATTTCTGCTGCAATGCTCACTCACGTTTGCACTCCAGCCCTCCCTTTATCCCACAGATAAGTCCAAAATTGCTTATATAATATCGTTGTTGTCCGGACAGGCGCTACAGTGGGCGGAGGCAATCTGGTCTCATGGTGGCCTTCTAACGGAATCCTTTGAACGGTTCCAGGACCACTTCAAGGAGGTTTTTGAAAGGACAGATGCCGCAGTGTCAGCTGGAGAACAGCTATACCGCCTGACTCAAGGTAACCTCTCCGTACAAGAATACTCCATACTATTTCGCACCTTGGCAGCTACCAGCGGGTGGAACGAACAGGCATTGCTCACCACCTATCGTCAGGGGCTCGAACCAAACTTGCGCCTCATGCTGGCTACCTACGACGATGACGAAGGACTAGAAAACCTCATTCAGCTCTCTATCCGTTGCTCAGTGCGACTCGCTTCCTGTCAGGCCCAATCGGGCGACCACGTCACGCCGGTGGCCGGAATGTCCCGAATGCCCAGAGTCCCAGAACCCCGGGACGAGCCGATGCTCCTCGACAAAGGACGACTGTCAACGGCCGAACGGACTAGACGTCTGAACCAGGGGCTCTGCATGTACTGCGGGAACTCGGGGCACTTCCGCCGGGAATGCCCTATCCGTCCACCACGACACCTGGTGAGTTCGATTCCTACTCCCATCCAAAACTTACAACCACTGTCCACGAGTGTGACTCTTACTTCCCGTTGTACCTCTCTGTCTGTAGCAGCACTCCTCGATTCAGGGGCGGCCGGTAACTTCATCTCCGGGGATTTATGCAGACACCTCCAGCTCAAGACCACCCCGACCGAGAAGCGCTACCAGCTCCAGTCCATAACCGGAAGGCCACTTTCTCCCAGGCCAGTCCACCTACTGGCGGGACCCGTCAAACTACAAGTAGGCCTGCTACACCAGGAACAGATCCATCTATTGGTGTTGGAGAATGCAACCTCTGATGTCGTGCTCGGTCGGCCTTGGCTAATCCAGCACGATCCCATCCTGTCGTGGAAGACGGGCGAAGTGCTCCGATGGAGCCGACAATGCACGACTACATGTTTCCCAAATTTACCAAAGAAATGTCACTCCTTACCTCTGCACGCCACGTCCATCGAAAGTGCCACAGCGTTACAGTCCTCGCACATTCCCCCACAGTATAGAGAATTCGCGGACATCTTCTGTCCCCACAGGGCGACCCAATTACCACCTCACCGACCGTGGGACTGTGCCATCGACCTGATCCCCGGCGAACCTCTCCCTCGCGGGCACATCTACCCCTTATCGCGACCCAAACAGGAGGCCATGGAGAGTTATATCACGGAAGCGACACAACAGGGGTACATCCGACCTTCTACATCCCCTGCAGCCTCTAGTTTCTTCTTCGTGGCCAAGCGCGGAGGTGGATTGCGCCCCTGCATTGACTTCCGAACCCTAAATAGAGCTACGTTAAAGTTTAGATATCCTCTGCCATTAGTACCTGCCGCACTCGAATGCCTGCGAAAAGCCAAGATCTTCACCAAACTGGACCTTCGTAGTGCGTACAATCTGGTGAGGATCAGAAAGGGAGACGAATGGAAAACCGCCTTTGTAACACCCACCGGCCACTATGAGTACCGCGTAATGCCCTACGGTCTGGCCAATGCCCCGGCGGTGTTCCAAAACTTCATGCATGAAGTACTTCGCGAATTCCTGTATCGATTTGTCATAGTCTACATCGACGACATCTTGATCTTCTCACAATCAGAACAGCAACATCACCATCACGTCACCCAAGTATTTCAATGCCTCCGAGAGTTTCAGTTATTCCTCAAGGCCGAAAAGTGCTCCTTCCACCAAACCACCATACCGTTCCTGGGTTACATCATCAACCAACAAGGGATAAAGATGGATGAGGCAAAGGTCACTGCGATCACCACCTGGCCCCAACCAACCACGGTCAAGGAACTACAGAGGTTTCTAGGCTTTTCCAACTTTTATAGGAGGTTCATTAGGAACTACAGCATTCTCGCAGCCCCTCTCACGTCACTCCTTCGAGGCAAACCCAGGACCTTGAAATGGACCACCGAGGCTGACAAGGCCTTCCAGGAGTTGAAGGACCGGTTCATTACAGCACCCATTCTCACTCACCCAAACCCCGATTTACCGTTCCTGGTGGAAGTTGACGCCTCAACCACGGGAGTCGGAGCCATTCTGTCCCAACAACAGGGAGAAACCCCAGGTTATCATCCATGCGCCTACTTCTCCCGAAAGTTCACTCCAACTGAAGCCAACTACGACATAGACGACAGAGAACTGCTCGCCATCAAGATGGCCCTGGAAACCTGGAGACATTGGCTAGAGGGAGCCGCCCAACCTTTTCAGGTACTCACCGATCATAAGAACCTGCAATATCTCAAAGAAGCAAAACGGTTAAACCCAAGGCAAGCAAGGTGGGCTATGTTCTTCACACGCTTCGATTTTAAAATCTCTTACCGACCGGGAACTAAGAACCTCAAGGCCGATGCTCTTTCCCGTATACATACTCTCGACGAAACCACTGAAGAACCAGAGGGAATACTCCCAGAGCGCATGTTCGCCAACCCCATTCAGTGGGAATCACCTCCGTTCCTTTCTGAACCTCCGCCAGCTTCTCCACCCGAATGTCCACCACAATGCCGATTTGTCTCCGAACCCGATCGAGAACCCCTCATGCATTCTGTGCACATCTCTCCAGGTACGGGCCACCCAGGAGCGGAACGCACTCTAGAGATCCTGCGCGAGCGTTTCTGGTGGCCCCTCATGAGTCAAGACGTAGGTCGATATGTCCAAGGGTGTCCAGAGTGTGCAATGGCCAGAACCCCTCGACACCTACCGGCAGGGAAGCTCACTCCACTTCCAATTCCCCAAAGACCCTGGTCCCATCTGGGAGTCGACTTCCTCACTGATCTGCCCGAATCAGAGGGAAAGACCTGCGTCCTGGTAGTAGTGGATAGATTCTCCAAGGGGTGTCGGCTTCTCCCTCTAAGGTCCCTGCCATCGGCCATGACCACAGCAGAACTCCTATTTAACCAGGTATTTCGGCATTACGGCATCCCAGAGGACATCGTGTCAGACCGAGGGCCTCAGTTTATCTCCAGGGTATGGAGAGCGTTCTTCTGGCTCTTGGGAGTATCAGTTAGTCTATCCTCCGGGTACCATCCGCAGACCAATGGACAGACAGAGAGGAAGATACAGGAGATTGGGCGCTTCCTCCGGACCTTTTGCCATGGACATCAAGACAACTGGCACCAGTTCCTGGGTTGGGCCGAATATGCCCAAAACTCCCTTAGACAAGTAGCTACCGGCCTTACCCCGTTCCAATGTATCTTAGGATATCAACCTCCGTTGTTCCCTTGGAGTGCAGACCAGTCAGACCTCCCTGCAGTAGATTACTGGTTTAGGGAGAGTGAGAATGTTTGGGGGGAGGCCCATCACCACTTACAGAGAGCAGTAAGACGTTTTACTTCAAACGCCGACAGACGCAGGTCCGTGGCTCCAATATACCAACCAGGCGACAAGGTATGGCTCTCCACAAGGGACATGCGTCTTCGACTCCCGTGCAGAAAGCTCAGCCCCAGGTACATCGGTCCATATGAGGTAGTAGAGAGACTGAACCCGGTGACATACAGACTGCACTTACCACCACATTTAAAAATGCATCCCACTTTCCATGTATCTCTACTAAAACCATACCGGACTCCTGTTGTTTCTTCCCCAGAGCCTGGTCCTGAAGAAACACCCCCTCCGCCGCTCATCGTCGACGAAGGGAACATCTACCAAGTAAGTGAAATCTTGAGCTCCAGACGCCGAGGCGGTCAACTTGAGTATCTGGTGGATTGGGAAGGATATGGACCAGAGGAAAGATCATGGGTACCCCGCAAAGACGTTCTAGACCCCACATTGTTGGAGGAGTTCCACAACTCACACCCCAATCAACCAGCACCCCGAGGACGGGGCAGACCACCAAAGCGGCGAAGAGGTCAACCCTCAGGAGAGGGTCGTGGAGGGGGGGGTAATGTCACAGTCGAACCAGGCTCTGAACCAAACCCAACACAGCGCCCCCGGTCACCCGAGTACTAATCACAACCACCTGACACTAATCACCAGGAGCATAAAAGCCACACACCATCCCACAGTCTACGTCCGGGCTCGTTTACGGAGTGTGGACCCTACACGCGACGGGCAAGTCAAGATCATTGTTTAAACGATCCAGCTTACTTACCATTCTCTCTATTTCCAGAAGCACATTTCCAGTCACAGCTCCCGAGTGGAAAAACTCCGTGTGTCCGCGGTTTGGACCGCCGCCGGATCCTCCCAGGACTCCAGGTCACCGATCCAGTATATCTCTCTCTCTCTCCTCAGAAATCCCGAAGGAAGGTGTTCCGAGGCAACATCGCTCCCAATGCTAGCGGACTCGCTAACCTAGCCCCCGGCTAAAGGGCCGACACCACCCCTGGTCATATCTCTGCCTGACTTTCAATAAACGAATCATTGTTTATACTTTAACCTGTGTGTGAGGTCTGTCACTGTTACACATACACCATGGAATAGGCTGAATCTGTAAAAATATTTGCCACTAGTCCTTTGGCTAATTGACAAGCAGCGGTGAGCGATTTCAACTCAGCTAACTGAGCTGAACACGGTTGTGTACAATGCTGAGATAGGATAGGTTTAAAATCTTCTCCATCCTTCTTCACTACTGAATACCCTGTGTGACTTTCTACCTGGTCTCTAAACTAGATCCATCAACATAATAAGTCACTTCCGCTTCAGCTATAGGCTTAGATTCAAGATCAGGTCATAACCTAGTAAATGCCAATGAATTCGCCACAAAATTATGAGACACTCCTTTATAGGTTTAAGTGATTAAGTTAGCTGGTTTAACTGTGTCACATCGCTTTATATTAATGTCGGGATAAGTGAGCAGTGAAGAATATGCTAGGAGGCGAGCTTGGGTTAGAACACCTTCCCCTTGTCTTATCAATTTATACAATCTATCGGTAACCTGTTGTCAATGAAGATGCTGTTCTATATGCATAATGTACAACTACAAAACCCTATTGGTAGCATGTTGGGTCACCTTGAATTATATTATCTAGCTTAGTGCTGTAGTAAGCTAGGGACTGGTTTTTCCTATCACTGCAAGTTTCCTGCATCAGTATAGCTGAGGTAGATCCATCAGCTTGGTTCACTACATACCGATAGAACGGATTGCTATAATCAGGTACTGTATACCTAAAGTAGGTGCAGTCTGCATTTCTTTTTGATGGATTCAAATGCTAACAGTATATCTGTGTTCTATTTTAAGGGAGCACTTAGATCTTACAGTTCTTCTTTTCTCATTATTATCTCCCTTAGTGGAGCTGTTTTTCCTGCATATTCCTTACTCCAGTCAGCATAAAACCTTTTAACCCTAGAAAGCCATCACTGTTTATCAGCCTGTGACACTGGTGCCTTACTTATGCCTTCTAATTAGGTAGGTACTACGGCTGTCGTATCATGTGAAATTAGTCACCTTAACAATTTAACTTGAGGCTTACAGTATTGTAGTTTAGTTTATGACACTGTATGACCTCCTTACTAGCTTACGGTGTACCTTAATGGAATCATTCTGGCATGTTTCTAATGATGATAATCATATTAAACCGTCACCCATATGCTGACCAAGGCTATCTTCTATCCTTTAACCTCCCAAACCAGCTTCCACCTCTGATTGAATATATACAGTGAATGTTTGAACCACCGTGGCATTTTTGGTATCTATTTTGTCAACTGGCACTTGTAAATGCAAATAAATACAGTAGTTACTCTTTTCTGCCATTTGAACACTGAAGAAGGCTTGAACAAAGATCATTACAATAAAATATTTGGCTTCGGGAGGGACATTAGTCAGCAGTGTGTGTGGATTTGGAACTTCTGCTGGATACTTTCCTGTTATACTATTAACTGCATGTAAATCATGCATATGATGCCCTTTATTTGTACCTGGCTTAATCACTGAGAAAAATAGGAGTATTGCAACAACTGGTCTGTTTTAGCACAGATGCTTTTACAAGGCCTTCAATAGTGTTCTATATACCTGCTTTTGCCTCAGGTCGTAAAGCATATTGTCTTACTCTGGGCAGTTCTACATCTGGTTTATGTTGTACTTGAAGTTGGCTGGCTGATTTAAGTAGGCCTACATCTGTATCATGTTTAGACCATAATTCAGATGGGACTTGACTCTACATTTCCCTATATAGCTAATTTCCTACAATCTATCTCAGATGCTGATGCCATTTGTGTTTGTGACTCGTGGCTAACTACAACTTCTTTAAGAAGTACGAATCAATTTATTACCACACAAGATTTTTACATAGGTTTTATCTGCAGAATGAAAATCAGCAGGTTTATGGTTGAGTCCCACCGGACTTCTTCAGCTTTCCTTACTATTGGTCATAAGTCCTATGAGCTGCAATTCTATCCTACAGTACATACAATGTCACCTAAAGAACAGAATCAGTTACATTGAACCACTTTTTTACAAAATCACACTCCTCTACACTGATAGCTGCTCCTTGTCGGCCTATGATGATGTGTTGTGATGGGTCATACATCATTGTACAGTGAAAGTCTGACAGGGTAATTGTGCTTCAGGAATTTATGTTCAACATACACACCTTCTGGAGAACATCATATTCGCAGTCCTAATTCACCTAATGATTCCCTTCCTAGTAAATTAACTTGTGTATGACTTGAGAAAAATACAGGTATAGTCACACTTTTATTGTTAGGTTGTAGTAACTACTTTTTTCTTCCCGAGAATACTACGGTTCTGGCAAACTTTTCCAGATGTGAGAAGCATGACTTATCGGACCTGGGATGTTGTCTCCCCCCCCCCCCCCCCTCCCTCATCCCTCGGGGCCGGGCAATGGCTATGCGAGGCAATTTAATCCATCCAATCTCTCTTCCCTGGCCTTGGAGTGAAAACGTTAATGACAGACGCAGGCATCTGGCTTGAGGTTTGAGAAAATGCTGCTGGTGATGTCATCACTGACCGAAGCTGGCTGGATTTTTGGTGAAGGATTGCTGTGGCCTTCTCTGTTCCTTTGGTACTCCGAGTAGCTTGAGCTTTTTTCCTTGGTTCGCTCTGAAAGGTTTTCAAGCTGTAACTGCCTCCAGGTCACCCTTTAATGTCCTTGGGTCAACACTCTGCATACAACAGCCTCAAAGCCTCAAAGACAGTCCATCCATGTGGTATGTATTTACAGCCTCACTCAAGTCAGAAGCAAGTTTTTTCCTCTCCACAAAGTCTTATGCTCGTTTAAGACCATGTCCCTGCACCCTCGTTGAATGCTGGGGAGGAGGTTGACAACACCCTCGAGACCTTGAGTTGCCCATGCCCCACCTTTAATTAAAATTGGGAATTGTGGAAGTGGAATTTTTCCACTCACACGTGTCCCTTTATTGATTAATATTTATCTATTTAATTATTAGGCTAGCTATTACTTAAATAGGGCTCATTCTCACACACACGTCTCTGGTCTGGCAGCAACTGCCCCCCCTCTGAGGGTTGCACACACAATTCCCTCGGGAAGTCCAGCCCTGTTCACAACACACAGAGCTTATGGTTCTCATTCAACCATTCTCTCTCTCTCTCTCTCTCTCTCTCTCTCTCTCTCTCTCACACACACACACACTAGGCGAACATAGAGCTCTCATACACTCAGACTGAAACAGATAGACACAACATCAATTAGACACAAACAATTGGATTTGCATTCAACGTAATGGCACAAATCGTGCTCCTCATACGAAGGATATTCATTACCCCTGTCACTCATATCAATAAAACATAAGGGGTGATTTCTTATGATGTACAATTGTACATTCCTCATATGACGGGTATATCAATTAGCCCCCTGTAACTCATACAATGAAACATAAGGGGTGATTTCTTATGATGTACAATTGTACATTCCTCATACGAAGGGTATTAATTAATTTCCACCAAAACTCATACAATATAACATTACCGGTGGCTACAAAATGCTTATGACATACAACAGTATGTTCCTCATAAAAAAAGGGTATTTTTTATTAATTGCTGGGTAACCTTACACAAGCAATATAACTAATTAAGCGCAATTCCTTATTAACTTGCTGCACTACTCATGCCATCCAATCAAGGCCCACTTGACAATGAGTACAAATTAATATCGAGATTATCTACCTTTTTCCTGTCCTGCTATCTATCAAAGCCCACTTAGCAACACAAATAGACACTCAAATGCGCTTCCTCATACCGTCTGTTATTGTTGCCATCAATCAATGCCCACTTGACAACAACCAGACCAATGCAATGCTTATCTTCTCAATTCACTATCAGTACAACTGTTAGTAATCAGATGCATGCATTCTCTTCTGGAAACAAAGCCCATTTTAAATTACTTGAGTTGGAGAGGCCTTTATTAGGTGTCCTTACCATCATGGGTGATCCCCAGCCAACAACACAACCTAAGTATATAAGCAAAAGTTTCTTACCTTTGTAAATGGCCACCTGTTTGTGTTGCCGACCAAGGAAGCCCACGTCGGTCAGTCACCTTTGCCCTTTTTCCACCCTGCTCGCAGCGCCATTATGTTGTGGAAAAATACTCAGAGTCAGGCCTTGCTTACAGAAGATTACGACCTTTATTATCATGCTATAACGGCCGGAGCTGTGTCCGTGGAGCAACTGAATTCTCTCGATGTGCATTACAGTACATATGCAGTGCCTGCCCCTCCTCTCTCCAACATCTGGGTTTCATTAAAGGGCCGTTTTTAGCCCCCCCAATGTAAAGCTTGGGTTTCCTATATGCAATGCACACAAAGAAGCCTATGTCCCAGCTTGCACACACATCCACGAATAATACTGATAAGGTATCTTCTAACCCCCAAAAGTAAGTAAAAGCAAATGAAATCAAATAAAAATTTCTCCCATATACCCAACACACTCGACCCACTACAGTTTGCATACCGTCAGAACCGCTCCACAGACGATGCAATCGCTCATCTCCTCCACACATCACTTACTCACCTGGACACTAGGAAAGGGAATTATGTTAAAATGCTCTTCATCGACTACAGCTCTGCATTTAATACCATAATTCCCTCCACACTCACCACCAAGCTGGAGCACCTGGGACTCAGCTCATCTATATGATGGTGGATCTCCAATTTTCTGACTGGCAGACCACAGGCAGTAAGGATGGGACATGTCTCAGCTACACTCACTCTCAGCACTGGAGCCCCCCAGGGTTGTGTTCTGAGCCCCCTGCTGTACTCTTTGTACACCCACGACTGCGTGGCCACTACCAACTCCACCACCATCATCAAGTTTGCTGACGACACTGTCGTTGTCGGACTGATCACCAACAATGATGAGTCTGACTACCTAGAGGAGATTGGAAATCTGGAGAACTGGTGCCAGAGGAACAATCTCCTCCTGAACGTCAGCAAGACAAAGGAGCTGATAGTGAACTTTTGTACAAAGCAGTTCCTGTTTTAGGAACTACCAGATCACCGTCATCAACAGGAGCCCAGTGGAGAGAGTGGACAGCTTCAGATACCTCGGTGTTCACATCACTCAGGACCTGTCATGGTCCTTGTAAATAACCCACAGTTATTTGAAATAATTAATAAGAGTGGTATTTAATTTAATGAGGTGATTTAATTGTATTTCTTGATATTGGTTGTGCTTATTGTAATTTGCATCATGCTTTGCACTCTTTAAGTTATTTAACCTATAGAGACCTTTATTTTGAAATGTGACCGGGAGGAAATGCACGGAGATCTTACATATCGGGAGAGAGCACATGCTAACGGAGAAGGATTACGGAATTAGCTATAAAAGACATTTAACTTTATTTATGCATACAGTAGCACTTTGTTGTTATATTTTCAGTATTTGTTTTTTGTTTTTGTTTGACTTGCACCTGGTTGAAAGGGAGAACAAGGTAGTTAAGAACATTTTGCTGACATATAGCATATATCTGTAACTTATGGTCTCTATGACTGGGTTATGTGTTTGTTCTATTATGAGTAATTTATGTATTTGATAAATGTTAAATTTAGCTTAATTTAGTGTTTCATGGATGTAAGGTCATTGTTTGTTTCATTTATATGGATGTGGATTTCATGCAGATTCTGAATTTGTTATTTTTTATCTGTTGTTCTAGCTCTTACGTTGTTGTACATCCAATACGGACAATAAAGCCCAACAAAGACAGTACAACATCAGTGTATGAGTTAAATCCCTAATTTTTCTTCAACCGGGCTGCAACAGTAAGAGCTTGCCCATTGATTACATTTACTGTTGTAAATGATGACGGACCAAGGATCAAATTTGTACACTCCTGTGAAGGAGAGTGAAATATCAAGAGTAGTACAAAATAAAAACACAGTTGATGAGATAGAAGGTCAAGCTGAAGTTGTAAATACAGATTTGGTACATCGCTCTGTCCGTGAACGAATTCCAACCGAAAAAATGCTTGCATATCAAATAGAAGAGACAGAAAAGGCAGAGAGAAAGCTTATGCTTGCATATGAAAAATGGAAGGCTGAGGCTCGTAAGGCGAGAGGGCAGCTGAAAACAGACATACCTGAGAGTCAACTAGCATCAATTATAGACACATTAGAAAATGAAAGAGACAATGTGATGAATGCATATATAAGGGTACGAAGTTATGTTACCCCACCTACTGATACAAGAAGAAGAATTGATGCTTGCGATGCTGTCACAAAGGATATTGTAAAGATTGCCTTTGAGAGGATCTCAGGTGTGGATGGAGACCACGAGGGTGTGAGAAGGCGTCTTCGTGAACTGCTCGATCGAGATTATGCTCGTTCTGTTTATGGTTCTACAGCTTCACATATCAGCTCCAAGTCAAGCACACCTACAAGTCAACTTTCACTGAACTCCATTCTGATGGCTAAACGAATTGAGGCCACAGCAGACCTTGCAGCAAAGGAAGCAGAGTATGCAACAATAATAGAAGAAAGGGAACAACGAGAAAAAATAAAACTTCTAGAAGAGGAGCAAAGGAAGGAACTTGATGCTCAAAGGAGTGAGTTTGAGAAATTACAAGCAATAAAGGAGGTAAGAGCAGCGAGAGCAAGGCTAGAAGTGTATGACAAGGAAGAAACTACTCACTCTGCTGGTCAGAACGGTGAGCCACAACAACCTGTAAGAGTTCCCACACACAAACTTGTGTATTCATCCTCAGTTAGGCCAACACTCAACGAAAGGTTAGCACTGCCAACTCCCAATGCTGATGTGTCTTACCTTGCGCAGGCTGTTGATGACAGTATTACATTAAACAGACTTCCTATGTCAGAGCCTACCATTTTCAAAGGTGATCCCATTCACTTCATAGAGTGGAAAGCTTCATTCCAGTCACTCATTGACAAACGACAGATCTCCTCAGCAGATAAGTTATACTACTTGAAGAAGTATGTCGCTGGGTCTCCTCTAAAAACCCTTGAAGGCATGTTTTACAGGAATGATGAGGAAGCTTACAAGGATGCATGGAAAAGACTTCAAGATCGCTATGGACATCCCTTCATTATACAAAGAGCATTCCGAGAGAAACTCGCAAGCTGGCCCCGAATCCAGCCAAAGGACTCTGAAGGACTCAGAAATTTCTCAGATTTCCTGAATTCATGTAGAGATGCTATGCCTCATGTGAAGGGACTGGAAATACTCAACGACTGTGAGGAGAATAGAAAACTTGTGAGCAAAATTCCTGATTGGACAGCGGCCCGCTGGAATCGTAAAGCTACACAAACGCTAAATGAAACCCAAGATTTTCCAACTCTCCGAGATTTTGCCCATTTCATGTCCATTGAGGCTGAGGTAGCCTGCAACCCAATCACTTCCTTTCATGCCCTTCACGTTTCTGAAGCTAATAAGGAGAAACATAATTTCAAGGTTAGTAAGAACAAAGCCAATGTCTTCCATACGAAGGTAGTCACACAGCATGAGAATTCAAAACTCACTGGTAAATTTACTAAACCATGTCTGTTCTGTCAAGACTGTGAACATCAAATGCATGATTGTTCTAAATTCTCTGTGAGATCTCTTGAAGAGCGGAGACAGTTCATAAGGGATACTAAACTGTGCTATGGATGTTTGAAGCTCGGTCACAGTGCCAGAGACTGTCGCTCGAGACATAGCTGTAACACCTGCAAGGGAAGACACCCTACCTGCTTACATGATGATAACTTCATTAGAAGGGTGAAGTCCTCCTCTGTTCAAGGCCCAGATAATCCACATGAAAGGGTTGTCACAATGTCTTTAAGTGTAGAGTCTGGATGCACGTCTGCTAACACCTCTATGATCGTGCCAGTGTGGTTGTCTTATCAAAATGATCCAGTCTCCGAGAAACTTGTCTACGCCCTGTTAGACACACAAAGTGACACTTGAACATGCAGTAAGTCAAAGTTTAAAGGTCGACTCAAGCCCAGTGACACTTAGGCTCACTACTATGGTGGGTAAGGACTCATTAATAACGAGTGAAAGAGTTTCTGGTCTTAGAGTTAGACCCTTCAATTCTCCAGTGGTTCTAGAGCTTCCTCCTGCATACACTAAGGACTGTATTCCTGTGGATCGTACCCACATTCCTACCAGAGAGACTGCCAGTTGTTGGAAGCATCTTGATCCTTTGATAGACAGAATTCCTCCACTTCAAGATTGTGAGGTTGGTCTCTTAATTGGATATAATTGTTCCAGAGCTTTAGCCCCCAGAGAAGTGATTCTTGGAACAGACAATGAGCCATATGCTGTTCGCACGGACCTCGGATGGAGCATTGTGGGTCCTACCGTGACACCTCATGAGTCACAAAGCGGTGTAACTATGTGTCATAGGGTATCTATTAAGGAGATTCCTGCTGTCATGCCAACTGATGTGATCAAGGTGCTTGAATCGGATTTTAAGGACACTGAGCGGAACACAAGAGTGGTGTCTCAAGAGGATATTATGTTCCTGAATAGACTGGGAGAAAATATCAGAATGAACCATGACAGCCATCTTGAAATGCCCCTCCCATTCAAGAAAAGACCCTGTCTTCCAGGGAATGAGCCTCTTGCCATCCTGAGACTTCAACATCTAAAACGGAGATTAATGAAGGACCAGGAGTACAGAGAGCATTATGTTAAGTTCATGGAAAATGTAATAGAGAAGGGTGATGCAGAAGAAGTCATGGATAAGGGAAGAGAAGGTGAAAAATGGTACATCCCTCATCATGGAGTGTATCACTCGAAGAAGCCAGGGAAATTACGTGTGGTTTTCGACTGTTCTGCAAGATACAAGGGAACCAGCTTAAACGATCACCTTCTTACAGGCCCTGATCTGATGAATAGCCTGACTGGCATTCTTCTACGGTTCAGACAGTACCCTGTAGCCCTCACTTGTGATATTGAGCAGATGTTTCACCAGTTCCATGTGGACAAAGCCGATTGTGATTACTTACGATTCCTCTGGTGGAGAAATGGAGATTTCGACTCACAGCCTCAAACATTCCGCATGAGAGTACATCCTGGCAGTAAACCCCAAGAAGGCTGCTGGTCCAGATGGAGTGCCTGGTAGGGTGCTCAGAGCGTGTGCCCAGCAGCTCACCCTCATCTTCACTAAAATTTTTAACCTCTCTTTAGCTCAGGCAGCTGTTCCATCCTGCCTAAAATCAGCCATAATTATACCAGTACCAAAGAAGTCTTCCATCACCAGCTTAAATGATTATCGCCCTGTGGCTCTCACCCCAGTAATCATGAAGTGCTTTGAGAGACTGGTTCTCCAGCACATTAAGGACTATCTCCCTGAAGTTTTCGATCCCTACCAGTTCGCATATCGTGCGAATAGATCTACAGAAGATGCCATCGCTATAGCCCTCCACTCTGTGCTGAACCATCTTGAGCAGAAGCAGAGCTACGTCCGGATGCTCTTTGTGGATTATAGCTCGGCATTCAACACAATCATTCCTGAAATTCTTGTTTCTAAACTAGTCACTCTTGGCTTCCCCCCTTTTATATGTATCTGGATAAAGGATTTTCTCACCAACCGGCACCAGATTGTGAGACTTGGTCCCTATCTCTCCTCCATTTGCACACTGAACATCGGATCCCCACAAGGCTGTGTGTTGAGCCCCCTCCTGTACTGTTTGTACACCCACGACTGTAATTCCATCCATAATAATAATATCATAGTTAAGTTTGCTGATGACACCACATTGATTGGACTCATCTCAAAAGGAGATGAGACAGCGTACAGAGAGGAGGTCCTGAGATTAACAGCCTGGTGTTCAAAGAACAATCTGGCTCTGAACACCAAGAAAACTAAGGAGATGATAGTCGATTTCAGGAGGCACAGCACCAATTTAGCCCCCCTGTTCATAAACGGCGAGTGTGTGGAAACGGTCCATAATTTTCGGTTTCTTGGTATCCTTATTTCTGCTGACCTTTCTTGGACAGACAATATCACAACAGTTATCAAGAAGGCTCAGCAGCGGTTACACTACCTGAGGGTGCTCAAGAAGTACAATCTGGACTCCAAGCTGCTACTGACCATCTACCGCTCGATTATTGAGAGCTTGCTGACATACTGCATCACAGTATGGTATGGCAATAGCACTATGACAGACAGGGCGAGGCGCCATAAAATAGTAAAGACAGCACAGAAGATCATCGGCTGCCCTCTCCCCGCCCTGATGGATATCTACACCTCCCGCTGCCTCATCAAAGCAAAAAATATCATTAAAGACAATTCACACCCGGGTTTCGATCTGTTTGACCTGATGCCCTCAGGGAGGCGCTACAGGTGCATCACAGCAAGGACAAATAGATTCAAGAACAGTTTTTTTCCAAAAGCAGTAATCACATTAAACTTACATTTGCACTGATTCTTGTCCCCCCCCCCCCCCCCTATATAATATATATGTTTGCACTGAAGGAGTAGTTTTAATCTCATTGTACATGCGTGTATAGTGACAATAAAGGCATTCATTCATTCATTCATTCATCTGTTTGGTGCGTCGTCGTCCCCCGGATGTGCTAACTATGGGTCGAAGCATCTTGCAAAGGAAGGGGAACATCCCTATCCTCTAGGTTCCCAATTCGTATGAAGGATTTCTACATGGATGATGGAGTATCCAGCGTTGAAACTGCGGAGAAGGCCATTAGAAGCCCGCCATCTTTGTGCACTAGGAGGCTTAAGGCTTCATAAATTTGTATCTAATTGCAAGGCAGTTTTGGAGACAATACCGCCCTCTGAGTGTGCTTCAAACGTTACAGCTGTCGACCTTTCCCTAACTGACCAGCCATTGGAAAGAGCCTTGGGCATTTGCTGGCATCTAGAACATGACAATTTCAAATTCCGTGTCATTGTTAAGGAACAGCCAGCAACCCGTAGAGGTATACTGTCTACGGTAGCCTCGTTGTTCGACCCCTTAGGGTTTCTTGCACCATTCTTACTCAAGGGAAAGACTATTCTCCAAGAAATGTGCCGAAATGGCATGGGCTGGGATGATCCCTTGCCTGATAGTTTGCAGCAAGGGTGGGAGCACTGGAAGGCCGATCTTGCTAATTTAGAGAAGATTGAAGTGCCTCGTTGTATCGTTCCATCTGGGTTCGGGAGAACCACAAAGAGAGAGATTCATAACTTCTCAGATGCCAGCATGAAAGGATATGGCTAGTGTTCATACATTAGGCTTGAAGACGAGCAAGGTGACATCCATTGTTCTTTGCTGACGTCGATACTGACGTCACGATACTCGGCTGACGTCACTTCCTCCGTACGAGGACGCTGAGAAGCTGCTTTTTTCCGAGCTCCACCATACTGACCAACTTTTAAACTTTTTCGTCCCCTTACGAAGAGTGTACATAAAACGGATAAGTATCTTATAATATATTTACTCGAAACGCGTGTTATATCGTTAACTTTTAATTGTTTTGCAGCACACCGCTTTTAGCCGACATTAGCATCGCTAATTAGCATTAGCATCGCTAGCCCAGCTATCACGTTTGTTTGTTTGTTTGTAAAGCTTGTTTTCGCTTCCTCACACCGATTATTTTCCGTGTTTAGACACCATGTCGGTTGTGATTCTGCCTCTGAGTGCAGGTGAGGAGACATTGGAGCTGCACTCGGTGGATTTGGAGGTGGAGGCCGTGGAGAAGCTGATCCGTGAGCTACAGGTGAAGCTGGCCCGGTTACAGCAGCGGAAAGCCACGCTGGAATCGACGCAGACCGACGCTCATCTGTCCCAGGTAAATTCTCGGCGTGAGAATTCTCCTACAACCTCAACCCCGCGTGTTTCTCTGCCCAGGTCCAACACACCAAGGACGCAGCCCGCCCAGTGTTCCTACACCCCGGCGCCGGGATACCACGGACCCTGGATACAGGAGCGGCGGAAGAAGCACGCCAAGCCCCGGGCGAGGACCTCTCCCCCTCCACCACCACCACCCGTCTTCGACATCTCGACCCAAAACCGCTTCGCTCCTCTCCGCGAGACGGCACAAGACGTCCTGGTCATCGGAGACTCCATCGTTCGTCACGTGCGTGCTACCACGGCTAAAGGTAAGGTGCACACACGCTGTTTACCTGGTGCACGTGTTCTTGATGTTGCTGCACAGGTGCCTGCTGCCCTGAGGAAGAACATTGGAGCTGTGGTTCTTCATGCCGGCACGAACGACACCAGGCTGAGGCAGACGGAGATCCTAAAGAAGGACTTCAGGAGCCTGGTCGAGAAGGTCCGCAGCACATCACCCACGACAAGGATCATCGTATCTGGACCGCTTCCCACATTTCAGCGAGGAATCGAGAAGTTCAGTAGATTATTTGCTTTTAATGAATGGTTACAATCTTGGTGTCAACAACAGAAATTACGCTTTGTTGATAACTGGAATGTTTTCTGGGAGCGTCCTAGGCTCTATCACACCGATGGCCTACACCCTAGCAGAGCTGGAGCAGCGGTCCTCTCTGACAACATCTCCAGAACACTACGAACCATCTGACTGGCGGTAAGTCATACTGTAGATTCCAAACATATTAGACACATCACAACTCACCGTAGTGATAGACGAACACACATAGCTTGTCCTATAGAAACTGTGTCTGTTCCCCGAATACTGAGAAAAAAGAATAAATTTGTTAAATTTGCCCGAAACAATCTGATAACCATAAAACCAGAAAAAGGCAAAATAAGTAGTCAAAATCCACCTCTAAAGTTTGGACTACTCAACATTAGATCCCTTGCGCCTAAAGCACTTATTGTTAATGAAATTATCTCAGATTATTGCCTTGACGCACTCTGTCTCACTGAAACCTGGCTTAAACCAAATGAATATTTTGGTCTGAATGAGTCTACTCCGTCAGGATATTTCTATAAGCACGAGCCCCGTCTAATTGGTCGCGGTGGTGGTGTCGCCACTATCTACAATGATGTACTCACTGTTACCCAGAAAATAAGGCCCAGGTTTAATTCATTTGAAGTGCTTATCATTAATGTTGCACTAAATGAAATACGTAATAAACCCTTGCTATATTTTACCCTGGCCACCGTGTACAGACCCCCGGGGCGATTTTCTTAAAGAATTTGGACATCTGCTATCAGACCTATTGGTTAACTCTGACAAAGTATTGATAGTAGGAGACTTTAACATTCATGTAGATGATGCTAACGACGCTTTAGCACTCACATTTATGGATTTATTAAATTCCTTTGGGGTTAAGCAAAATATAATTGGAGCAACTCACCGCTTTAATCATACGCTAGATTTAATTATATCCCATGGTATAGATGTCTCTAATATAGAGATCATACCTCAAAGTGATGATATCACAGATCATCACCTCCTGACATATACTCTACCCGTAGAACAGGTTAGCTGTGTCTCCCCACGTTATCAATCTGTTAGAAATATGAATCCCACCACTAAAGACAGATTCACAAGTAATCTGCCGGATCTGTCCCAATTTCTTATTAGACCCCTAAATGCAGATGATCTAGATGAAGTGACTAGCAGCATGGGCACTATTTTTACCAGTACATTAGACACTGTTGCTCCCATCAGATTAAAAAAAGTCAGAGATAAAACATTGGCACCGTGGTACAACAGTCTTACTCGCACCCTAAAGAGAGCAACCCGTAACCTCGAGCGAAAATGGAGGAAAACTAAATTAGAAGTCTTTCGAATTGCATATAAAGACAGTATGTGCAGCTATAGACAGGCTCTAAAAACTGCTAGGACCGAGCATCTTAGCCAACTGATAGCAAGAAACCAAAACAATCCCAGGTTCTTATTTAGTACAGTGGCTCGCCTAACAAAACCTAAGATGCCCGCAGAGAGTATCCCATCACAGTTTAGAAGTGAAGACTTTATGGACTTCTTTAATGAAAAAATCAATAATATCAGGAAGAAAATAATGGAGGTTCAACCTCTAATAGTATCTCACGATCCAGTTCAGCCTATAGCTTCACATTTAGATTTTCACTGCTTTACAGGTATAGGACAGGAAGAGCTGTATAAACTCATCACCTCGGCTAAATCAACAACGTGCCTGTTAGACCCAATCCCAACCAGATTTTTAAAAGAAGTGATGCTTACGGTTGGAGAGCCACTCCTAAACATTATTAATTCTTCATTACATCTAGGTCACGTCCCTAAACCTTTCAAGTTAGCAGTTATTAAGCCGCTTCTTAAAAAAATCTAATTTAGACGCGAATGAAATAAAAAATTACAGACCGATTTCAAACCTCCCGTTCATATCAAAAATACTAGAAAAAGTAGTATCAGCTCAAATTTGCACATTCTTGCAGGATAACAACATCCTTGAAGAATTTCAGTCAGGTTTCAGGCCCCATCATAGCACAGAAACTGCACTAGTTAAGATTACAAATGACTTGTTTTTAGCTTCAGACCAAGGCTGCATCTCATTGCTAGTCCTGCTTGATCTTAGTGCTGCATTCGCCACTATAGATCATAATATTCTCATAGATCGCTTACAAAATTATATAGGTATTCAGGGACAGGCATTAAAATGGTTTAGATCTTACCTGTCTGATCGCTACCATTTTGTAGATCTAAATGGAGAACCGTCTGGTATAATGCCAGTGAAATATGGGGTCCCACAAGGGTCAGTTTTAGGACCTCTGTTGTTCTCAATATACATGCTTCCCTTGGGTAACATCATTAGAAGACATGGGATTAGTTTCCATTGTTATGCTGATGATACCCAATTATATATCTCAACTAAACCAGACGAAATACCTAAGCTGTCTAGATTAACTGAGTGTGTCCAGGACATAAAAGATTGGATGACCAATAACTTTCTTTTATTAAATTCAGATAAGACAGAGATATTACTTATTGGCCCAAAAACCAGCACACAACAGCTTTCACAATTCAGCTTGCGCTTAGAAGGATGTACTGTTATTACCAGCTCAGCAGTAAAAGATCTGGGAGTAATATTAGACAGTAACTTGTCTTTTGAAAATCACATTTCAAATATCACAAAAACAGCCTTTTTCCATCTTCGAAATATTGCTAAACTTAGGAACATCTTATCCGTATCTGATGCAGAAAAACTAGTTCATGCATTCATGACCTCCAGACTGGACTATTGTAATGCATTACTAGGTGGTTGTCCTGCATCCTCAATAAACAAGCTTCAGTTAATCCAAAATGCAGCTGCCAGGGTTCTCACTAGATCCAGAAAATATGATCATATAACCCCAATATTATCATCCCTGCACTGGCTACCTGTTCAGTTTAGAATAAATTACAAAATAGTATTACTTACATACAAGGCCTTAAATGGTTTAGCTCCCACATACCTAACCAGTCTTCTGATACGCTACAATCCACCACGCGCCTTAAGATCACAAAACTCCGGACTTCTGGTAGTTCCCAGAATTTCAAAATCTACAAAAGGGGGTAGGGCTTTTTCGTATTTAGCTCCAAAGCTTTGGAATAGCCTTCCAGACAGTGTTCGGGGAGCAGACACGGTTTCTCAGTTCAAAAGTAGACTCAAGACGCATCTTTTTAATCTGGCATACACATAACTCATCCCAGTACTCATACTCCAGTACACCTATACCGAATGGCAACTACGCTAATTCTCCCCATCTGTTCTGTATTTCTCTACCCATCCCGAGGCATCGGGAGATTTTGCCAGCTTCAGTAGACAAAGGCCGACCCTGCGAGGTTCCTGAGGCATCCAGAGAAGGACCAGCTCCAGTTGGATTCAGCTTTATGATGGTTGGAGCTACACATGCTGCTCCTGTGCTTCCAGTGATCCAGACCTCATCTGCCCTCTGCACCTACTGACTCGTCCCTATGCTGAACTGGTCTTCATGTCAATTTAAATAATTTCTGTCATATTGAATTTTCACCTGCACAACACACAAGATGTTATATTTCTATCTGTTATCGCCCAAATGAGGATGGGTTCCCTGTTGAGTCTGGTTCCTCTCAAGGTTTCTTCCTATTGCCATCTCAGGGAGTTTTTCCTTGCCACCGTCGCCGTCACCCTTGGCTTGCTCATCAGAGAAATTTCATTCATTCGTCTCATTATTATCTGCACATTTTTCTCACACATCCACACTTCCAATTATTTTCTTTTCTATAATTATTATTATTATTTGTTTTTATTTATTTATTTTCTATTATAATTTTATTTATTTATTTATTATTTTATATATAATTATTCTATATACAGTTTTTTTTTGTTAAATTTCTTTAATTTTTGTGAAGCTGCTTTGAGACAATGACCATTGTTAAAAGCGCTATATAAATAAAATTGAATTGAATTGAAAAAATTGAATTGCTCATGGCAAAATCGAGAGTAGCTCCTCTTAAGGTCACGACAATTCCTAGATTGGAGTTAACTGCTGCGGTCGTGTCTGTGGCAGTGAACGATATGTTGAAGGAAGAAATGAACCTTGCAGATGCAGAGGCATATTTCTGGACGGACTCTCAAGTGGTGTTAGGCTACATAAACAATGAAGCTCGCCGCTTCCACACGTTTGTAGCAAATAGAGTTCAGAGAATTCATCGCACCACGACTCCTCAACAGTGGCGATACATCCCCTCGGATGAAAATCCAGCCGACTATGCATCCCGAGGTCTAAGTGTCAATGATCTTGTCACTTCCAACTGGTTCAGAGGACCGAAAGTCTTGTGGGAAAGACAAATTCCTCCCTCTGTGGATGTTGACACGCAACTTCCAATTGGAGACCCAGAGGTCAAAATGGCTCAGTCTCTGAACACACAGGCAGTAGAGTATCTCGGTCTATCCAACCGTCTCACAAAGTTATCCTCATGGTCCAAGGTTATACAAGCAGTTGCACGTCTCCTTCGTCGTGTCAGGAAGGATAAGTCTAATGACCACAGTACAGTGTCAGAACGTGAGGATGCTAAGTGCATTGTCCTCAAGGACTTACAGAGTCAGACATATGCAGAAGAGATAGCTTTGCTCCGCAAGGGCAAACAGCTGCCACGCAACAACAGGCTATACAATCTCGACGCCTTTGTTGACCACGACGGATTGCTTAAGGTGGGAGGAAGACTCTGTAATTCTTCTGGTTCTAACTCTGTTAAGCATCCAGTGATAATTCCAAAGGAGCACCATCTTACGAAACTTCTGATTGCTGACTGTCATGAAGAAACAGCACATCAAGGGAAAGGCTTAACTATAAATGAGATCAGAGGATCGAGAGGATTTTGGATAATAGGAGTAAACAGGACTGTATCCTCCTTTATAAAACAGTGTGTGAAATGTGGCAAGTTTCGCAGACCGACAGAAGTACAAAAAATGGCAAACTTACCCTCAGAGCGTATAGATCCATCCCCTCCATTTACGTTCTGTGGTATGGATGTTTTTGGTCCTTTCATCACCAAACCAGGACGAAAATCGTGCAAGAGGTATGGACTTCTCTTTACCTGTTTCTGTTGCAGAGCCATCCATAACGAGATGCTGGATGACATGTCCACGGACGCCTTTATCAATGGACTGCGCTGTTTCATCGCTATTAGAGGAGCAGTCCAACAAATAAGGTGTGACCAAGGCACGAATTTCATTGGAGCCAAGAATGAGCTTGCGAAGACAATGGAAGAGATTGACACCAACCGTCTGGTAACGTTCTTAGCAGCAAAACAATGTGACTTTGTCTTCAACGCCCCCCATTCAAGTCACACTGGTGAAGTTTGGGAGAGACAAATCAGAACTGTGAGAAGTGTTCTTCGTTCTACTCTGTCCCAGTCATCTGGAAGACTGGATGATTCTTCTCTGCGAACCTTCTTCTACGAGGCCATGGCCATTGTAAATAGCCGTCCGCTCACTGTAGATAATTTAAGTGATCCCCGTAGTCCTGAGCCTATAACTCCTAACCACTTGCTCACCCTGAAAACAACCCAAGCCCTACCACCCCCTGGCAAGTTTGTCAGAGAAGACATATATGCTCGCAAGAGATGGCGCCACGTCCAGTATTTAGCGGAACAATTTTGGGGTCGTTGGCGCAAGGACTATGTGTCTAACATTGCTACAAGACAATGCTGGCTTACACCAAGAAGGAACATGCAAGCCGGAGATATAGTCTTGGAGAAGGCAGATGATCTACCCAGTAATGAGTGGCATTTGGCAGACGTCATTGAGACTGTCGTTGACAAGGATGGTTTAGTGAGAAGAGTGAAGGTACGGTTTGGAGACAGAAATCTAGGGAAGGATGGCAAACGTCTGACCAAACCATCAGTAGTTGAGCGCCCAGTGCAGAAGCTGGTCCTGCTGCTGGAGGCAGCCTGAAATCTGCCAATCATATCCTTTGATTAAGCAGTTTATAGCAGGATATAGTTTACTTTTACATCTAGCCTTAAACAATGGTTATTTATTTTAGGAATCATTCGTGATTAAAAATTTAGGTTTATAGTCACTCATGATTGGTGGGAGTGTAAATAACCCACAGTTATTTGAAATAATTAATAAGAGTGGTATTCTGAGGTGATTTAATTGTATTTCTTGATATTGGTTGTGCTTATTGTAATTTGCATCATGCTTTGCACTCTTTAAGTTATTTAACCTATAGAGACCTTTATTTTGAAATGTGACCGGGAGGAAATGCACGGAGATCTTACATATCTGGAGAGAGCGCACGTGCACGGAGTGAGAGAGCACATGCGGACGGAGAAGGATTACGGAATTAGCTATAAAAGACATCTAACTTTATTTATGCATACAGTAGCACTTTGTTGTTATATTTTCAGTATTTGTTTTTTGTTTTTGACTTTGTTGACTTGCACCTGGCTGAAAGGGAGAACAAGGAACATTTTGCTGACATACAGTGGTGTGAAAAACTATTTGCCCCCCTCCTGATTTCTTATTCTTTTGCATGTTTGTCACACAAAATGTTTCTGATCATCAAACACATTTAACTATTAGTCAAAGATAACACAAGTAAACACAAAATGCAGTTTTTAAATGAGGGGTTTTATTATTTAGGGAGAAAAAAAATCCAACCCTACGTGGCCCTGTGTGAAAAAGTAATTGCCCCCTGAACCTAATAACTGGTTGGGTCACCCTTAGCAGCAATAACTGCAATCAAGCGTTTGCGATAACTTGCATCGAGTCTTTTACAGCGCTCTGGAGGAATTTTGTCCCACTCATCTTTGCAGAATTGTTGTAATTCAGCTTTATTTGAGGGTTTTCTAGCATGAACCGCCTTTTTAAGGTCATGCCACAACATCTCAATAGGATTCAGGTCAGGACTTTGACTAGGCCACTCCAAAGTCTTCATTTTATTTTTCTTCAGCCATTCAGAGGTGGATTTGCTGGTGTGTTTTGGGTCATTGTCCTGCTGCAGCACCCAAGATCGCTTCAGCTTGAGTTGACGAACAGATGGCCGGACATTCTCCTTCAGGATTTTTTGGTAGACAGTAGAATTCATGGTTCCATCTATCACAGCAAGCCTTCCAGGTCCTGAAGCAGCAAAACAACCCCATACCATCACACTACCACCACCATATTTTACTGTTGGTATGATGTTCTTCTTCTGAAATTCTGTGTTACTTTTACGCCAGATGTAACGGGACACGCACCTTCCAAAAAGTTCAACTTTTGTCTCGTCGGTCCACAAGGTATTTTCCCCAAAGTCTTGGCAATCATTGAGATGTTTTTTTAGCAAAATTGAGACGAGCCTTAATGTTCTTTTTGCTTAAAAGTGGTTTGCGCCTTGGAAATCTGCCATGCAGGCCGTTTTTGCCCAGTCTCTTTCTTATGGTGGAGTCATGAACACTGACCTTAATTGAGGCAAGTGAGGCCTGCAGTTCTTTAGATGTTGTCCTGGGGTCTTTTGTGGCCTCTCGGATGAGTCGTCTCTGCGCTCTTGGGATAATTTTGGTCGGCCGGCCACTCCTGGGAAGATTCACCACTGTTCCATGTTTTTGCCATTTGTGGATAATGGCTCTCACTGTGGTTCGCTGGAGTCCCAAAGCTTTAGAAATGGCTTTATAACCTTTACCAGACTGATAGATCTCAATTACTTTTGTTCTCATTTGTTCCTGAATTTCTTTGGATCTTGGCATGATGTCTAGCTTTTGAGGTGCTTCTGGTCTACTTCTCTGTGTCAGGTAGCTCCTATTTAAGTGATTTCTTGATTGAAACAGGTGTGGCAGTAATCAGGCCTGGGGGTGACTACAGAAATTGAACTCAGGTGTGATAAACCACAGTTAAGTTATTTTTTAACAAGGGGGGCAATCACTTTTTCACACAGGGCCATGTAGATTTGGAGTTTTTTTTCTCCCTTAATAACGTAAACCTTCATTTAAAAACTGCATTTTGTGTTCAATTATGTTATCTTTGACTAATAGTTAATGGTTTTTGATGATCAGAAACATTTAAGTCTGACAAACATGCAAAAGAATAAGAAATCAGGAAGGGGGCAAATAGTTTTTCACACCACTGTATAGCATATATCTGTAACTTATGGTCTCTATGACTGGGTTATGTGTTTGTTCTATTATGAGTAATTTATGTCTTTGATAAATGTTAAATTTAGCTTAATTTAGTGTTTCATGGATGTAAGGTCATTGTTTGTTTCATTTATATGGATGTGGATTTCATGCAGATTCCGAATTTGTTATTTTTTATCTGTTGTTCTAGCTCTTACGTTGTTGTACATCCAATACGGACAATAAAGCCCAACAAAGACAGTACAACATCAGTGTATGAGTTCAATCCCTAATTTTTCTTCAACCGGGCTGCAACAGTCCTGTCACATCAACACCGTGGTGAAAAAGGCCCGGCAGCGTCTGTACCACCTCAGACACTTGAGAGACTTTAGACTGCCCTCCAAGGTGCTCAGGAACTTCTACTCCTGCACCATAGAGAGCATCCTGACGGGAAACATCACGACCTGGTTCGGGAACAGCAACATGCAGGACAGACGAGCTCTACAGAGGGTGGTGCAATCAGCTGAGCGCATCATCCGCACTGAGCTCCCTGACCTGCACTCGATCTACAGCAAGCGGTGCTGGACCAAGGCCAGGAAGATCGTGAAGGACCTCAGTCACCCCAGTAGTGGACTGTTCTCTTTGTTGCGGTCTGGGAAGCGATTCCGCTCCCTAAAGGCCAACACAGAGAGACTGAGGAGGAGCTTCTTCCCGCAGGCGATAAGGTCTCTCAATCACACCACCACACAGGACTAATAACATCTTTTTAAGCTCACAACATTGACTGGACAATCATGGACACATTCATACACACTTGCACTAAATATTTATACATCTGGACAATTGCACATGTCACATTCACTAGTAACCTTTCATGCATATTTGCATAACCATTGTCACTTTAAATTCTATATATATATACTGCCCCCCCCATATTTCTATATTTTGCAATATTTTATTATGCCCTTATTGTACAGTTTATTTTACTAGTTAAATTTGTTTCTTTAGTATTTCCTTTTATTGATATTTATTTTACGTACTGTACAAGCTTTTATTTTCTTTTTAAGGTCACTGGCGGTCGTGTAAGCATTTCACTGCATATTATACTGTGTATGACTGTGTATGTGACAAATAAAATTTGAATTTGAAAAAATTGTAATTTTGGAAAGAATCTACCTGTACATCAGATATATATATATGTAAATTTTCCAATCATAACTTAATACAATCTATAATGTGTGTACAATTCTGCCATGTGTGTTTTCAGATTAAAACAGTAGTGTTTACTATATGTGTATGGGGTAAGGTGAGGAAAAATCAGTGTCCAAAACATCCAAGTTATCTTCCAAGCCGATCTTTTCTTCGACCCAGATATTTTACATATACTGTAGTAGAGAGTCAATTGGCGCCCAGAAGAGAGGTTACTAGCACTTCATTATGGGCACGTGCCTTCAATCCTTCACTACAGAAGATACGCATCAGCATATGAATAAGTAAGATCTCAGATTAGAGTTATATATGGATGAGTAAGTGATATATCTGATGAATTGTGCCAGAATTCCTCCATGTCTGATGCTGCTATGAGAAAGGCTTTGGTTAGATATAAACAACATTCATAAATTTTATTAGACACAGTAAGGTCAACCATCAGCTGCTCCAATGGAATTTCTGTGTCTGAAATAAAAGAGAAGGTTGTTTAATGGCATCACACATTGTCAGGATTTGTTATGCGGCGTGCTTCCTTCCAGTGTACCCTTTTCTGTTGAAGAAATGAGGATTAAATCTTGCTGCTGCTGTTTTGTCTGTAAAAGCAATATAGTTATGTATAAACAGGAGTACAGTCACATACGACATGGAAGACATGAATCTTTGTCACAATCTGCAATCTTTGTTGCATTCTGTACAAATGTTTGTCATGTCAGGTGTGTTACTTGAGTATTAGTTGAAGCCAGTCAGTCAGTCCTATGTCTGTGTCAGGAGTGCATGCCGTTCTGTCATGAGCTCCCAAGCCGAGGCTTGTGCTTAATTTGGAGCTCAACACTGCATAATTTGGGATCCAACTTGTTCTCAATACTAATTTAATCTCTTTGCTTACTTATTTTTGTGACTGCAGTCGTTATATTGTGTACACAAATGTAATAATTTTCCAGAATATATACCATTTATTATTATCATCATCATCATCATTATTAATATTAATATTATTATTATTTAAGTACTGTAATTTGCACACCATACCTTGTTCCTGAGAGATGCTCAGGAAATGGATCTCAGCCTCATGCAAAAGTCCATGTTCTCCAACCAAGGTGGGAATTTATCCAAAACAATGTTTGCAATTTAAAACTAACCGTAAATGTGGTCGCGAATACACGTGATCCTTATTCCTGACAACACTGCAGGAAAATAGACTGGCCATGTCTACGCATCTCTATACTATGTTTACTAATAAACGCCACTCCATGTTCCCTAAGAACACTTTCGGGAAAACAGGTACTTAAACCTGTGCAACTCTGTACTGTGGATGTGTGGTTCACACATTTATAAAAATGCAACTACTGTGAATTAACGAGGCATTCAGCAGACCCTATATGTAGTGTTGTAAGTTCCTTTTGTAACTGTTTTGTAAATGATCCGAGAGATTATGTGGAAGCCCAACAGCCCTTACCCCAGAGCCCCGACCTGTCAAATTTGAACCTAATTGTTAGGCTTCAAGATATTAAAGAACCGCCTACCTTTAGAGGTGATAAGGCAGATCGATGCACCATTGGTGAATGGCAAGAACTGATGCAAGTTTACTTGAACAAAAAAGGATTTAGTACATCCGAACAGGGCCAAGAAATTCTCAACAAGCTTATGGGCCATGCTAAGGACATTGTGAGAACATGTATTCGCAACAATCCTCTACTTGATGTGGCTAGAGACCCACACGTCATCTTTTCAATTCTAAGGCAACATTTCGGAGATGCAATTTCCTCCACAACCCCTATGAGAGACTTCTATGAGACCTTGCCAAAGCAGTCAGAGAGTGGCTTAGAGTGCTGGATCAGACTGAATAAGGCTGTTGATCTTGCTGATGAATGCCTAAAAAGACAAGGTAAAAGAGTTGAGGATGACGATGATGTTTGTAAGGCATTGCCCTGAGCCCGGTCTATACACAGCGCTTTGAAGTAAACCTTTGGAGAGTTGGAGTGCAAGTGAAATCCAAGCATTAATTGACAGCCACCACAGAGACAAGCAGTCTGTACGATTGGATAGAGAGAGAAAGGTCGATAAAGCTTCCCCTAACGCCTGGTGCATGACACAACAGCAGCCTACTGCCAATAATCAGGCAAGTGGGTTAGATTCAGCTCTCATCGGGCATGTAGTTTCTCTCTTAGAGCAGTTCCTAGTTCAGCAGAAAGGGCAAGAACAGAGAACTGAGCAGAGTAAGGCAGGGTCCGCAGACTCTGCAGTCCCCTGTAGAATATGTAGAGCTCAAGATCATACAAAAAAGACTCACTGCTTTAAGGAGGGGCTGTGTTTTAGGTGCTTCAAGACTGGGCACAGAGGTTTTGAATGCCCTGGCAAAAGACAAGAGAAACCAGTCACAGCCAGTGTCTCTGGACCCGAGCGGCCTTTAAACTAGAAAACCTACACTGTGAGGAGAACAGTGTGGATGTTACACAAACAGAGTCCCCAGAAGACCCACTGATTGTTCAGGTAACCATTAGTAACCATTTGAGTCAAGATGGTCCAAGTCGAGTAATAGCAGTCAGCAAAACAGTCCCTTTGACATTCCAAAAGATACATTCTATCTACCAGAGAATTAATGATGAAGACGACCTGTTTTATGCTCCAGTATTGGTAGAGGGGAAAGTAAAACTATTAGCCCTTGTGGATAGTGGATCTGTTACCAGTACCTTGAGTGAATCAGCTGAGCGCACACTTAGAGACTGGAAATTGATATGCACAGATTCAAGTAAACCCACAAAAAAAATCCTTACTGTCTGTGGAGGGAATGAAACAAAACCAAAGTGTACATATTAGTTGAATGATGAGGATGAGAAGGCTTCCAGACTCAAGGATGATAAGCCTTTCCGTTTGCCTTACAGAGGCAAACATTGAATGAAATGGAGGAGCGTGGTATAATTCGCAAATCAAACAGTGAATGAGCCTCACCCTTAGATTTAGTCTGAGTTAAGGATATGTACAGACTTTAGGCGGCTCAACCAAAGGACAGAGTGTCATGTTTGGGTCTTCTGTGAGCTTCAGTCAGGCTATTTATTCTAAAGAAACATAATTATCTTTCCTCGGTTCAGGTGAACCTGACCGAGGTGTAACCTGGGAACTGAAG
Organism: Channallabes apus; assembly: GCA_030522415.1. Lineage (NCBI taxonomy): Eukaryota > Metazoa > Chordata > Actinopteri > Siluriformes > Clariidae > Channallabes > Channallabes apus. Next base: position 41,493,636 of record CM060115.1, on the reverse strand, counting down.
TTTAAATCATATATACAGAACAGAAAGCAAACTACAAACAAAAGCCAAATGGGCGTCTTGGCGCCGTCTAGGGGTTAACCCTTACAGTACCCCCCCTTCTAAAATGCTCCTCCGGAGCATCATTGGAGGCCCTGGACTCCCACCCCAATGTTTCACCTTTTTCCTCTTGACTTGAGGCTGGGTGACGGAGCTGGCCTTGGACCTGTGATGGCCCTCTGCAGGGGAGCGTTGACGGTGATCTCAGCGCCTGGCTGAGGAGCGGGCGCGACGATCTCGGCGCCTGGCTGGGGAGTGGGCTCGACGATCTCGGCACCTGGCTGATGAGCGGGCGCGACGATCTCGGCACCTGGCTGGGGAGCGGGTGCGACGACCTCGGCGCCTGGCTGAGGAGCGGGCGCGACGATCTCGGCGCCTGGTTGAGGAGCTGGAGCGAAGCTCGACGGCGGCGGCGGAGCTGGAGGGAGGCTCGGCGGTGGAGCGAGGCTCGGCGGCAGAGCTGAAGCAAAGCTCGACGGCAGAGCTGATGCGGAGCTCGGCGCCGGCACGTTGTCCTCAAAGCCGGGAGGCGGCGGAAGGACAATGCTCTCCAGGCTCCTCAGCGTCTGCAGAGTGGAACCGAAGCTTGGTGGCTGCAGAGATGATTCGGAGCTTGGAGACGACGGCACCAGCACGCTGTCCTTGACGCTGGGAGGCGGAGGAAGAAACGCGTCCGCCACACTGCCCAGCCACTGCTGGTATTCCTCCGCGACAAGTTCAGGCAGTGGCAGGAGGGGGAGCACGTCGTCCAAATCAGGGAGAGGGAGAAAATACGTGACTACAGCCTGGTTCTCCCGAACCTGGACGAGCAGCTGTTGGAGCTTAAGCACCTGCTCCCGCAGGTCACAAATGCGCTCCACGTTGTGCTCTGCCCACTGCCTGTAGATTCCTCCCGCCTCTCAACGGTGTCCGCCGGATGGCGAGCCTGCAGCCTTCCCAGCTTTGCCTCGCCATTCTCTCTCTGTCTGTCACGGTGTCCTCCAGTGAGTCCGCCGGCTCGAAGAGCCCACAGCTTCCCCAGCCTTGCCAAACCTCTGTCTCGCAGTGCTCCTTGCTGTCCTCCAGCAGTTCCGACCAGCTCCAGCGAGATGGTAATGGCACCCCCCAAAAATCGTCTAGGAGGGGGGTCTCCGCCATGCCACTTAGACGGTCTAGCTTTCTGTCATGTTTTGGTCTTCTGTGTCGGCGTGTGTGTGTGCATGGCATGATTGCAGAGGTGAGCTGGCGGTTCAATAAACTCTTTATTTTTCCTTAAATATAAACAAAAGTAAACAGCTCTTTCCTGAGCACTTAAGAGTCTATTATTTTATGAAATGAACACAACTAAACATCACCAACATAAACCAAATTACAACAACAAAAGCTAGACGCCTGACTGAGCTTCAGTCAGGCTATTTATACTAAAGAAACATAATTATCTTTCCTCGGTTCAGGTGAACGCCTACGTCACCTGACCGAGGTGTACCTGGGAACTGAAGTTTAAATCATATATACAGAACAGAAAGCAAACTACAAACAAAAACCAAACGTGCGTCTTGGCGTCTTGGTTAACCCTTACACAGTCTATTACTATCTGTCTATTCTCTGTTACTTAGACGACTTACTTGTCTTTGGCAAAACTGAGAAGGGAGCAATCGATCGTCTTGCGATGGTATTTTCTCAGCTTAAAGAGCATAACCTAAAACTAGCACAAAAGAAGTTCTATTTGTTAAGAAAAACTGTCAAGTTTCTGGGACATATTGTAACTGAGAGTGGCATAGATCCAACTAAAGTGTCCGCGATCAGTGAAATTAAATCCACAGATCTGATGGAAGCAGATGGGAAGACGCCATCACCAACTAAAATTAAGTCTTTTCTTGGGAAGGCGAATTATTATTCTCATTTCATTGAAAGCTTCTCGACTTTAGCAAAACGATTGTTTAAACTGACTGCTGGACAGAAAGCCAAGAGGAAAGATGGACAAAAGACCCACTATGTTTCCAACCCTAGGCGCCTAAGGCCTGAAGACTGGACTTCAGAGTGTGACACAGCCGTGGAAAAGATAAAACGTGTCCTTTCTCACACTGTTGTTCTTGCTCATCCAGACTTCAAAAGGCCTTTACTGCTGTATACAGATGCATCTATGGATGGATTTGGTGTGGTCTTAAGTCAAATCCCAGAAGATGAGACAAAACCCAGACCAGTTGCTTTTGCGAGCAAGACTCTGTCGAAAGTCCAGTCTCATTATCCCGCTCATAGGTTAGAATTGTATGCGCTAAAGTGGGCAATTTGTGATAAATTCGCCCATTGGTTAAAGGGGACGAAATTCATAGTGCTAACTGATAAAAATGAGCCGCCGACCTTTTGTCAGAACGTTAGAGGTCTTTGATGCTCCGGAGACTAAAGCTGAACATTTGACTTCTGAGATCATCCAAGAAACTTTCCGGATGTCGGTGAATGTGCATCAAATGAGTGAAAGCAGTATGGATTCCCGAATTGGAAAGCCAGAGATGGTTAGTAGTGAAGGGGTGAAAGCTGTGTTTGAGTCCTGTCTAAATTGGGAAGCCAGCGGCCCAATTCGTACGATTAATCAGACCAAGACCAGTCATTTCGTCCATGGAGGTGTCAGCACCCTTCCAGTTTCTCCCAGTGCTTCAGAAGTCGCATTACTAGTGCAACTTCATTGTCCCTCTCTCTAGATGATGGTCTCCTTTTCTGGTCAACAAAGAACACGACACGGGAGATGGTGTGGTCTGCTTTCTGCTTCATGCGTATTTCCTCCATAGTGATATGCAATGAAGCTGCACTAGTAATGCGACTTCTGAAGCACTGGGAGAAACTTGAAGTAAAGGATGGAGTGCTCTATCGTAAGTCCAAAGATTGGGTCGGTAAAGGCAGGTAGCAGCTTGCACTTCCAAACTCATTGAGAACTGCCGCTCTCAGAGAAACTCATGACGATGCAGGTCATCAAGGCCAAAGCAGGACCCTTCACCTTGCCCGCCAGAGGTTTTTCTGGTCTGGTATGGACACAGTTGTCAAAAAGTATGTCACACTGTAAAAGATGTGTGCTTGGAAAGACTCCGGAACCAGAGGCCAGAGCTCCAATGGAGTCCATCAGAACAAGTGCACCACTTGAACTTGTATGTATAGATTTCTGGTCTGGAGACCACATGGAGACAGTGTTGATGTCCTAGTCATAACAGACCATTTTACAAAACTCATGTCCATGCATTTCCCTGTCCCAACCAAACAGCCAGAGTGGTGGCTCAAAAATTGTGGAACAACTTTTTCTGTGTATATGGATTTCCTCAAAGAATACACTCTGACAAAGGTGCAAATTTCGAGAGCAAACTGATCGCAGAGTTATTGTTGGTGTCTGGTGTTGACAAGTCCCACACCACGCCATACCATCCTATGGGCAATGGGCAGACTGAAAGATTTAATCGCACTCTTGGCAACATGATCCGCTCTTTGCCTCCTCGAGCGAAGGAGAGATGGCCACAAATGATTCAGACGCTTATGTTTTCGTATAACTGTACGACCCATGAAACAACAGGGTTTGCACCGTTCTATTTAATGTTTGGAAGGATTCCAAAATTACCTGTAGACGTCATGTTTGGGAGTGCTCTCAGAAATGAGGATGTGCAGACTTATGATGAGTATGTGAAATCCCTTCAGAAAGATCTCAGAGAAGCCATGCAAATTGTTAAGGGCCACACTACAGACATATCATATCTTCCATGATGAGAGAGGGAACGCAGATGCAGGGTGAATTGAAAGAAATGGATTTTAATGTTGTTGAAAACAGAAAACACGAAAAAACACACAAAGACTAGACACCACAGGCTGGTTACGATGCCAGGCTGGGTCTGCAGATGGGCTATCAGCTCTTGACTCCTCCCAGTCTACCAAATATTGAAGAGAGCCTCTTATCCTCCGGGAGTCTAGCAATTTTTTGACTCTGAACGCAGGGGCGCCCACTATTTCCACAGCCCTGGGGAGCGAAGGCTCTGCGACACCTCTGTCCAGGGGCCCCCGTATTACTAGCCTGAGAAGAGACACATGAAAGACAGGGTTTACACGCATATGAGGGGGAATCTGTAATTTAAAAGAGACAGGGTTAATTTGTGCCACAATGGGAAAAGGACCAATGTATTTAGGAGAGAGTTTTCAACAGGGAAAGATTCTTTGTCGAGAGCCATACTCGATCGCCTACCTGGAGCGGAGGACTTTCCCTTCGCCGTCTATCGGCGAATTTTTTAAATCTGCGAACTGCTTGGGAGATTTTGGTGTGCGCATTCAGTCTCTGCCTGTCCATTTGACTCGGGGTGATAGCCCGACGTTAGGCTAACAGTGGTTAGCCACGAATCACGATCCGAAACAATGTCCTCCGGGATACCGTAGTAGCAAAACACTGTTTCGAATAGGTTTTCTGCTACTGGAGGGCGGTTGGGAGAGATCTAAACGGGAGAAATCGACATCCCTTAGAGAAGCGATCTACCATGACCAAAACTGTTGTGTACCCTTTTGACACTGGCAGATCCGTCACAAAGTCCACCGCAATGTGCGACCACAGTCTGTTAGGTGTTGGTAAGGGCATTAATTTCCCAACGGGCAAACATCGAGGGGTTTTAGTTGTTGCACAAATAGCACAAGACGAAACCACTGTTTTCACGGTTTCCCGCATGTTTGGCCACCAGAACTTCGGTTCCAGGAGGTGGTATGTTCGTAATACGCCGGGGTGTCCAGATGAAAAGTTGGTGTGCGTTGTCACTCGCTCTCGTAGTGACTCAGGAATGTAGGTTCGGCTCGGGCAGCACCACAAAGGGGTGTTTAGCTTCCTCCAACCAATGCCTCCACTCCTCTAACGCCGTTTTTACTGCTAGCAGTTCGCGATTTCCGATATCATAATTGCGCTCGGCAGGTGGCAGTTTTCATGAGAAGAAGGCGGAGGAATAGACCTTTTCTGGGTGGCCGTGGCGCTGTGACAGCACTGCTCCAAGCCCCACCTCCAACGCATCGACCTCAACTAGAAAGGGCTTCTCGGGATCAGGTAGTTTTAAGATAGGCGCGGAGGTAAAAGCTTTTTTGAGGCTTGCGTTCCGGCCATTGTTGCACCGCCGTTACCTTGGCTGCGTCCATTTCGACCCCCTGTGGTCCTATGTGATAGCCGAGAAATGCGATCTCCTTCTTGTGAAATTCACATTTCTCTGCCTTCGCATAGAGCCCATGTTCGCGTAGTCGACGAAGGACGGCGGTTACATGATGGACGTGCTCAGCATATGATCGCGAGTATATTAGAATGTCATCTAAGTATACTATAACAAAACGATTCAACATATGCCGGAACACGTCATTCATGAACCCCTGAAACACCGCAGGTGCATTTACCAGTCCATAAGCCATCACATTATATTGGTAATGACCTGATGTCGTGCTAAATGCAGTCTTCCATTCATCACCCTTGCGAACACGAACGAGGTTATATGCGCTGCAGAGGTCGAGTTTGGAAAATATGGACGCGCCGCGGAGCTGGTCGATAGCGGCCGGTACCAGGGGCAGTGGGGGCTTATATTTTATTGTGATTGCATTGAGCCCTCGATAATCAATACATGGACGTAAGCCCCCTCCCCTCTTTTTTTTGATAAAAAAGAAACCTGCCGATGAGGGTGACGTGGACCTGCTGATGAGTCCCTGACTGAGAGCCTCATTCACGTATTCCTCCATAGCGTGAACCTGCCCAATCAAAATTTGAATTGTGAGAACTGAGCTATGGCAGACGGACTGATCCAGCCGAGAAATCACAAAAATTTTTAATTCCTCAGTGTGACCGGGGAAAATTAACTGTAGGGGCACGGAAAGATGTTCAACTGGCGAGTGTGTTAATGTTTTGCCATCTAGAGCTTTAATTGTGATCGGGTCTGGAAGCTTCGACACTGGAGCTTGCAGCGAGGAAATGACAGCAGATGAAATGAAATTTCCAGCCGACCCGGAGTCTATTAGGGGATAAACAGAGACAGTACGATTATTATATGAAAGTGAGGCATGCAAACAGAAATCGTGATACAGTTTCATATTTGGTGTGTGCGCCCCCCCCCACCCCCGTGCAGACAAAACCCCGATGATATTCTGTGACGCCTCTTCTGGGCTGAAAGATGAGACGTGCCCACGTCCATGGGTTCCGGCGGGTTCCCTTCGTGTGGCTCGACGGGGGTTTTGCTGAGGCTGTCTCTCCATGGAAAGTCGGACCTGCCCCCTTCTACCTTGGAGGGGGGGTGCTTTCGTTGACCGCGGAGGTGCTGGTCCAGTTTTATCGCCATTTCGATGCATTTACCGAGGGATAATCCCGCTTCGCGACATGCTAGTTTGAGCTGGAGATCGGGATATAATCTGTCTCTAAATCTGGCGAGTAAGCTTTTATTGCACCAGCCGCTCTCCACGGCGAGGATTCTGAACCTTATGGCGTAATCCGCGACCGTTGATTGTCCCTGTTTCAGCCTCAGTAGTTGTTGTTCCCCCGTCTTACCATATGTCTGAGTAGTCGAACACAGCGCGAAAAGCGTGGAGGAACCGTTTGTAGTTGGACATGGCGCTCCCACCTGTGCTCCACACAGCTGTAGCCCAGTCCATCGCTGGCCCGGTTAGCTGTTGGATGATGAAACTGACCTTCTTTCCAGGGAGGGAGATCCAGAAAGATCTCAGTAGACAAAGGCAAACCCTACGAGGTTCCTGAGGCATCCAGAGAAGGACCAGCTCCAGCTGGATTCAGCTTTATGATGGTTGGAGCTACACATGCTGCTCCTGTGCTTCCAGTGATCCAGACCTCATCTGCCCTCTGCACCTACTGACTCGTCCCTATGTTGAACTGGTCTTCATGTCAATTTAAAGAATTTCTGTAATATTGAACTTGATCTGTTATCACCCAAATGAGGATGGGTTCCCTGTTGAGTCTGGTTCCTCTCAAGGTTTCTTCCTAATGCCACCCTTGGCTTGCTCATCAGAGACATTTCATTCATTCATCTCATTATTATCTAGACACATTTTTCTCACACATATACACTTCCACTTCCTCCACGCTTTTCTTTTCTAAAAAAATGCTTTCATTTTTAAAAAATTTTCATTTTTGTGAAGCTGCTTTGAGACAATGACCATTGTTAAAAGCGCTATATAAATAAAACTGAATTGAATTGAATAGAAAGTTGGCCAGATAGAGCTCGCAGGCCAGGAGGAACTTCTTACACCCCTCTGGGTCTCCTGCATATCTCTTAGGAGGTGCGGCCCGAGGAGAGGAAAGGGTCGACTGACCTGTGGCGAGGCTCTGAATGCTGCGGGCCAGGTCATTGACCGCACTCTCGCCAGACCGTCAATGTTGTCTCTGTTGTCTTCGGACGTAATCAAGATACGGGGTCGTCTTCCGGTAGGGGCGTTCCTGCTGCGTTCTGTAAGGTCGTTTCATCTGTCATATCTTCCATGCTGAGAGAGGGACTGCAGATGCAGGGTGAATTGAAAGAAATGGATTTTAATGTTGTTGAAAACAGAAAATACGAAAAAACACACAAAGACTAGACACCACAGGATGGTTATGATACCAGGCTGGGTCTGTAGGCGGGCTATCAGAAATCAATGAAAATAAACAAACAGGGCTCATCTGGAACTTTGGGACGAAAATAAGGAGCGGCTTCTCCTACAGCCCAACCTTGACCTTTAGGAAGTCCTTCCACACAAAAGAGCCTCGCCTGCAGATACCGCTCAGTCCTGGGAGAGAAATAAACATGGGAGACACGTTAGACAGACACAATGGTGGTGCACAACAGTGAACAGACAAAGTGAGACACACGGGGTAGACACAGGTGAACTAGATTCGGTGCTAACGAGGTTACTGGGGAACAATAAACACGCAGACACACTAGGGGGAGACAAAGCGGCGGCTCAGTAAACTGGTGAGCCAGATCTTACTCCCCAGGGCTGAGATGGCTCGGATGTGACACAGACGCACAGAGAAAACAGACAGAAGGGTATAACAAAACATCTAAGGGGGCTCCACTGGAGGTTGGAGACCGTGTCCTCTTGGCAAATAAGAAGGAAAGAGAGAAGGGAAAGTTGGCAGATATGTGGAACTCAGCTGTTCATGTAGTGACATGGAAAGATCCACTCTTGCCCATCTACAAAATTGAAAGTCTCATAACAAAGAGTAGCAAAGTGGTCCATCGGAACCTTCTTCTTGAAGTCAAGTCCCATCAGCAGTGTCAGAGGTGGAAGTGGATCGAACAGAGTGCCGAAGCCAAAGATCTTTGCTCATTACAGAAAGAGAATCAAAGGACAGTAGAACTGCTGTGTGGATTTTACAAGGTGCAGGCCCCACAGCATCTCAGAGTATTAGGGAAGGTACTGTAAAAGAGAGGACCAAAGACCATGTCATGGAGTTGGAAAATTCAGACTGTACGAGAGAGAAGAATCTTTCTATAAGAGTTGAGTGCAATCACAATGAGAGTTCTCCTGATGAATATGAAGAAAGAGGAATGAACTCTGACAGCGAGCAGTCTGATGATGTTACAGTAGTAGTGCACATGAATTGGAATCCAATCAATTGTGCGTCAGTAATGGTGAAAGGGTCCAAGTGAGCAACCAGAGTGTTCGGGATGAATCAGTTGTCATGCCAGATGATGCTAGTTTGATGAGCAGACCAGTCAGAGGCTCCAAGCATCAAGACTCAAGTTGTGTACGTTCACAGAGAAAGTCCCCAAGAACAGAGAATATAGCAGACACTGGTTTGAAACCGAATGAAGGAACAGTGAGACCTGTTAGACGTCTGCTTGAGTGCATGAGCATGATATTGACTGAACCAGGACAAAAAAAAATCCTCTGGCAGAGTTGCTCAAAATCCTGTAAAACCTTATAAGGGAATAAACTGATGTTGAGTTTCAAGAGATGACTAAAATTTAGACCCAAGTGAGCTTTAATAGGATATGAAAAGTACTCTATGGACGGTGTATAGTTATATGTATAAGGGCATGTTTCTCCCAAGCAAAATGTTTTGAACCTATGAATGACTGAATTCTTTTAGAAGAAAATATCTCACCAAGAACCTTAAAATTTGCTGAAATCCAGGAGGGGAAAGTGTAGTGTTGTAAGTTCCTTTTGTAACTGTTCCAACAAACTTTTTCTTTTTATCTGTTTAATTTAATGATTTAAGTAGTTTCCAAATTATTTATTTTAGTAGGCAAACATATGTTCATATTATTTTATTTTAAGTGTATGATTTTTATTTGTCTACCTGATGGAACAGGAGAAAAATAGGTATTTTTACTTTTCATTGAATGTTTTGTTAATCCGGGAGTGACGTCATTAATAGTCATATGCTCTCTCAGAACAGCTTGTGACTGGAGAGAGTCAGGTATGTTTCTGCGATGCTCTGCATCAAAGAGTAAAAATGAGTTTTACAAATTGGAGTTTGAGTTAGTGTTAATTATAAGAGAGTTATGAAACTGGAATGAGTGAACTTTTATTTATCCGTTGGAGATTTTGATGTATATTCGGAGTTTTATAGGCGCACATGTTTGTTTCATGTTTCAGCCTGCGCCAAAATTGAGTGTGGATTTTTCTGTTTTAATAAGTGTTCTCTTATATAATTATTTTTGGTTGATTGTGTCTGCAGAAAATTTCATTGAGTGCAGTAAATGTGAGAAATTTGTTTTAAAGTCAGAATGTATGTTTATAGACAAATCTGTGTATGAGAATTGCAGTTGCTGTTAAGGAGGACGGTGCTAATGTATTTTATTTTGCATCCTTCAGATGAATCACATCAAATCTGAAGGCATGTGTATTAATTGTCTGTCCTCTGTCAATAAACTGCAGGTATGTGTAAAAAAATCAGAAAATAAACCACTATACGATCTGACAAATTGAAATATATTGGCCATGATATTAAGGTATATTAATGTATTGTTGATTAAGTTCATTTTATCATTTAATTAGTTTTTTTGTATGGATGTCAATTGTCGTAAGTAAAACAGAACGGTAATGTAAATTGTGGTATAAAACATTATTGTTAAAGAAAAGGAAAAGAAGCAGAACAGCTTGTGACTAGAGAGAGTCAGATGAATCACATCGAATCTGAAGGCGTGTGTATTAATTGTCTGTCCTCTGTCAATAAACTGCAAGTCCAAGTACTGGAGAAACAAATGCGTCTTGAGTCGTCGTTTAAAGATAGTCAAAGTCTCTGCTGTACGGACATCTAGAGGAAGTTCGTTCCACCACCTAGGTGCCAGAACAGAAAAGAGCCTGGATGAATGTCGCCCACGATCCCTGAGAGATGGTGGGATGAGGCGAGCAGTGCTGGAGGATCGGAGGGAACGTGATGCAGTGCGTGGTGTGATTAGAGCAGAGAGGTAAGTGGGTGCAGGGCCATTTTTAGCTTTGTAGGCAAGCATCAGCGTCTTGAATTTGATGCGGGCAGCTACAGGAAGCCAGTGCAGGGAGGAGGAGTGGGGTGGTGTGGGAGAACTTGGGGAGGTTAAAACGAGACGTGCTGCTGCATTCTGGATCAGTTGCAGAGGACGAATCGTGGACAGAGGCAGACCTGCCAGGAGTGAGTTGCAGTAGTCCAGTCTTGAAATAACAAGGGAGAATGAGACTTTTCATCAGCAGCAAAGTCTCCTAAACATACAAGCCTGGGGGGTGTTCCAGAAAGCTTGGTTAACTTACCATTTGGTTAATCTTAACCTCTGGGTTGATTAACCCCAAACCCGCATACCGAGAGTATGTCGGTTCCAAAACACCTGATCAGGGGTGCGTTTCCCGTACAACTATGTAGCTCTTTGCTTAACCACCATAGTACGATGCAACGTTGAAGAAAATAACTAACTAGTCACAAGTGTTTCCCAAAACCATAGTACCTGCGTCGCACTTCCATGGTTAGAACTTTGTTGGTTTGAACCGTAGTTCTTCTTCTTCTTCGATACAATGGCGGAGTAGTGCAATAGGCACATATCGCCCCCTACTGTATAGTGTGTTTATTTCTTCTCTCTCTCTCTTCGGCTCGCATTCAATGCGCTTTCGCAGTGACGTAACGTAGAAGTGGTGTAATAATGTCACAAACGCAACATTTTTAATTTTTCAATATTTCATTTGAACTCATTTTTTATTTGGTATTGATACATCAGTACAATTAAAATAAAAAGAAATGATGGGCTTTGAAAACGCTGGGATTGTGTTGTGAACACCTGTTACCTATTTTGCTCAATATTATTTCCTATATAAGTCCCTTTACATACAGCCATGGTTTAATGAGAGTTGACGTGAAAAAATGACACGAAAACCACAATTTACTAAAAAAAAGAGCTTGCAGTTACAAATTCGGACAAAAAATTGGAATGAAATCGCACAAAAAATGTATGCTTCTGGGAATGGGTATGAGAGAAGCCCAGAGGAAGTCAGAAACAAGTGGAGGGACTTTGCAAGTGTGACCAACTTGTGGCTCAGCGGTAGCTGTTTCGCCTGTCGTGCGGATGGCCCGGGTTCGATTCCCAGCCAGTGCCCAAACCCCAGTTTGTTGATTTATTTGGGTACATTCATTGAATATGTATCGAGTAATATTTTAAATAGGCTTACATATATTGAGTAACATTTTAAATAGGCTTACACTATGGTAGTGCATAAATTTTACAATTTCTTAGTGCTTAACACTTTGTGCACTGTATAACATTCAGATAACATTCATTATAAGTGAAAACCTCTAACATAATACTACAAATATTGTTATGAGACATTTCTCTTTGGGTATGTTTAAAGATACTCAGTTAAAAACTCGCCTTTTCTTCGCACAAACGAAACCAAGGCTGTGTTCCAACCGGCATAAATAATGCTTCTGTAGGGCACTTCGAAGGGAGAATAATTGCGATGGTACCGCTGTTATATCGTTTAAAGTGAATTTGTAATAAAAATAACCGAAAAATAAATAACCTAATATCTGAGCACCAAAACATTAAGTTTTCCAAATCGCTCAAAGTGGTTGGGAATTTGTTTTAGAAACTAATAGGGCGTAGGGTCGTTAACTGTGAATAGAACACACCCAGCCGCGGCAAGGAACTATGCTTCTAACCACAGGTCGAAGGCTGTAGTTCCAACCACGTAAGTTTGCGACGCTGTTTGCGAATGTTCGTTTGAACTATGGTTTCGGGAAACACCTAGTTGTTGAACTATGTTGGTAACGACGGAACTTGCGACCATAGTTGGCTAACGATGCTTTTGGGAAACGCACCCCTGATTAAGTTTAATCAACCCCCTACTGGTTACCCAGAGTTAGTGCGCGTGCACGGTGCCTACATAAAGGCATTTTCAATGGATCGCGGATTTCACGAGTTATAATGGAACATCCAAGTGAAATAAAGAGAGCGGCATACCTCACGGAGGCGGAGTTGTAGGTTTTAATGCTCGCTTTTGAAGAATTAAAGCCTATAATCCAGCAAAAAAGCAATACGGCTGCATCGGCTAAACAAAGAGAGTTGGCTTGGCAAAAAATAACGGACAGAGTAAATGCGTGAGTATATTAAATTTAATTATAATGCTAAATATTTATAATTAATTAAAACACCCCTTCCGCATCCTTTTGACTGTTAAATCACTATGAAAGCATTTACTTTTCTAGCCATTGATTTCTTTAGGTTAAAATACCAGTGTATATTGACTAGGAATATATGGTTTCTTATTTAATAAGTTGTAATCCATCTGGAGCCAGAAGAACTTTGAGCCAAGTCAAAATGAAACACAAGAACATTCTGCAAAAAGGTAATATTTGATAACACATTAACTGTACAATTTATTAAACACAGTTTAGTATATTTGTTCTGTCATGTAGCTAATAGAAAGATGGCTGAAGCCCGTCTAACTGGCGGGGGCCCAGCACCACCTCCCCTCACCCCATCTGAGGAGCGGCTCTGTTCCTTAATAAAGGGCCACCAGTGGTTGCTGGCATTCCAGGGGGCACGTCATCACACACACCATGCACCACAAGTAACATGGTGAAATATAAGTTTACTACTATGATTTGATTTCATTATATGATTGAATAAATTTCTATCTCTGTCACTTAAAGGCTTTTGAACATGCTTACCGTTTTTATGCAGGCTTTCTGTATTTAACTGCATATGATGTTTATGCTACTGTGACTTTTTTTTGATTAGTTGTATTATTTGACAAGGTTTTTTTTCCCTGCATTATTGCTTTGTCTTTGATAAAATTGAGAATTTTATGGGTTGTATTTTCTTATAGATACAGATGGAGGGATTGTATTATTGGACCCTGCAGAAATGACACAGTCTGTCACAGTTGTAAGTGTTTTGTTGTCAGGTACTTTTAGATCTTTATTTTTTGTCTTTTTGCCTGATAATGTATACTTGTATATTTCCACTGAAGGATGACGATGAAGAGACCATATCATGCTGTGACAGACGTGGACAATGCTGGAAGATCCACTGAGGTATGATGCATACCATTATAATGCATGCCCCCTTTTTCATTACAGTAACAGGCATTGTTCTTTCACAGTACATACCTGGGGATTTACCAACAGATGAGGGTCCTTCAACCTCAGTTCATGATCTAAGAAGTGTAAGAATTTGTGCAGTTGTCCAGATTTAAATTTTATTGTCTGACAGAATGCCATTTATGTATTTATTTTTTGCCTTCCTATTTGCCAGCAAAGGAGCTGTATAAGGTCCATCTTCAAAAACAAATAAGAAAAAGTCACACGGAGATGGACCTTGTACAGCTACTCTAGAAAAAGGCTACTCTAGAAATTGAATTCCTGGAGCATCGCCTTAAGGTGAGAACTTGTGTAAATATGAATCTGTTGCATGTTAAAAGTGTTGTGTGTGTATATAAAGCAATGTATTAACACCACATTTTATTTAATTTTACTTTCATTGTTTTTCAGGAAATAAAGAAATGAACCACAGTGAACAGCAGACCACTAAAAAAAATTTAATAAAAGAAACTTTGACAAATCCTGTCTCTCAAAAGTTTTCCATCTCTATGTGCACAAATTTGTAGAGGTTCCTCTACGCCATCCTCTTCGATACAAGGAGGGTGGCTCTCTCCTCTTATCGTGGCAATGTTGTGAAGCACAACACAAGCCACTATGATGTCGCATGCCCTCTCTGGACTGGCCCGGAGCCCACGCAGACACTGAAACCTTGACTTTAGGATCCCTATGGTCATCTCCACCTTTGCCCGTGTTCGGCTGTGAGCCAGGTTAAAGCGTGTCTGTGGTCCAGGATCAGGTTCAGGGTAGGGTGTCATTAAATAGGGCAGACAAGGGTATCCTCTGTCCCCCAGCAAGTAACCATTGAACTGTCCTGTAATGATTCAAGTGTCCTGTAATGTTTCAAGTGTACAATGCAATTTTGTAAAAATTAAAATGTATAACACAAACATACCCTGCTGAAATGTCTGGCATAATGATGACTCCCGGAAAATTCTGGCATCATGCACAGATCCTGGCCATTTGGCCTCAACATTAGTAATAATGTGGGTTGCCTCACATATTACCTATTTAGTGGGAAAAAAAGTAATGAGTTTAATGATTCTAACAAGGCAAAAAATTAAGGACACAAAATTAAGTTGTTACCTGTACATTGATGCTATGAATAGATTTCCTATTAACATAGTCTCCCTCATTTATTGAAGGAGCTTTAATAGGAATGTGGGTGCCATCAATGCACCTAATTACATTTGGAAACCCTGAAATACAAAGGCATATATGCAAGGATCAAGTGTGTGTATGCAGGATGAATACATGTATATAAATAGTATATCTACATATTAAATGTGCATCATAGATTTTACTACAAAGGACAAACCTGCCACTCTGTGGAACTCCTCTTTAATAATGTGGAGAGGTTTATGGCCAGAGACCTGCTGTACACATGTGTAAAAAGTGCTTAAGTGCCAGACATACTGTACAAACTCTACACACAGTTGCCTTTCCCACATGCTCTGCATCACCCACATTGTACAGAAAATGCCCTGACGCAAAAAACCGAAGTGCTGCACAGAATATTTACTGTGCTAAGCGCAGACCTGCGGTTTGTAACATGTACAATATGCGGTTGCAGGAGATGTGTTAAGTAAATTAACGATTCCCTTGAAAACCGATAACGCTCTTTTAAATAATCATTCGCAAATGAAAACACATCAATACGCGGTCTTATAACTCTCTCCCGGCGAAAAAAAACGCGTATAATCTGTGCCTCCACGTCCACAGGATCCTCATCAAAAGGGCGGCGCCATGCTAACTAAGCTTCTGAAACAAACTTACCCTGGAACATAACCTGCTACCGAGCAGGTTATCTTCAGAGAGTAAGTTGCTATGGTTACATACATACCCAGAAAGTTACCTCCGTTTTTGGAACCGGAAGTTGAGGTTATCCACTAACTTACTCTTAAACTTATCCGGGTATGTCACATAACCTGCTTTCTGGAACACCCCCCTGGTCTCATAACCATTCTATAAACTTTTCTTTTCATTCTTGTTTATACCTTTCTGGCACAGATAATTCCAGCTTGGACTCTCATATTCATAGAAAACTGCTCTCAGTATTTGTTAAATTGAGGCACTCCAGATTGTAACACTGCAAACAAGTGACAACATTGTGCAACATTAGCTAGGCCAAGTTATTACCAGGAACAAAGCACAACACTGGAACACTGCCACCTACTGGTCACGAGTATCAATGAGTGAACCCCTCCAGATATAACTAGCGCCAACTAGCAAAGTGACAATCCACACACACTCTATGCATTTAAAGTTCCTGGTGATTACTGTCATTTTAAAGCTTGCATTATAAGCACTTAACTTGTTTGTAGTATATGTACACTTATATGTTTAACAGACAGATGTTGCTCCAGCAGTGACATAGCATGGCGACAAAACAATACAAGCACACTTCCTGTCAGTAATACAACACTACAATTAAATAATACTACAATAGAGCCAAATGTTGCACTCAGTGTCTGGTTGTTAGAATTATTTTATATATAAAGGAGCTGTTTCTGCTCTCTAGTTCTCTTCCTCATAGATCTAATACCAACGTGTTAAATCTTTCCTGCTGCTGTCTTCCTGTCTCCTCTTGCATCTGTTCTTAAAGGTG
Source organism: Channallabes apus (assembly GCA_030522415.1). NCBI lineage: Eukaryota > Metazoa > Chordata > Actinopteri > Siluriformes > Clariidae > Channallabes > Channallabes apus. Next base: position 41,477,473 of record CM060115.1, on the reverse strand, counting down.
TGAACGCTCCCACGCTCACCTTCCCATACTCTCTTTATTTTCTTTTCTATAATTATTATTATTATTATTATTTGTTTTTATTTATTTATTTTCTATTATTATTATTATTATTATTTATTTATTTATTTTTGTTAAATTTCTTAAATTTTGGTGAAGCTGCTTTGAGACAATGACCATTGTTAAAAGCGCTATATAAATAAAATTGAATTGAATTGAACTGAATTGAATTTATGTCTCTCTCTCTTCCCCTCTCTCGCTATCTCCCTCTGTCTCCTTCCCCCTCTCCCCCTAACTCGAGCCAACATCTTGTGATCTGTCTCTACACGGACACCTCTATCTTCCTCTCCTTTGATTCTTCAGGATCTCACCAGGACATTTACAATGCTTCATGCTCTTTGTAGTAACATATGTCTATAGCCCAGGCGTTTGGTCAAATGTATATAAACCCCATCTTTTGCTGTTAATAAATAGAGACCTTTCTGACAGACAACGTGTGTGTGTGTGTTTGACTGAATCTCTCCTGGCGCCAGAAAAGCTTACCGAAGCACAGCGGACAGACCGAGCAACTCGCCTCTTCTACTACAAAACTTTAGAAAAACTTTACAATCTGGGGGCTCGTCTACCCTTTTCTCTCCAGGAAGGTAAGTTAAGCAGTATTTTTGCTATTGTACTTCCTTCCTTGGTCAGAAAAGTTTTTGAACCAATAGTTTATTTATGTAGTCAATTGGCGTGTATTTGGGTTATATTTTGGAAAAAGAAACTTTGCGTTTTAATTATTTTTTGTTTCGCGTTGTGTTTGACATTACTCGCGTTGGTTTATTGACTAAAATTACAGCGATTGTGGATAATTGAAAGATATAGATTAAACTAGGTGTTTAACTGAAACTGAACCGGTGTTGTTAGCATTAAGCTAAAAACATACACAGCGCTGTCGTCGCGAGTACGTACGTCATCAAAACCGCGTCCCGCTAGAGGAGACATGCTACTTCGGGTGTGTTTTAAAAAGTTATACGTTCACTAATTTCTGTTGTTTATGTAATTTATGCACTTTCAATATTTGTAATTTAGTGAGGCATTTGTAGCATGGACTTTGTGTATAAGCTGGCCCTGGCGTAGAGGCGCGTGCCTAGAAAATAAATAAATGAATTGGTTATAGCCATATTCCTTAAAGTGTTCTTTGGAACAGGGAGCGGCGTGCAGTTGCAGTTATACACGTGGGGGGTGCATGAGTTTTATTGTCTCCCTGACGTAGAGGCGTGTGGACTCAGCCCGGCGCACCTGAGGTCCATTTTTCTGAGAGTGTTCTCAGAAACAGCGTAGATTGGCCGAATGCCTTATTAATTCACTATATTGGTATTTGATAAATGTGTGTATAATCTCCAAAGATGTAGAGGCATGTGAGATTCCTGGTAGTGTTATCAGGAACGCGGAGATATTACACATTTTTGATAATACACTTTTAAATTACAGTATTCTTCAGTTTTAAATGTATACTTATTAATTTACTATCATGGTATTTGATAAGTGTGTGAATAATCTCCAAAGATGTAGAGGCATGTGAGATTTGAAATAGAATCCATATTCCTGGTAGTGTTATCAGGAACGCGGAGATATTGCACATTTTTGATAATACACTTTATGGATTACAGTATTCTTCAGTTTTAAATATATTCTGATACACTCTGTTCGAACGTCACACCACCCGTAATAAAAAAAAAATAAAATTAATAATAATAATTTTATAAAAAGCTTAAAGTGTCCGCTTAACTTCGATAAGCTTGGTTTGTTTACTAACTGTAACTTACTAACAAGATGGGAAATGGTCGTTCCAAACAGTCTCTTACTCCTAATGATTGGATGAATAATTGAGGATTTGGAATTTTATTCAACCTTTTATGTCACCTATTCGACAGGAGTAGGTTTTAGGAATTAAACTATATTAAAAAATTTTAACTGCATGGTTTTTACACAGGGACTTTCTTTGTTAATGATATAGACCAGGGGTGGGCAAACTTTTTGACTCGCGGGCCACAATAGGTTTTCAAATTTGACAGAGGGGCCGGGCCAGGTGCATTTGGAGGGAGTGTTTGGGCCGGATATACTAAAGCATTAAATGTAGTGTGTGCAAACCTCATAGCACAGTAAGAACACTATAACCCAATTTATTAACTGTCTTTCAAATGTGAAAAATAGCCCTTATCAATTAATAAATTTGTCTCAAGGAATATGCAAGATATGACATTTACATACTATTTCGCAGATACTGGGATGAGGAAATGTAAATAGATTCAAATAACACACGCACTGTGATTTATCAAGATTGCGTCTGTTTTTAATAAGTTTCAATTTAAGGTGCAAAGTTAAAGAAATCAACATTTATTGAAAAATGGAATCACTTTCAACATTCAAAACATATTATTACACAACAAAATACTCAAGCTCAATAATATCTACTTGTGTTAAACTTCGCAAAATCATAAATGGATTGTCTTGACCGCGCGCTCTACAAACTCGCCACGGAAGACCTCGCCTTCACGCGCAAACAGTGCACGTGTATTGTTGCCAAGCACACAGACATAGGCTGTATTAAATATCCTACCTGCAGTCGACAATTTAAATTAAGGGTGATGTGCGGCGTGTTAATAAAGCTACTGTACCGCTGCTGTGCGTAAATACGCATTGCTCTTAATTTAAAGACGCACTTCCAAACTTTCCAAATGCATTTTTTCAAAACACAGCAGAAAAACTCATCATTTTAGTGGGAACAGTGTTGTTGGTCTCCCTTTTTTGCCAGTGCATCAAAGTCTGGAGTTAGTTTTGTTGTGGCAATTCTCAAGACAGATCTGAGGTGTTGGTCAGTTAACTTGGATCTGTGATGGGCTTTGTTGATTTTCATGACGCTAAACGTCTGTTCACACACGTAAGTCGAGCCAAACAACACCAGCATCTTCTGCGCCGTCCTCCGGAGGTTTGGAAACGCGGTCTCGTTAAGTGAAGCGTAAAAGTCATTCAGTTTAAGAGACTTGAACTTCTCCTTTAAGACGGAGTCAGACTGAAGATCGATCAGTTCTAATTGCAGCTCCTGCGGTGCTAATTCGGGGTCTTGTGACAGGGGACAGGACACCAGTTGAAGTGACTTGTCAATTTTTTCAAAATCACAGAACCGACGGCAAAATTCTCTGTGCAGATCGTCCAGTGATTTGCAGTATTTCTTCGCATTTCGGGCGGCCTCTTTCTGCACGGCTAGTGTGGGGAAATGTGCGAAAGATTTGTTTGACATTTGCCTGGAGAATAAAACCAGCTTGGATTTGAAGGCTCCCACATTTGTGTACATGTCGTGCGCAAACTGATCTTTACTCTGTAGCTTCACGTTCAGCTCATTCATGTGTGAAAATATGTCTACAGCAAACGCAAAGTCACAAAGCCAGTTTGTGTCGCTCAGCTCGGGAAATTCTTCGGATTTCCCCATTAAATTAAAAAATGAGCGAATCTCGTCTTTGAGCTCCCAGACTCGTTGAAACACTTTCCCCAAACTTAACCAGCGGACGCGAGAGTGGTAAAGTAGGTCCTGGTGGTCCGCATTAGTTTCTTCCAGAAACGTAATGAACTGACGATGATTAAGTCCCCTTGCTCGTATGAAGTTAACAAGTTTTACAACTGGATCCACGACGTGATCTAGCTGCAATACAGACTTACACAGAGACTCCTGATGAATGATGCAGTGAAGTAAAATAACATTCTGGTCAGGGTTTTCTTCTTTCACTTTATCCTGGATTCTTTTCAGCAGCCCAATGTTTTTTCCAGTTAAATTTGGCGATCTATCCGTGGTGACATTGGCAAGTTTACTCCAAGGTAGCTTCATTCTCTCGATGACAGAAGACACCTGTTCATATAAGTCCTCTCCTCGCGTTTTCCCTTTCAGTGATTCCATGCTCAAAAGCTCCTCCGTTATCTGTCGTTAATCCCTCGGATAAAAATTAGGAGCTGAGCAGTGTCTTTTATGTCGTTACTTTCATCCAGTGCTAGTGAATATAACTTAAAGGACTCCGCCTTTTTGTTTAACTCGCTGACTATATCTTCGTCAATCAGTTCCACGCGACGAGTCACTGTCCTTCGTGCTAAACTAATTTTTTCAAACTTGGCTTTGCTCTCCGGACACAAGAGACCTGCTGTCTCTACCATGCACTCTTTCAAAAACTCACCTGCGGAGAAAGGCTTGCTAGCCTTTGCTAATTTGAATGCCAGCAAATAACTTGCCTTGGTACTTGACTCTTGAATTGCAGTTTGTCGGTGAAAAAAGTTCTGTTGATTCTGTAAATTAGCTGCCAACCTCTGAGCAGTAGCCGCCCGTTCTTGTGTTGACTGCTTGCTAGCATAGTTTGCATGTTTCGTGGCAAAGTGACGGCTGATATTGTACTCTTTGAAAACCGCAACAGCTTCTTGGCATATCAGACATACAGCCTTTGATCGGACTTCAGTGAAGAAGTATTTTGTTGTCCACTCCTTATTAAACACTCGGCATTCGCTGTCCACTTTCCTTCTCTTTGGTCCGCTCATTTTTACAGAAGGGCTTAATGGTGACGTGAAACGAAGTGAAAATTAAAGTGAAATAAAGAGAAATACGCGCCACTCCAACAACGGTCAATGTGTTTCGAGTGCGCCATCTATTGGGGAAAGGTGGGCATTGCAGGGAAAGGGGAAAAAAGAAGGTTTTTACTATAATTTGGACAAGTTCGGCGGGCCGGATTAAAAAGCCTAACGTACGTGGCCCGCGGGCCGTAGTTTGCCCATGTCTGATATAGACCCTAATTCTGTTAAATATCTTAAATTTTCTCTAGCAGGGATAACCTAACCTGCCATACAACTCATGGGAAGGATGGTATGTGATCTGGATGTTAAAAGCAATTTTATTGCCTCCCTCAGAGGAAAATCTAATCACGCATCACCTACAATAAGTGCTAATGGTTCAAAGAAACCTGTTAAATGCCACACTATTATATGCAGAATCTGCAATGGACAAGGACACTGGGAACGTCACTGTAAAGACACAATCTGCAGATACTGTAATAAATCAGGACATTGGGAACGGGAGTGTAGGAAGAAAAAGACAAATATAGAAAATGGTTCTATTTCTTCTGTTCCACAGGCTCACCAGATGCCTCAGACCATTCCATTCCATAATATGTGCCCTGTCAGGCATATTCTTAATATGATACAGTGGCTCTTTATGCTTATGATGTCACACATGATTTTGGAAAGATGTCACATGCTAATCTTGTCTTTAATCTTTTACAGGCTAATTTGCTTCCATCGCAATTGGCTATAGTGATGGTCAAAGGTCGTGCATCTGGTGACTCTGAAGAGGTTTTAGGTAATTGTTTAGCTGATGAAGTTGCCAAATGGGCCGCTAAAGAAGCACCTTTGTCCCCACAGGTTTGTAGGGATACAGTATTCTCTTTGACGTCCCATGTCTCTGTTCCTAGTTTGTCATCTGACATCGACCTTGCCTTTTTGCAAACCCATTCATCACCTGAAGATCTACATTTTTGGTCTTCCCGTAAGTGTTCACCTGGCAACGATATGCTAATTCGGGATGAGAACGGCCGTATAGCTCTTCCAGCATCTGTCCTCCCGTTATTAGTGCGTCATTTTCATGGTATTTCACATGTCGCAAAACGGGGGGTAATCCGTATGATTGAGGACAGATTCTGCATTCGCAATATCAAACAGGCTACACTTGTTCTATTAGATTCCTGCTTGATCTGTGCTTGTGCAAATACACAAGGACAACATGTTAAATATGATGCCTTGCCAATGCCTATTGCACCATTTCAATGCTTACAAATTGATTTTACACACATGCCACCTGTCAGAAATCTGAAATACATGCTTGTACTGTAATCGTGGACAGATTTTCTAAATGGGTAGAAGCATTTCCATGCTCAAAAGAAAATGCAACGATAGTAGTTAAAATTCTGGCTAAAGAAATCATTCCTAGATACGGTATTCCAACATCTATTGACAGTGATAATGGCACGCCATTCGTCTCCAAAGTGACACAAAAATTGTGTAAATTTTTAAGCATTGATTGGAAATTTCACATCCCCTACCATCCCCAAAGTTCTGGTGTGGTAGAGAGGATGAACAGAACAATCAAAGATAGGTTGACAAAAGCCATGATGGATACAGGTAAGAATTGGGTTGACCTGTTACCATCTGTGCTTTGTGAAATTAGAATGACACCCAATTCTACAACCAAACTTTCACCATTTGAGATTATAATGGGACGACCATTCCCCACCCCCTGGGTAAAAGGTAACCCCGGTGTTTCCCTTACAGGTGATCTGGACGTGATTGTCGGCGATTATACGCAAGCGCTCATTGAAAAACTGAACAGTGTTCACGGTAATGTCTCTGCTTCTCTCCCTCTGCCTACAGACAAGCCTACTCACTCTTTCATCCCAGGTGATACAGTGCTGGTGAAAAGTTTAAATCCAAGGAAGGTGGGGGATGCTGCCTACAGTACACCTACAACTGTAATTGCAGTGACACGCACAGCTGTTCTCACAGACTCACAACCACAGTGGATTCACGCCAGCCGCGTGAAGAAGGCACCGCAGATGGCACTGACTGCTTGACATAATCGACCACTCACAAGATCTCCTAGCCCGCACCGAGGGGCTAGTGGAGCAACATACGCCCAGAAGACACCTCAAAAGGGGGCTCTCGTTGCTTCTCACCTTTTTCACATACACATATAGGTTCAACTTTGTATTAGTTTGCTTTTTCCACATTTTATTTTTGTGCCAACGCCTGATTACGTATGTACTATTAATTTCATTTCATATTGTGATTCTATAAGTGATCTAATCCTGACCATCTTCTCTACCTTCATCCTCTTATCGTCATCTTTACTGACTTTTACTAATCATGAACCCCTGTTTCTCCACGTTAATATCTTTTGTTATGTTGAGTGCAACAGTTTTCTCCCTAACAATGGCCAGTATCCCTGATAACTCATTTTGGCAATACGCAACTTTTATTGTTAAACAAACTAATGTCAATAATGGGTGTTTCGTTTGTACCTCTCTACCTCACTCAGCCGAACATCCATTTAGGCATAAACCGCTACCAAAGTCAGCTAACTACACTGTCTGTGCTGCTTCGTTTGCCAAACCGGGTCCCTTGTTTTCAATAGACGGTCGTATTTTTGAACGAACAGGTTATACTCGTGGCCCATATTTAACTAATAATAGTCGTATGGAAACCTGCAATAATGGTTCTTACTGTGAGGATGCCTGTGTTTCTTTCCAGGACAATTACACTGTCACTCTTCCTCTTAATTATTCCATGCCTGTTTCTGTAGTGACTTTAAAACCCAGGATAACTTTTCCTTTATGCTTTCAGAGAAATTGCACAAATTTTGTAGGGACTTTACCAGAATATGACTGCCAGACAATTTATATTCCCTGCACAGGTAGAGACTGTATCTGCTCCCCACCGTCTGCCAAATATAACTGTTCATTTACAACTCCTAATGAGAAAGGCACCCAGATGCTTGTAGACTGGTGGTGGATATGTGGTGGCACTGCCCATGATCATTTGCCTCGTGATTGGTCAGGTCGGTGTGCCCTGGCTCCTCTACAGGATCCCATTACTCTCATTCACACAAATCCCCATAATAATCATCGAAGAATGAAACGATCTATCTATGACTCTTTGGATGACGATTTTCCACCACCTGAGCATCAACTTAAATCTAAATTTGCTAAATTTTGGGATACACTTTTTCCCCAGTATGGTATAACACAATTGTGGAATCAATTAGAAGTAACACATTATCGACTAGTATCTTTTGTAAATGCTACCAGCTTCGCCATTTCTGGCATTAAGGAAGAATTGACAGCTCTTCGTTTGACCGTTATACAAAACAGAATGGCTTTGGATATTTTACTTGCTAAAGAAGGTGGTGTTTGTGCTATGGTTGGTAGTCAGTGTTGTACATACATACCCCCTAACGACGACATTCATGGTAACATTTCTATTGCCCTTGAACAAATGCATAAAATCTCTAGACAACTAAACAATGATGAACGGGGTAACACAAACTGGGGACTTCTCTACTCTTTGTTTGGCTCTCTCTCCCCTTACTTTGCAATGATTATTCCTGTACTTTTTGTCTTCCTCCTTCTCTTTTTGTTTGGCCCTTGTATTTTCAGCTGCCTACGGTCAGTTATCTCTCGTTATGTTTCCGCCTTGCTTAATGGTTCTTATGTGGCTCTTCATGTGCAGGACCTTAATCACCTCGAAGACGGTTTAACTAATTGATATTCACAAATTCTTTTAGAATTTAAGGGGGCAACTGTTAGAATTATTTTATACATAAAGGAGCTGTTTCTGCTCTCTAGTTCTCTTCCTCATAAATCTAATACCAACGTGTTAAATCTTTCCTGCTGCTATCTTCCTGTCTCCTCTTGCATCTGTTCTTAAAGGTGTGAACGCTCCCACGCTCACCTTCCCATACTCTCTTTATGTCTCTCTCTCTTCCCCTCTCTCGCTATCTCCCTCTGTCTCCTACCCCCTCTCCCCCTAACTCGAGCCAACATCTTGTGATCTGTCTCTACACGGACACCTCTATCTTCCTCTCCTTTGATTCTTCAGGATCTCACCAGTACATTTACAATGCTTCATGCTCTTTGTAGTAACATATGTCTATAGCCCAGGCGTTTGGTCAAATGTATATAAACCCCATCTTTTGCTGTTAATAAATAGAGACCTTTCTGACAGACAACGTGTGTGTGTGTGTTTGACTGAATCTCTCCTGGCGCCAGAAAAGCTTACCGAAGCACAGCGGACAGACCGAGCAACTCGCCTCTTCTACTACAAAACTTTAGAAAAACTTTACACTGGTAGAAAAAAAAATCAACATGGAATAATACCAAAGAGCCTTTGGAAGCCATCAGTTATTGGTATGGTAGTCAACACAGAGAGTTCTCTGTATTCCTATTTTTTTATAAAGTGGTAATTTAGATTACATAGAAGACAAAGAAGCAATCACTGATCATGTAAAATCCACTTAAAAAGCAACACTACAATTAGTATCAGTGTTCATCTTTATGCAACCACAAACAGCGCATTATTAAAATGCAACGATGACCAGCCGTATCATTATCATATTCCACTTCGATCTCCACACACAAACATGAATATTTTAATGAAAAACAACAGAACATCTGACTGTAAATTTGTCCATTTTGGCATTCTGACCACGTTACAGCGCATACAGTTAAAGCATGCAGACAGCGGATCTATTTCGACCTCACTCAGACCGTCACCATGGTCTCATTCTGAATGATGCCATTCTTCCGCCTATACTCAAGACCTAGTACCAACGTCAGGTGACTGACCTTAGTGGTCGGCTGTTATATAAACATCCGGTTAGACCAACTACTTCCTCTTCCTCGCCTCATCTAAGACCGGAACGCTTGATCGCTCTAAAATTAAATTAATAAAAAATTTACTCGGGAGAGATTACAAGTTCAATCCACCATGCTTTCGTGCAGGCGCTTTAAGTCCCTGATGGGTTGCATTGGATTTCTTCCCGATATTTCGGACGCGACGCGTCGCATGCCGGTAAGTGTACCTTTTCTTACTTCTTTCTTTTTTTCCAGGTATTTTTTGTGATTGAGTCTGCTGTTCACAGTAGACGTGATATTTTCATCCTGCACGTAGGTTGACGGATATTTATATATTTGTTTGGTTTGTTTACATCATTCAGCCATTGAAAAGCTTTGTCCGCAGACTTCATTCGGCTAACGATGATCAAATATTGATTGTAGAAGTACTGTTCGCAGATACTTAGAAATTATTAATGAACAGTGATTCATCACGGTTTGCGTAGTTATCGATTACGTGCGTTTGATTCTTTGCTGAGTACTAGAGCAGCCTAGCCTGTTAAAATGAGTCAGTCAACGTGTCGCTTTTGTCAATCTTAGATGCATCCACGGGATGGACATAGAGAATGCCCATCCTGTTTGGGTATGCAGCATTTGCTTGACGATATTGAGAATCCCTGTGCAGCAGCAGTAGGGTTAATGTTTCAGGAAAGAGTGCAGAGAGCCAGGCACTCAAATGGTAACAAGAAGGTTGCTACAACTAAGGCATTCTTCACCGGCGAAGTGCAGGAGGGATTGCACCCCCAATAATTCCATGTCCTCACGTTCTGATGTTATTGCAGGTTAAACGTGGGCGGACCATAATAAATCGGAAACCTGAAAATGATACCCAGTTAAAATTTTTTGCAGTTTTACGTGATTTACAGTAGCCAATAAATTTGATACGCATACAGCTACTGGGAATGTACAACCACCCACATCCTCCTTGGGTGATGAGCAATCATCGGATGATTCAGTAGATGTTATTTCACTGCATGCAAGTGACTCACTTTATGGCAACAAGGGGAACGATAAAGAGGATGATGAGGATGAATCCAGGTCTGTTGATTCTGAAGAAGAAATCCCACATTCTGACATCCTTTCTCGCCTTTTGAGCGCTGCAAAAATATTGGGTCTTGATACCAAAGAAGATGTTAGTGTCTCAACCCTACAGCAAGGTGTTTGGGCAAGTATATCCCGTGTTCAGCCTCCTGTGTCTACCCTGTGGCTGATGATTATTCTCAGATGTTGAGAAAAACATGGTATAATCCAAAAGCAGCACACCAGTTTAATGCAGGATGCAGGCGATTCGCCAAAATAAGTTATGCTCCTGAGAGTGGCATGGGTAGCATGCCTCCAGTAGAAAGAGAGATTGCAGCATTAACCTCTTTAGGATCTGACTGCGTCACAGATCCCTAGGTGTCCTGGTAGAAAATGTCAGAAGACAGATCGACTAATGTGCCAGGCATACAATGCAGCGACTCGGGCCTCCCAATCGGGAAAAGCTCTGGCAATAGTCCTGGCAGCCCTGAGAAAAGTGATTAGCTCAGAAGATCGAGATGTTGTAAATCTGGTTGATGCAGCACTTTCCAGGGATATTGGCGCATCCATGTCTTCAGTAGTCATGGCCCGAAGGCAGATTCAGACATCCTTGCCTGAAACCGTTAGAAAAGAATTGACCAATATGCCGGTGATTCCTGGTAGAGTTTTTCACACAGTCCGTGTTGGACACCGCTGATCTGGAAAGGTACAGAAGGGAGTCTGTCCAGCAAATATTTGGTCATATGGCATCCACTAGACTTGACCATAGAGGTGCTCAGCTCTTTCAGCCCCCACACTGCCACCGCTCGGATCATTGGGGGCATGATAGGAGACTAAGGGTTATCAGCCCCATGAAAACAGCACCAGACCATCCTACCATACTCCCCTAGTTGATCAGCCTCCAGCACGTTGAGGATTCCCAAGGAGGCGCACCCCCAGCGGTTCCAAACCCCGGAGAGGTCCTACATAATGGTCTCGGGGCCGCCAGAGCATGCTCCCAGCTTTGCCTAGACAGCTGGGAAAAGTGCACATCAGATCCCTGGGTCCTAGGTATCGTCAAGAATGGATACAGGATTCAGTTTTGGCATCCTCCTCCTATTTTTTCAGGAGTCCACATGACCATAGTCAAGGACCCAATCCAGGCACAAATTTTAGCCAACGAGATTGCAACCTTATTAAAAAAAGACGCAATTGCCCAGATAAGCCCCAGCGAACAGCCCACTGGGCTTTATTCAAAATATTTCCTTGTGCCAAAAAAGGATGAGGGACTTCGACACATCTTTGACTTGTGCCAACTGAACCGGTTCATAAAAGTGCTGCCGTTCAGAATGCTGACAACAAAACAAATTCCAGAGTCCATAGAGCTAGGCGAATGGTTCACTTCCATAGACCTAAAGGATGTGTACCTCCATGTACCCATCTGTCCAGATCATCACCCATTCCTTCGCTTTGCCTTTCGGGATCGGGTTTACCACTTCAAGGTCCTACCATTTGGCCTCTCATTATCTCCAAGAGTCTTCACCAAGGTGGTTTCAGCAGCCCTTCATCCCCTCCAGTGTGCAGGAATAAAAATCCTAGCATACCTGGACAACTGGTTAATCTGCGCACCTACAGGTTATCAGGGACACTGGAACAGTAATTCAACATGTTCAGTCTCTCGGGTTCAAAATAAACTGGGACAAAAGCAATCTAAGTCCTCCACAACAGACACTGTTTGTAGGGATTTCCTTAGCCTCTCACCTAATGAGTGAGAAAATTGTCCAATCTGGCCCAGTCATTTAATCTGAACAAGAAGGTGAAACTAATTCAGTTCCAGCAGCTGATGGGTATGATTGCAGCAGCAGCAACTTTGGTTCTGTCACGGGCTGATGCAGAACGTGATGTATCCAAACGAGGAAGATGACAGCAGACTGAGGGGACGTGGGCGAGGAGTGGAAGCGGAGTTGGAACCAAAAGTCAAGCAGTGAAGCGTCAGAACAAAAATGTAAGGCGGAAGGCGTAGTGAAAAAGGAGAGCGGAGATTCGAGAACCGGGAGATCAAAGAGCGAGGCGTTTAATCCAAAAACGTAGATGAGAAGCCAAAAAACCAGAAGAGGAAACATAAGGTCAAAACCGGGAGATCAAAGGCAAACAAATCCGAGATGAGAAACCGAAAGCGAAACTTAACGGGCTTGAAGCGAGGCGGCGTAGTTGGGACACGTGGAAGGTCGGGTTGATTCGCCGCATGGTCGAGGAGAGCAGGAGCTTGTATGGGAGAAATTTTTATTTGATTTCAAGATTCAAGATTCAAGATTCAAGATTTCATTTGATTTTACTTACTTTTGGGGGTTAGAAGATACCTTATCAGTATATAATCGGGGGTCTGCGTGCAAGCTGAAACATAGGCTTCTTTGTGTGCGCTTGCATATAGGAAACCCGAGCTTTACATTGGGGGGGCTAAAGACGGCCCTTTAATGGGAAACAGATGTTGGAGGGAGGTGGGGCAGGCACTGCATATGTACTGGAAGAAACAACGAGAAAATTCAGTTGTGCCCATGGTTCAGCTCCGGCCTTGTTGTTTGATAATAAAGGTTGTAATCTTCTGTAAGCAAAGCCCAACTCTGAGTATTTTTCCACAACATAATGGCGCTGCGAGCAGGGTGGAAAAAGAGCAAAGGTGACTGTTCAGCATGGGCTTCCTTGGTCGGCAACACAAACAGGTGGCCACTTACAAAGGTAAGCAACTTTTGCTTATATACTTAGTTTGTGTTGTTGGCTGAGGATCACCCATGGTGGTAAGGACGCCTGACAAAGGCCGCTCCAACTCAAGTAATTTAACATGGGCTTTGTTTCCAGAAGAGAATGCATGCATCAGATTACTAACGGTTGTACTGATAGTAAATTGAGAAGATAAGCATTGCATTGGTCTGTTGTGTTGTCAAGTGGTCATTGATTGATGGCAGCAGTAACAGACGGTATGAGGAAACGCATTTGAGTGTCTATTTGTGTTGCTAAGTGGCCTTTGATAGATAGCAGGACAGGAAAAAGGTAGATAATCTCGATATTAATTTGTACTCATTGTCAAGTGGGCCTTGATTGGATGGCATGAGTAGGAAAGCAAGTTAATAAGGAATTGCGCTTAATTAGTAATATTGCTTGTGTAAGGTTACCCAGCAATTAATAAAATATACCCTTTTTTATGAGGAACATACTGTTGTATGTCATAAGCATTTTGTAGCCACTGTAAATGTTATATGGTATGAGTTTTGGTGGAATTTAATTAATACCCTTCTTATGAGGAATGTACAATTGTACATCATAAGCATTGTGAAATCACCCCTTATGTTTTATAGTATGAGTTACAGGGGCTAATTAATATCCTTTTTCATGTGGAGCACTATTTTGTGCCATTAAGTTGAATGCAATTGCAATTGTTTGTGTCTAATTGATGTTGTGTCTGTCTGTTATTGTCTGAGTGTATGAGAGCTCTATGTTCGCCTAGTGTGTGTGTGTGTGTGTGTGTGTGTGTGTGTGTGTGTGTGTGTGTGTGTGTGTGTGTGAGAGAGAGAGAGAGAGAGAGAATGGTTGAGTGAGAACCATAAGCTCTGTGTGCTGTGAATTGTGAATTGTGTGTGCAACCCTCAGAGGGGGGGGCAGCTTGCTGCCAGACCGGAGACGTGTGTGTATGAGCCCTTATTAAAGTAATAGCTAACTTAATAATTAAATAGATAAATATTAATCAATAAAGGGACACGTGTGAGTGGAAAAATGAGCTCATTAGCAGGGGGACAAGTATGAAAAGAATAAGCCCAATTTTCTAGGAAAAGAGGGATAAAGTCTGAATGCATAGGCCTATGAATAAATAAATAAATAAATAAATACTGTCGAATGATGAATGTGTATGAACCCCATATTAATACTATGGCATTACTCACTTATTGATGAAAGTGTTCACTGTGCATAAAAATACTGTGCATTTTAGCAAGTGTTAATAGGCAAATAGTGAAATATTGTATATTGTTGTAAGTAAATTTTGCCATTAAGTAAGTGCATAGGCATGAAATAGAATTAAATATCTAAGTTGTGGTGATATAAGCTATAAAGCATAATGGCAGCCTCTCCGGTGGAGACTTTAGTGCCGAGGCATCCTTTGTGTGAAGATCTCATAACTAAGATCTCCAATAAGTAGCAAAAGAGGACTAAAGATATGATTACAAAAATGGCCAAAGGAGGGGACATTTGATGTGGCATTGTGGGGAGATAGAACCTTAATATACAGTGGTGTGACAAACTATTTGCCCCCCTCCTGATTTCTTACTCTTTTGCATGTTTGTCACACAAAATGTTTCTGATCATCAAACACATTTAACTATTAGTCAAAGATAATACAAGTAAACACAAAACGCAGTTTTTAAATGAGGGGTTTTATTATTTAGGGAGAAAAAAAATCCAAACCTACATGGCCCTGTGTGAAAAAGTAATTGCCCCCTGAACCTAATAACTGGTTGGGCCACCCTTAGCAGCAATAACTGCAATCAAGCGTTTGCGATAACTTGCAACGAGTCTTTTACAGCGCTCTGGAGGAATTTTGGCCCACTCATCTTTGCAGAATTGCTGTAATTCAGCTTTATTTGAGGGTTTTCTAGCATGACCCGCCTTTTTAAGGTCATGCCACAACATCTCAATAGGATTCAGGTCAGGACTTTGACTAGGCCACTCCAAAGTCTTCATTTTGTTTTTCTTCAGCCATTCAGAGGTGGATTTGCTGGTGTGTTTTGGGTCATTGTCCTGCTGCAGCACCCAAGGTCGCTTCAGCTTGAGTTGACGAACAGATGGCTGGACATTCTCCTTCAGGATTTTTTGGTAGACAGTAGAATTCATGGTTCCATCTATCACAGCAAGCCTTCCAGGTCCTGAAGCAGCAAAACAACCCCAGACCATCACACTACCACCACCATATTTTACTGTTGGTATGATATTCTTTTTCTGAAATGCTGTGTTACTTTTACGCCAGATGTAATGGGACATGCACCGTCCAAAAAGTTAAACTTTTGTCTCGTCGGTCCACACGGTATTTTCCCAAAAGTGTTGGCAATCATTGAGATGTTTTTTAGCAACATTGAGACGAGCCTTAATGTTCCTTTTGCTTAAAAGTGGTTTGCGCCTTGGAAATCTGCCATGCAGGCCGTTTTTGCCCAGTCTCTTTCTTATGGTGGAGTCGTGAACACTGACCTTAATTGAGGCAAGTGAGGCCTGCAGTTCTTTAGATGTTGTCCTGGGGTCTTTTGTGGCCTCTCGGACGAGTCGTCTCTGCGCTCTTGGGGTAATTTTGGTCGGCCGGCCACTCCTGGGAAGGTTCACCACTGTTCCATGTTTTTGCCATTTGTGGATAATGGCTCTCACTGTGGTTCGCTGGAGTCCCAAAGCTTTAGAAATGGCTTTATAACCTTTACCAGATTGATAGATCTCAATTACTTTTGTTCTCATTTGTTCCTGAATTTCTTTGGATCTTGGCATGATGTCTAGCTTTTGAGGTGCTTTTGGTCTACTTCTCTGTGTCAGGTAGCTCCTATTTAAGTGATTTCTTGATTGAAACAGGTGTGGCAGTAATCAGGCCTGGGGGTGACTACAGAAATTGAACTCAGGTGTGATAAACAACAGTTAAGTTATTTTTTAACAAGGGGGGCAATCACTTTTTCACACAGGGCGATGTAGATTTGGATTTTTTTTTCTCCCTTATTAACGTAAACCTTCATTTAAAAACTGCATTTTGTGTTCAATTGTGTTATCTTTGACTAATAGTTAACGGTTTTTGATGAGCAGAAACATTTAAGTGTGACAAACATGCAAAAGAATAAGAAATCAGGAAGGGGGCAAATAGTTTTTCACACCACTGTAATTATAAAACGGCAGCAAGAGAGACAAAGCGTGTCCAGAGAAGTTGAAAAGATAGCAGGAAAGAGAGGTCTTAGCTTTGTTTAAGAAAGAATAAGTAGAGTTGGTAAGAAAGAAAAAGCAAGTGATGAAAAAGTTAAGAAAGTGAGACAGTGAGGCACAGAAAACCAGAGGGGAAGTTAGTTACACCTCCCTCATATGTGCAGGCAGAAGGACAAATCCCTAAGCTTAAGGGAATGGTGGAAGTTTCTGGTGAGATGGAAAGGGAATGTTATGTAGATTTAGATGGAGATGACAGAGCCCTGTGTGAAGTTAAGAAAGGAGAGGAAAATGGGTAGAGAGGAAAGCACACCATTAGATTGTTATAAGAAAGTGGGGGCAGATTTACAGAGAGTGAAAAAGCTATGTGGAGAGAGGTTAGACAGGAGCACTAAAACACCAGGACAAGTAAAAAGTCAGATACAGTGGGAGCCACGCCAAATAGCCGCGACAGTGTGGCTGAAGTGTGAATGGCGTGTGAATGGCCTTTGCATGCCGTAATCCCCCCTCCCTTTTCTGGCTGAAAGGCGTGTCAAGATTTCACAGTAAACACGCCCATTCAAGCCCAATTTATTCATTTACCTGGTGCCACCACTAGATGGCGCTTCGTTCTCAAGAACACGTTAAAACAAGCCAGCTGCGCTGAGTTTCAATCACGTGATTTTAACAACCCGCCTCCACCCCCGCCGAACTGACGCTACTAAACTACAGAGATGAAGATGGCGGCTTAACGGACTATTCGTGGTAAGTGATGTTTTATTTTATAAAATGTGTTTGGGGTAGTTTACATTTTATTTCCCAGTTTAGTTTTTTATTGGCTGTTTTAAATATCACTGGCAGCACCAGCAGCGGTCAGATGTGACTTTAGAGAACTTAATGTTCTGTTTACCAAGTCTGGAGTTAATATTACAGCTTACTGTCAGTGTCACACACTCACAATGTCACTCCACTTTAACTCAAAAACATGCTCAAGCTTCGACAATACTATTAATGTCCCTATTACAAGAGCTGCACTACCCGATGAAGAGTGTTTGTGTTCTCTGTAAATACTGAGAGAATCTCACCGCGTGTTGTCTGGATAAATTCAGCGGTTGTTTATTCTCTGGTTAAGAGTTAATCTGCAGGTTATTTCTGTGACTGTAATATAACGTGATGCAGTTGATGAGGGACACAGACTGAGGGGAGCTGTACAGGAGCTAGTAACGCTCATAACCCGGTTTATATTTTATACACTTTGGCCGGGACTTTCCGGGGTAGCGCGAGCACTTAGTTAACGAGCTGAATAAAAACACTGAAGTGTTTATCAGTTAAGGAGGAGGAGGGGGGAGGTGTGTGTGTGTGTGTGAGGGGCTTCAGTAAGTTATAGTTTGGCTTCAGGGATGAACTAATGCTCATATACGAGTGTTATATCGCTTAACTTATTTGTATGAGAAGCGCATTAAGTAAATTCTCGCTTAATTTAATGCAGATGATAATGCAGACAGTCAGTGGTTAACACTAACACTGTTCACTGGTTAACACTAACACTGTTCACTGGTTAACATTAGCACAGGCAGATTATTTACATTCCAGAATCCCCAAAACAGTATTTTACACATTCTGTGGTTAATAGGTTTATTAATATATATTATTTTTATTGGAACTATATGTTCTGTGAAGTTTATTTGTCTTTGTCTTGACTAAATTCTCCTGTTGTCTTTAAGCAGAGCTCCGCTGTGGAGGATTGGGGGGGTCAGACGGCTGACGGCTGGACTTGTGGAGCTACAGGACTGGAGGAGCCTGAACAAGCTGTTGAGGGAGCTGTAGGAGGGATGACGTCACAGTCCGACAGCTTTAGAATGATGTTTGATCAGGTCTACTGTATATTCTGAACATAGAACTGCAAAATGTCCGATACAGTACTTTGGGGGAAACAAAGACTTAAACTGATCCATGTTTAATAGTTTTGATATTTGAAAAATTAATATTTTAATGTAAAAGGACTATAGATAGAGACTTATAAGCAGCTGGTGTATCCGGGTAGTTTAATGAACTTTAAGCAAAAAGACAACATGTATTCATCTGTTTTATATAAATTACTGTTTTAACTTTTACTAGTTTTGGAAGAATAAATTGAATTGTTAAAGTCATGTTTTGCGTGTTTTAATTTTGGGGGATTGTTTGGGTATTTAAAAATTGTTTAGTTGAACCAACAACTTCAATGGGCAAAAAATGGGACACAACTTTGTTTTAAATAGTCAAAGAGTTGGGCTGAAAATAATAATAATAATTATTGATCATAGAAACAAATGAAACCAGTTAAACACTTGATTATATGTATTTGTGATTGTGACCCATAATAATTTTTTCTCAGTATAAATAAATGTTTTGGGTTTTAAGAACTCCAAAAGAGCAACGACAAACTTGGTATTCTCCATTGAAGTTTCTCACCTTCCACTCCTGAGTAGGACATGGTGTTAATTGCTCTGTGTGTGTGTGTTTTTGGCGGGGGGATGGGTGTGTGTGTGTGTTTTCGGCTGTTCAGCAATTCTAAACACAAGCACAGTTTTTGTCCTTAACTAAAATACTTCAATACGTTAATAATGAATTTATTTTGTTGAATAAGGTAATAAGCGATGTTTAAACCAAACCAGTAAGTTAAGTAAGTGTTCCATACATTAAAGTACTGTGTATAACCAAGTGCCCTAGCAAACACAGTTACAGTACAGTTTACAGTACAAACAGAGTGTGTGCGCTGGGGGGATTGGAAGGTGAGTGAGAATACTCATTTACAAGACAAAAGACGGTCAGAGGCACAGACGTTCTAGACCAGACAACACGGGGTGGGGGGAGGGGGGCATCATGTTCGAGCACTGTTTTTACCTGGGCTTACTGTATAGTAGCAGTATTGTATTTGCTGAATTGTGTTGAGGCACGCAAACCCCCTGACCACAATAAGGTGGCAATCCCTCAGGGGGAAACTAAAAATATATATATATATAATTATATAATATCCTTAATCCAGATTTTATCAATCAATGACATAACATTTATCTAAGCTGGATGGTCAAATTCTCAAAAACGTTTAACCTAAAGTGAGACTTAACACACTATAACTAAAATATTTACAAAACTGAAAGGTTGTCTTATGAATAATAAAAAATACAAACTAAATTAAAACAGATGGGCTGTTGAACAGATCATAATATGTTTTATGTTTTCTGATTATAAATGATATATGGGTTGATTTTAGAAAGGCTAAATGAAATAGCTAGTTTTGGTCATGTCAGTCCAGTAACTATACTATGTAAAAGTAATTATAATATGAATTAATTAAGGGCAGGACCTAACCTAATGTTAATAATTTACACCATGATAACATTAGTATTCATGTTTTTGTATATATTTTTAAATGTTCAAATGAACGTTTCAGAGTATATAATTTGTCGTGTCATCTGTGATTGAGACCCATGAGTTAAATTGAAATATTTTTTATAGGTAGTAAGCCAGGTTTTAGTAACCTTGGATAAATCAGCATGAAAGCCCTCTCTCGCGCACGCGCTCTCACGCTGTCTCTCGCACTCACACACACACACACACACACACTGTACACTCACAGACACACACAAATAATACATGAAATCGCGTAAAACCAAATGAAACTAGGGTAAAAAATATGAGCAGTAAAATACAGTAGTATCCTGATTCCTAGTAGGTGATTCCTGTCCTGTGATAACAGGCACTAACACTCTAGAACTGTTTACTTCTGTTAGTTTTGTTTTCAAGTGTGAATGTTTATGGCGATTAAATCTGTCTCTGCTGCCGCATCTATACACCGTTGTGATAAGTGATTTATGCCCCATGAGATCTTTGATGTGGGACGTTATGCTGGTTAAATGACTAAAGAAATACTGATGTATGGACAGATCCGTATGGACAGATATTTGTTCCAGATATTATGCGCCATTAATCAATTTGTTATGCCAATTTGACTTTCAGCGAAAACATCAAAAATATAACGAAAACAAACCGAAGCAGAAGTTAAATTTTAAGTTTTACTTTCAAATTAAAATTTGATTTGTCACATACACAGCGCGATATGCAGTAAAATGCTTTGGGTGCTTTAGGTGAGGCTCGAACTCGGCATTGCTTCACCTGGACCGCTTTATAAGTATCACGCGCTAACCGATTGCGCCACGGGAGCCACACGGAAGTTGCTCTTGTCAGAGTATCCTCTCTCTCGTGCACACACACACACACACACACACACATGAAATTGCGTAAAACCCAACGATATATAAGCAGTAAAAAAAAAAATCAGTAAAAATACATTAGTATAACAGGCGCTAACTCTCTGTAACTTTTTTACTATTGTTTCCAAGTGTTTATGGGGATTTAATCTGTCTCTGCTGCCGCATCCATTCACAGTTGTGATAAGTGATTAATGCCCCATCAGATCTTTTGACGGGGGAGCATTATGCATGATTAAATGACAAAAGAAATACTGATCCATATGGGCAGATATTTATTCCAGGTTGCATGCGCAATTAATTGCCTTTCTTATGCCACTTGTAGACTATCAGTGAAAAAATCAGCGAAAACATCATCAAAAATATAACGAAAACAAACCCAAGCAGACGTTACATTTTGAGCTTTACTTTGCAGCAAAATATTATCTATCAGTATATTAAATGGAACTAGGTAAAATACACAGTAATGTAAAATACTGTACATAGCCTGCGTTTTTATTCCGTACCTACAATGATCGGTATAGACAAATTACAGCCGCTACCATGTCTTTAAGGATCATTTCAGGATGTCTTAAAAAATATTTCACTAACTAATTTTATTAATTCATTATTAAATAATAAATAGCATAATCATCATTGGTTGTGTATTGAGTGATTTAACAAATCTGTTTTATGAATCGGTTTGTTGTTGTTGTTTTTTCATCTATTTATGAAACTATGTTGACAATGCAAGAACTGTCTGTATATTAAAGATACGGTATTGGGCTTCCTGGACACTGCAGTTAACTGTGCCAGTCAATGCTCCATCTGGCGGAATTATACGGCATTGCAACCATCTTTTTAGAAAGCGCATGGGGGCGTTTATGGGGCGGGGCATCGTTAACTGCGTCATCGCAGGGGATCACATTCCATGCATGAAGCCTGCATTAACCCTTCATGGACCTGCCACGGAGCCGTCATGCTCCAGGCGGCTGTTTGACGTGGCTCCCACTGTAGATACACCATTAAAGACATAGATGGACATAAGGACATAGATCTTTGTACGGTATAGAGGATGAGGGTGAAGAGGATTTGTTATTTAATATGGGCAGTTCCACAATTCCCAATTTTAATTAAAGGTGCACTGGGATAATATATTATCGAGGGTGTTGTCAACCGCCTCCCTAACATTCAACGAGGGTGCGGGGACATGGTCTTAGACGAGCAGACCTCAGGCAAGCTTTTATCGGTGACTGATATGAAAACTCTATTGGTGAAGATTTTGGGGAGAGGAAAAAACGTGCTTCTGACTCGAATGAGGCTGTAAATACATACCACATGGATGAACTGTCTTTGAGGCTTTGAGGCTGTTGTATGGCAGGCCTTGCATGCAGAGTGTTGACCCAAGGACATTAAAGGGTGACCTGGAGGCAGTTACAGCTTGAAAACCTTACAGAGCGAACCAAGGAAAAAAGCTCAAGCTACTCTGATTACCAAAGAAACAGAGAGGGCGACAAGCAATCCTTCACCAAGGATCCAGCCAGCCTCAGTCAGTGATGACATCACCAGCAGCATTTTCTCCAAACTCAAACCAGATGCCTGCGCCTGTCAGTAACATTTTCACTCCAAGGCCAGGGAAGAGGGAGTGGAGAGCCAATCAGCAACCGAGAGGACAAAGAAACTCTCAGTCTAACTTCCCCCCAAGCGTGTGCTGGGGATATGGACGAAAGAGCACAACCGATCAAATTGCCTCGCAGAGCCATTGCCCCGGCCCCTAGGAATGCGAGGGGGGGGGGGGGGCAACATCCCCGGTCCAGATCAAGTTGCAATTGCATGCTTAAATTTAAGTCATGCCTCACATCTCCCCACATCTGGAAATTTTGCCAGAACCGTAGGATTCTCGGGGAAAAAAGCAGTTAGTTCCTATGACCGCTCCAGTCCATCTACAACCTAGCAATAAAAGTGTGACCATCCCTGTATTGGTCTCAAGTCATACACAAGTTAATTTACTAGGAAGAGAATCATTAGGTAAATTAGGACTGCAAATATGGTGGTCTCCAGAAGGTGTGTATGTTGATCATAAAATTCCTGAAGCACAATTACCCTGTCAGACTTTCACTGTACAATGATGTATGACCCATCTAAGGATACTGACTTAGAACGGACATGGCAGGAAGAGACAAAAGGGCACAAGGTTAAATTAATTACACAACACATCATCATAGGCCTGCAAGGAGCAGCTATCAGTGTAGATGAGTGTGATTTTGTAAAGAGGTGGTTCAATGTAACTGATTCTGTTCTTCAGGTGACATTGTATGTACTGTAGGATAAAATTGCAGCTCATAGGACTTATGACCAATAGTGAGGAAAGCTGAAGAAGTCCGGTGGGACTCAACCATAAACCTGTTGATTTTCATTCTGCAGATAAAACCTATGGAAAAATCTTGTGTGGTAATAGTTTGATTCGTACTTCTTAAGAAGTTGTAGTTAGCCACAAGTCAATTGGCATCAGCATCTGAAATAGTTAAGACTGTAGGAAATTAGCTATATAGGGAAATGGGCAGTCATATCCCACCTGAATTATGGTCTAGACATGATACAGATGTAGGCCTACTTAAATCAGCCGGCCAACTTCAAGTACAACTTAAACCAGATGTAGAACTGCCCAGAGTAAGACAATATCCTTTACGACCTGAGGCAAAAGCGGGTATAAAGAACACTATTGAAGGCCTTGTAAGAGCATCTGTGCTAAAAGAGACAAGTTGTTACAATACTCCTATTTTTCCCGGTGATCAAGCCAGGTACAAATAAATGGCATCATGTGCATGATTTGCATGCAGTTAATAGTATAACAGGAAAGTATCCAGCAGAAGTAATGTCCCTCCCTAAGCCAAATATTTCATTGTAATTGATCTTTGTTCAGCCTTCTTCAGTGTTCCAATGGCAGAAAAGAGTAACTACTGTATTTATTTGCATTTACAAGTGCCAGTTGACAAAATAGATACCAAAAATGCCACAGTGGTTCAAACATTCACTGCGTATATTCAATCAGATTTGGAAGCTTGAAGGGTTGAAGGAGAGAAGATAGCCTTGGTCAGTATATGGGTGACTGTTTAATATGTCTATCATCATTAGAAACATGCCAGAATGATTCCATTAAGGTACACCGTAAGCTAGCAAGGAGGTCATAAAGTGTCATAAGCTAAACTACAATACTGTAAGCCTCAAGTTGAATTGTTAAGGTGACTAATTTTACATGATACGACAGCCGTAGTACCTACCTAATTAGAAGACATAAGTAAGGCACCAGTGTCACAGCCTGATAAACAGTGATGACCTTTCTAGGGTTAACAGGTTTCATGCTGACTGGAGTAAGGAATATGCAGGAAAAACAGCTCCACTAAGGGAGATAATAATGAGAAAAGAAGAACTGCAAGATCTAAGTGCTCCCTTAAAATGGAACACAGATATACTGTTAGCATTTGAATCCATCAAAAAGAAATGCAGACTGCACCTACTTTAGGTATACCTGAGTATATCAATCCGTTCGATCTGTATGTGGTGAACCAAGCTGATGGATCTGCCTCAGCTATATATGATGCCGGAATCTTGCAGTGATAGGAAAAACCAGTCCCTAGCTTACTACAGCACTAAGCTAGATAATATAACTCAAGGTTACCCAACATGCTACCAACAGGGTTTTGCAGTTGTACCTTATGCATATAGAAAAGCATCTTCATTGACAACAGGTTACGGATAGGTTGTATAAATTGATAAAACAAGGGGAAGGTGTTCTAACCCAAGCTCGCCTCCAAGCATATTCTTCACTGCTCACATATCCCGACATTAATATAAAGCGATTTGACACAGTTAAACCAGCTAAATTAATCCCTTAAGCCTATAAAGGAGGGTCTCATGATTTTGTGGCGAATTCATTGGCATTGACTAGATCATGGCCTGATCAAGTCTAAACTGATATCTGATGCAGAAATCACTTACTTTGTAGATGGGTCTAGTTTAGAGAACATGTAGGAAGTCACACTAGATATCCAATAAAAATGAAGAACGGAGAAAACTTTAAACCGTCTTATCCCAGAATTGTTTGTAACCCTGTTTTACCCAATAATCTGAGCTGAAAAGTGCTAACAGCCACCTGCCAATTATCAAAAGGGCTAGTGGCAAATATTTTTACAGATTCAGCCTATTCCATGGTGTATGTCATCTGTTTGGAGCCGTATGGAAGCAAAGAAGATTTAAAAAGCGTGAAGGAACTCCCATTCAACGTGCTGAACGAATAAGTAAACTAATGTCTGCAATGATGCTACCAAGACGATTGGCTTTCATTAAATGTCAGACCCGTAAAAAAAGGGAAATGACTGTGTTGCTAAGGGTAACAAAATGGCAGACTTAGAAGCAAAGCATGCATCAAAATGTCAACTAGCTGTGCAAGCGCCCATAGTCCTTACAGAACCACAGCCTCAGTTAGAGGATATCATTTGTACTCAACATCAAGCAGGTCCGTACGAGCGCTCGATGTGGCTCCAGAGGGGAGTGCAGAATGACGAACACAGGGTATTTGTTGTATCACATGAGGGTCTGATCATAGCACCCACAGCACTGGTGAACATTTTTTGGTTTAAATGCTCATGGACTGGGCCATTGTGCAAGAAGACAGGTTGTGAGAAAAATCAAGCAACATGGGTATTGGTCTTTATATCTGCATGCTATGGTTGAAGAGTTCCTAGCTTCATGTGAGATATGTGCTAAGCATAATGTCAGGAAGGAAACAGCGACACCTATAGGCTATATACCGGTACCAGAATGACCATTTAAGCATTTAGTGGTGAACTATGTGGGCAGGATAAAGTAGTGTTCTGGGCGAAAGGTACATGCTTGTAATAACTGACAGATTCAGTAGATGAGTAGAAGCAATAACATCTGCGGATGAAGAGTAAGGAACAGTTATCAAATCGTAAGGGAAGTGATATCTAGATTTGAAATTCCATCAGAGATGAGTTCCGACAATGGATCAGTATTCATTCAGAAAATGTAAGACAGGTGCTGCAATGGTTGGGAACAAAGCTAAGATTTGGGTATGTCCACAGTCCCAGGGGAAGGTAGAAAGTATAAATGGTAATCTCAAAGCCAAGGTTAATAATAATTGTAGTAGTACAATGCTAAACTAGGTGTTAACTGATGCTTTACCCTCTGTACCAATGATCTAACAAGCATGCAACCTAACACAAATACACACCTAACCCCGTATGAAATGCTTACGGGTCGACCCATGCCTGTGCCATTCTGTAGAAGCCATATAAAGGCCACCGCTTAAACAATTTCGAAAATCTTATATGAAGAAACTAACTGCAGTACATGAAGCAATCTATGTGCAGGAAAGGAGCAAAGGAGATGATGAAGGAAAAGATGCTCCATGTCCCATCACTCCAGGAGACCAGGTCTATCTGCGAGTGTTCAGGAGGAAGTGGCACAAGCCCAGGAGGGAGGGGCCCTGCAAAGTGTGGCAGCCACTCCAACAGTGATTCAAGTGAAAGACAAAACCATGTGGTATCACTTGGACCATTATACGAGAGTCACCAAAAGCTATGAGTACCGAAAACGAAGGAAGAAAGAAAGAAGAACCTAACATCAGAAAAGTGCAAAGAAATTAAATCTTTATTGGAAAATAACCAACTATTGGCACAAGTTGGATACCAAATTGCGCAGCGTTGAACACTTCGCTGCTCCAAATTAAGTATGAGAATCTGCTTGTGAGCCGCATCCACTTCTGATACGAACAAGACTGACTGACTGAGACCAGTTTTCCCCTGACACAATTAACAGGACAACCAACTGTACAGATTATGTGTGACAGCTGTAGCGTCTGCTTAGGATCACAGATGATCGTTTGGACTCTATCTATGCAAGAGACCCTTTTAGCCTTTGACATTTGCATATAAATTACAGACCTGGACCCACATTCTACATTTATATTGATGTTTATTGCCAGTGAGTCCCCCACCCTTATCACGAGGAGGCTAAACAGATTAGTTCCCCAGTCTCTACATAAAACTTCAAACACATTCCAAAGACTAGCAGGAGACCTCGGTGCCAGCCACCAATGGCCTAACCAGACCAGGGGTCTGGCTCCACACTTGCAATACACATCACGCACACACATAAGGACATTTACCCTATTTTATACCATGATTATGCAATTATAAAGGTATCCTGTATATGCATGAATTGTGTGTATGTGCCCTCATCTGATTTTACAACTATTTACAACTTTTTATTTGCCTTAGTTAGACTCTAATTGCCTATATTCGAGTGTATGAATGTATCTCCGTTTTCCTATTTCCTAAAGGTGCCTTTCATGGTATCAAAATTATCTACTCCTTATTTCTCAAACAATGACATATTCTATGTGATCATGTAAGGCATCATATACTCTCTACAACATTTTGAAATAAACTGCAACAACTTCTGGACCGGCAGTAAAAATTCCAAGGGGCCATAAACAGGAGACAAAGAAAGTTTTCCCACCAAAAATACATGCCTCTGATTGGCCAGTCCACCCAAACGGTGGGTGTGTGCGGGGCACTATCAAAAAGCCCTAACACCGGCTATTCGGTGCTCAAAAAAAAAATCCCTTCTTTTGAGACGAACACTCTTCTACGCTCTGAAAAACTCATCTCTTGAGTTTAACCTTCGGCAGTTTTTACCTTCAAGTAACTTTGTCAACTCGCTGTGGACTATTCCTCCCTCTCGAGGAACCAGAGGAAAATCTCCAGCGCACACCTTGAGGTCGATCATCTACACTCTCGTGTCTACTGAATCAGGACTCTTTTTCAGAAACAAAGACCAATGCAAGTATCCCTTAAAACGCTTTAGATGCATGTTTAAGTTTGAGCCCCTTTTTAATGTGAACCTTGATTCTTTGATGATTCTCACTAGGTTGTGGTTAATTGATATGAAATACTGCCATTCTTTTGTTCTTTTCTTTCTTCCTTACTGTCCTTTACCCTGTATGTATGTGTTTGCTTAATGTTATTATATGTTAGCCTCCTTTATTAAATTCATTATTTTCACAATAGATTGCCTCTGTGTGCTGCTCACAATCTAAAGTCACTGAATTGTTGATCCGTTGGTTACATGCTAAGTTACTGCTAGTACTGCAAAGTAGGAAAGCTATCCTTCCTTGGCCAGGAACAACCTTTCCTAGAATTGATAAATAATTATAGTATCTGCTCAGTAGACGGACAGATCAGATAATTGTATGTTAATTCTGCTGCAGTTAATTCTAATCTAAATATTTATTATTAGTTATAACTAGTTATAATTAGTTGTAAATATTCCCTTGTTGAGCTAATTTGCTACACAACTATCTGTGTACTCTACATTGTATAAATGCATTTCTGTATTTCGAACACTATATTGCTTTTACAGATAAAACAGCAGCAGCGACAACTAATTTTAATTTCCTCCACAGTAAAAATGCACGAGAAGGAAGCAAGCCGTAAACAGATTATGACCATGTGTAATGCCACCCCACATGGAAATAACCTATATAAACATATATGTTTCAATATAGGTTTTTAATATATGTGACATATATAAAATTGGCAGTTTTCCTATATTATATGTGCATATATGCGTGCATATATGTGACATATATAAAATTGCCCGTTTTCCTATATTATATGCGTACATATATACGTGCATATATGTACCTATATAGGTACATGTATGCACGTATATATGAACGCATATATATCCACATTACTAAAATCTAGGTAAACATAGGTGCATATATGCACACATATAATGTCACGCTCTCAGTGCCTTCGCGCTGATCAGGGACCTTTTGACATTTCCTTTCCCACGCTGTCAGACCCTCATCACGTGGTCATGCTTTCCCACGCTGTCATCGCTCCTCCCGGACCGCCCCGCCGGCACACCGGTTTCTCATCTGGCGCTGATTTCGCCCAGCTTATAAGGAAGCGCAGCGCGCTGCCTCGCGCTGGATTATTGTGTGTTTTTTGGCCATAGTGTTCTCGCGTTTCTGTTCATGACTTTTCACGTTGCCGATCTCGCTTGCCTCTCGTTTTTCCCCTCGCCTCCCGATTTGGATTATTGCCACGCTTGGATTTAACGGCTTTGAACTTTCGCTTTCGTTTCTCGACCACGGCTCAGCTTCACGTTTTTGCTCGACGCCCTCGCTGACTGATCACACGGCTTTGATCTCTTGCTCTCCTCCTCGACCACGGCTCAGCTTCACGTTTTGGCTCGACGCCCCCGCCGACTGATCACACGACTTTGATCTCTCGCTCTCTACCTGCAACTGGGTCCACTTTCACAGTCCACGGTCTGCATCCACGCGACAGAATAATCCAGCCAGCACTATGGACCCAGCAGGGTTAGACGGAATGAGACGGGCACTGGAGACCCAAAGTGTGCTCCTTGGAAAGAACCAGGAGGAACTCATCGCCACGAGACAAACTCTAGCTGACGTCATCTCCCAAGTACAACTGCTCCAGGTACCTACAGCTCAGACCTCACACTCCGGAACACCACGAGAGCCACGCCTACCAGCCCCTCCCACCTATGGGGGAGAACCAGGAACTTGCAGGTCCTTCCTCTCACAATGCTCACTGATTTTTGAGCTACAAACCTCCTCCTTCTCATCAGAACGTTCCCGGGTGGCCTACATCATCACGCTACTAACCGATAGAGCCAGGGAGTGGAGTACAGCCCTCTGGGAGGCTCGCGACCCATGCTGCGAGAACTTCGACAACTTCTCCAAGGAGATGAGGAGGGTCTTTGATCGCTCATTCGCCGGCAGGGAGGCTGGAACAAGGTTATTAAGACTTCGTCAGGGATCCCGCTCTGCTTACGACTATGCCATCGAGTTCCGCACCCTAGCCGCTTCTAGTGGATGGAATGACAGAGCCCTAGCGGATGTTTTTCTGGAAGGGCTATCAGAAGCTCTTAAGGATGAGCTCATCTCCCGTGAAACCCCCATGGACCTCCACGAACTCATGGATCTCGCCGGGCGGGTCGACTCACGTCTCCAGTTAAGACGGCACCCCAGAATAGGGCACGCGCCTCCTGCCCTGCAGCAAACCGATCAAGAGGAGCCCATGCAGCTAGGCAGGACCCGCATCTCTGACGAGGAGAGACGCCGACGCCGCCTACAAGGGGCTTGTTTTTACTGTGGAGCTTCAGGACACAGGCTTAAAGACTGCTCATTAAAAAGGAGGCCCCCCCTAGTCAGACTGGGAACACTAGAGGGCTCCCCTCCTGATAGATTTCCACAATCACGTCCCCTACTTCCCATAAACCTAATCATCGGTTGTCAGGCTCACCCAATTCAGGCACTAATTGACTCCGGCTCCGATCGAAATTTGATCAGCGCGACTATGGTGAGAGCATTAAAGATCCCTGGCGTACCACTAGACACTCTGCTCGCCGTTCAGGCCTTGGATGGGAGCCAGCTTCCACCCATCATACTTAGAACCCCACCGTTAACCTTAAGAACGTCAGGGAACCACTCTGAGGAGATCTCCTTCTTCATTATGGAGAGATCGCACGCCACCTTGGTCCTCGGACTTCCCTGGCTAGCCCTCCATGGACCCCAGATCGACTGGCACAAGCAAGTCATCACGGGTTGGAGCCCCTCATGCTCCACGACATGCCTGCACTCAGCACTCCCTCCAGCTCCTATCCTGGTCACGCCCCATGAAACCCCGGACATCTCCAGCGTACCCACCGAATACCATGATCTTGGACAGGTCTTCAATAAGACCCGAGCCATGTCACTTCCGCCGCATCGACCATACGACTGTCCCATTGATCTTCTCCCGGGCACCTCTCCTCCGAAAGGTAGACTTTACTCTCTGGCACACCAAGAAAGAGAGGCCATGAATAAGTATATCACAGATTCCCTCGCCGCCGGAATTATTCGTCCATCCTCCTCGCCCGCTGGGGCAGGATTTTTCTTCGTCAAGAAAAAAGACAAGTCCCTTCGTCCATGCATTGATTACAGAGGGCTTAATGAGATAACCGTCAGGAACCGCTACCCGTTACCTCTCATGGCCACCGCCTTCGAACTTCTCCAAGGGGCGGACATTTTCACCAAGCTCGACCTACGAAACGCTTATCACCTCGTCCACATCCGGGAGGGCGACGAGTGGAAAACTGCCTTCAACACACCCACTGGGCATTACGAATATCTGGTGGTTCCGTTCGGACTGACCAACGCCCCTGCCGTATTCCAGGCCCTCATTAATGACATTCTCCGTGACTTCTTGAATTCTTTCGTGTTCGTGTACTTGGACGACATTTTGATTTTTTCTCGAGGCCTGGAGGAGCCTAGTTCTGCAGAGGCTCCTAGAGAACAATCTCTTTGTTAAAGCCGAGAAATGAGAGTTCCATACAACTTCCACAACGTTCCTAGGGTTTGTCATCTCTCCCTCCAGACTGGAGATGGAGCCCGCCAAGGTCCAGGCCGTCTCCAACTGGCCCACGCCAGCCTCTCGACGTGACCTCCAACGGTTCCTGGGGTTCGCGAACTTCTATCGCCGCTTCATCCGGGGTTACAGTTCTGTCGCCGCCCCCCTCACCTCCCTGACTTCCTCCAAGACACAGTTCTACTGGAACAATGAGGCAGACAAGGCCTTCGTGGACCTCAAGAAGCGGTTCACCTCAGCCCCCATACTCACCATACCCGATCCATCTCGCCAGTTTGTGGTAGAAGTGGACGCCTCCAACACTGGCGTTGGGGGAATTCTCTCCCAAAGATCCCCGCAAGACAACAAGCTGCACCCCTGCTCATTCTACTCCCGCCGTCTATCTCCCGCTGAGAGAAATTATGACATAGGCGACCGAGAGCTCCTGGCCATCAAGTTAGCACTAGAGGAGTGGAGACATTGGCTGGAGGGGACCGAGCTTCCCTTCATAGTGTGGACCGATCACAGGAACTTAGAGTACCTGCGCACCGCCAAAAGACTCAATGCCCGCCAAGCTCGGTGGTCGCTGTTCTTCTCAAGATTCAATTTCACCCTGTCCTACTGCCCAGGTTCTAAGAACACTAAGCCTGATGCCCTCTCACGTCAGTTCTCCCTACCACAAGATCCCACACCATGCCAACCCATTCTACCATCTCGTTGTCTCGTTGCCGCCTTAGAGCTAGACATCGAGACCAAAGTCAAGCAGGCATTGACTCAGGAGCCCGGCCCAAGCAATGTCCCCCCAGATCGCCTCTTTGTTCCCCCCGGTCTGCGCCCGCAGGTCCTGGAGTGGGGTCATGGATCCAAGCTGTCCTGTCACCCAGGCTCTGCCCGAACGCTCTTTATCATACAACAGCGTTTCTGGTGGTCCACGATCGGGAAGGATGTCTCCAGCTTTGTGGCAGCCTGCGACATCTGCACCCGCTGCAAACCCAACAACCGTCCTCCGGCTGGCCTCCTCAGACCCTTACCCATACCTCACCGTCCCTGGTCGCATATTTCGCTGGACTTTGTAACAGGACTACCCTCATCTGACGGAAACACTTGCATCCTGACCATTGTTGACCGCTTCTTCAAGTCCGTCCACCTAGTCCCGCTCCCCAAGCTCCCGT
Organism: Channallabes apus; assembly: GCA_030522415.1. NCBI lineage: Eukaryota > Metazoa > Chordata > Actinopteri > Siluriformes > Clariidae > Channallabes > Channallabes apus. Next base: position 41,445,257 of record CM060115.1, on the reverse strand, counting down.
CCGCCAAAGAGACCGCAGAGCAATTGATACTTCATGTTTTTCGTCTTCACGGCCTCCCCACCGACATAGTTTCAGACCGTGGCCCTCAATTCACCTCACGCTTCTGGGGGGCCTTTTGTAAACTCATCGGAGCCTCTCCTAGCCTATCTTCTGGTTTTCATCCCCAATCCAACGGCCAAACAGAATGAAAAAAACAAGCAATGGAAGTCTCCCTCCGGTGTATGACTACTCGTGATGCCACCACCTGGAGTAAGTTTCTCCCGTGGGTCGAGTACGCTCACAACTCCCTGCCATCTGCCTCAACGGGTCTCTCTCCGTTCCAGTGCTGCCTGGGCTACCAACCACCACAGTTCCCCACTCAAGAGGAGGAGGTAGAGGTCCCCTCGGCACAACACTTTGTCCGCCGCTGCAGACGTACATGGTTACGAGCCAGACGATCCCTGCTGCAAGCATCCCGCTTATACAAGAGACAGGCGGACCCTCATCGCTCCATGACTCCCAGGTATCACATAGGAGACAGAGTCATGCTCGCCACCAGAGACATTCCCCTAAAGACACTTTCACGCAAGCTCTCTCCCCGTTTCATCGGACCCTTCACAATAACCAGGATAATCAACCCGTGCCCTGTCCGTCTCCTACTCCCATCGTCTATGCGACGCATCCACCCCACCTTCCATGTGTCCCAGCTACGACGCATTGTAAACTGTACTCTTCACGTTGCCGATCTCGCTTACCTCTCGTTTTTCCCCTCGCCTCCCGATTTGGATTATTGCCACGCTTGGATTTAACGGCTTTGAACTTTCGCTTTCGTTTCTCGACCACGGCTCAGCTTCACGTTTTTGCTCGATGCCCTCGCTGACTGATCACACGGCTTTGATCTCTTGCTCTCCTCCTCGACCACGGCTCAGCTTCACGTTTTGGCTCGACGCCCCCGCCGACTGATCACACGACTTTGATCTCTCGCTCTCTACCTGCAACTGGGTCCACTTTCACAGTCCACGTTCTGCATCCACGCGACATATAAACATGCATACGTACATGTATGCATGTTTATATGTGTGCATATATGCACCTATATGTTTACCTAGATATTAGTAAAATTACAAAAATCCATATGCTAGACAACAAAGAAAAGCCCAAAATATAGAAATAAATATTTTTTTTTTCTTAAGAACAATCACATAGCATAAACAAAAATATAGTACAAGAACAAAAATAAGACAAAAAACTGAACAGGAAGAAAAAATATATATATATATATTGAGGACCTTCTCAGCTCCATGAGCTTTGAATTGATAGATGTGCCTATCAGCCCTCGGGTGGCTCCCGGCCACTTCTTCAATGTTGCATCTAGAGAAGACAAAAATAATGAGACAGTATAATAATAATAAATGATTATTTATTAAAACTTCAGACGACAACAATTAGTGCCACAAGGTTATTTGCAACACTATGTTCTACAAAATAGATAACTACACACCTTACAGTGCAATATAATGTGGCTTTAGAAGAGGAAAGGTAGGATTAGGAAGTGAGCAAGTGATGAATTAGTATTATACTGTAGGTCCCAAGCAGATACAGTAACAATAATGGGTGCCCTACCTTATGCAGTCTCCACTGATGGCTAATAAACATTGATACAAGTAGGCTATGGTTAAAGTGGTGAACTTATAAAGTCTTAAATGTTTTGTTTTCCCTTCTCAACGCATTATGCATTTACTCACCAATAATGGCTACCTTTTTAATTTGGTCAAGTCTCCAAGTCGAAGGTGCCCAGCAGCAGATTCCATACCATGGCAGTAGCAGAGGTGGGCAAGGCGGGCTGCTCTCCACGCTTCTGCCTGGCAAAACACCCCAGAGCCCTTTATAACTTCAATCTGAAAAATTATTTCACATCACAATATTAATTTATTGGCAACTTTTAGAAACTTCATGTTTCATACTGATTCTTATGTTTAGCTTCCCAATAGTTAATAGGATTTTATGTATAAATGCAGATTAATGATAAAGATACATGCAGGGTAAAACTGCAACAGAAACAGTACAAAATAAAAACTGAAAAAAGACAGACATTCAGAGTAAAACAGTGCAAGATAAAAAAAAAACTGTACAAAACATACATGCAGGGTAAGCATTGGTCGGAGCAATGTCCACGCAGGGTAGAGAAATATTTCTGTACGACTTCATTGTTTTGTGCTGTGTAGTATAGTATTGTAATAGCTGATCAGGGGTGCGTTTCTCAAAAGCATTGTTAGCCAACTATGGTCGCAAGCTCCGTCGTTACCAACATAGTTCAACAACTAGGTGTTTCCCGAAACCATAGTTCAAACGAACATTCGCAAACAACATCGCAAACTTCCGTGGTTGGAACTACAGCCTTCGACCTGTGGTTAGAAGCATAGTTTCTTGCCGCGGCTGGGTGTGTTCTATTCACAGTTAACGACCCTACGCCCTATTAGTTTCTAAAAAATTTCCCAACCACTTTGAGCGATTTGGAAAACTTAATGTTTTGGTGCTCAGATATTAAGTTATTAATTTTTCGGTTATTTTGTGTCAAGGTGGACTAACCTGAGGTGACCAGAAGACGTAGCTTTAGTGGTTAGCCCAATGTAGCGTGGAGGATAAACCCAAACGCAGAAAGAAGCGAGTAGGCAGGATAGCCACGCGATTTAGTCTAAGGACTCTCGCAAAAAGGAGCAAGGGAAAAACACAAATTTAACCCGCGTCCTAAAGATACACACACAATAGCAAAAGACAACGGAACCAACATGTGAGTACTCACGGTTTGCTGAAACGACAACTGGAGCTGACATGGGCCGAACTCAATGACTGAGCGGTAAGCCATCGTTTGTTTACCTCTTTTATACTTCCTGGTTTTGCGCCCGTCTTACTTCCGGGTCCTAGTGCCGGGCGCAGATTGAGTGTGTATGACAGTACCCCCCTGTCCAGGACTGGCTCCTGACGGTCCTGGGGTGGAGGATACCCTGTGACGGTAGTCCCGAATTAGATGAGGGTCGAGAATGAACCGGGCCGGGATCCAAGATCGCTCCTCGGGGCCATAGCCCTCCCAGTCCACCAGGTATTGCGTACCTTTGCCCCGAGGGCGCGAATCGAGGATTCGGCGCACGGTGTAGGCAGGACCGCCGTCGATGATCCGGGGAGGAGGAGCTGTGGGGGTGGGTGGAATCATTGGCGAGGTGATGAAGGGTTTGAATTGGGACAGGTGGAATACTGGGTGAATCCGGAGCGCCGCAGGCAGCTGGAGCCGGTAGGTGACAGGATTGATTCTGTGGGTGATGCGGTATGGTCCGATGAACCTGGGGGAGAGCTTTTTGGACTCGGTGTGAAGGTGGAGGTTTTTTGAGGAAAGCCATACCTTGTCACCTACATGGTACAGTCGTCCCGGGGGATGTCGACGGCGGTGTTGGTGGGTGTAACGGATGTTGGCACGTTGAATGGCCCGGTTGGTCGTGATCCAGAGCCGCCGACATCTGCGGACCAACTGTTGGGCCGACGGTACATCAACCTCCGGTTCTGGGTGGTTGAACACGGAAGGTTGGAAACCGTGACATACCTCAAATGGGCTTAGGTTGGTGGCTGAGGAAATGTGGAGGTTATGTGATAACTCAGCCCAGATGAGGTAGCGGGCCCAGGAGCGCTGCCGGTCTGCCACGAAACATCTCAGATAGCGCTCCAGTTGTTGGTTGGTCCGCTCCGTCTGACCGTTAGTCTGTGGGTGGTATCCGGAGGACAGACTGCAGGTGGAGTCGATCAGACGGCAGAAGGCCTTCCAGAACCGGGCTGTGAACTGGGGCCCTCTGTCCGAAACGATGTCCTTGGGGAACCCATGCAGACGGACTACGTGCTCTAATATCAACTCTGCTGTCTCCTTAGCTGACGGGAGTCCGGTGAGAGCCACCAGATGCACGGTTTTAGAGAACCGATCCACGATTGTGAGGATGGTGTCCTTTCCTTCGGAGGCCGGCAGGCCCGTGATGAAGTCGACGGCGAAGTGCGTCCAGGGCCGTCGAGGAACTGGGAGTGGTTGTAGTTCTCCTGGGGTTGGTTGATTGGAGCTTTTGGCCCTGGCGCACACGGGGCATGCCTGAACGAACTCTCGGACGTCCCTCGTCATGGACGGCCACCAGAAGTCGCGCTGAAGGAATTGGAGGGATCGTCGGGTGCCCGGATGTCCTGAGATGGGTGATGAGTGCCCCCATTGGAGGACCTCTGGTCTTATCACCTCGGGCACGAAGAGTCGTCCAGGTGGTACACCTGCCGGTTCGGTCTCTGTACCTTGTGCCTGGCGGACTCTCGTTTCCAGGTCCAGTTGGAGGGGGGCGATGATCCTGGAGGATGGAAGAACCGACGCGGGGTCCGTCCGGGGGAGGTCCACCTCTAGCTGTCGTGAGAGGGCGTCTGCTTTGGTGTTTTTGGACCCCGGGCGGTATGAGAGGTGAAAGTTGTAACTTTCAAAAAAGAGAGCCCACCGCGCCTGTCGTGGGTTTAGTTGTCTAATTGTCTTTATGGTGATGAGGTTTTGATGGTCTGTCCAGATTATGAATGGCTCGCTGACGCCCTGGAGCCAGTGACGCCATTCCTCCAGAGCCCACTTTATGGCCAGCAGTTCGCGGTCCCCTACCCCGTATCGCTGCTGAGTGGGATTAAATTTTCTGGAGAAAAAGCTACATGGGTGTAGCTTTTGATCTGGACCTCGTTGCGAGAGGATAGCTCCAGCGCCCACATCTGAAGCATCCACCTCTACAACGAATGGTTGACTGGTATCTGGATGGTGGAGAATCGGTGCAGTGGTGAAACGGTGACACAGTGACCGGAAGGCAGATATGGCGGCCGGGTTGAGGTGAAACGGAAGGGGTGAAGGACGTGTCAGGGCGGTTAGGGGGGCGGCAACTGTACTGTAGCCCCGGATAAAGCGACAATAGAAGTTCGCAAACCCGAGAAACCGTTGAAGCTGCTTAAGGGTCTTGGGTAGGGGCCAATGACGCACAACCTCTAGCTTCTGCGGGTCCATGGCCACACCCTGGGGCGAGATGACAAAACCCAGGAACGTGGTGGAGCGCTCGTGAAAAGCGCACTTTTCCAACTTACAGTACAGTTGGTGGGCGAGTAATCTCTTGAGAACCGCTCTGACGTGCTGGGTGTGTTCTTCCATAGTTCTTGAGTAGATTAAAATGTCATCCAGGTAAGCGAATGCCCACCGGCCAAGCATGTCACGAAGGACATCGTTGATCAGATGTTGAAATGCGGCGGGGGCATTGCACAGTCCAAACGGCATGACGAGTGTTTCATAGTGTCCGGTGGGTGTGATGAAGGCCGTCTTCCACTCATCGCCCTCTCTGATGCGCACCAAGTTGTAGGCGCTCCGGAGGTCCAACTTCGTAAAGATGGTGGCGCCAGAGAGAGCGTCCAGGGCTGAGTTGGTAAGAGGCAGAGGATGTCGGTTTTTGACGGTGATGTTGTTGAACCCCCGATAGTCGACACAGGGGCGAAGTTCACCGCCTTTTTTCTTCACGAAGAAGAGCCCCGCGGCTGCAGGTGAGGAGGATGGTCTGATGGTGCCTTGGCGCAGGGCGTTGGTGACGTATTCCTCCATCACCTTAGTCTCGGTGGAGGTGAGCGAATAGAGGTGGCCGCGGGGTGGAACCATACCAGGTTGGAGGTCAATGGCGAGGTCGTAGGGGCGATGAGGAGGAAGATGGGTGGCTCGTCGTTTACAGAAGACCTCCGCCAGGTCTCGATATGGCTCGGGGACAGCGTTGGTGTCGACGTCGGGGGCATCGGACTCCCTAGAGCACGTCCCAGCCGCTGCCCGTAGGCATACAGTGGGAGCCACGTCAAACAGCCGCCTGGAGCATGACGGCTCCGTGGTAGGTCCATGAAGGGTTAATGGACGCTTCGTGCATGGAATGTGATCCCCCGCGATGACGCAGTTAACAATGCCCCGCCCCATAAACGCCCCCATGAGCTTTCTAAAAAGATGGTTGCAATGCCGTATAATTCCGCCAGATGGAGTATTGACTGGCACAGTTAACTGCAGTGTCCAGGAAACCCAATACCGTATCTTTAATATATAGACAGTTCTTGTATTGTCAACATAGTTTCATAAATAGATGACGTGGAAAGAAAAACAACAACAAACCGATTAATAAAACAGATTTGTTAAATAACTCAATACACAACCCATGATGATTATGCTATTTATTATTTAATAATGACTTAATAAAACTAGCTAGTGAAATATTTTTAAGACATTCTGAAATGATCCTTAAAGACACGGTAACGTCTGTAATTTGTCTATACCGATCATTGTAGGTACGGAATAAAAACGCGGGCTATGTACAGTATTTTACATTACTGTATATTTTACCTGATAGATAATATTTTGCTGCAAATTAAAGCTCAAAATGTAACGTCTGCTTGGGTTTGTTTTCGTTATATTTTTGATGATGTTTTTTTTTCACTGATAATCAACAAGTGGCATAAGAAAGACAATTAATGGCGCATGCAACCTGGAACAAATATCTGCCCATATGGATCAGTATTTCTTTAGTCATTTAATCATGCATAATGCTCCCCCGTCAAAAAATCACTAATTAATCACTTATCACAACTGTGAATGGATGCGGCAGCAGAGACATTAAATCCCCATAAACACTTGGAAACAATAGTAAAAAAGTTCCAGAGGGTTAGCGCCTGTTATACTAATGTATTTTACTGATTTTTTACTGCTTATATTTCGTATGTGTGTTTCGTGTGTGTGTGTGTGTGTGCGCGCGCACGCGAGAGAGAGAGGATACTCTGACAAGAGCAAATTCCGTGTGGCTCCCGTGGCGCAATCGGTTAGCGCGTGACACTTATAATGCGGTCCAGGTGAAGCAATGCCGAGTTCGAGTCTCACCTAAAGCACCCAAAGCATTTTACTGCATATCGTGCTGTGTATGTGACAAATCCAATTTTTATTTGAAAGTAAAGCTTAAAATGTAACTTCTGCTTGGGTTTGTTTTCGTTATATTTTTGATGTTTTCGCTGAAAGTCAAATTGGCATAACAAATTGATTAATGTCGCATAATATCTGGAACAAATATCTGTCCATACGGATCATTCATTCATTTTCTATACCGCTTAATCCTGTGTTCAGGGTCACGGGGGACCTGGAGCCTATCCCAGGAGACTTCGGGCACTAGGCGGGGTACACCCTGGACAGGGTGCCAATCCATCGCAGGGCACACACACATACACACACTCACACACCCAATCCATACGGATCAGTATTTCTTTAGTCATTTAACCAGTATAATGTCCTACATCAAAGATCTGATGGGGCATAAATCACTTATCACAACGGTGTATAGATGCAGCAGCAGAGACAGATTTAATCCCCATAAACATTCACACTTGAAAACAAAACTAACAGAACTAAACAGTCCTAGAGTGTTAGTGCCTGTTATCACAGGACAGGAATCACCTACAGGATACTACTGTATTTTTACTGCTCATATTTTTTTACCCTAGTTTCATTTGGTTTTACGCGATTTCATGTGATATTTGTGTGTGTGTGTGTGTGTGTGAGTGCGAGAGAGCGTGAGAGCGCGTGCGTGAGAGAGGGCTTACATGGTGATTTGTCCAAGGTTACTAAAACCTGGCTTACTACCTATAAACATTATTTCAATTTAACTCATGGGTCTCAATCACAGATTACATGACAAATTATATACTCTGAAACGTTCATTTGAACATTTAAAAATATATACAAAAACATAAATACTAATGTTATCATGGTGTAAATTATTAACATTAGGTTAGGTACTGCCCTTAATTAATTCATATTATAATTACTTTTACATAGTATAGTTACTGGACTGACATGACCAAAACTAGCTATTTCATTTAGCCTTTCTAAAATCAACCCATATATCATTTATAATCAGAAAACATAAAACATATTATGATCTGTTCAATAGCCCATCTGTTTTAATTTAGTTTGTATTTTTTATTATTCATAAGACAACCTTTCAGTTTTGCAAATATTTTAGTTATAGCGTGTTAAGTCTTACTTTAGGTTAAAAGTTTTTGAGAATTTGACCATCCAGCTTAGATAAATGTTATGTCATTGATAAAATCTGGATTAAGGATATTTTATTTCTTTAATTTTTATTTTTTAGTTTCCCTCTGAGGGATTGCCACCTTATTGTGGTCAGGGGGTTTGCGTGCCTCAACACAATTCAGCAAATACAATACTGTTACTATAAGCCCAGGGAAAAACTGTGCTCGAACATGATGCCCCCTTCAAATTTCTGACTGCACCCCTCCCCCCCTGGTCTAGAACGTCTGTGCCTCTGACCGTCTTTTGTGTTGTAAATGAGTATTCTCACTCACCTTCCCATCCCCCCAGCGCACACACTCTGTTTGTACTGTAAACTGTAACTGTGTTTGCTAGGGCATTTGGTTATACACAGTACTTTAATGTATGGAACACTTACTTAACTTACTGGTTTGGTTTAAATATCGCTTATTACCTTATTCAGCAAAATAAATTAATTATTAACGTATTGAAGTATTTTAGTTAAGGACAAAAACTGTGCTTGTGTTTAGAACTGCTGAACAGCCGAAAACACACACACACCCATCCCCCCGCCAAAAACACACGCACACACAGAGCAATTAACACCATGTCCTACTCAGGAGTGGAAGGTGAGAAACCTCAATGGAGAATACCAAATTTGTCGTTGCTCTTTTGGAGTTCTTAAAACCCAAAACATTTATTTATACTGAGAAAAAATTATTATGGGTCAATAACAAATACACATAATCAAGTGTTTAACTGGTTTCATTTGTTTCTATGACCAATAATTATTATTATGATTTTCAGCCCAACTCTTTGACTATTTAAAACAAAGTTGTGTCCCATTTTTTGCCCATTGAAGTTGTTGGTTCAACTAAACGGTTTTTAAATACCCAAACAATCCCCCAAAATTAAACACGCAAACATGACTTTACCAATTCAATTTATTCTTCCAAAACTAGTCAAAGTTAAAACAGTAATTTATATAAAAAAGGTGAATACATGTTGTCTTTTTGCTTAAAGTTCATTAAACTACCCGGATACACCAGCTGCTTATAAGTCTCTATCTATAGTCCTTTTATATTAAAATATTAATTTTTCAAATATCAAAACTATTAAACATGGAACAGTTTAAGTCCTTGTTTCCCCCAAAGTACTGTATCAGACATTTAGCAGTTCTATGTTCAGAATATACAGTAGACCTGATCAAACATCATTCTAAAGCTGTTGGACTGTGACGTCATCACTCCTACAGCTCCCTCAACAGCTTGTTCAGGCTCCTCCAGTCCTGTAGCTCCAAAAGTCCAGCCGTCAGCCGTCTGACCCCCCAATCCTCCACAGCGGAGCTCTGCTTAAAGACAACAGGAGAATTTAGTCAAGACAAAGATAAATAAACTTCACAGAACATATAGTTCTAATAAAAATAATATATATTAATAAACCTATTTACCACAGAGTGTGTAAAACACTGTTTTGGGAATTCTGGAATTTAAATAATCTGCCTGTGCTAATGTTAACCAGTGAACAGTGTTAGTGTTAACCAGTGAACAGTGTTAGTGTTAACCAGTGAACAGTGTTAGTGTTAACCAGTGAACAGTGTTAGTGTTAACCAGTGAACAGTGTTAGTGTTAACCAGTGAACAGTGTTAGTGTTAACCAGTGACTGTCTGTATTATAGTCTGAATTAAATTAACCGAGAATTTACTTAATGCGCTTCTCATACAAATAAGTTAAGCGATATAACACTCGTACATGAGCATTAGTTCATCCCTGAAGCCAAACTATAACTTACTGAAGCCCCTCATACCCCCCCCCCACACACACACCTCCTCCCTCCTCCTCCTAACTGATAAACACTTCAGTGTTGTTATTCAGCTCTTTAACTAAGCGCTCGCGCTACTGCGGAAAGTCCCGGACAAAGTGTATAAAATATAAACCGGGTTATGAGCGTTACTAGCTCCTGTACAGCTTCCCTCAGTCTGTGTCCCTCATCAACTGCATCACATTATATTACAGTCACAGAAATAACCTGCAGATTAACTCTTAACCAGAGAATAAATAAGCGCTGAATTTATCCAGACAACACGCGGTGAGATTCTCTCAGTATTTACAGAGAACACAAACACTCTTCATCGGGTAGTGCAGCTCTTGTAATAGGGACATTAATAGTATTGTCGAAGCTTGAGCATGTTTTTGAGTTAAAGTGGAGTGACATTGTGAGTGTGTGACACTGACAGTAAGCTGTAATATTAACTCCAGACTTGGTAAACAGATCATTAAGTTCTCTAAAGTCACATCTGACCGCTGCTGGTGCTGCCAGTGATATTTAAAACGGCCAATAAAAAAACTAAACTGGGAAATAAACTGTAAACTACCCCGAACACATTTTATAAAATAAAACATCACTTACCACGAATAGTCCGTTAAGCCGCCATCTTCATCTCTGTAGTTTGGCAGCGTCAGTTCGGCGGGGGTGGAGGCGGGTTGTTAAAATCACGTGATTGCAACTCAGCGCAGCTGGCTTGTTTTAACGTGTTCTTGAGAACGAAGCGCCATCTAGTGGTGGCACCAGGTAAATGAATAAATAGGGCTTGAATGGGCGTGTTTAGTGTGAAATCTTGACACGCCTTTCTGTCAGAAAAGGGAGGGGGGATTACGGCGTGCAAAGGGCAGTCACACGCCATTCACACTTCAGCCACACGGTCGCGGCTATTTGGCGTGGCTCCCACTGTAGTTCGTTGCAGGTCGCACCCCACTGGAGGATCCGATTTTGGGTCCAGGAGATTAGAGGGTCGTGTTGGAGCAGCCAGGGGTGGCCAAGAATGATGGGAGGTGACGAGTTGGGGGTGACGAAAAATCTGAGTTGCTCCTGGTGCTGGTCGATGGAGATAGTGACGGGTTCGGTTCGGGTGCTGATTGGGCTGGTGGATAGGGGGCGACCGTCGACAGATGTGATACGAACGGGCTGGGATAACGCTTCGAGTTTTACCCCCAGTTTTTTGGCGTATGAAGAGTCAATGAAGTTAACTGCTCCCCCGGAGTCGATGAACGCAGCACTTCGGACTCGTTTGTGGCCAACCTGGAGGTGTACCTGAACCGTGAGACGGGAGTAGTTGGTGGTGATGGCGGAGAGACGAAGGTGACCCGGCGAGTATCTCTCTCCTCTCACCGGGCCTTGGCGTTTCCCGTTCTGTGAGGACAGATTGCCCGGTGATGTGTGGCTGACCCGCAATAGGCACAGAGCCCCTCACGGAAGCGTCTCTCCCGTTCTGCAGCGGTCAAGGAGGCGCGTCCTAGTTGCATGGGTTCCCCGGCTCCGGTGTCAACCACGGCAGGAGGTGGAGAACCGACATATCCCGGGGTGGCGTAGGTGACGGAGTCTGCGGGGCGTGGAGTGGTGACGGTGAAGGCGGGTGCGGGTCGTGAAGTGGTGACGGCGAAGGTGGGTGCAGGTGGCAGGGTGCGAGGGGCTGGCCTCGGGCGAGAGAGGAGGCGCTGTTCGATCCGGAGAGCGAGTTGGATCAGGCCCTCCAGGGTCGCAGGAAGCTCTCGCCCCGCTAGTTCGTCCTTGATTCGAGAAGCCAGTCCCTCGTAGTAGGATGTCCGGAGCGCTGCATCGCCCCACGTGGTTTGAACGGCGAGAGTGCGAAATTCTGCTGTATAGCGGCTCACGGGCAATCCTCCCTGCCTCAGGTGATAGAGTCTGGTGTCGGTCTCCACCTCGCCCGCTGGATGTTCAAAGGTGAGTTGGAGTTGGTGGGTGAACTCATTGTAAGAGTGGGCGGTGTCCGTATCTGCCTGTAGAACTGCCGTGGCCCACTCTGCTGCCTGCCCTTTTAGCAACGAGACGAGAAGAGCAATGCGAAGGCGATCGGTGGAGTACTTGGTGGCATTGAACTCAAACACCAGATCGAGAGCTGTCAGAAATACGCTGCACTTCCCGTCCGTGCCGTTCCACTTCTCTGGTAGAGAAAGAAAAACATCGGAAGGAGGGGGGGGGGGCATGATGCGGCGCCGCGGCCTCCGCGGCGTGCGATCGAGCAGTGACGCCATCAACAGCTGCGCGGAGGTCCGTATTCTCCCGCCGGAGCTCAGCGACCTCGCGGCGGAGAGAAGCGAGATCCCTGGTTAGCTGATTGATTAGCGCCGCATGCTGATCCACAATGTCGCAGAGATTCGCATAATCCGCTGGGTTTACCGCGGAGGGCTCAGTCATTCTGTCAAGGTGGACTAACCTGAGGTGACGAGAAGACGTAGCTTTAGCGGTTAGCCCAATGTAGCGTGGAGGATAAACCCAAACGCGGAAAGAAGCGAGTAGGCAGGATAGCCACGCGATTTAGTCTAAGGACTCTCACAAAACGGAGCAAGGGAAAAACACAAATTTAACCCACGTCCTAAAGATACACACACAATAGCAAAAGACAACGGAACCAACATGTGAGTACTCACGGTTTGCTGAAACGACAACTGGAGCTGACATGGGCCGAACTCAATGACTGAGCGGTAAGCCATCGTTTGTTTACCTCTTTTATACTTCCTGGTTTTGCGCCCGTCTTACTTCCGGGTCCTAGTGCCGGGCGCAGATTGAGTGTGTATGACATTTTGATTACAAATTCACTTTAAACGATATAACAGCGGTACCATCGCAATTATTCTCCCTTCGAAGTGCCCTACGGAAGCATTATTTATGCCGGTTGGAACACAGCCTTGGTTTCGTTTTTGCGAAGAAAAGGTGAGTTTTTAAGTGAGTATCTTTAAACATACCCAAAGAGAAATGTCTCATAACAATATTTGTAGTATTATGTTAGAGGTTTTCACTTACAGTGGGAGCCACGTCAAACAGCCGCCTGGAGCATGACTGCTCTGTGGCAGTTCCATGAAGGGTTAATGCAGGCTTCGTGCATGGAATGTGATCCCCCGCGATGACGCAGTTAACGATGCCCCGCCCCATAAACGCCCCCATACGCTTTCTAAAACGATGGTTGCAATGCCGTATAATTCCGCGAGATGGAGCATTGACTGGCACAGTTAACTGCAGTGTCCAGGAAGCCCAATACCGTATCTTTAATATACAGACAGTTCTTGCATTGTCAACATAGTTTCATAAATAGATGAAAAAACAACAACAACAAACCGATTCATAAAACAGATTTGTTAAATCACTCAATACACAACCCATGATGATTATGCTATTTATTATTTAATAATGAATTAATAAAATTAGTTAGTGAAATATTTTTTAAGACATCCTGAAATGATCCTTAAAGACACGGTAGCGGCTGTAATTTGTCTATACCGATCATTGTAGGTACGGAATAAAAACGCGGGCTGTGTACAGTATTTTATATTACGGTGTATTTTACCTCGTTCCATTTAATATACTGATAGATAATATTTTGCTGCAAAGTAAAGCTCAAAATGTAACGTCTGCTTGGGTTTGTTTTCGTTATATTTTTGATGATGTTTTCGCTGATTTTTTTTTCACTGATAGTCTACAAGTGGCATAAGAGGCAATTAATGCCGCATGCAACCTGGAATAAATATCTGCCCATATGGATCAGTATTTCTTTAGTCATTTAATCATGCATAATGTGCCCCCGTCAAAAGATCTGATGGGGCATTAATCACTTATCACAACTGTGAATGGATGCGGCAGCAGAGACACAATAAATCCCCATAAACACTTGGAAACAATAGTAAAAAAGTTCCAGAGGGTTAGCGCCTGTTATACTAATGTATTTTTACTGATATTTTTTTTTTACTGCTTATATTTCGTTGGTTTTTACGCAATTTCATGTGTGTGTGTGTGTGTGTGTGCACGAGAGAGAGAGGATACTCTGACAAGACCAACTTCCGTGTGGCTCCAGTGGCGCATTCGGTTAGCGCGTGACACTTATAAAGCGGTCCAGCTGAAGCAGTGCCGAGTTCGAGTCTCACCTAAAGCACCCAAAGCATTTTACTGCATATCGCACTGTGTATGTGACAAATCATATTTGAATTTGAAAGTAAAGCTTAAAATGTAACTTCTGCTTTGGTTTGTTTTCGTTATATTTTTGATGTTTTCGCTGAAAGTCAAATTGGCATAACAAATTGATTAATGGCGCATAATATCTGGAACAAATATCTGTCCATACAGATCAGTGTGTCTTTAGTCATTTAACCAGCATAATGTCCCACATTAAAGATCTGATGGGGCATCAATCACTTATCACAACTGTGTATAGATGCGGCAGCAGAGACAGATTTAATCCCCATAAACATTCACACTTGAAAACAAAACTAACAGAACTAAACCGGTCTAGAGTGTTAGTGTCTGTTATCACAGGACAGGAATCACCTACAGGATACTACTGTATTTTTACTGCTCATATTTTTTACCCTAGTTTCATTTGGTTTTATGCGATTTCATGTATTATTTGTGTGTGTCTGTGTGTGCACAGTGTGTGTGTGTGTGTGTGTGTGTGTGTGTGAGTGTGAGAGATAGCGTGAGAGCGCGTGCGCGAGAGAGGGCTTTCATGCTGATTTATCCAAGGTTACTAAAACCTGGCTTACTAACTATAAAAAATATTTCAATTTAACTCATGGGTCTCAATCACAGACACGACAAATTATATACTCTGAAACGTTCATTTTAACATTTAAAAATATATACAAAAACACGAATACTAATGTTATCATGGTGTAAATTATTAACATTAGGTTAGGTCCTGCCCTTAATTAATTCATATTATAATTACTTTTACATAGTATAGTTACTGGACTGACATGACCAAAAACTAGCTATTTCATTTAGCCTTTCTAAAATTCAACCCACATATAATTTGTAATCAGAAAACATAAAAAATATTATGATCTGTTCAATAGCCCATCTGTTTTAATTTAGTTTGTATTTTTTATTATTCATAAGACAACCTTTCAGTTTTGTAAATATTTTAGTTATAGTGTGTTAAGTCTTACCTTATGTTAAACGTTTTTGAGAATTTGACCATCCAGCTTAGATAAATGTTATGTCATTGATTGATAAAATCTGGAGTAAGGATATTTTATTATAAAATTATATATACAGTGGTGTGAAAAACTATTTGCCCCCCTCCTGATTTCTTATTCTTTTGCATGTTTGTCGCACAAAATGTTTCTGATCATCAAACAAATTTAACTATTAGTCAAAGATAACACAAGTAAATACAAAATGCAGTTTTTAAATGAGGGGTTTTATTATTTAGGGAGAAAAAAAATCCAAACCTACATGGCCCTGTGTGAAAAAGTAATTGCCCCCTGAACCTAATAACTGGTTGGGCCACCCTTAGCAGCAATAACTGCAATCAAGCGTTTGCGATAACTTGCAACGAATCTTTTACAGCGCTCTGGAGGAATTTTGGCCCACTCATCTTTGCAGAATTGTTGTAATTCAGCTTTATTTGAGGGTTTTCTAGCATGAACCGCCTTTTTAAGGTCATGCCACAAAATCTCAATAGGATTCAGGTCAGGACTTTGACTAGGCCACTCCAAAGTCTTCATTTTGTTTTTCTTCAGCCATTCAAAGGTGGATTTGCTGGTGTGTTTTGGGTCATTGTCCTGCTGCAGCACCCAAGATCGCTTCAGCTTGAGTTGACGAACAGATGGCCGGACATTCTCCTTCAGGAGTTTTTGGTAGACAGTAGAATTCATGGTTCCATCTATCACAGCAAGCCTTCCAGGTCCTGAAGCAGCAAAACAACCCCAGACCATCACACTACCACCACCATATTTTACTGTTGGTATGATGTTCTTTTTCTGAAATGCTGTGTTACTTTTACGCCAGATGTAACGGGACACGCACCTTCCAAAAAGTTCAACTTTTGTCTCGTCGGTCCACAAGGTATTTTCCCAAAAGTCTTGGCAATCATTGAGATGTTTTTTAGCCAAATTGAGACGAGCCTTAATGTTCTTTTTGCTTAAAAGTGGTTTGCGCCTTGGAAATCTGCCATGCAGGCCGTTTTTGCCCAGTCTCTTTCTTATGGTGGAGTCGTGAACACTGACCTTAATTGAGGCAAGTGAGGCCTGCAGTTCTTTAGATGTTGTCCTGGGGTCTTTTGTGGCCTCTCGGATGAGTCGTCTCTGCGCTCTTGGGGTAATTTTGGTCGGCCGGCCACTCCTGGGAAGGTTCACCACTGTTCCATGTTTTTGCCATTTGTGGATAATGGCTCTCACTGTGGTTCGCTGGAGTCCCAAAGCTTTAGAAATGGCTTTATAACCTTTACCAGACTGATAGATCTCAATTACTTTTGTTCTCATTTGTTCCTGAATTTCTTTGGATCTTGGCATGATGTCTAGCTTTTGAGGTGCTTTTGGTCTACTTCTCTGTGTCAGGTAGCTCCTATTTAAGTGATTTCTTGATTGAAACAGGTGTGGCAGTAATCAGGCCTGGGGGTGACTACAGAAATTGAACTCAGGTGTGATAAACCACAGTTAAGTTATTTTTTAACAAGGGGGGCAATCACTTTTTCACACAGGGCCATGTAGATTTGGAGTTTTTTTCTCCCTTAATAACGTAAACCTTCATTTAAAAACTGCATTTTGTGTTCAATTATGTTATCTTTGACTAATAGTTAACGGTTTTTGATGAGCAGAAACATTTAAGTGTGACAAACATGCAAAAGAATAAGAAATCAGGAAGGGGGCAAATAGTTTTTCACACCACTGTATATATTTGTTAGTTTCCCCCTGAGGGATTGCCACCTTATTGTGGTCTGGGGGTTTGCGTGCCTCAACACAATTCAGCAAATACAATACTGTTACTATACAGTAAGGCCAGGTAAAAACAGTGCTCGAACATGATGCCCCCCTCCCCCCACCCCGTGTTGTCTGGTCTAGAACGGCGCTGCCTCTGACCGTCTTTTGTCTTGTAAATGAGTATTCTCACTCACCTTCCAATCGCCCCAGCGCACACACTCTGTTTGTACTGTAAACTGTAACTGTGTTTGCTAGGGCACTTGGTTATACATAGTACTTTAATGTATGGAACACTTACTTAACTTACTGGGTTGGTTTAAACATCGCTTATTACCATATTCAGCAAAATAAATTCATTATTAACGTATTGAAGTATTTTAGTTAAGGACAAAAACTGTGCTTGTGTTTAGAACTGCTGAACAGCCGAAAACACACACACACACCCATCCCCCCGCCAAAAACACACACGCACACAGAGCAATTAACACCATGTCCTACTCAGGAGTGGAAGGTGAGAAACCTCAATGGAGAATACCAAGTTTGTCGTTGCTCTTTTGGAGTTCTTAAAACCCAAAACATTTATTTATACTGAGAAAAAATTATTATGGGTCACATAATCACAAACACAAATACATATAATCAAGTGTTTAACTGGTTTCATTTGTTTCTATGATCAATAATTATTATTATTATTTTCAGCCCAACTCTTTGACTATTTAAAACAAAGTTGTGTCCCATTTTTTGCCCATTGAAGTTGTTGGTTCAACTAAATTTTTAAATACCCAAACAATCCCCCAAAATTAAAACACGCAAACATGACTTTAACAATTCAATTTATTCTTCCAAAACTAGTCAAAGTTAAAACAGTAATTTATATAAAACAGATGAATACATGTTGTCTTTTTGCTTAAAGTTCATTAAACTACCCGGATACACCAGCTGCTTATAAGTCTCTATCTATAGTCCTTTTACATTAAAATATTAATTTTTCAAATATCAAAACTATTAAACATGGAACAGTTGAAGTCTTTGTTTCCCCCAAAGTACTGTATCAGTCATTTTGCAGTTCTATGGTCAGAATATACAGTAGACCAGATCAAACATCATTCTAAAGCTGTCAGACTGTGACGTCATCACTCCTACAGCTCCCTCAACAGCTTGTTCAGGCTCCTCCAGTCCTGTAGCTCCAAAAGTCCAGCCGTCAGCCGTCTGACCCCCCAATCCTCCACAGCGGAGCTCTGCTTAAAGACAACAGGAGAATTTAGTCAAGACAAAGATAAATAAACTTCACAGAACATATAGTTCTAATAAAAATTAAATATATTAATAAACCTATTTACCACAGAGTGTGTAAAATACTGTTTTGGGGATTCTGTAATGTAAATAAACTGCCTGTGCTAATGTTAACCAGTGAACAGTGTTAGTGTTAACCAGTGACTGTCTGTATTATCGTCTGAATTAAATTAACCGAGAATTTACTTAATGCGCTTCTCATACAAATAAGTTAAGCGATATAACACTCGTATATGAGCATTACTTCATCCCTGAAGCCAAACTATAACTTACTGAAGCCCCTCACACACACACACACACACACACCTCCACCCCCCCCCCCCCCCCCCCCCACACACACACACACCTCCCCCCTCCTCCTCCTCCTAACTGATAAACACTTCAGTGTTGTTATTCAGCTCTTTAACTAAGCGCTCGCGCTACCGCGGAAAGTCCGGGACAAAGTGTGTAAAATATAAACCGGGTTATGAGCGTTACTAGCTCCTGTACAGCTCCCCTCAGTCTGTGTCCCTCATCAACTGCATCACATTATATTACAGTCACAGAAATAACCTGCAGATTAACTCTTAACCAGAGAATAAATAAGCGCTGAATTTATCCAGACAACACGCGGTGAGATTCTCTCAGTATTTACAGAGGACACAAACACTCTTCATCGGGTAGTGCAGCTCTTGTAATAGGGACATTAATAGTATTGTCGAAGCTTGAGCATGTTTTTGAGTTAAAGTGGAGTGACACTGTGAGTGTGTGACACTGACAGTAAGCTGTAATATTAACTCCACACTTGGTAAACAGATCATTAAGTTCTCTAAAGTCACATCTGACCGCTGCTGGTGCTGCCAGTGATATTTAAAACTGCCAATAAAAAACTAAACTGGGAAATAAACTGTAAACTACCCCAAACACATTTTATAAAAATAAAATATCACTTACCACGAATAGTCCGTTAAGCCGCCATCTTCATCTCTGTAGTTTAGTAGCGTCAGTTCGGCGGGGGTGGAGGCGGGTTGTTAAAATCACGTGATTGCAACTCAGCGCAGCTGGCTTGTTTTAACGTGTTATTGAGAACGAAGCGCCATCTAGTGGTGGCACCAGGTAAATGAATAAATAGGGCTTGAATGGGCGTGTTTACTGTGAAATCTTGACACGCCTTTCGGCCAGAAAAGGGAGGGGGGATTACGGCGTGCAAAGGCCATTCACACGCCATTTACACTTCAGCCACACTGTCGCGGCTATTTGGCGTGGCTCCCACTGTATAATGAATGTTATCTGTACTGTTCACGTATTCAATATATACAGTGCACAAAGTGTTAAGCACTAAGAAATTGTAAAATTTATACACTACCATAGTGTAAGCCTATTTAAAATATTACTCAATATATGTAAGCCTATTTAAAATATTATTCAATATATATTCAATGAATGTACCCAAATAAATCAACAAACTTGGGTTTGGACACTGGCTGGGAATCGAACCCGGGCCGTCCGCACGGTAAGCGGAACAGCTACCGCTGAGCCACCAGTTGGTCACACTTGCAAAGTCCCTCCACTTGTTTCTGACTTCCTCTGGGCTTCTCTCATACCCATTCCCAGAAGCATTAATTTTTCGTACGATTTCATTCCAATTTTTTTTGTCCGAATTTGTAACTGCAAGCTCTTTTTATTTTAGTAAATTGTGGTTTTCGTGTCATTTTTTCACATCAACTCTCATTAAACCATGGCTGTATGTAAAGGGACTTATATAGGAAATAATATTGAGCAAAATAGGTAACAGGTGTTCACAACACTATCCCAGCATTTTCAAAACCCATCATTTCTTTTTATTTTAATTGTACTGATGTATCAATACCAAATAAAAAATGAGTTCAAATGAAATATTGAAAAGTGAAAAATTACACCACTTCTACGTTACGTCACTGCGAAAGAATGCGAGCCGAAGAGAGAGAGAAAAAAATAAACACACTATACAGTAGGGGGCGATATGTGCCTATTGCACTACTCCGCCATTGTATCGAAGAAGAAGAAGAACGACAGTTTAAACTAACATAGTTCTAACCATGGAAGTACGACACAGGTACTATGGTTTTGGGAAACACTTGTGACTAGTTAGTTAGTTTCTTCAACGTTGCATCGTACTATGGTGGTTAAGCAAAGAGCTACATAGTTGTACGGGAAACGCACCCCAAAGTGATCAACTCCCCATGTGCTGGTTGTACGCAGTCACAGGACATGGAAATGTCCTATATAAGGCAGTATTTTAGCCACCTGGAACTAGCTTGTTTGTGCTAAATAACATTACCGATAGCAGTGTTATAAGCTAACCAAAATGGAGCCAAATACATATTAGCAAACATAATCTAAAGCTATCCAAACAAGGTGAATATAAACATCTGTAAACTCCATAAGGCATTAGCTTAGCCACCGGGAAATATCATGTTTGTGCTTCATGAGGCAGCATGTTAGCATGATTTACCTAAACTATATAAATGGCATTGAAAGCCAATGTGTCACACAAGCTGACAAGAGCTAGCTGTAGTGAGGAAAATATTTACTAATATTAGTTTAATATTATCAGAATAAGAGTTATATAAGACTTAATAACTTACCCAGTGTGTATCATGGGTCTATTCTCTGTTCAAAATGCTCTCGTTTGTCGTTGAAGTCACACAGTCTTCTTCTGAGGTAAATGTAAACTCCTCCCACTTTCCAGAACATACTGAAGAGTTTCCTCGGATGTGTAAGCGCATGCCATCTTCCAAAACGTGCAGAAAACTCACTGAATCTGAGTGTTTTCAAACCTGTCTCTCTGTGTTCGTTTTTCATGCCAGTGTCTGGGGGCGAGGCCTAGTATGTAAATTAACTGGACTGATTTCCGTGTGATTGGCGTGTGGGCGTGTCCTGCCTCGGGTCATTAGCAGATAAGTGCGACTGAAATTCTGTGCCTCTCCTTGGTTTCATACGGATTACATAAACTGAGAATATTTGTTTTCAATGTGACTTGCATCATTTAAAAGTAGACACTTTAAGCTTGCTATAGATATATTTCTAATTTCAGTTAATTTTAGTGACGTGTTTCAAAATGATTTTCACGGAGACTGAGGTTTCATATATGTGCATACAGATGTCGCCATTAAAAACCTGCGTTTCGAGAAAAGGGATCCCGTGACTTGCCGCGGCTTTGCGCGGCTGTGTGCGGGAAGCTGTGAACATGCCCTTCATTACCTGTAGGGGGCAGTCGTGTTTCAGTCTGAAGTATTGTGTGTCTACTGAAGCCGAAAATGTGTGCAAATTAAACTGCGCATGCGTGTTTGGAGTCGCTGTGCCGGCGCTGTGGATCAGTCGGTTGTGGATCATCACGGAGGTTACAACACGGTGTGGCTGCTGCTGGAGTTTGTCGTGTTCGAGGTAAGTTTAGCTTTCTTTTTTGGATGTGATTCTCGCTTTCATGACTCCCAATTAATGTTCATCTTAATCTCAGGACGTACAATTAGCAATTTCAGTTTTTAATAGCCCTGTCCAGGGTGTACCCTGCCTTGTGCCCGAAGTCTCCTGGGATAGGCTCCAGGTCCCCCGCGACCCTGAATAGAGGATAAAGCGGTACAGAAGAAGTTTTTAATAGTGTGGAGATTCACAAAACACCGTTTTCGTGTAAAAACCTGAACCTACGGAGCCCCCATGGGTCCTGTGGTAAATAAATAAATAAATAAAATAATAACGAACCGAGCGCGCGGATTAATACACCGAGATGTGTGTTTCTTACCCCCAACCCGAGTGAAAACGGCGTCTTCAGACAAAGCCTCGCCAGTTAGATGCCATTTCTGAACAAACTGAGTCGTGTGTGTTAAAGCATTAAATGGTAAAAGAGCACTAGCAATAAACGTTTTTTTTCTGAAGCCGGACTTTATTAATGAGTTACGAGTAAAGAACCTGTACATATGTTCATACAGTATTGACAGCAGCTCTAATTTACTGCGGTAAAGCCAGCCGCGGTTCAGAAAAACACGGTCAAGCCAGCCGCGATTGATTTTAGTGCGCGCGCATATTACAGCGATTACGGTAGTTTCATGAACAACACAGAGAGAATGCCCCATATCTGAAAAATGCTGCAGTAAAATAGTTTCATGTGTGGTGTGTATATAGTATGGGACGTCCTGAATAAGAACTGATCATTGTTTTTTTCTACTTATTAGAAATGGGGTCTTTATACCCCTTTAAAGTGTAATAATGTCCAATATCTCAAAAATGCTGCAGTAAAATAGTTTCATATGTGGTGTGTATATAGTATGGGACGTCCTGAATAAGAACTGATCATTGTTTTTTTCTACTTTTTTTTTTTTATCATATAATGTGTGTACATTATATGGGATAAAAACTGACCATGGCGTTTTATACTTACTAGAATTTATTTTTTCATAGGTCTCTGAAGTGAAATAAAGGCATTTTATTTAACTTTTTTTCCCCATTGTGAACATTTGTTTATTTGACCTCTCTTCCAAAGCAGACGTTAATCCTCATTATAGAAAACATTCATTGAAGAATAACTGCTACTTTTGAACAGTAAAACAAAATAAAAATCAATTCTGGTATTTAGAAAGACTAAATACGTCATTTTGTCTGTTTTCTACGAATTCTGCTGTAACTTATCTACATAAAACAATTATTTGAATGGTGAATATTTAAGAAAAATATTGTAACAGACAACCGTCAAAGTCACCAATAAATAACACGGATATTAAAGCAGAAATGCAAATAAATAAGCAAGTAAAAATTGACGAGCATGTTGTATTATCTCTCAGTCCTGGGCGTCTAAATGAAAAGCGCTCTGAAAGCGCGTTGTCTCTGTGTCGGTCCTGAAACTACCGTAATCACTGTAATATGTGCGCACACTAAAATCAATCGCGGCTGGCTTGACCGTGTTCTTCTGAACCGCGGCTGGCTTTACCGCAGTTCTAATTTGTCTAAATCGCATTGCAGACAATAAAAATAAGTCGAGTCATCCTGTGACCCTACATGCTTAATCTTTTCACACATGATTCTTGCTTCTCACTTTTTCCTTAATCCCTCACTGTTCTATCTTGTATTTTCTAACGGTGTCAGAAACTTTGTGTTAGTAGCACTGCTTGACGCCTTCCTCTTTTGTAATTTGCTTTGGATAAAGGCAAACTTACAAAAGATGAAGAAATGCCTGAATGTAGTTGTACGAATAAAAGATTATGTAATGATACAATGTAAATATTTTCACAGAAACAAAGTGTAAAGATGAGACGTGAATCTGAAGAGGATCTCTTTGATGATTGCCTGGTAAAGCATTGTTTTCTTATTAATTATACAATTTATTAATACCTTGAATATAGTGTTTGTTGTATTGGACAGAAGCATATAAATGCAAATGTATATATAAATGAGTAATTATTGAACGAATTTTCATGTTTGGACTAACCCTTTAAATACAAACTCAGCATTCATCATAGGATTTCCTGACACTGTAAAGCCATCTCATGCCATGTTTTACTGATGCAAGATAAAGCAATTTAACCCAAGTTTAACAATATGAAGTGATGGTCATTTTTTTATTATCATTTATTTTTATTATTATTTTTTTCTCAATGAAGTCAGCACAGGTTGAAGCAATTCAGATTTTTTTGCTTCTCAAAATAAATGATTTATTTTCTTGTAAATTTTATGCAGGGGGACAGACGAAGTGACACCTTCTTAAAATCCTTGTCGTCCGTGCTGTTGAAGGGGAAGAACCGGTTGGTGTATCCATAATCCTTGAAGGAGAGGCTATTTTCAGAAAGTTCTTCTAGAACTTGATGGGATTAAGCTATCACCAAAAGTGCAAGCTTTAAAGATGAAGTTATCATCTTAAAACATTTGATTTGGCTTGACTACAAGTGTTTACATGTTGTGTTTACATGTTCAGCTTAAAATGTTTTCATGCATTAAGGTTTCAATGGCATACTTTTAAGTGCACTAGTCCAGAGTGCTGATTTGAATGTTGCAACTTCACTGCTTCAGAGGGCTATTACGTTTTAACGTTTATTCTACAGTTTGTTTAAAGTATTTTCTGCTGCATTTTATTTCTAAATGAATGCTGTATTTTATTTATTTATTATTTTACACAATTTTGTTTAAAACAAGTATTTCAGGCCCTGGTGCCGTGCAGTTTTTTTCTATGGATGCAAAATTTAGCTGAATGCACTTTTATTAAAAAGACAACTTGGATCTAGACTGTGAATGTCACAAATATTTGGTAATGTTGGTGAATAAACTGTTTAATTATATTTTAGTTGTGTGATTTATGAAAGATATAGATGAAATAATTACTTAAGTTTCTTTCCAAAACATAAATTAGCAATGTTTACATTATTATAGGGAGTAATAGGTAGCAAACCTACGCCCTTGTGTGTGTGTGTGTGTGTGTATGTATATATATGGAAATATAATTAATATTTTCGTGTTTAATTACAAAAAAAAACATTTTAATGGTTAGTGATTGTTGCAGACATTTACACTATTTTTGAGAACTATTAAGTTCTCCTTCAACGTGTCATAGCCGATAACTGCCCCTTTGAAGCCTTTGAATGGTGTTAAAAATACTTGCAAAACAAGTATTGCAGCCATACATTGGAGGGAACTTCTGAGGTGGTCAGTGATTGATGGCACGGTCGGTCGGAGGGGGTTGTGATCACACCTATAGATCTTTTGTTCTAGGCTATCGGTCAAATATCTCTCCACTTGGAAGCAAAAACATGCAAGGGATTTCAGCATCTCGACGCACATACTAAGCTGTTTATAAAGTAGACACTGTTTGTTTTTTCATTTTGTAATCTTTCCCGTGTTTACCGTGTACTGTACAATGTATATTCATTTTTTAATGAATTACTGTAAATAAACTACACATTCCGTTGATTTACCAGAAATTACTTTTCTGTTTTTTTTGTGTGTGCTAAACTAAACTTCAGGGTCAAAGTAATAGCGATTTTATTTGAAAAGTATTATATATTTACAATGCTGATAAGTTCAAGCTTAGATTCATATATAAACTGCTTCAAAGTCTTTCCGTGACCGCTGAAATCCGACAGACGCAGGGCTCAAGGGAGGTGTGTCTGTGTGTGTGTGTGCGCGCGCGTGTGTTTGTGTGTGTGTGCGGGTTAGTGTGCCTGTCCTATTTCAGCGGATTTTTCCGCTACCGCAGATCAGTTTATCAACTTGTAATATATACATTTTAGGAATATATTAACATGTGCAGACATTTAAGGTTGCGCTGCCCTCTCTTGCCCCTGCGTAGAGCCTACACACACACACACACACACATCTATCTATCTATCTATCTATTATATAAATACACATTTGGAATCTGCATCTACATTTTCTGTTACAAGTATAGAATTAGGTTCAGCTGAGACTCATGATCAATGGTGTTAGGGTACTTATGTAGTGATAATTAGTTTCAGCCAGATCATTAAAACTAACAATGGACTATGACACTCTTGAGAGGGGATATGAAGGTGTTATTCATTTATTTATTCTCTACAAGGGTGCGAACTACAATACAGACCAAACTATAACTCTCTCTTACTACTATAAAAATTCTAGACATAAACAAACAAAATACAGCTTTTTTTCCTCAGAGGTAAACGGAAAAGTGAAGTTGTTCAGCTGTTCACTGTCACTGCAGCTTCTTCAAAGTCTTCCCACTCCGTGACCACTGAAATCCGACACGACACCACGTTAGGCTACGTCTTGACTCATTTGTATACCGACGGTGATTGGATGTTTCCCGAGGGCTCAGGGGAGTGTGTGTGTGTGTCTGTGTGTGTGTGTGTGTGTGTGTGTCTGTGTGTGTGTGTCTACAGTATGTGTACAAAATACAGCTTTTTTTTCAGAGGTAAACGGAAAAGTGAAGATGTTCAGTGTCACTATGCAGATGTTACACTCAGTGGAGTTACCGAAATCATTGGTTTAGTCCTCATTGAGCTTTTGTTCCTCTTATGTGAGCATAAACAGTGAAACATTCCACAGGATTATAATACACCGCGGCCAAGTGAACCACGTTCCCGTCGAACGAAACGAGGCATAATCGTGGTGTTTGCTTCGCTTATGACACACCATAGTTTATTACCTGCTGTGGTAGATCTGAATATTTATTCAAACACAATAATAAAGCTTTATATCCTCAGGAGGGCTCAGTACATTGTTTTAGCGATAGTTTCACGGAAGCGAGTTCAGAACTAATCTAACCAAACCAAAAAAAAAAAAAAATAGCTGGATAGTTTTGTTCTTCAGAAAAGATATCTGAAGTCACAGAGAGATCCTGCTCTGTAGAAGCTGCCTCAGTCTATTTGTGCAATTACTCCATCCCGCCCTTATCAATGATAGTATAGTAATGATGTCGCTGTTGATTATCTGTTCTTGTGCTTTTGAAAAATAAATATTTTTTTCTAAGAACATGTAATAGGATGGTGTTTATTGCATATATGTATGTTTTTTTGTAATAGGCAAGTATATCAAAATAATTTAACTGTTTAATAGACATGGGTGTTTTTTTTTACAGATTCACTGTAAAACATGAAAATAATAATAACCTATTTGTGAGGTAGAATTAACCCAACATTCCAGTTAAAATGAACCAACAAACCCCAAACATATGGGTAGAACGAGGCATAATCGTGGTGTTTGCTTCGCTTATGACACACCATAGTTTATTACCTGCTGTGGTAGATCTGAATATTTATTCAAACACAATAATAAAGCTTTATATCCTCAGGAGGGCTCAGTACATTGTTTTAGCGATAGTTTCACGGAAGCGAGTTCAGAACTAATCTAACCAAACCAAAAAAAAAAAAAAATAGCTGGATAGTTTTGTTCTTCAGAAAAGATATCTGAAGTCACAGAGAGATCCTGCTCTGTAGAAGCTGCCTCAGTCTATTTGTGCAATTACTCCATCCCGCCCTTATCAATGATAGTATAGTAATGATGTCGCTGTTGATTATCTGTTCTTGTGCTTTTGAAAAATAAATATTTTTTTCTAAGAACATGTAATAGGATGGTGTTTATTGCATATATGTATGTTTTTTTGTAATAGGCAAGTATATCAAAATAATTTAACTGTTTAATAGACATTGGTGTTTTTTTTACAGATTCACTGTAAAACATGAAAATAATAATAACCTATTTGTGAGGTAGAATTAACCCAACATTCCAGGTAAAATGAACCAACAAACCCCAAACATATGGGTAGAACATTTGAACCATTTATGTGGTAGAATTAACCCAGCATTATAGTTAAATATCACCTAGCATTTGGATTGAATATTTAACCCATCTTGCTGGGTTAAATTAACCCAGCATTTAGTTAATCCTATATTTACCCAGCAGCTGGGTTAAAAACAACCCAGATTGTTTTTAACCCAGCATTTTTTAGGGTATATATATACACACACAGACATGCGTGTGTCATTTTAATTCAAATGAACATTTTAATCTGTGCATGGGCGTCAACTCGCACGTTCTGTAATGTTCCATTGTCTTTTAGAGCCCATTACTAAAGCAGGTTACTAAAACCTGGCTTACTACCTATAAAAAAATATTTCAATTTAACTCATGGGTCTCAATCACAGATGACACGACAAATTATATACTCTGAAACGTTCATTTGAACATTTAAAATGTTAATACAAAAATACAAAAACATGAATACTAATGTTATCATGGTGTAAATTATTAACATTAGGTTAGGTCCTGCCCTTAATTAATTCATATTATAATTACTTTTACATAGTATAGTTACTGGACTGACATTACCAAAACTAGCTATTTGATTTAGCCTTTCTAAAATCAACCGATATATCATTTATAATCAGAAAACATAAAACATATTATGATCTGTTCAACAGCCCATCTGTTTTAATTTAGTTTGTATTTTTTATTATTCATAAGACAACCTTTCAGTTTTGTAAATATTTTAGTTATAGTGTGTTAAGTCTTACTTTAGGTTAAACGTTTTTGAGAATTTGACCATCCAGCTTAGATAAATGTTATGTCATTGATAAAATCTGGATTAAGGATATTTTATTATATAATTATATATTATTGTGGTCTGGGGGTTTGCGTGCCTCAACACAATTCAGCAAATACAATACTGTTACTATACAGTAAGGCCAGGTAAAAACAGTGCTCGAACATGATGCCCCCCTCCCCCCACCCCGTGTTGTCTGGTCTAGAACGGCGCTGCCTCTGACCGTCTTTTGTCTTGTAAATGAGTATTCTCACTCACCTTCCAATCCCCCCAGCGCACACACTCTGTTTGTACTGTAAACTGTACTGTAACTGTGTTTGCTAGGGCACTTGGTTATACACAGTACTTTAATGTATGGAACACTTACTTAACTTACTGGTTTGGTTTAAATATCGCTTATTACCTTATTCAACAAAATAAATTCATTATTAACGTATTGAAGTATTTTAGTTAAGGACAAAAACTGTGCTTGTGTTTAGAACTGCTGAACAGCCGAAAACACACACACACCCATCCCCCCGCCAAAAACACACACGCACACACAGAGCAATTAACACCAGGAGTGGAAGGTGAGAAACGTCAATGGAGAATACCAAGTTTGTCGTTGCTCTTTTGGAGTTCTTAAAACCCAAAACATTTATTTATACTGAGAAAAAATTATTATGGGTCACAATCACAAACACAAATACATATAATCAAGTGTTTAACTGGTTTCATTTGTTTCTATGATCAATAATTATTATTATTATTTTCAGCCCAACTCTTTGACTATTTAAAACAAAGTTGTGTCCCATTTTTTGCCCATTGAAGTTGTTGGTTCAACTAAACAATTTTTAAATACCCAAACAATCCCCCAAAATTAAAACACGCAAAACATGACTTTAACAATTCAATTTATTCTTCCAAAACTAGTCAAAGTTAAAACAGTAATTTATATAAAACAGATGAATACATGTTGTCTTTTTGCTTAAAGTTCATTAAACAACCCGGATACACCAGCTGCTTATAAGTCTCTATCTATAGTCCTTTTACATTAAAATAAAAAATTTTCAAATATCAAAACTATTACATTTGTTATTAATAATGTTATTACTTAACAGTTTAAGTCTTTGTTTCCCCCAAAGTACTGTATCAGACATTTTGCAGTTCTATGTTCAGAATATACAGTAGACCTGATCAAACATCATTCTAAAGCTGTCAGACTGTGACATCATCGCTACCGCAGATCAGTTCATCAACTTGTAATATATACATTTTAGGAATATATTAACATGTGCAGACATTTAAGGGTGCGCTGCCCTCTCTTGCCCCTGCGTAGAGCCTACACACACAAACACACACACACACACATCTATCTATCTATCTATCTATCTATCTATCTATCTATCTATCTATCTATCTATCTATCTATTATATAAGTACACATTTGGAATCTGCATCTACATTTTCTGTTACAAGTATAGAATTAGGTTCAGCTGAGACTCATGATCAATGGTGTTAGGGTACTTATGTAGTGATAATTAGTTTCAGCCAGATCATTAAAACTAACAATGGACTATGACACTCTTGAGAGGGGATATGAAGGTGTTATTCATTTATTTATTCTCTACAAGGGTGCGAACAACAGTACAGACCAAACTATAATTCTCTCTTACTACTATAAAAATTCTAGACATAAACAAACAAAATACAGCTTTTTTTCCTCAGAGGTAAACGGAAAAGTGAAGTTGTTCAGCTGTTCACTGTCACTGCAGCTTCTTCAAAGTCTTCCCACTCCGTGACCACTGAAATCCGACACGACACCACGTTAGGCTGCGTCTTGACTCATTTGTATACCGATGGTGATTGGATGTTTCCCGAGGGCTCAGGGGAGTGTGTGTGTCTGTGTGTCTATGTGTGTGTGTCATTGTTTTAGCGATAGTTTCAAGGAAGCGAGTTCAGAACTAATCTAACCAAACCAAAAAAAACAAACATCCGAAGCTTCAAATAGAATGACCGAACTAATGAAATTGATATATATGTAATTGATATACTGTATACACAGACGTGTGTGTGTCATTTTAATTCAAATGAACATTTTAATGCTTTCTGATACACTTATCAACTTATCCACATAAACTTATCAACACATACTCTCCGTGCACGCACATACAATCTCTAAAAAAGTAAAATTAATAACATACATATACAAATAAACAAAAATATAAACGTCTATGTATATTGAAGTTTACGGTGAACGCAGAGTCGGCTAAGCACATGTGATGACGCGCGCGCCCTCACCTCTTGTTACGACTGCCTATTTGGCCAAAAAATAATTGAACGATATGCCTGGTCCTGGAAAGAGACAATAAATATATATATTTTTTTATACATTTATTGCATTGTTTGTTGTTTACAGTCAAGCCATCAACATACAATAAAATGTAAACATGAGATCTAAACTAAAACTGTGCTCCCTGTGCTGGTGCTGGCAATATCATCTCTTTGTTCTGCTGTCTCCGGCTCCCTCCCTGGTCCTGAACCGTACCATACATACCAGATCAAGAACTTGAAGATGAAGATTATATCTCTGGTCTTCTCTCTGACGGGTTCCTCCCTAGTTTCTGATGATCTCAATTAGTTTGTAGTGTTGCTTGTCCAAGGAAACCAGTAATCTTGCTTGAAGTGGAGCAGATATAATTCTCAGAAACTCATTACTGATCTTTAAAAAAAAAAAAAAAAAAGGTAAAAACAAAAATTGGACTGGCTCAAGTTCTTATGTTAGCAAATCTTAATTACAGTGTGTATAAAGTATAGAAAGCAGTACACTACAAACAGCACTCACTCCAAATTAGCTTGTTCTATGTTTACGTCACTTTCCTATTAATTTTTACATCGTTAACCAACGGTACTTAAATATAATTATTTTCTTCGGCGCCGCTGACTTACTGTATAAACTCCGGTGTTTTTGAAAATCACCACGTTAGTTAGCTAATGCTAATGCAGGTAATATAGGTGGTTTTAGCTACAGTAGCAAACACGGACACAAAACTCAATCTACAAAGTAGTTGTTCCTGACATAAATCATGAATTTGCTCATAGAAGAGATACATTTAACATAGAAATGACATGAGTTTGCTTTCTTACCTGGTTTAAAGGAGTTTTCTTTGAGAATCTCCACCCGCATGTGATTCAGTCCGTGAAAATGCTGCGTCATGAGGTCATGAGACACGGTTTGAAGCAGAAATGTCCTTTGTGAATGGATTAGATTTAAGTTTAATCAGGGGCTTTAACTAACAGTAACTGAAATACAGGTTCTGATAGCCTTCCTTACTTGTTTCAACGTCATGCTCCGGTTTGAGGCGGAAATAAAATTATACCGGCAAAACTATGGTCTAAAGACTGCGCATGCGCAAATCACACTCAACCTAATAAGAGTACCTTGATCAAAATGAAATATTTCACTTTGGTTTCCTGCTGTAAACAGCATTATACTAAAAAAAAAAAAAAAAAAAAATATTCACCCATAAGCATAAATTAGACACTTCAGTTAAAAAGAGCAAATTATTTTTTTTACTAATGGAATGAGAAAAAAAACACATTAAACTAGGTTTACTTTTTTCAGTGGATCCCTCAATAATTTCTGTCTCCTTTGCCTGTGTTTGATAATGTGAAGCACATATACACTCATTCATCATGAAAGATCTATTATAAAACAAAATAAAATTCATGTTCGCTTCAGCACTGTTCATCCGCGTCCTTACATTCATTGTTGTACTTGGTACAAGTCCTTCCATGCGCCATCTGGCGGATATTCAGTGAAGCGCAACACATTTATTTAAAATTCCCGAATGTTGCCTCCGGCAAGACGCGGCACGCCGCGCGCTAAATTGCGGCATCCCGCGGGAAAACACGCAGGGTTTTAAGGGCGACATCTGTATATCCTCATATACTGTATGTGGGCAATTAGGATACCAATTTCATGTGTTCGCACATAAGCTTTTTGCATTTTTTTGTTAGTTCTTAGTTATTGCCTTGATAATAGAAAATATGAGCTAGGCATCATGTATGACAGTTGCCAAAGTGAAATATGAGCTAAAATGACCAGATCCTGCCATAGGAGACATATCTTGTATGTACATATAGGGCTTATATGTGAATATAAAGAAGCAATACAGGAGACCTATATGGCCTGTATATGCACATATATGCACCTCAATGTTGCCTACATGTGGCATATACAGTGGGTGCACAGGCAGTATGCGACTTCTACCGTCGCAGCGTATGGCGTCAGCATTTGGGTTTGTGCGTTTGCTGGCTTTTACCGCTGAGTGGCGCTATATAACTATGGACTGACGCCTCAGGCATCAGTTCGTTCTCTCCAGGCTTAATGAGGCGCAGGTCGTCCACAGCTGCACGTCGTTGCAGATAAAATAAAGTGAAACATTGTAAATAAACGAATTCATAATCACAGTAGTAACATTACAGTACAAATTTATAATTAAAATTAAATTCAGTTTTTTAGGATCGAATTTAAGCAACGTAAACATTGTAAACTGTTTAATTACAGTAGAAAGGCTACACCTGTAGGGTCTTGTGTCATCTTATATTTTGTGTTCTTTAAATTTGTAGCTTTTATAAGACTCTACTTTTATTTAGGTGCACACACAATGACGAAAAAACTTCATGATTTTATTAAATAAATAAAGTAAACGGGGTTCTGTATTGATTTTGGTGAACTTGAGCGCGTCAGAAAATGAACCCAAACTCCGTGTATACTCGCCGCACAGACGTGAAAAATATATACTTATAGAAAGAGAAATATCTGCTTTAATATAAACTAATGAAAAAAATATATTAGATTATGTAATTCGTATGAGAAGTGAATTACTGTATAGGCGCGCTCACTGACGACGAGATGACATGATCAGCACAGCCATAACCAAAGGAATCACTATCTTATCAATGAATTATTAAAATGGTCAGAGTGAGTTTCCAGCCTGTTTAACAAATATTTGAAGTAGATAACAGTAGCCCACATTTATAAAAGCATTTTTTATTTATATAAAACTATATAAAAAAATAATCCTGCGTTTATTTTTAGGTGTGCCCGCTGCCATAGTTCTTCAGTAACAAACCTATAAAACATGTACATCTGTATGAATAAATTGTTTAAATGTGATCAGTAAATGCTCCTTGCTACTGTAGTGACTGACATCGGCGTGCTGAAAGATCTAATCTCTCATATCGGCGCGCGCGTTCATCTGACTTATTATTTCAATTCATACTGTACAGCTGTTAGAATTGGGGCAGGGATATTATGCCAATATTAAATATTATATACGATATTAAATTTCAAGTGAGTTGGGAGTTTGCAAGGCAGAGAAGGATGCTCTTCGGAGTGAGTTGCGAGTTTGATGAGACGGCATAAATATTTAATACAGCAAATTAAATATTTTGGTTTATATTTTGGTTTATATTATATGGTTAATGTATTTTGGTTTATATTGCAAACGAATAACGAATCAAGAGCCTGTGATTATATTGCATAAATATTATTTCGTACAGACAAATATCTGAATTTTTATTTATTTATTTTTTAGATTTTTTTTTAAAACAAATCTCTCAAAAATAGTAAGATGTATTTTGGTTTTATACTGCAAACGAAAAACGAATCCAGGGTCTTGTGTCATCTTATATTTTGTGTTCTTTAAATTTGTAGTAGATTTATTAAATGAAATAAATTACACTAAACGGGGTTCTATATTGTTTTCGGTGAACTTGAGCGCGTCAGAAAATGAACCCAAACTCCGTGTATACTCGCCTCACAGACGTGAAATATAAGTACTGAAGTACTGTAGATAACAGCCCACATTTATAAAAGCATTTTTTATTTATATAAAACTATAAAAAAAATAATAATCCTGCGTTTATTTTTAGGTGTGCCCGCTGCCACAGTTCTTCAGTAACAAACCTATAAAACATGTACATCTGTATGAATAAATTGTTTAAATGTGATCAGTGATTTATGTAAATGACTCAGTTTAGATGTAAGTAAATGCTCCTTGCTATAGGGACTGACATCGGCGTGCTGAAAGATCTAATCTCTCATATCGGCGCGCGCGTTCATCTGACTTTAGATCAAAGTTAAAGGCGCACGTGGGATCATGCAAACGTTTCCCCTCCTCTTTCATAAAAAATGAACAATCCGACACGAGCAGATTTGTTTCAGTCAGAATATTTATCAATCATAAAGAGAGGCGACATATACTTGCTGATTAAACACTGCATTTTTAAAGTGAAAGCGCGCGATGTGAGCAGCTTTAATTATTGATAATTAAATCATTATTAAATGGTGGACATAAAAAGCAAAAAGAATAATAATATTATTTTGATTATTATTATCATGTTCTTTTGCTGTTTGAGCGTCTGTGGATTCCAAAATTGACATTTTTACCGTTTTTTAATCACTGAAATGGAAGAGATACTGTACTGTAGAAAGGTTCCTTATCATAACGTGCCTTGTATTGTTTTTTAATCACTCGATACACGACCCATCATTTTTAATGCTATTTTACAAAGGGTAAATACACATGGAATAATTTTATTTGGTTTGTTTATTTATAAATAAAATTAAAAGTAATTAAAAACAGTGTAGAGTGATTAATAACACTACATGTTATGGTAAGAAAAATCTCATTCTTGCTCATTCTAGTTTCTCCGAGTGTATACTGTAGGTGAGAACAGCTATTCAGTATCATTTGCATTTGTATGTGTCTGACTTTGCAAAGCACACCTGTAAAACCTGTTTAAATGTAAATGCTCCTCGCTGCGCTGTTTGGGGGAGGGGCACGCTAATGACGATTTGGTCAGCTGTGTGAACGCTCGCCCTTAGATGTTGCGCGCGCACTACACGGGAAAAAATATGTTAGTATATCATGACTGAAATCATGACTGAAATATATGTTAGTATATCATGACTGAAAAAAGGTTATGTAATTTGTATAAAACGTGGATTACTACAGCGCATCCACTCACAGCCGAAACCAAAGACATCAACGGCTCTGCCTATTCAGAGGCTCTGCCTATTCAGTAAAGAAAAACACTACTGTTATTATTTCAATTCATACTGTACAGCTGTTAGAATTGGGGCAGGGATATTATGCCAATATTAAATATTATATACGATATTAAATTTCAAGTGAGTTGGGAGTTTGCAAGGCAGAGAAGGATGCTCTTCGGAGTGAGTTGCGAGTTTGATGAGACGGCATAAATATTTAATACAGCAAATTAAATATTTTGGTTTATATTTTGGTTTATATTATATGGTTAATGTATTTTGGTTTATACTGCAAACGAATAACGAATCAAGAGCCTGTGATTATATTGCATAAATATTATTTTGTACAGACAAATATCTGAATTTTTATTTATTTATTTTTTAGATTTTTTTTTAAACAAATCTCTCAAAAATAGTAAGATGTATTTTGGTTTTATACTGCAAACGAAAAACGAATCCAGAGCCTGTAATTATATTGCATAACTATTATTTTGCACAAATACTGTAAATCTCTGAATAAAACAATGATATTTTATTCACAAATGTAAGATTGATGTCTTGATGTCTTAAACTCTAAGTATTGTCGAAATAATTTTTTTAAAGCCCTAGTGCTGTTGTTTGCGCTGTTTTCTTTAATAATAACACGGGTCCTGAATTAGCGGACATCGGTGGCTCAGGAATCGATTTTTCCCTCCTTTTGCATGACAGCGTTAAGAAAGACGGCACTTTCTATACAAATTAAACATTGCACTAAATTATTTTAATAGCGTTTATTTCGACATGGGTTAACTTAACAATAACATGCCATAACAGACAAATATATAAATTAATATAAAATTAATATAAATTAATTAATTAATATCGCTAATATTTTCATGTAACATGTGGCCGTGAAACGAACCGGGTTTACAATCATAGTTGATGGACAAACAGCTGATAACATTCTTAACCAGCTTCAGAAACAATGTGAAGTGTCAGTTGTTGGGGTTGTATAGCGCACTTATGGAATGAATACGATGAGATGACAGAGTGGAGGTTTAATACCTCTATCTCACACGCGGGGCCGTAAGTGCGGTTCATTATGATTCAGCGCGAGTTTTGATGCTGTTATTACGTTTCCATCTTACCACGCAAAAAAATAAACATGTTTAACATGTGGAAGCTCGCGGACCTTGCAGATCTTCGCGGACCGTCAGGCGGCCACTCGAGGCGGATCACGATGCCTAATACCCCTCTCTCACCTGTGTGGCCGTAAACGTGGAATTTTTCACGCGGAAAGATGGAAACGTAATCACAGCGCAAAAACTCGGGGTGAATCATGATCAAGCCTGCGGCCACAGCGCGAGCCCGTGCAGGTGAGATAGGGGTATAACACACCGCATCTCACAGCGAGCCAAACCGCATAAGTGAATACTGTAGGGGTATTAAACATTACAATCACCCAGAAACATGAATGGATGCGGGGTTTGAAACTCCCATGGTTATTTTCTCATTTAAATCAAATTTCATAAAAATAAAACGTGTCAAAAGAAAAACCCATAAAGTCATGGATAATGGCTAATGATCAATGAAACATATTTTAAACAAAAAGCAGAGAGCAGCTGGACATCGGGACGGGGAGTGTACAGTACAGTACAGTAAGTACGACGCGTTGGTCTGGCACGCGCAGGTCTGAGCAGCTCAAGAAGCTCCATAATCTGTTGCCTAGGAAGGCAAAACTTTTATTTAAATATATTTATTAATAACGACCACGGGGAAAATATGAAAAGGGCTGAAGTTTTGTCTAAAGGAAAAATGTACATGACCCACACGGCTCCACGGACCGCGCCGTCTTTAACACAACACCACGCTGTATCGCTGCCTAATTGTTCGCCACCTGTTTAATATTAATAGTGATTGGCAATTTTAATGCATTAGTCACATTATGAAATAGGCTAATTACAAGTCACTCTATTAGTTCTGATATCAAATAAAATAAAATTCTTAAACAGGTCTAATGTAATGAGAGGCCCCGATTATACTGCATACATGTTTTTTATTGATTTATTTTTTTTATTATCTATTCTGGAAGTTTGCTCTATTTGTTTTAGTTATTTCTATATTTAAATCTTGATGTCTTAAACTCTAACAACTGTAAGTATTGTCGAAATAATTTTTTTTAAAGCCCTAGTGCTGTTGTTTGCGCTGTTTTCTTTAATAATAACACTAAACAGATAAAAACAGAGAGTCTGTCTAAACAAAATAAAACCAATGTTTTCTAACTCATATTTTTTTTAATATACAGTAAACATACAGTAAAACATCATTCATCATTAAAACATCACACAACTGAATCGCAGAAAAAAATCAGCAAAAATATTATTTAGTACAAGATCTTTGGATCCTTGATGAGACGGCATAAATATTTAATACAGCAAATTAAATATTTTGGTTTATATTTTGGTTTATATTATATGGTTAATGTATTTTGGTTTATATTGCAAACGAATAACGAATCAAGAGCCCGTGATTATATTGCATAAATATTATTTTGTACAGACAAATATCTGAAAAAAAACAGTTTTTTTTACGACGAATCTCTCAAAAATAGTAAGATGTATTTTGGTTTTATACTGCAAACGAAAAACGAATCCAGAGCCTGTAATTATATTGC
This sequence comes from Channallabes apus, assembly GCA_030522415.1. Classification (NCBI taxonomy): domain Eukaryota; kingdom Metazoa; phylum Chordata; class Actinopteri; order Siluriformes; family Clariidae; genus Channallabes; species Channallabes apus. The sequence goes on along the minus strand of CM060115.1, from coordinate 41,407,457 downwards.
ATAACTATTATTTTGCACAAATACTGTAAATCTCTGAATAAAACAATGATATTTTATTCACAAATGTAAGACAATATTTGCTCGCACTTCGTCTGGCACTGAACCAAAATATAATGTAATGAGAGGCCCCGATTATACTGCATACATCTTTTTTATTGATTTATTTTTTTATTTATCTATTCTGGAAGTTTGCTCTATTTGTTTTAGTTATTTCTATATTTAAATCTTGATGTCTTAAACTCTAACAACTGTAAGTATTGTCAAAATAATTTTTTTGAAAGCCCTAGTGCTGTTGTTTGCGCTGTTTTCTTTAATAATAACACTAAACAGATAAAAACAGAGAGTCTGTCTAAACAAAATAAAACCAATGTTTTCTAACACATATTTTTTATATTTATAGTTTTACATGTTTGTTGGATGTGTAAATTATCATAATTGTAGTATTACTTCGCTACAACATATTGTTTTGACTTTATTATGACTTAAGCTCTGAATATATTTAAAAACCGATACGACGGAAAATGTCAATTTGCGCCACCTGGCGGTCATTTCACGAATTATTTTGAAATGCTCCTGGTTTATTTTGGCCGCGTTTCCACGGCGGTGAGTGCGACGGTAATGAGCAGTCTGGTTGTCACACCACTGTATACGCATATATGCAGCATATATATTATCATATATATGCATATATACTGCATATACAGATGTCGCCTTTAAGACTGCGCGTGTTTTCCCGTGGGATGCCGCAATTTAGCGCGCGGCGTGCCGCGACTTGCCGGAGGCAACATTCGGGAATTTTAAATAAATGTGTTGTGCTTCACTGAATATCCGCCAGATGGCGCATGGAAGGACTTTATCTAAAAGCCGGACCAAGTACAACAATGAATGTAACGACGCGGATGAACAGTGCTGAAGCAAACATGAATTTTATTTTGTTTTATAATAGATCTTTCATGATGAAGGCGTGTATATGTGCTTCACATTATCAAACACAGGCAAAGGAGACAGAAATTATTGAGGGATCCACTGAAAAAAGTAAACCTAGCTATCGTTCGTTTAATGTGTTTTTTTTTCTCATTCCATTAGTAAAAAAAATTATTTGCTCTTTTAAACTAAAGTGTCTAATTCATGCTTACGGGTGAATTCTTTTTTTTTTTTTTTACTTTAGTATAATGCTGTTTACAGCAGTAAACCAAAGTGAAATGTTTCATTTTGATCAAGGTACTCTTATTAGGTTGAGTGTGATTTGCGCATGCGCAGTCTTTAGACCATAGTTTTGCCGGTATAATTTTATTTCCGCCTCAAACCGGAGCATGACGTTGAAACAAGTAATGAAGGATATCAGAACCTGTATTTCAGTTACTGTTAGTTAAAGCCCCTGGTTAAACTTAAATCTAATCCATTCACAAAGGACATTTCTGCTTCAAACCAAAGTTCGCCGTGTCACATGACCTCGTGTGTCACATGACCTCATGACGCAGCATTATCACGGACTGAATCGCTTTCTGCTGCGGGCGGAGTTTCTCAAAGAAAACTCCTTTAAACCAGGTAAGAAACTCATGTCATTTCTATGTTAAATGTATCTCTTATATGAGCAAATTCATGATTTATGTCAGGAACAACTTCTTTGTAGATTGAGTTTTGTGTCCGTGTTTGCTACTGTAGCTAAAAACACCTATATTACCTGCATTAGCATTAGCTAACTAACGTGGTGATTTTCAAAAACACCGGAGTTTCTACAGTAAGTCAGCGGCGCCGAATAACATGAAAATAATTATATTTAAGTACCGTTGGTTAACGATGTAAAAATTAATAGGAAAGTGACGTAAACATAGAACAAGCTAATTTGGAGTGAGTGCTGTTTGTAGTGTATTTATAGTTGTTCTTAAAACTTTCTGGACTTGCTAATGTGTAAGTAATGTAATATCACTAAAACTATATTCCCTCGTATGAAACGGGGCTTTAGCACATGTTCCTGACATACTGGTCACACTTTATCACACGTTTTTAACCGTATCAGTATATAAATATTGGCATAAATTTGACATGTTGATTTAACGTTACTTCAAGTACATTTTAGCCATTACGATGTCATGAAATAACTTTAAAAGTAAACATAATCTTTATGCACTTTTGTGTTTACAGGTCTGTTAGCTTTTCTGAAAGGGCATTATTTTACCCATACTGCTTTCTATACTTTATACACACTGTAATTAAGATTTGCTAACATAAGAACTTGAGCCAGTCCAATTTTTGTTTTTACCTTTTTTTTTATTTTTTTAAGATCAGTAATGAGTTTCTGAGAATTATATCTGCTCCACTTCAAGCAAAAAACTTTAGTTTAACTTGTTCACAGGTTAGTGTATGCTGTCTGAATACAGGTTTCAATGTCTGCCATGTTAATTTTTTCACGCTTTACAAGCCTAACATAACCAACAATACTATGTTTGTTTTTATGTCCCTAGAGCCTGGAGGTGATTACCTCCTGTAATAAATACTTAAAATGATAAACTTTATCATGAATACATAATGTGTGTATATGTATGTCAGTTATTTTGGCATATTCATTGAGCTAATTACATTTATCATGCTGCACCATAATCCTAGGTGTTTTTTTCACTCATAGGGAGCATTAAGTGATTTTACATGCATACATCAGACACTGTTTTGCCAAATAGAGCAATTGTCTAACAAATGTCCTTTCTTTTATTAGGTTGTTCAGAAAGATGAAGCTCAGGCAGAACTTGTGAGGTGCACAATGGCCCTGTTTGTCCTCAGGTAGGAAGAGGGGGACCTGGAGCCTATCCCAGGAGACTTCGGGCACTAGGCGGGGTACACCCTGGACAGGGTGCCAATCCATCGCAGGGCACACACATACATTTATGGAGTAATTTATTTTAGTCGCAGAGTATTTAGTTTCGTTCTTCTTCAGCAGGTTTGACAAGGACAAAATGTACCCATTGCAAAATTAAATTTGTGGATAAATGCAGACATCTTTTTTTCCCTCTCAATTTCAAATTCAGTTAGAAGTGTTGAATGACTGTTGGTGTTTATACATTTTGAAAAAAAAATCTTATTGTTAACATTTTGGATGAAAATATGTTCATTCCACAATAAATGTTTATATAAAGAAATGTGTTTTGAGTGTAAATCAATATGTAATTAAGTTTTTTATACTTTTATATTTAAATTATGAATGCCTTAAATCTTTTTGATGCAACTTAAAAAAAGGTAATTTGCTCAACCATTCAAAAGTGGTTTATATCAAGTTTATAATTTCAGGTTAGATTTAGTAGAATATTTACATTAATATATAGCCAACTCATTTATTTAGATTTAGAACAACTTTAAATATTTGGTTTGTTTCACCTTCAGAAATGAGTTTACATGAACTTAAAAATTTTAACTTTGGTTTATTTACATTACGTCAATGCTAAAATATTAGGTGTGACAGATTACTTCAATTTTTTTTAAGTTGAGCCAGTCCTATATTTTTTCAGTAGGGTCAATCAGATGTACAGTGTCGGGTAAGTGTAGCGCTTTTATTGAAGGGATAATGACAGATTAATTTTTTTATTTTTTTGGACAATTTCTTTAATGTTTTCGGAGTTGTGGCTGTTCAGTAGAAAGTAATAGGCTCACCAATTTACAGTATGATCTTTCAATTTAACAAGTGTAATGTGAACAAGTTAGTTATTATGAGTATGGAAAACATCTTTTCCTGCATTTTTTTCTGCTTCAGGAGTCAGTCTGTTCTGAGACAGTGAGAGTAGAGGAAGGGGAAGATTCAGGACCAGGGAGGGAGCCGGAGACAGCAGAACAAAGAGATGGTATTGCCAGCACCAGCACAGGGAGCACAGTTTTTAGTTTAGATCTCATGTTCACATTTTATTGTATGTTGATGGCTTGACTGTAAACAACATAAACAATGCAATAAATTATTAAAAATATATATTTATTGCCCCCCCTGCTGTTAAATGAAATTTACGCTATTTTACGTTAACGTTACGTTATTACATTATTAACATCGACAGAATAAAGTAAAGTTTTATTTCTGGAATTGATGCACGGGCTTCATCTTAGGCTTTTTTTTTCTTTCGGTTCTTTCGTTTCTCAGCGCCAGACTGTTGATGTCTCTTTCCAGGACCAGGCATATCGTTCAATTATTATAATTCTTTTGTCCAAATACTGTAGGCAGCCATAACAGAGGTGAGGGCGTGCGCGTCATCACGTGTGCTTAGCCGACTCTGCGTTCACCGTAAACTTCAATACAGACGTTTATATTTTTGTTTATTTGTATATGTATGTTATTAATATGAATTTTTTAGAGATTGTGTGTGCGTGCACGGAGAGTTTGTGTTGATAAGTTTATGTGGATAAGTTGATAAGTGTATGTTGTCAAAGTATTTGTGGACATATAATTAGGGAATTTTTTTTTAAATTAAGGATGTCTTGAAACATGCAGTAACTCTACAGTATTTATTTGAACACGGTAAAGGTGTTAATGTTTCGTACATTTCTTAATTTGTCCTTTCGGTTTGTGTTTTATGTTTCACTGTTTTCAATATACTGTACATACTGTAAAACGTATGGACAACAATGTTCCGGAAGCATTATTAAATATTCAATAAGGCGCACTCACACAATTTAGTTGCAATAAAGTTTTATTAAATATATAATAAAGCAGGCAGTACTGTATATGGCAAATGGTCACTCAAAATCTTTACAAAAGTAAGAGTATTCATTAATTAATTTTTTTTTAGAAAAGAGGAAAACTCAATCTTTTCTTTCTAAGAAGTTCATTAATTATGTCTCTTATTTGCTTGTTGCTGTGGGGTGGAATTTCCTAGCAACAGCATCGGAAAGTGCTTGAAGCAGAATTACCCCATCAGCGAAACCGGTTAGGATAGGTGAGAAGGGGGATTACAGTAACGGTTTCTGTGGGTCTTCACCAAGAGGTGATGTGGGTCACGTTGTATTCAGCGAATAGACTAAAACAAAATCATGTTTGCTTCAGCATTGGAAACAATATTGTATTAGGCCAACTTTATTTAAGATTCAAATAATAGTGGGATAGGAACGTTATTCTTCATATAACTTAAATGGCTGAATGAAGTTAAATATACACAATAAATTAATAATTGCGCTTGCTTTACATTTGAGCACTCGTGTAAATAGCTTTTTCATTGTATATACTACCATATCGTATATCTGTGTCTAATACTGGTTTATTCATATTTTACATTACATTCAGTTTGTAATTTACTTGCGATTGTACTTTTAAAATGTAACCATACGTATCTACAGTATAAACATATTTAACTACTTCAGCAGTGAATTAGAAACTTGGTCAGTCTGGCTTTTAGATAAAGTCCTTCAGAGCAAGCATTGTGTAAATATAATATATAAAAAATAATGTAAAATAAAGTAATATAAAATAAATAAATATATAACATAAATGGTTAATGATAGCAATAAAATCAGACTTAATAGTTGGATTTGATACTTTTCTTTTTATTTACTGTATAGACATCTTATTATGCTTTCCCTGTTATTAATCTCTCTATTCTCTAATTATGACTTGAATAAATCGGCTCACATCGGAGCGCGCATGGAGCGAGTACTGTAGTCTATATATTTGTGTTTGTTGTTTTCCTGGGGTGGTGGTGGCATGTTTATGTCTGCATTTTATCTATAAATCTATAAAAAAGAGTTTATGAGTGTGCCCCTTTGATGTGCTGGGTATGGCGGGGCGTCGATTGCTGATTAGTGTAAAGTAGCGTACTTTACACACACTGATCAGCACTCGACGCCCCGCCGTACCCAGCAGATCAAAGGGGCAGTTATCGGCTATGACACGTTGAAGGAGAACTTAATAGTTCTCAAAAATAGTGTAAATGTCTGCAACAATCACTAACCATTAAAATGTTTTTTTTGTAATTAAACACGAAAATATACATTATATTTCCATTATATATATATATACAAGGGCGTAGGTTTGCTCTGGACATTGGAGGGGACCTATGACTCCAACTAATACCCCATCCCCCAATCCCCAATCCCCAATTTATTTCACAATACTGATTTCTGACAAACAGTCATTAGATTAGGAGACTAACAGGGATCATATTTATACTTTTACATTTAGCTGTTTAATCTGCTGTTAGTTTTAAGTCCGTATTCACAGACTATATCCTGGCCTGCTGTAATGAATGTGAATCCACTGCTATTTGGCGCTGCTTGTATCTGAATGCAGCCATAGTCTATCACATGATAGCAGGGAAAGCCACAGCTAAACAAAATGTTCATATTTGTTTTGGTGGCGGCAGGACTCAAGGAGAGAACGTGATTTATCCCTTTCTGCGTGTCTAGGTTAATGTTGACAACGATTAAAAAAAAAGTGGATTAAATTATTGGTGGGGACATTTCAATGGTCGGAGGATATTGGTGGGGACACATCCCCTCCGTCCACCCTGAATCTACGCCCCTGTATATATATATAATTTAAAACTATTTATTCATTTGTCTTTTATTTACTTACTTACTAGCGAATGCTTTTTTAGGGCTCTAAAAACTACGGCAGTATGAGTGACAATGGAATAGGACATGTGAGTTGACCCTTGCACCGGTCACACACACACACACACACAATAATATATATATTAAAAAAAAAAAAAAAAAAAAATATATATATATATATATATATATATATATATATATATATATATATATATATATATATATATATATAATAAGGATAAAGCGGTACAGAAAATGAATGAATGAATGAATATATATATAATTAAATTCTTAAATCATCGTGTTCACCCATGCACTGAAAAAAAAGAACTTCTAAGATTTACTTGATAAAATCCTCGTAACAATTTGGACGCATAGACTTTAAGTAAATTTTATTGCTCCAATATTAAGGCTGAATCCCAATTCTACCCCTTCCCCCTACCCTTCCATTTGGCGCGTTCACGTGCAGGGGTAGTGGTGTCTCATTTCTCTTTTGGTTGGAGGTGTAGGGGGAGGGGGAAGGGCCAGATAGCCCTCCAAACGAAGATTTTTCAGGACCTCATTTCAAACGAAGGACTAAGCGAAATTTTCAACATGGCTGCTCACTCGAGCAAGCAGACCCATAAGTGTTAATTTTTGCCATTAATAAAGATTTTTATGACAAGTTTTCATTATATGTATATTACCTTTAGTCTTGTGTTTGTGTTTATGGTGATGTTCTGTAAAGAAACATTTGCAAAAAAAATGGCTAAAGTTTGCTAGCGGATAGTACAGATTGCACAATATTACAAATATATATTTTATGTCACATACACTTTACTGCATGCTACAAACAAATATGAAAGTTCAGTAGCACGGCAGTTTGCCGAGCATTTGATAACGCATTGTGTGTTTTGCTTACGGCCATATGTGTACATGTAAATGAACGGTGCTTACACTATTCTTACTTATTGCAACGTGACCACAGTTTTGTAATTTATATTCTGTATATGGACGGCTGAGGAAACCCTAAGGCTCATCCGTGTTTGTGGTGAAAATGAGCAACTTTTTTAAAAATCGAAATACGGTGCAAAAAACCTTTGGGAGTGAGTAATCTCTCTCTTATTGGAATGTGTGATAAACATCGGCGCATGTCCTCTGACGTAACATTAGGAACTAGCGACAACGTATGATGATGTATAACAGTGTTGTCCCATTTCTTAGGGGAAATATTTATACCCTTCCCCTTTCCACTTCGTTTCAAGGGACAAGGGGAAGAAAATAGAATTGGGATTCAGCCTAAGTAAAACTCACCCGTAATTGACAGGTAAAATCTACTTAATTAAATTAACAATAAAAGAAATCAAGTAAAAGTTACACAATTATATTTAATGCACAAATTAGATTTATTTAAAATAATCAAGTAAAGTTAATTCATTGTTGTATCAGCAGGAACCTTGATTTTATTAAATTATCATTTTGTTTTGTGAGATTTTCCCTTACTTGGTTTTATCAATTTATATTACTCCCTATAATAATGTAAACATTGCTAATTTATGTTTTGGAAAGAAACTTAAGTAATTATTTCATCTATATCTTTCATAAATCACAACTAAAATATAATTAAACAGTTTATTCACCAACATTACCAAATATTTGTGACATTCACAGTCTAGATACAGGTTGTCTTTTTAATAAAAGGGCATTCAGCTAAATTTTGCATCCATAGAAACAACTGCACGGCACCAGGGCCTGAAATGCTTGTTTTAAAAAAAATTGTGTAAAATAATAATAATAATAATAATAAATAAATAAAATGCAGCATTCATTTAGAAATAAAATACAGCAGAAAATACATTAATTTTATTTTATTATTTCATTTCATTATGCCCTTATTGTACAGTTAATTTTACTAGTTAAATTTATTTCTTTAGTATTTCCTTTTATTGATTATTTATTTTACGTACAAGCTTTTATTTTCTTTTTAAGGTCGCTGGCGGTCGTGTAAGCATTTCACTGCATATTATACTGTGTATGACTGTGTATGTGACAAATAAAATTTGAATTTGAATTTAAACAAACTGTAGAATAAACGTTAAAACTTAATAGCCCTCAGAAGCAGTGAAGTTGCAACATTCAAATCAGCACTCTGGACTAGTGCACTTAAAAATATGCCATTGAAACCTTAACGCATTAAAACATTTTAAGCTGAACATGTAAACACAACATGTAAAGACTTGTAGTCAAGCCAAATCAAATGTTTTAAGATGATAACTTCATCTTTAAAGCTTGCACTTTTGGTGATAGCTTAATCCCATCAAGTTCTAGAAGAACTTTCTGAAAATAGCTCAAATGTGTAGCGCAGTGCTCGGAGCTACGTATTGCCACATTCTTGCAAAATTTCCTCTCCTTCAAGGATTATGGATACACCAACCGGTTCTTCCCCTTTAACAGCACGGACGACAAGGATTTTAAGAAGGTGCATACTGGCATCACTTCGTCTGTCCCCCTGCATAAAATGTACAAGAAAATAAATAATTTATTTTGAGAAACAAAAAAAAAATCTGAATTGCTTCAACCTGTGCTGACTTGATTTCACAGAGAAAAAAAAAAAATAATAAAAATAATTGATAATAAAAAATGACCATCACTTCATATACTTCAGATTGTTAAACTTGGGTTAAATTGCTTTAGCAATAATCTTGCATCAATAAAACATTGTAAAACATGGTATGAGATGGCTACACTCCATAGATTACTCTGCACCTTTACAGTGTCAGGAAATCCTATGATGACTGCTGAGTTTGTATTTAAAGGGTTAGTCCAAACATGAAAATTCGTTCAATAATTACTCAGATTTATATATTCATTTGCATTTATATGCTTCTGTCCAATACAACAAACACTATATTCAAGGTATTAATAAATTGTATAATTAATAAGAAAACAATGCTTTACCAGGCAATCATCAAAGAGATCCTCTTCAGATTCATGTCTCATCTTTACGCTTTGTTTCTGTGAAAATATTTACATTGTATCATTACATAATCTTTTATTCGTCAACTACATTTAGGCATTTCTTCATCTTTTGTAAGTTTGCCTTTATCCAAAGCAAATTACAAAAGAGGAAGGCATCAAGCATGTCAAGCAGTGCTACTAACACAAAGTTTCTGACACCGTTAGAAAAATACAACATAGATCAGTGAGGGATTAAGGAAAAAGTGAGAAGCAAGAATCATGTGTGGAAAGATTAAGCATGCAGGGTCACAGGATGACTCGACTTATTTTTATTGTCTGCAATGCGATTTAGACAAATTAGAGCTGCTGTCAATACTGTATGAACATATGTACAGGTTCTTTACTCGTAACTCATTAATAAAGTTCGGCTTCAGAAAAAAAACGTTTATTGCTAGTGCTCTTTTACCATTTAATGCTTTAACACACGACTCAGTTTGTTCAGAAATGGCATCTCACTGGCGAGCCTTTGTCTGAACACGCCGTTTGGGGGTAAGAAACACACATCTCGGTGTATTAATCCGCGCGCTCGGTTCGTTATTATTTTATTTATTTATTTATTTACCACGTAGGTTCAGGTTTTTACACGAAAACTGTGTTTTGTGAATCTCCACACTATTAAAAACTGAAATATTGCTAATAGTACGTCCTGAGATTAAGATGAACATTAATTGAGAGTAATGAAAGCGGGAATCACATCCAAAAAAGAAAGCTAAACTTACCTCGAACACGACAAACTCCAGCTCCAGGCACGCCATGTTGTACCTCCGTGATGATTCCCAACCGACTGATCCACAGCGCGGGCACAGCGTCTCCAAACACGCATGCGCGGTTTAATTTGCACACATTTTCGGCTTCAGTAGACACACAATACTTCAGACTGAAACACGACTACAGGTAATGAAAGGGACCCCTTGACTTGCCGCGGCTTTGCGCGGCTGCGTGCGGGAAGCTGTGAACATGCCCTTCATTACCTGTAGGGGGCAGTCGTGTTTCAGTCTGAAGTATTGTGTGTCTACTGAAGCCGAAAATGTGTGCAAATTAAACTGCGCATGCGTGTTTGGAGTCGCTGTGCCCGCGCTGTGTATCAGTCGGTTGGGAATCATCACGGAGGTTACAACACGGCGTGGCTGCAGCTGGAGTTTGTCGTGTTCGAGGTAAGTTTAGCTTTTTTTTTTGGATGTGATTCTCGCTTTCATGACTCCCAATTAATGTTCATCTTAATCTCAGGACGTACAATTAGCAATTTCAGTTTTTAATAGTGTGGAGATTCACAAAACACTGTTTTCGTTTAAAAACCTGAACCTACGGAGCCCCCATGGGTCCTGTGGTAAATAAATAAATAAATAAAATAATAACGAACCGAGCGCGCGGATTAATACACCGAGATGTGTGTTTCTTACCCCCACCCCGAGTGAAAACGGCGTGTTCAGACAAAGGCTCGCCAGTTAGATGCCATTTCTGAACAAACTGAGTCGTGTGTGTTAAAGCATTAAATGGTAAAAGAGCACTAGCAATAAACGTTTTTTTTTCTGAAGCCGAACTTTATTAATGAGTTACGAGTAAAGAACCTGTACATATGTTCATACAGTATTGACAGCAGCTCTAATTTACTGCGGTAAAGCCAGCCGCGGTTCAGAAAAACACGGTCAAGCCAGCCGCGATTGATTTTAGTGCGCGCGCATATTACAGTGATTACGGTAGTTTCATGAACAACACAGAGAGAATGCCCCATATCTGAAAAATGCTGCAGTAAAATAGTTTCATATGTGGTGTGTATATAGTATGGGACGTCCTGAATAAGAACTGATCATTGTTTTTTTCTACTTATTAGAAATGGGGTCTTTATACCCCTTTAAAGTGTAATAATGTCCAATATCTGAAAAATGCTGCAGTAAAATAGTTTCATATGTGGTGTGTATATAGTATGGGACGTCCTGAATAAGAACTGATCATTGTTTTTTTCTACTTATTAGAAATGGGGTCTTTATACCCCTTTAAAGTGTAATAATGTCCAATATCTCAAAAATGCTGCAGTAAAATTGTTTCATATTTGGTGTGTATATAGTATGGTTCGTCCTGAATAAGAACTGATCATTGTTTTTTTCTACTTTTTTTTTTTTCATATAATGTGTGTACATTATATGGGATAAAAACTGACCATGGCGTTTTATACTTACTAGAATTTATTTTTTCATAGGTCTCTGAAGTGAAATAAAGGCATTTTATTTAACTTTTTTTCCCCATTGTGAACATTTGTTTATTTGACCTCTCTTCCAAAGCAGACGTTAATCCTCATTATAGAAAACATTCATTGAAGAATAACTGCTACTTTTGAACAGTAAAACAAAATAAAAATCAATTCTGGTATTTAGAAAGACTAAATACATTATTTTGTCTGTTTTCTACGAATTCTGCTGTAACTTATCTACATAAAACAATTATTTGAATGGTGAATATTTAAGAAAAATATTGTAACAGACAACCGTCAAAGTCACCAATAAATAACACGGATATTAAAGCAGAAATGCAAATAAATAAGCAAGTAAAAATTGACGATCATGTTGTATTATCTCTCAGTCCTGGGCGTCTAAATGAAAAGCGCTCTGAAAGCGCGTTGTCTCTGTGTCGGTCCTGAAACTACCGTAATCACTGTAATATGTGCGCACACTAAAATCAATCGCGGCTGGCTTGACCGCAGTTCTAATTTGTCTAAATCGCATTGCAGACAATAAAAATAAGTCGAGTCATCCTGTGACCCTGCATGCTTAATCTTTCCACACATGATTCTTGCTTCTTACTTTTTCCTTAATCCCTCGCTGATCTATCTTGTATTTTTCTAACGGTGTCAGAAACTTTGTGTTAGTAGCACTGCTTGACATGCTTGATGCCTTCCTCTTTTGTAATTTGCTTTGGATAAAGGCAAACTTACAAAAGATGAAGAAATGCCTAAATGTAGTTGTACGAATAAAAGATTATGTAATGATACAATGTAAATATTTTCACAGAAACAAAGCGTAAAGATGAGACGTGAATCTGAAGAGGATCTCTTTGATGATTGCCTGGTAAAGCATTGTTTTCTTATTAATTATACAATTTATTAATACCTTGAATATAGTGTTTGTTGTATTGGACATAAGCATATAAATGCAAATGAATATATAAATATGAGTAATTATTGAACGAATTTTCATGTTTGGACTAACCCTTTAAATACAAACTCAGCATTCATCATAGGATTTCCTGACACTGTAAAGGTGCAGAGTAATCTATGGAGTGTAGCCATCTCATGCCATGTTTTACAATGTTTTAGTGATGCAAGATTATTGCTAAAGCAATTTAACCCAAGTTTAACAATCTGAAGTATATGAAGTGATGGTCATTTTTTATTATCAATTATTTGTATTATTTTTTTTTCTCTGTGAAATGAAGTCAGCACAGGTTGAAGCAATTCAGATTTTTTTTTTTGTTTCTCAAAATAAATTATTTATTTTCTTGTACATTTTATGCAGGGGGACAGACGAAGTGATGCCAGTATGCACCTTCTTAAAATCCTTGTCGTCTGTGCTGTTGAAGGGGAAGGACCAGTTGGTGTATCCATAATCCTTGAAGGAGAGGAAATTTTGCAAGAACGTGGCAATAGCTCCGAGCACTGCGCTACACATTTGAGCTATTTTCAGAAAGTTCTTCTAGAACTTGATGGGATTAAGCTATCACCAAAAGTGCAAGCTTTAAAGATGAAGTTATCTTAAAACATTTGATTTGGCTTGACTACAAGTCTTTACATGTTGTGTTTCCATGTTCAGCTTAATGTTTTAATGCGTTATGGTTTCAATGGCATACTTTTAAGTGCACTAGTCCAGAGTGCTGATTTGAATGTTGCAACTTCACTGCTTCCGAGGGCTATTACGTTTTAACGTTTATTCTACAGTTTGTTTAATGTATTTTCTGCTGTATTTTATTTCCAAATGAATGCTGTATTTTATTTATTTATTATTTTACACAATTTTGTTTAAAACAAGTATTTCAGGCCCTGGTGCCGTGCAGTTTTTTTCTATGGATGCAAAATTTAGCTGAATGCACTTTTATTAAAAAGACAACTTGGATCAAGACTGTGAATGTCACAAATATTTGGTAATGTTGGTGAATAAACTGTTTAATTATATTTTAGTTGTGTGATTTATGAAAGATATAGATGAAATAATTACTTAAGTTTCTTTCCAAAAGATAAATTAGCAATGTTTACATTATTATAGGGAGTAATATAAATTGATAAAACCAAGTTAAGGGAAAATCTCACAAAACAAAATGATAGTAATTTCATAAAATTAAGGTTCCTGCAACTTTACTTGATTATTTTAAATAAATCTAATTTGTGCATTAAATATAATTATGTAACTTTTACTTGATTTCTTTTCTTGTTAATTTAATTAAGTAAATTTTCCCTGACAATTACGGGTGAGTTTTACTTAGGCTGAATCACAATTCTATTTTCTTCCCCTTGTCCCTTGAAACGAAGTGGAAAGGGGAAGGGTATAAATATTTCCCCTAAGAAATGGGACAACACTGTTATACGTCATCATACGTTGTCGCTGGTTCCTAATGTTACGTCAGAGGACATGCGCCGATGTTTATCACACATTCCAATAAGAGAGATTACTCACTCCCAAAGGTTTTTTGCGCCGTATTTCGATTTTTAAAAAAGTTGCTCATTTTCACCACGAACACAGATGAGTCTTCGGGTTTCCTCAGCCGTCCATATACAGAATATAAATTACAAAACTGTGGTCACGTTGCAATAAGTAAGAATAGTGTAAGCAAAACAATAGTGTATGGCCGTAAGCAAAACAAACAATGCGTTATCAAATGCTCGGCAAAATGCCGTGCTACTGAACTTTCATATTTGTTTGTAGCATGCAGTAAAGTGTATGTGACATAAAAATATATATTTGTAATATTGTGCAATATGTGCTATCCGCTAGCAAACTTTAGCGATTTTTTTTGCAAACGTTTCTTTCCAGAACATCACCATAAACACAAACACAAGACTAAAGGTAATATACATATAATGAAAACTTGTCATAAAAATCTTTATTAATGGCAAAAATGACTTAACATTTATGGGTCTGTTTGCTCGAGTGAGCAGCCTTGTTGAAAACTTCGCTTAGCCCTTCGTTTGAAGTGAGGTCCTGAAAAATCTTCGTTTGGAGGGCTATCTGGCCCTTCCCCCCTCCCCCTACACCTCCAACCAAAAGAGAAATGAGACACCACTACCTACCCCTGCACGTGAACGCGTCAAATGGAAGGGTAGGGGGAAGGGTTGGGATTCAGCCTTAATATTGGAGCAATAAATTTTACTTAAAATCTGTGTCCAAATTGTTATGAGGATTTTATCAAGTAAATCTTACAAGTTCTTTTTTTCAGTGCATGGGTGAACACGATATTTTAAGAATTTAATTATATATATATATATATATATATATATATATATATATATATATATATATATATATATATATATATATATATATATATATTATTGTGTGTGTGTGTGTGTGCAACTCACACGTCCTATTCCATTGTCATTCATACTGCCGTAGTTTTTAGAGCCCTAAAAAAGCATTCGCTAGTAAGTAAGTAAATAAAAGACAAATGAATAAATAGTTTTAAATTATATATATACAGGGGCGTAGATTTAGGGTGGACGGAGGGGATGTGTCCCCACCAATATCCTCCGACCATTGAAATGTCCCCACCAATAATTTAATCCACTTTTTTTTAAATCGTTCTGTCAACATTAACCTAGACACGCAGAAAGGGATAAATCACGTTCTCTCCTTGAGTCCTCCCGCCCCCAAAACACATATGAACATTTTGATTGGCTGTGCCTTTCCCTGCCATCATGTGATAGACGATTGGCTGCGTTCAGACACAAGCAGCGCCAAATGCAGTGGACTCACATTCAGTACAGCAGGCCAGGATATAGTCTGTGAATACGGACGTAAAACTAACAGCAGATTAAACAGCTAAATGTAAAAGTATAAATATGATCCCTGTCAGTCTCCTAATCTAGTGACTGTTTGTCAGAAATCAGCATTGTGAAAGAAATTGATAAACTAATATACTAATATTGCCATATGGCTAGAATTTTGTTGACACCAATAGACAATCCACTTCAGAAAAATAGTTTTTAAAATGCATTCACTTACATGGCGAACATTAATGATTTGATTCGAGGTTTGCACACTAAGACTCAGAAAAAGTGAAATAAAATGATTGCTGTTTAAATGGCATGTGTTTATCCTGTTTTGTCAGGTAACAGAACCTAAACACCTGTGCTGTATATCAGACAGCGATGGAGAGAGTGTAGATTACACACAGGTGCTCTCTAGTCATTAGCACTCATCAGGCAATGTCTATGGCCAACTGACTGCACTCAGACCAAAGGGGGCTGAATAATTACACACACCCCACTTTTCAGTTATTTATTTGTAAAAAAAAAAAAGTTTGAAATCATGTATGATTTTCGTTCCACTTCTCGCGTGTACACCACTTTGTATTGGTCTTTCACGTGGAATTCCAATAAAATTGATTCATGTTTGTGGCTGTAATGTGACAAAATGTGGAAAAGTTCACGGGGGGCGAATACTTTTGCAAGCCACTGTACAGTGGGAGCCACGTCAAACAGCCGCCTGGAGCATGACTGCTCCGTGGCAGTTCCATGAAGGGTTAATGCAGGCTTCGTGCATGGAATGTGATCCCCCGCGATGACGCAGTTAACGATGCCCCGCCCCATAAACGCCCCCATGCGCTTTCTAAAAAGATGGTTGCAATGCCGTATAATTCCGCGAGATGGAGCATTGACTGGCACAGTTAACTGCAGTGTCCAGGAAGCCCAATACCGTATCTTTAATATACAGACAGTTCTTGCATTGTCAACATAGTTTCATAAATAGATGAAAAAACAACAACAACAACAAACCAATTAATAAAACAGATTTGTTAAATCACTCAATACACAACCCATGATGATTATGCTATTTATTATTTAATAATGAATTAATAAAATTAGTTAGTGAAATATTTTTTAAGACATCCTGAAATGATGCTTAAAGACACGGTAGCGGCTGTAATTTGTCTATACCGATCATTGTAGGTACGGAATAAAAACGCGGGCTATGTACAGTATTTTATATTACTGTGTATTTTACCTCGTTCCATTTAATATACTGATAGATAATATTTTGCTGCAAAGTAAAGCTCAAAATGTAACGTCTGCTTGGGTTTGTTTTCGTTATATTTTTGATGATGTTTTCGCTGATTTTTTTTTCACTGATAGTCTACAAGTGGCATAAGAAATACAAGTAATGCCGCATGCAACCTGGAATAAATATCTGCCCATATGGATCAGTATTTCTTTAGTCATTTAATCATGCATAATGCTCCCCCATCAAAAGATCTGATGGGGCATTAATCACTTATCACTACTGTGAATGGATGCGGCAGCAGAGACACATTAAATCCCCATAAATACTTGGAAACAATAGTAAAAAAGTTCCAGAGGGTTAGCGCCTGTTATACTAATATATTTTTACTGATTTTTTTTTTTACTGCTTATATTTCGTTGGTTTTTACGCAATTTCATGTGTGTGTGTGCGCACGAGAGAGAGAGAGGATACTCTGACAAGAGCAAATTCCGTGTGGCTCCCGTGGCGTAATCGGTTAGCGCGTGACACTTATAAAGCGGTCCAGGTGAAGCAATGCCGAGTTCGAGTCTCACCTAAAGCACCCAAAGCATTTTACTGCATATCGCGCTGTGTATGTGACAAATCAAATTTTACTTTGAAAGTAAAGCTTAAAATGTAACTTCTGCTTTGGTTTGTTTTCGTTATATTTTTGATGTTTTCGCTGAAAGTCAAATTGGCATAACAAATTTATTAATGGCGCATAATATCTGGAACAAATATCTGTCCATACGGATCAGTGTGTCTTTAGTCATTTAACCAGCATAATGTCCCACATTAAAGATCTGATGGGGCATCAATCACTTATCACAACTGTGTATAGATGCAGCAGCAGAGACAGATTTAATCCCCATAAACATTCACACTTGAAAACAAAACTAACAGAAGTAAACAGTTCTAGCGTGTTAGTGCCTGTTATCACAGGACAGGAATCACCTACAGGATACTACTGTATTTTACTGCTCATATTTTTTACCCTAGTTTCATTTGGTTTTACGCGATTTCATGTATTATTTGTGTGTGTCTGTGTGTGTACAGTGTGTGTGTGTGTGTGTGAGTGCGAGAGATAGCGTGAGAGCGCGTGCGCGAGAGAGGGCTTACATGGTGATTTGTCCAAGGTTACTAAAACCTGGCTTACTACCTATAAAAAATATTTCAATTTAACTCATGGGTCTCAATCACAGATGACACGACAAATTATATACTCTGAAACGTTCATTTGAACATTTAAAAATATATACAAAAACACGAATACTAATGTTATCATGGTGTAAATTATTAACATTAGGTTAGGTCCTGCCCTTAATTAATTCATATTATAATTACTTTTACATAGTATAGTTACTGGACTGACATTACCAAAACTAGCTATTTCATTTAGCCTTTCTAAAATTCAACCCACATATTTGTAATCAGAAAACATAAAACATATTATGATCTGTTCAATAGCCCATCTGTTTTAATTTAGTTTGTATTTTTTATTATTCATAAGACAACCTTTCAGTTTTGTAAATATTTTAGTTATAGTGTGTTAAGTCTTACTTTAGGTTA
The DNA here is from genome assembly GCA_030522415.1 of Channallabes apus. Taxonomy (NCBI): domain Eukaryota; kingdom Metazoa; phylum Chordata; class Actinopteri; order Siluriformes; family Clariidae; genus Channallabes; species Channallabes apus. Next base: position 41,389,149 of record CM060115.1, on the reverse strand, counting down.
AACGTTTTTGAGAATTTGACCATCCAGCTTAGATAAATATTATGTCATTGATAAAATCTGGATTAAGGATATTTTATTATATAATTATATATATATTTATTTTTTAGTTTCCCCCTGAGGGATTGCCACCTTATTGTGGTCAGGGGGTTTGCGTGCCTCAAAACAATTCAGCAAATACAATACTGTTACTATACAGTAAGGCCAGGTAAAAACAGTGCTCGAACATGATGCCCCCCTCCCCCCACCCCGTGTTGTCTGGTCTAGAACGGCGCTGCCTCTGACCGTCTTTTGTCTTGTAAATGAGTATTCTCACTCACCTTCCAATCCCTCCAGCGCACACACTCTGTTTGTACTGTAAACTGTAACTGTGTTTGCTAGGGCACTTGGTTATACACAGTACTTTAATGTATGGAACACTTACTTAACTTACTGGGTTGGTTTAAATATCGCTTATTACCTTATTCAACAAAAATTCATTATTAACGTATTGAAGTATTTTAGTTAAGGACAAAAACTGTGCTTGTGTTTAGAACTGCTGAACAGCCGAAAACACACACACACACATCCCCCCGCCAAAAACAGACACACACAGAGCAATTAACACCATGTCCTACTCAGGAGTGGAAGGTGAGAAACCGCAATGGAGAATACCAAGTTTGTCGTTGCTCTTTTGGAGTTCTTAAAACCCAAAACATTTATTTATACTGAGAAAAAATTATTATGGGTCACATAATCACAAACACAAATACATATAATCAAGTGTTTAACTAGTTTCATTTGTTTCTATGATCAATAATAATTATTATTATTTTCAGCCCAACTCTGACTATTTAAAACAAAGTTGTGTCCCATTTTTTGCCCATTGAAGTTGTTGGTTCAACTAAACAATTTTTAAATACCCAAACAATCCCCCAAAATTAAAACACGCAAACATGACTTTATCAATTCAATTTATTCTTCCAAAACTAGTCAAAGTTAAAACAGTAATTTATATAAAACAGATGAATACATGTTGTCTTTTTGCTTAAAGTTCATTAAACTACCCGGATACACCAGCTGCTTATAAGTCTCTATCTATAGTCCTTTTACATTAAAATATTAATTTTTCAAATATCAAAACTATTAAACATGGAACAGTTCAAGTCTTTGTTTCCCCCAAAGTACTGTATCAGACATTTTGCAGTTCTATGTTCAGAATATACAGTAGACCTGATCAAACATCATTCTAAAGCTGTCGGACTGTGACGTCATCCCTCCTACAGCTCCCTCAACAGCTTGTTCAGGCTCCTCCAGTCCTGTAGCTCCAAAAGTCCGTCTGACCCCCCAATCCTCCACAGCGGAGCTCTGCTTAAAGACAACAGGAGAATTTAGTCAAGACAAAGACAAATAAACTTCACAGAACATCTAGTTCTAATAAAAATTAAATATATTAATAAACCTATTTACCACAGAGTGTGTAAAGTACTGTTTTGGGGATTCTGTAATGTAAATAAACTGCCTGTGCTAATGTTAACCAGTGAACAGTGTTAGTGTTAACCAGTGAACAGTGTTAGTGTTAACCAGTGACTGTCTGTATTATCGTCTGCATTAAATTAACCGGGAATTTACTGTATGCGCTTCTCATACAAATAAGTTAAGCGATATAACACTCGTATATGAGCATTAGTTCATCTCTGAAGCCAAACTATAACTTACTGAAGCCCCTCACACACACACACGCGCGCACACACACACCTCCCCCCTCCTCCTCCTCCTCCTTAACTGATAAACACTTCAGTGTTGTTATTCAGCTCGTTAACTAAGCGCTCGCGCTACCGCGGAAAGTGTATAAAATATAAACCGGGTTATGAGCGTTACTAGCTCCTGTACAGCTCCCCTCAGTCTGTGTCCCTCATCAACTGCATCACATTATATTACAGTCACAGAAATAACCTGCAGATTAACTCTTAACCAGAGAATAAATAAGCGCTGAATTTATCCAGACAACACGCGGTGAGATTCTCTCAGTATTTACAGAGAACACAAACACTCTTCATCGGGTAGTGCAGCTCTTGTAATAGGGACATTAATAGTATTGTCGAAGCTTGAGCATGTTTTTGAGTTAAAGTGGAGTGACATTGTGAGTGTGTGACACTGACAGTAAGCTGTAATATTAACTCCAGACTTGGTAAACAGATCATTAAGTTCTCTAAAGTCACATCTGACCGCTGCTGCTGCTGCCAGTGATATTTAAAACAGCCAATAAAAAAACTAAACTGGGAAATAAACTGTAAACTACCCCAAACACATTTTATAAAATAAAACATCACTTACCTGTCAGGACGCGCAGAATAAAGAAGAGAGCAAGAGAGGCTGGATCCAAGTGCAGTTTATAGCGCCAAAGGGGGCGTGGCTCAGACGCGAACTTGAACGGGGAGTGTGTGGCACGCCGGCAGCCGAGTACTTCCGTGTTTCGGGGGAAATCCCAATGACGTAATACAGAGTTGACAAAAACAGGTCGAAAAGCCAGTAGAATCAGTCCGCGGAGCATGAATCAAAAAAGGAGCGAGCAGAGACGGTGTCGTGAGCCAGTGCGAGAGTTCAAAGCCAATGAGTCAGTCAGCGGGGCGAAAAAATCCGAAGGGGGAGCGAGCAGAGACGTAATCGTGAGCCGAAGCGAAAGGTCAAAACCAACAGGAAACAAACAGCGAACGAGATCCAAAACGATAGACTAGAATCAAAAAACCGAGAACAGGCGAGGTCGAAAACGGAGACAATTTGCACGAAAAAGAAACGCGAGAAAACTGGGCTCTGAAGGCACGCAATAATCTGGCAACGAGATCGCGCTCTGTGCTTCCTTAAATGCCGGGAGAAATTAGTTTGTGAATGAGATGCCGGTGTGTAAAGTGGGCGGGCGTGTGTAAGAGCATGACAGATGGACGGAAAACACAAGCACGTGAGGGAGAGACATGACAGCGTGGGAAAAAAGGAGAAAAGACGGCGATTAGTGATGGAAACGTGACAGTACCCCTCCCGTTACGAACGCCTCTGGGCGTTTGGGCGGGGCGCCTCAGGGAAATGTTTATGAAATTCTAATATTAATTTGGGGTCTAGAATAAATCTGGCAGGAACCCAGCTCCTCTCCTCAGGGCCGTAGCCCTCCCAGTCTACCAGATACTGGACGCCCCTCCCTCTGCGGCGGGACTTAAGAAGTCGACGGACCGTGAATGCTTTGCCACCATCGATGAAACGGGGAGGAGGAGGTGGGTGGGTGGGTGGACATAGAGGGTTGGTAACCAAGCGCTTGATTTGCGAGACGTGGAAGGCAGGGTTTATTCTGTGCATAGTGGAAGGCAGGCGTAACCTGACAGAGCAAGGGTTGATAACTTTAGTGACTGTAAACGGGCCAATGAACCTAGGGGATAGTTTTCGTGAGATAGTTTTGAGGGGAATGTCCCGTGTGGCAAGCATTACTCTATCGCCGACCTTGTATCTTGGAGCAATCGAGCGCCGTCGATCGGCTTGTAGTTTGAAGGCTTGTACTGACTTTAAGAGTTGGAACCGAGCTCTCTGCCAAGTCCTCTTGCAACGTCGCACGAAACTCTGTGCAGAAGGGACCGCTACTTCTTCTTCCTGAGAAGGAAACAGGGGTGGTTGATAGCCCAAGCAACACTGAAAGGGGGACATCCCGGTAGATGACGTGGGGAGAGAGTTGTGGGCATATTCCACCCATGGGAGCATCCTGCTCCATGAAGAGGGGTTCTGTGACGTCATGCATCTCAGAGAGGTTTCCAGCTTTTGGTTTGTTCTCTCCGTCTGTCCATTAGATTGTGGATGATAACCAGAAGACAGACTTGGCATGGCACCAATGAGTCTACAGAAGGCCTTCCAGAAGTGTGCAGAGAACTGGGGTCCCCTGTCAGAGACAATGTCGATAGGAAGTCCATGTAGTCGAAAAACATGAAGGATGAGCAGCTCGGCAGTCTCCTTGGCTGAGGGGAGTTTGGTCAGAGGGACAAAATGGGCGGCTCTGGAGAAACGATCCACAATGGTCATAATGCAAGAGTTCCCCTCTGAAGTTGGGAGTCCTGTAACAAAATCCAGTGCGATGTGAGACCAAGGGCGGTGAGGGATGGGGAGTGGTTTAAGGAGGCCTGCTGGAGGTTGGTTGGATGACTTGTTTCTTGAACATGTCTGACATGCTGCCACAAATCCGAAGATATCCTCCCTCATGGTAGCCCACCAGAAGCGTTGCTGGATCAGGTACAGGGTTCGTGCCCCTCCCGGGTGACAGGCCAATCTGGAGCAGTGTCCCCATTCAAGGACCTGTGGGCGAACTGATTGAGGGACGAATAGGCGGTTGGCGGGGGCGTTACTTGGGCCTGGCTCTTGTTCTAGGGTCTGTCTGACCAGAGCTTCGATGTCCTGCTGGGTAGCAGCCACCATACAGTGCGGTGGGAGGATGTTTCCCCTAAGAGCGATATCCTGGGGCGGAGAGAACTGTCGGGAAAGAGCATCGGGTTTGGTGTTCTTAGAGCCTGGGCGGTAGGATATGGTGAAGTTGAATCTAGAGAAAAACAGGGACCAGCGGGCTTGGCGGGCGTTTAATCTTTTGGCTGATTTTAAGTACTCCAGGTTTCTGTGGTCAGTCCAGACCAGAAAGGGGTGCTGGGCCCCCTCCAACCAATGTCTCCACTCCTCGAGGGCTAGTTTGATAGCCAGTAGCTCTCTGTCGCCGATGTCATAATTTTGTTCTGTTGGAGTTAATCGGTGAGAGAGAAAGGAACAGGGATGCAGCTTGTTGTCCTTGGGGCTTCTCTGAGAGAGGATGGCTCCAGCCCCTGTTTCAGAAGCATCCACCTCGACGGTGAATTGGAGGGAGGGGTCTGGGATGGTGAGAACGGGTGCTGAAGTGAATCTCCGTTTGAGGTTCATAAAGGACTCTTCTGCCCTTGTGTTCCACAGAAAGGGTAGCTTTGAGGAAGTGAGAGCTGTGAGGGGAGCAGCCACTGTGCTATAATTCCTTATGAACCTGCGGTAAAAATTGGCAAACCCCAAGAAGCGTTGGAGTTCTCGTCTAGAAGAGGGCGTGGGCCAATCCGTAACAGCCTTGACTTTGGAGGGCTCCATCTGGATCTTGGAGGGAGAAATGACAAACCCCAGAAAAGAGGTGGACTTCTGGTGAAACTCGCATTTTTCTGCCTTGACGAACAGTTTGTTCTCCAGCAGCCTCTGTAGTACCTGACGGACATGGGTGATGTGTTCATCCAGGGAGTGAGAAAAGATTAAAATGTCATCAAGGTAGACAAACACAAACACGTTCAGAAAGTCCCTTAAGACGTCGTTTATCAGAGCTTGAAAAATTGCGGGCGCATTGGTTAGTCCAAAAGGTACCACCAGATACTCATAGTGGCCAGTAGGAGTGTTAAATGCAGTTTTCCACTCATCCCCTTCTCTTATCCTGACGAGGTGGTAGGCATTTCGGAGGTCGAGTTTTGTAAAGACACGTGCTCCCTGCAATAGTTCGAAAGCCGTGGTCATGAGAGGAAGGGGGTAACGATTTTTAACTGTTATCTCATTAAGTCCCCGATAATCGATGCAGGGCCGTAAGGACTTGTCTTTTTTCTCAACGAAGAAAAATCCCGCACCTGCCGGTGACGAAGATGGTCGAATAATTCCAGCTGCTAGTGATTCTGTGATATATTGGTTCATGGCACCTCTCTCGGGGGAAGAGAGGGAGTAGAGACGCCCCCTTGGGGGGGCTGCGCCTGGAAGAAGATCGATGGCACAATCATAGGGTCGATGTGGAGGCAGGGAGGTGGCACGAGACTTACTGAAGACCTCACGGAGGTCAGCATATTCCAGGGGCACATTGGCGGGAAGGGGGAACTGCGCCTTATCAGTAGCAGAGGGAGGCTGGATGGAAGCAGAAACAAGGCATGAGGACAGGCAAGATGGGTTCCAGCCAATGATCGTGTTACGGATCCAGTCAATATGAGGGTTATGTTGTACTAGCCAGGGGCGCCCAAGAACAATTGGGGTGTGGGATCTGCGCATGATGAGAAATGAGATGGACTCTGTGTGGTTGCCGGAAATTCTTAGACTGATGGGAAGAGTGCGATGAGTGATGGGGTTGAGGCTGCTACCATCCAGAGCTTGAACAGGAAGAGGGCGCTCAAGAGGGATGGATGAGATCTTGAGGTTTCCTACTGTGCGGGGGCAGATCAGGTTCTGGGCGGCTCCAGAGTCAATGAGGGCCCATACCGTGTGGGTCCTGTTGTTAACGGTCACAAGGACCGGAAGACAGGAGCGAGGGGTTGAGTCGATGTCCCGTTTCTGGCCCCCTAGGACCCTCAATCTCACTAGGGGGCCTTGCCTTTTAACGGACAGTTCTCCCGAAAGTGTCCGGCTTGACCGCAATAGAAGCAGGCTCTCTCCCTGCGTCGACGTAGGCGTTCTTCCGGAGAGATACGGGTGCGGTCTACCTGCATGGGCTCTGGAGCAGGTGCAGGAGGGGAGGGTGAGCTGCACTCACTGAATGTGCGGCCCCTTCTCTGTTGCCTAAGACGAAGACGACTGTCGACGCGACCGGCCAAATCCGTTAATCCTTGGAAATCAGAAGGTAGTTCATTGGAAGCTAATTCGTCCTTCACGGAGTCTGCCAGGCCATTGACGAAGGCGTCACACAGCGCACGCTCATCCCAGCCACTGGAGGCCGCCAAAGTGCGAAACTCAATAGCGTAGTCATATGCGGAGCGAGATCCTTGTCGCAGATTGAGGATTTTAACAGCTGCCTCTCGCCCAGTGGAGGAACGGTCGAACACCCTCAGCATTTCTGAGGTGAAGGATCTAAAGTCCCCACAGCATGGGGCTTGAGTGTCCCAGAGGGCTGTGCCCCATTCACGGGCCCTTCCTGAGAGTAAGGTGATAATGTACGCCACCTTGGTGCGTTCAGTGGGAAAGGATGAAGCTTGTAACTCTAAAACCAGGGAACATTGGGACAAGAAGGATCGGCAGGTACCGGGATTGCCATCATAGGAGGGTGGGGCAGGTAGACGGGGTTCATGGTGTTGCACAGGGAATGAAGCTGCAGCTGGAGTGGGGGCTGGGGGTAGTGCTGGAGGAGCTGCCTGAAGGTGCTGAATTTGTGATGAAAGAGCAGCGAGAGAATCCGTGATGGTCGTGAGCGTTTGGTTGATGTTCTGGAGGTCTTGCTGGTGTGAGCCCAGCAGAGCACCCTGGTTCTGCAATGCTGTTCTGAGTCCGTTTAAATCTGCTGGATCCATCGTGGCCAGATTATTCTGTCAGGACGCGCAGAATAAAGAAGAGAGCAAGAGAGGCTGGATCCAAGTGCAGTTTATAGCGCCAAAGGGGGCGTGGCTCAGACGCGAACTTGAACGGGGAGTGTGTGGCACGCCGGCAGCCGAGTACTTCCGTGTTTCGGGGGAAATCCCAATGACGTAATACAGAGTTGACAAAAACAGGTCGAAAAGCCAGTAGAATCAGTCCGCGGAGCATGAATCAAAAAAGGAGCGAGCAGAGACGGTGTCGTGAGCCAGTGCGAGAGTTCAAAGCCAATGAGTCAGTCAGCGGGGCGAAAAAATCCGAAGGGGGAGCGAGCAGAGACGTAATCGTGAGCCGAAGCGAAAGGTCAAAACCAACAGGAAACAAACAGCGAACGAGATCCAAAACGATAGACTAGAATCAAAAAACCGAGAACAGGCGAGGTCGAAAACGGAGACAATTTGCACGAAAAAGAAACGCGAGAAAACTGGGCTCTGAAGGCACGCAATAATCTGGCAACGAGATCGCGCTCTGTGCTTCCTTAAATGCCGGGAGAAATTAGTTTGTGAATGAGATGCCGGTGTGTAAAGTGGGCGGGCGTGTGTAAGAGCATGACAGATGGACGGAAAACACAAGCATGTGAGGGAGAGACATGACAGCGTGGGAAAAAAGGAGAAAAGACGGCGATTAGTGATGGAAACGTGACATTACCACGAATAGTCCGTTAAGCCGCCATCTTCATCTCTGTAGTTTGGTAGCGTCAGTTCGGCGGGGGTGGAGGCGGGTTGTTAAAATCACGTGATTGCAACTCAGCGCAGCTGGCTTGTTTTAACGTGTTATTGAGAACGAAGCGCCATCTAGTGGTGGCACCAGGTAAATGAATAAATAGGGCTTGAATGGGCGTGTTTACTGTGAAATCTTGACACGCCTTTCGGCCAGAAAAGGGAGGGGGGATTACGGCGTGCAAAGGCCATTCACACGCCATTCACACTTCAGCCACACTGTCGCGGCTATTTGGCGTGGCTCCCACTGTAGTTGTCCTGAGATTTAACATTGTTACCAATAATAGGCTGAGGCATTCTCTGTCCATGCTCATAAGGAATCCCTCAATGTTTTTCAATTAGGGGACAGAAGCAGATCAGCCATGTTGTAGTTCAGGTGAAGAGGCGAGTTCACAGGAGGTCAATCTGAATGTTGATTATACAGTATATAACATATAATATGTGTGCGTGTATTATACATGTTGATTATACTAATATTTAGCATTATGAGGAGTGATAGGCTGAGGATGTAAGTGATTCATTAGTGTTTTTGGCAAAAGTTTTGAACTGACATTTCACTTTTTTGTCACGCTATTTCATCAGGTGGCAATGCTGTCCTAGTGCAGTCAGAGGGGAAGAGTTAGGGTCAAAGCCATTGTTCACCCCCAAAAAAACTTTACTCACTATTTACTCCTTAAGTGGTTCCAAACTTTAATGATTTTCTTTATTTTGTTGAATACAAAATAAGATATTGGGGAAAAAAGCTGAAAACATTGACTTCCGTAGCAGGAAAAACAAATACTATGTAAATCAATGATTACAGGTTTTCAGCATTCTACAAAATATCATCTTTAGTGTTTATCAGAAGAAAAAAAGAACAGCCTGGACAATATTGATGTCAAACAAATATGCCAGCAGTTTATTTTTGTTAACGAGAGGCGAAGGCATGTTTTTGTCTCCTTCATATAGGAGCAACAGGCATTGAGCTGTTGTGTGGTACTCTACCTAGTAGTTCATGTTTAGATGTAATCTACTTTTATATATATACAGATGATTGAGATGTTTCATTTGCACTAGGGCTCAATAAAGAATAGTTTTTATTTTATTAAAGACTATCTTTTTGTCAGTTATGAAACATTCCTTTAACTTTACACTATTCCTTAATTTAACTTAATGAATTGCATTTCGAGTGGATTAATATAAATCGAAGCATTGCTAGTATTAATGTAAAGTGATTTCGCACCATATTAAGAAAAACATGTATTCAGTGGACATAGTTGGGGTGGGAGGTTGGTAGGTGGATGGGGCAGGGGGTTGGGGGTTGGTGGGTGGAAAAGGGGATTAGGGGATGGGGTATTAGTTGGAGTCATAGGTAGCAAACCTACGCCCTTGTGTGTGTGTGTGTGTGTGTATGTGTGTGTGTATATGGAAATATAATTAATATTTTCGTGTTTAATTACAAAAAAAAAAAAAACATTTTAATGGTTAGTGATTGTTGCAGACATTTACACTATTTTTGAGAACTATTAAGTTCTCCTTCAACGTGTCATAGCCGATAACTGCCCCTTTGAAGCCTTTGAATGGTGTTAAAAATACTTGCAAAACAAGTATTGCAGCCATACATTGGAGGGAACTTCTGAGGTGGTCAGTGATTGATGGCATGGTCGGTCGGAGGGGGTTGTGATCACACCTATAGATCTTTTGTTCTAGGCTATCGGTCAAATATCTCTCCACTTGGAAGCAAAAACATGCAAGGGATTTCAGTATCTCGACGCACATACTAAGCTGTTTATAAAGTAGACACTGTTTGTTTTTTCATTTTGTAATCTTTCCCGTGTTTACCGTGTACTGTACAATGTATATTCATTTTTTAATGAATTACTGTAAATAAACTACACATTCCGTTGATTTACCAGAAATGACTTTTCTGTTTTTTGTGTGTGCTAAACTAAACTTCAGGGTCAAAGTAATAGCGATTTTATTTGAAAAGTATTATATATTTACAATGCTGATAAGTTCAAGCTTAGATTCATATATAAACTGCTTCAAAGTCTTTCCGTGACCGCTGAAATCCGACAGACGCAGGGCTCAAGGGAGGTGTGTCTGTGTGTGTGTGTGTGTGTGTGTGTGTGCGCGCGTGTGTATGTGTGTGTGTGCGCTGTAGCCTGTCCTATTTTCAGCGGATTTTTCCGCTACCGCAGATCAGTTTATCAACTTGTAATATATACATTTTAGGAATATATTAACATGTGCAGACATTTAAGGGTGCGCTGCCCTCTCTTGCCCCTGCGTAGAGCCTACACACACACACACACACACACACACACACACACACACACACACACACACACATCTATCTATCTATCTATCTATCTATTATATAAATACACATTTGGAATCTGCATCTACATTTTCTGTTATAAGTATAGAATTAGGTTCAGCTGAGACTCATGATCAATGGTGTTAGGGCACGTATGTAGTGATAATTAGTTTCAGCCAAATCATTAAAACTAACAATGGACTATAGCACTCTTGAGAGGGGATATGAAGGTGTTATTCATTTATTTATTCTCTACAAGGGTGCGAACAACAGTACAGACCAAACTATAACTTTCTCTTATACTACTATAAAAATTCTAAATATAAACAAACAAAATACAGCTTTTTTTCCTCAGAGGTAAACGGAAAAGTGAAGTTGTTCAGCTGTTTACTGTCACTGCAGCTTCTTCAAAGTCTTCCCACTCCGTGACCACTGAAATCCGACACGACACCACGTTAGGCTGCGTCTTGACTCATTTGTATACCGACGGTGATTGGCTGTTTCCCGAGGGCTCAGGGGAGTGTGTGTGTCTGTGTGTGTGTGTCTATGTGTGTGCGTGCGCGCGGGTACTTGTTCTACTGTTATAAAAACTCTAAATATAAACAAACAAAATACAGCTTTTTTTTCAGAGGTAAACGGAAAAGTGAAGATGTTCAGTGTCACTATGCAGATGTTACACTCAGTGGAGTTACCGAAATCATTGGTTTAGTCCTCATTGAGTTGCCACACATCATTTCCACATTTCACTCGCTTTTGTTCCTCTTATGTGAACATAAACAGTGAAACATTCCACAGGTTTATAATACACCGCGGCCAAGTGAACCACGTTCCCGTCGAACGAAACGAGGCATAATCGTGGTGTTTGCTTCGGTTATGACACACCATAGTTTATTACCTGCTGTGGTAGATCTGAATATTTATTCAAACACAATAATAAAGCTTTATATCCTCAGGAGGGCTCAGTACATTGTTTTAGCGATAGTTTCACGGAAGCGAGTTCAGAACTAATCTAACCAAACCAAATAGAATGAACGAACTAATGAAATTGATATATATGTAATTGATATACTGTATATACAGACGTATGTGTGTCATTTTAATTCAAATGAACATTTTAATGCTTTCTGATACACTTATCAACTTATCCACATACACTTATCAACACAAACTCTCCGTGCACGCACACACAATCTCTAAAAAATTTATATTAATAACATACATATACAAATAAACAAATGTAGGTGTAATAAAAGTAGTTGTGATGTCAGTACTCGCCCAGCAAACCAGCCTTTTGCAGCGGCTTAAAACGTATGAATTATCTTCAAATATACAAAAAAAAAGCGAAAAGACACTCGATTATTATGCATAGGTTATTTGTTTAATTCAAAAAGTTCATAAAAACACTTTAAAACGAGAGAAAAACTGTTAAAATCCTCGTTCGCCTTCTCAGCGTTAGGTAGCGAGTGACGTCATGATTTGAATCTGCGCGCCACCGGGGAAACATAGGGAAACTGACTTTCCCGGACCACCGGCTTTTAGATAAAGTCCTTCTATGCGCCATCTGGCGGATATTCAGTGAAGCACAACACATTTATTTTAAATTCCCGAATGTTGCCTCCGGCAAGTCGCGGCAAGCCGCGCGCTAAATTGCGGCATACCGCTGGAAAACACGCAGGGTTTTAAGGGCGACATCTGTAATCCTAGAAAATCACGGTATTAAGTACATGTTCATGTCATGTTATTGAGTAATGGGAAGTATGATGTCCTGGAGGTCGAGTCTTTTACTCCTATTTCTAGTAAAGAGTGGAAGGAGAGGTTTGGCCGATTCTCCACTAGAGGGCGAATCCATGGGTCGGTCATTGATAAAAGTCCAGTGATTTAATTTAATCATCAGTTAGTATAAGGAAGACTGACTCATGGAGTCGCACTCTAGATTAACCAATTAGTGTGCGACTTATAAGTCCCAGAGGGGGGATATATGGGAGAAATTTTTATTTGATTTCATTTGATTTTACTTACTTTTGGGGGTTAGAAGATACGTTATCAGTATATAATCGGGGATCTGCGTGCAAGCTGAAACATAGGCTTCTTTGTGTGCTCTTGCATATAGGAATCTTGAGCTTTACATTGGGCTAAAAACGGCCCTTTAATGGGAAACAGATGTTGGAGGGAGGTGGGGCAGGCACTGCATATGTACTGGAAGAAACAACGAGAAAATTCAGTTGTGTCCATGGTTCAGCTCCGGCCTTGTTGTTTGAAAGGTCATAATCTTCTGTAAGCAAAGCCTGACTCTGAGTATTTTTCCACAACACTTGACAGCGCAGGGGTTGATAATCTTGGTTATGGTGAAGCGGCTGACGTAACGAGGGGAAAGCTTGCGAGAGAGTGTCTTTAGAGGAAGGTGGAGAGCATGACTCTCTGCCCTATCCTGTACTTGGGGGCCTGAGAGCATCTGCGATCTGCTTGTCTTTTGTAGGCTCTGATTTGTCGTTGCAGCGTTCTCCTGGCTTGAGACCAGGTCCTCCTGCAACGGCGGATGAAGGCTTGGACAGAAGGGACGCTGACCTCCTCCTCCTGAGATGGGAACAAGGCTGGCTGGTAACCGAGGCAGCACTTGAAAGGAGACAGGCCAATTGATGACGAGACCTGAGAGTTGTGGGCGTGCTCCATGAAGTAGCATCCCGGGAGGTCATGCATCTCAGGGCGACCTCGAAGGACTGGTTCCTCCTCTCAGTCTGACCGTTTGATTGGGGATGAAACCCTGACGACAGTCTGGGAGTGGCCCCGATCAATTTGCAAAAGCTCTTCCAGAAATTGGGAGGTAAACTGTGGGCCCCGATCTGAGACAACGTCTCTTGGGAGGCCATGGAGCATGAAGATGTGGTTGACCATGAGTTCGGCGGTCTCCTTGGCAGAGGGCAGTCGTGGCAGGGTAACGAAATGGGCGGCCTTCGAAAACCACCACTTTCATGATGCAGATGTGGTCATTAGACGCGGGTAGCCCCATGACGAAGGCCTGAGGGGGCCCGCCGGGGCTGTGTTGGTGTGTTTGGATCTTACACAAACGTCACATGCCGCAACAAAGCTGGAGACATCGTCCTTAATTGTGGGCCACCAAAATCGCTGCTGGGTTCGCACCAAGGTGCGGGTTACGCCAGGGTGACAAGAGAGTTTAGAGCTGTGGGCCCACTCCAGGACCTGGGGACGCAGGGAGAGAGGGACAAAGAGGCGTTTCGTGGGAACGTTGCTAGGCCCAGGCTTGTGGGTCAGGGCTTGCATGACCTTGGTCTCAATATCGAGTTCTGCGGCGGCGGGCAAGTAGGTAGGAGGCAAGATTGTGTCGTTGGCGCGTATGTTGTGAGTCGCGGAAAACTGTCTTGAGAGGGCGTGTGGCTTGGCGTTCTTGGATCCTGGGCGGTAGGAGAGGGTGAAATTGAACCTACTAAAGAACAGGGCCTCTTGCCTGAGGCGTTCCAGGCAAGAAAAAGTAGTTGGTCTAACCGGATGTTTATATAACAGCCGACCCCTATGTCAGCCGACCTAATGTCACCTGACATTGTTGGTATTAGGTCTCGAGGATAGGCGGAAGAATGGCGTCATTCAGAATGAGACCATGGTGACGGTCAACGTTCGGTCTCATAGATCCATAGTAATGGACATAACTTAGGTTCAGTGCCATAGCAACCGTGGACGCCGGTTGATGATATGGTATGTTAGCGACAGAAGCGTATTTCACATGTTTGTCATAAACATTTGCAAATACCATATCCATTTCAATTGTTTTACCAAATGAATTAACAAGTTATTTAAAAATGAACAGCGGTTCTATAAAACACGGCGGAACTGACACCACAACGACGCTTTTTTAATTCAAAACACAACGGATGTTTCTTTAAACTTGACGTGACGAAAGCCATATAAAACTTACTCCAGAAAACAAAACATTTTAGACAACACAGTTAGAATTAATTACGGTCAACAAAACTTATTTAGAAAACATAACATGAATTAAACTTTATTTTAACCAAATCTCATGTGAACAAAATCTTCACTGACTGAGTAAAAAATCTGAAAGAGCAAAATACGCACTTACCGGACTGAGCCCCCAAATTGTTAGGTTTAAATGACATAAGAAGTGTATCCGAGCTAAGTTTAAAGCTAACAGAATAAGAGTTATTTCTAGTTGTGTCCTCTCCTCCTTGATACACTTACCGGTCTGGGCCCAATCGACCAGGAGAGAAAAACACACACACACATGCATGATGTCTGAAGATCTTTGTTTATTCTCAGCGAAGGGAGCACATTTAAATGGTGCTACGTCCTGAACATCAAAAGAACCAGTCATTAACATGTCAGTCATAGAGGGATGCGGAAACAGACAGAAGAGAGGAAATACATTTGCATTCTCCTGATTAAACAAAAGGGTTCTAGCGGACAAGAGCCATTTGGATATATACTTGTCTGGGTACAAGATATACTGTAGAAGGTGTTACCACAGAAGGCATAAGGAAGCACAGTGAGGGGTCTGTGCTCAGAGCACAGGAATCTTCTTATTAGATTACAATGTCTTACAATATTATAAAACCTTACAATAAATTTAAAAAATAAATACATGGAACCGATTTTATAAGAGTTAAATTTTTTACAAAGGCATAACTATATATTAACAGAAATGAGACTGTAAAATTACACATACAACAAACCCAATATGCTGTATGTGTAAAAAGATGGATGGAAGATTATGGCATTTGTGTTTTTACTGTGAAAAGCTAACGACTTCACTGATGAACTGAAAGAAATCATAGAAAAAATGCTCAACGAGGACCAAAAAACTTTTCAGTTTTATTCCTCATATTTTTTTTAATAATTAGAAACTGCATTATTATTGTTCGAATAGTCCTCTCTTCAAACCAGCTTTCGCTTACGTCCATACCAGTCTGACAGCGCCCGATCTCATCTGGTCTCGGAAGCTACTGTAGGCAGGCTTGGGGCTGGTCAGTATCTGGATGGGAGACTGCCTGGGAATACCAGGTTCTGTAATATTTCCAGGTTTATTCCATATATAGTGTTTATTTTAATAATTAAAAACTGCCTTATTATTGCTCAAATAAGCCTCCCTTCAAACCAGCTTTCGCTTATATCCATACCAGTCTGAGAGCGCCCAATCTCTGATCTCGGAAGCAAAGCAGGCTTGGGCCTCATTACTACCTGGATGGGAGACTGCCTGGGAATACCAGGTGCTGTAAGCTTTTCAGTTTTATCTAGTGTTTTTTTGTTGTTGTTGTTTTTAAACTGCATTGATATTGTTCAAATAGGCCTCCCTTTAAATCAGCTTTCATGTGGGGCCATACCAGTCTGAGCATGCCAAATCTTGTCTGATCTCGGATGCTAAGCAGGCTTGTGCTTGTTAGTACTTGGATGGGAGACTGCCTGGGAATACCAGGCACTGTAAGTTTTTCAGTTTTCTTCCTCATATAGTTTTTGTTTCTCTTTGTTTTTTTTACAAAGGGGGAGAAAGGCAAGGAACAGCCGCGGCTGTTGATGGCGCGGCTGCTTGGTCGCACGCCGCGGAGGCCCCGGCGCCACCTCATCCCCCCTCCCCCCCTCCTTCTGATGTTTTTCTTTCTCTACCAGAAAAATGGAATGGCACGGACGGGAAATGCAGTGTGTTTTTGACAGCGCTTGAGTTGGTGTTTGAGTTCAATTCCACCAGGTACTCCACCGACCGGCTACGCCGGTCGCACTACTCGTCGCACTACTACTACTACTATGCACTACTCGTTTTGTTGCTAACGGGGCAGGCAGCAGAGTGGGACACGGCAGTTATCCGCGCTGATACGGATACCTCCCACTTATACAACAAATTCACCCGTCAGCTCAAACTCACTTTTGAACACCCTGCGGGCGAGGTGGAGACCGACTCAAAGCTCTATCACCTGCGGCAGGGAGGATTGTCCGTGAGTCGCTATACTGCTGAATTTCGCACGCTCGCCGTCCAGACCACCTGGGGAGATGCAACGCTCCGGACATCCTACTACGAGGGGTTGGCTTCCAGGATAAAGGATGAACTAGCCGGGCGAGAGCTCCCCGCTACACTGGAGGGGCTAATCCAACTGGCCCTGCGGATCGACCAACGCCTCCTCTCTCGCCCGAAGCCAGCTCCTAGAACCCTGCCTGCATCTACCTTCACTTTCAACCCCCCACGACCATCTACATCCACCACCTACGCCACACCTGGACATGTCGGTTCTCCACTTCCTGCCGTGGTTGACACAGGAGCCGGGGAACCCATGCAACTAGGACACGCCTCCCTGACCATATCGGAACGCGCACGCCGATTCAAAGAAGGTTTGTGCACCTATTGTGGTTCCGCGGACCATCACCGGGCGATATGTCCACTACGCCCGGGAAACGCCCAGCCCCGGTGAACGGAGGGAGAGATTCACCCTCTTCAGATCTCCACCACCATCGACAATCCTAACGCACGTCTTACAGTTCAGGTATCCCTCCAAATTGGCCACAAACGAGTTCGAAGTACCGCATTCATCGACTCCGGGGCAGCGGGTAACTTCATTGACTCATCTTATGCCAAAAAATTTGGGGTAAAAATTGAGACGTTATCCCAGCCCATTCGGATCACATCAGTTGACGGTCGCCCCCTTTCATCTAGCCCTATCACTGCCCAAACCCAACTCATCACCTTATTCATCGACCAACACAGAGAACAACTCCGGTTTCACCTCACCTCCGTATCATCGCCACCCATCATTCTGGGCTACCCATGGCTCATCCAACACGACCCTCTCATCTCCTGGACTCAGAACAGGATTATACAGTGGGGCGAACTTTGCCTGAGGGCTTTGGCTGGCACGTGCTCTAGGGAGTCCGAGGCCCCCGACGTCGACACCAACGCCATCTCCACCATGTACCGAGACCTGGCTGAGGTCTTCTGTAGAAGATGCGCCACACACCTTCCACCACATCGCCCCTATGACCTTGCAATCGACTTCCAGCCGGGTTCTATACCGCCCCGCGGCCACCTCTACTCTCTCTCCACCACCGAGACGCAGGCGATGGAAGACTATGTGACAAATGCCCTTCGCCAAGGTACCATGCGGCCCTCCTCATCACCTGCTGCCACGGGGTTCTTCTTCGTGAAGAAAAAAGGAGGAGAACTTCTGCCATGTGTCGACTATCGGGGGCTCAATAACATCACCATAAAGAACCGACATCCGTTGCCTCTTACCAACTCTGCCCTGGATGCCCTCTCTGACGCTAGCATTTTCACAAAGTTGTGAGCGGAGTTTTGAGTAGGAGCGCCTACAACTTGGTGCGCATCAGAGAGGGCGATGAGTGGAAGACGGCCTTCATCACACCCACGGGACACTATGAAAGCCTGGTAATACCCTTTGGCCTTTGCAATGAACCCGCCGCTTTCCAACATTTCATTAATGACGTTCTCCGGGACATGTTAGGGCGGTGGGCATTTGCATACCTGGACGACATCTTAATTTACTCACGAACTCTTGAAGAACACACCCAGCACGTCAGAGCTGTTTTAAAGAGATTACACGCCCACCAACTGTACTGTAAGTTGGAGAAGTGCGCTTTTCACGAGCGCTCCACCACGTTCCTGGGTTTTGTCATCTCGCTCCAGGGTGTGGCCATGGACCCGCAGAAACTCGAAGTTGTGCGTCATTGGCCCCTACCCAAGACCCTTAAGCAACTTCAACGGTTTCTCGGGTTTGCGAACTTCTATCATCGCTTTATCCGGGACTACAGTACGGTTGCTGCCCCCCTAACCACTCTGACCCGAACCTCACCTTCACCCTTCACTTTAGACTCTGCCGCCATCTCTGCCTTCCAAAGGCTTTGTCAACGTTTCACTACCGCCCCAATTCTTCTTCACCCAGATTCAAGCCAACCATTCGTTGTGGAGGTGGACGCCTCAGATGTGGGCGCTGGGGCTGTTCTCTCCCAGCGAGGTCCAGACCAAAAACTACACCCCTGTAGTTTTTTCTCCAAAAAATTTGACACCACTCAGCAGCGATACGGGGTAGGGGACTGCGAGCTGCTGGCCATAAAGTGGGCTTTGGAGGAATGGCGTCACTGGCTCCAGGGCACCAGAGAGCCATTCATCGTCTGGACCGATCATCAAAATCTCATCACTATCCGCAACTTAAAACAGCTGAACCTGAGGCAGGCGCGATCGGCACTATTTTTTGAACATTAGAATTTCCATCTGTCATACCGCCCGGGTTCGAAAAACACCAAGGCTGACGCCCTCTCCCGCCAGCATGAAGAGGATGTCACCCAGGCGGAGCCCGTGCCTGTCCTCCCATCATCCAAAATCATCGCACCTCTCCGCTGGGACCTGGAAACAAGGGTCCGCCAGGCACAGGTCACGGAGAACGAACCGGCAGGTGCGCCGCCTGGACGTCTCTACGTGCCTCCCCCCCTGAGACAGGAAGTCATCCAGTGGAGCCACACCTCACTCCTCTCCGGACACCCAGGTAGCAGGCGTACAACCCAGTTCATCCGGCGCGCTTTTTGGTGGCCCGCCACGACCCGGGACATCGAGGAATACGTCCAGGCGTGCCCAGTGTGTGCCAGGGCAAAGGACACCAACCAGCCGACACCGGGGGAACTTCAACCACTTCCGATCCCCCATCGGCCCTGGTCGCACATTGCCGTCGATTTCATCACGGGCCTGCCGGAATCCGAAGGGAAAAATACCATCTTAACCATCGTCGATCGTTTCTCCAAAGCCGTGCACCTGGTGGCCCTAACCGGACTCCCATCAGCCAAGGACACCGTAGAACTGATATTAGAGCACGTAGTCCGCCTGCATGGGTTCCCCAAAGACATCGTCTCGGACAGGGGGCCACAGTTCACTGCCCGGTTCTGGAAGGCCTTCTGCCGTCTGATCCATTCCACCTGCAGCCTATCTTCTGGGTACCATCCCCAGACCAATGGTCAGACGGAGCGGACCAACCAACAACTGGAGCGCTATCTAACATGTTTTGTGGCGGATAGTCAGCGCTCCTGGGCTCGCTACCTCCTATGGGCTGAGTTGTCCCACAACCTACACGTCTCGTCTGCAACCAATCTCAGTCCGTTCGAGGTATGCCACGGTTTCCAACCTCCGATGTTCGAACACCAAGAACCGGAGGTTGATGTACCATCAGCCCAACAGTTGGTCCGCAGGTGTCTGCGGCTCTGGACATTGGCGAACCAAGCCATCTGACGAGCCAACACACGCTACTCTGCTCAACATCGCCGTCGACACCCTCCAGGACGTTTGTATAACGTAGGTGACAAGGTATAGCTGTCCACAAAGAATCTCCATCTACACACCGAATCCAAAAAACTGTCACCCAGATTCATCGGACCATATCGCATCCATCTCAGAATCAACCCTGTCACCTACCGGCTCCAGCTGCCTGCGGCGATCCGAATCCACCCCGTATTCCACACATCCCAACTAAAACCCTTCATCACTTCACCCATGATTTTAAAAAAATAATAAATTTAAGTTTCCATTATTTCTTATGGGAAAATTGGGTTTGATTTACGAGTGTTTTGAAATACCTGCTCGGTCTTAGTGCATGTGTACTGTTTACTACAACACTGTGACCATGTGTGTGCATGTAAAGAATCTTTTATTTTGTGTTTGTGTGTGTGTGTGTGTGTGCTCATGAAAGTCGTCATAAAGTAAGAAAGTCATGTAAAGCAAATGCAAGTGTCATTAGAGCGGTTAAAGATCCATTTTCTCTCTCTCTTTCTCAGCCTGTACAGATTCCATTATGTGAGTGTGTGCGAGTCATTAGACAACCGTCACACACACACACACACACACACACACACACACACACACACACACACACACACACACAATTCTTTTCAAAGTGCAGGTTAATTAATTTTATTTTTACTTTACAGCAGTGATTCCTTTAGTGTGCGCGCACTTGAGGGTCATTAGAGAGATTTTTTCTTTATTTTCCCGATAAATGTTTCCATTAGTGTGTGTGTGTGTGTGTGTGTGTGTGTGTGTGAAAGTCGTCCCACACAGTAGTCCTCCAAATCTCAAATAAGTGAGGAGGAAGGGTTAAATCAAATTCAATTTTTTTTATTAGCTTCACACACATGCATACACAGCGCGTGCATGACAAACACTAACGGAAATACTTATCTGTCGGGATTACTTTTTTTTGTCTAAGGTAAAGTGCAGGTTAATTTGTATTATTTTTACTTCTAAATGTAGAATATTTATTGAAACAAAGACTGATTGTCATGCTTTCAGTGCCTTCGCGCTGATCAAAGACCCTTGACATTTCCTTTCCCACGCTGTCAGGTACCCATCACGTGACCATGTTTTCCCACGCTGTCATCGCCCCTCCCGGACCGCCCCGCCGGCACACCGGTTTCCTCATCCAGCGCTGATTTCTTTCGGCTTATAAGGAGGCGCAGCGCGCAAGCTCGCCGCTGGATTATTGTGTGTGTTTTTGCCACTGTTTTCTCGCGTCTCAGTCCATGATTTTTTCCACGTTGCTGACCTTGTTTTGTTTCTCATCTCTTCCCCTTGCCTCACGTTTTGGATTTGTCACTACATTCGGATTTAACGGCTCTTGACCTAACGCGCGCTCTCTCGACTACGGCTTATCTTCACGTTTCGGCACAGACGCCACGCTGACGGATTTCACGGCTCTCGACCCAACGCACCTCTCCTCGACTTCGACTCAGCTCCACACTCACGGCGCGTCTCCCGCCCCCGCGGATTTCCCAGTGCGACACGCCCACTCTCATTCATTCAAGCACAGTCAACGCCTCGTGCCTGCACCTGCATCTGGATTCACCTCCGCGAACTGACGAACATCGTAGCCCCCTGACAGAATAATCCAGCCATACCATGGATCCAGCAGGATTAGACAGGATGAGACAGGCGTTGGAGAATCAAGGCGTTCTCCTTGGTAAACACCAGGAGGAGTTGGTCACCACCAGACAGACGCTCGCTGGCGTCACCGCCCAAATGTAGCGCCTCCAGATGCCCACGGCACGGCCCACTCTCATGGACCTCCCGCGGGAGCCACGCCTGCCAGCCCCTCCCACTTACGGCGGAGGACCAGGTACATGTAGATCCTTCCTGTCCAAATGTTCTCTGATTTTTGAGCTTCAGGCCTCCACCTTCTCTTCTGAAAGATCCAGGGTAGCCTACATCATCATCCTTCTCACGGGTAGGGCCCGCGAGTGGGGCATGGCTCTCTGGGATGCACATGACCCATGTTGCGACAGTTTTGCGGATTTTTCTGGAGAGATGAAGAGGGTCTTTGACCGGTCTCACGTCGGCAGAGAGGCCGGAACCAAGTTACGACGCCTCCGCCAGGGGTCACGTTCCGCTTATGATCATGCCATCGAGTTTCGGACCTTAGCTGCCTCCAGTGGATGGAATACTAGAGCCTTGGCCGACGGAGCCACTCAAGGGGCTGTCGGAGGCACTCAAGGACGAGTTAGTTCCCCGCGAACTCCCTTCGGACCTCCACGAACTTATGGATCTCGCTGGGATGATCGACTCGCGTCTTCGTTTGAGGCACCCTTTCCGGAGGTCACCCCACCCTCCCCCTCCTCGCACGCAGAGTAATCAGGAGGACCCTATGCAGCTGGGCAGAACCCGCATCTCCGATGAGGAGAGACACCGCCGCCGCCTGGAGAGAGCTTGCTTCTACTGCGGGGACTCAGGCCACATGCTGAAGGACTGCCCACTAAAAGGGAGGCACCCTCTACTCAGATTGGGAGCCCTAGAGGGCGCTCCTCCCGATAAACTCCCGGAACCCCGCCCACTGCTCTCTGTAATACTAGTTATCAACGGCCGACCTCACCCCATCCAGGCGCTCATTGACTCCGGTTCCGATCGGAACCTCATCAGCTCCGCTACAGCCAAAGCGCTGCAGGTCCCCTGCACTCCGCTGGACCATCCACTGTCCGTCCAAGCCCTAGATGGAAGACCCCTTCCACCAATCACTCACAGAACCCTTCCACTCACTCTGAGAACATCTGGGAATCACTCTGAGAGGATCTGCCTCCTCGTCATCCGTAAGTCTCACGCCGCCCTCGTCCTCGGCCTTCCATGGCTAGCGCTTCACGGCCCCCAGATTGACTGGGTCAAACATGTGATCACGGGTTGGAGCCCCTCTTGTGCCACGTCATGCCTTCACTCTGCACTCCCTACACCCCCAACTACAGCCAAGACTGAATAAACCCCGGACATCTCTAATGTCCCCACTTATTATCACGATCTCCAGCAGGTTTTCAGCAAAACCCGAGCCATGTCGCTTCCTCCTCATCGCCCATACGACTGTTCCATTGACCTTCTCCCAGGCACCTCCCACCCAAAGGCCGACTGTACTCCTTGTCTCGCCAAGAGAGAGAATCCATGAACACCTACATCACAGAGGCCCTTGCCGCCGGAATCATCCACCCATCCTCCTCCCCTGCCGGGGCAGGTTTCTTCTTCATGAAGAAGAAAGACGGGTCCCTTCGCCCATGTATCGATTACAGGGGCCTCAACGAAATCACCGTCAGGAACCGCTACCCACTTCCACTCATGGCGACCGCCTTCGAACTACTCCAGGGGGCCGACACGTTCACAAAACTCGACCTGCGAAACGCTTATTCAATTCAATTCAGTTTTATTTGTATAGCGCTTTTAACAATTGACATTGTCTCAAAACAGCTTTACACAATCAAAAGAATTATTTAAGTTTGTATGGAATGTGAATGTGTATGAAGGCTTATCACCTTGTCTGCATTCGCGAGGGAGATGAGTGGAAGACAGCCTTTAACACCTCTACGGGACATTACGAATATCTGGTGGTCCCTTTTGGTCTCACCAACGCCCCCGCTGTCTTCCAATCCCTCATTAATGATGCCCTCCGCGACTTCCTCAATTCATTTGTTTTCGTTTACCTGGATGACATTTTAATTTTCTCTCAAGGATTGGAGGAACACCGTCACCATGTTCGTCAGGTTCTCCAGAGGCTCTTGGAGAACAAACTCTATGTCAAGGCGGAGAAGTGTCAGTTTCACACATCCTCCACCACCTTCCTGGGATTGGTCGTCTCCCTGTCTATGCTGGAGATGGAACCAGCCAAAGTCCAGGCTGTCTCTAGCTGGCCCTTACCAGCCTCGCGGCGAGACCTCCAACGGTTTCTGGGGTTTGTCAACTTTTACCGACACTTCATACGAGGGTACAGCTCCGTTGCCGCCCCCCTGACCTCGCTAACCTCCGCCAAGACCCGGTTCTGCTGGAATAAGGAAGCCGACCAAGCCTTCAATAATCTTAAGAAAAGATTCACCTCTGCCCCCATCCTCACTATTCCTGATCCATCTCAGCAGTTTGTGGTGGAGGCCGACGCCTCCAATACCGGGGTGGGTGGCATCCTCTCTCAAAGTTCCACCCAGGACAACAAGATGCACCCATGCGCATTCTACTCTCGTCGCCTAACCCCAGCTGAGAGAAACTATGACGTGGGAGACTGAGAACTCTTGGCCATCAAGCTAGCCCTGGAGGAGTGGAGACACTGGCTAGAGGGGACTGAGCTTCCATTTCTAGTGTGGACCGACCATAGAAACCTGGAGTATCTGCGCACTGCCAAAAGACTCAATGCTCGTCAGGCCAGGTCATTATTCTTCTCCAGGTTTAACTTTACCCTGTCCTACCGGCCAGGCTCAAGGAATTCTAAGCCGGACGCCCTCTCCCGCCAGTTTCCCCCCCCCCCCCCCCCAGGAGCCTACGTTGTATGACACTATCCTCCCGTCCCACTGCCTCGTCGCCGCCATGGAACTGGACATAGAAAGCAAGGTTCGGCAGGCCCTGGCCCAGGAGGCCGGACCTAGCGAAGTTCCACCTAACCGTCTCTTCGTTCCCCTTCGCCTACGCTCACAAGTTCTGGAATGGGGCCACGGATCCAAGCTATCTTGTCACCCAGGCGCTGCCCGAACTCGCTTCGTCGTCCAGCAACGATTCTGGTGGCCCACGTTGGCGGACACATCCAGATTCGTGGCGGCTTGCGACATCTGCACCCGTTGTAAGAATGACAATCGACCAACTGCTGGTCTTCTCAGACCCCTACCGGTTCCTCAACGCCCTTGGTCCCATATCGCGGTTGACTTTGTCACCGGCCTGCCCTCGTCCGACGGCAATAATTGCATCATGGCCATCGTCGACCGCTTTTCTAAATCAGTGCACCTGGTGCCCCTTCCTTAGCTGCCATCTGCCAAGGAGACCGCAGAACTACTCATTCTCCATGTACAGATGTCGCCATTAAAAACGCGCGTTTCGAGAAAAGGGATCCCGTGACTTGCCGCGGCTTTGCGCGGCTGCGTGCGGGAAGCTGTGAACATGCCCTTCATTACCTGTAGGGGGCAGTCGTGTTTCAGTCTGAAGTATTGTGTGTCTACTGAAGCCGAAAATGTGTGCAAATTAAACTGCGCATGCGTGTTTGGAGACGCTGTGCCCGCGCTGTGTATCAGTCGGTTGGGAATCATCACGGAGGTTACAACACGGCGTGGCTGGAGCTGGAGTTTGTCGTGTTCGAGGTAAGTTTAGCTTTCTTTTTTGGATGTGATTCTCGCTTTCATGACTCCCAATTAATGTTCATCTTAATCTCAGGACGTACAATTAGCAATATTTCAGTTTTTAATAGTGTGGAGATTCACAAAACACATGGGTCCCCATGGGTCCTGTAGTAAATAAATAAATAAATAAAATAATAACGAACCGAGCGCGGATTAATAAACCGAGATGTGTGTTTCTTACCCCCCACACCTCGTGAAAACGGTGTGTTCAGACAAAGCCTCGCCAGTTAGATGCCATTTCTGAACAAACTGAGTCGTGTGTGTTAAAGCATTAAATGGTAAAAGAGCACTAGCAATAAACGTTTTTGTCTGAATCCGAATTTTATTAATAAGTTACAAGTTAAATTTCAACTGTAAAGAACCTGTACATATGTTCATACAGTATTGACAGCAGCTCTAATTTGTCTAAATCGCATTGCAGACAATAAAAATAAGTCGAGTCATCCTGTGACCCTGCATGCTTAATCTTTCCACACATGATTCTTGCTTCTCACTTTTTCCTTAATTTCCGGTTCGGTTCTGGTTTCGGTCTGTTCTCATGAGTTGTGAAGCGAGAGGAACAAAGTATAAATATTGTTCATTTGCTAAATTAAGTATCATGAATTTTAATTGAATATCTATCTCTATTTTTTTCACAGCAGTTTGTGACTGAAAGTGTGTCTGCATCTGACTTCAGGAGTTTCCTGACCAACGTATCTAACGGTCATATTTAAAAATCATAAAGTACAAAACGTTCACAAAACACCGTTTTCGTGTAAAAACCTGAACCTACGGAGCCCCCCAGGGGTCCTGTGGTAAATAAATAAATAAATAACGAACCGAGCACGCGGATTAATACACCGAGATGTGTATTTCTTACCCCCCACACCTCGTGAAAACGGCGTGTTCAGACAAAGGCTCGCCAGTTAGATGCCATTTCTGAACAAACTGAGTCGTGTGTGTTAAAGCATTAAATGGTAAAAGAGCACTAGCAATAAATGTTTTTTTTCTGAAGCCGAACTTTATTAATGAGTTACGAGTAAAGAACCTGTACATATGTTCATACAGTATTGACAGCAGCTCTAATTTGTCTAAATCGCATTGCAGACAATAAAAATAAGTCGAGTCATCCTGTGACCCTGCATGCTTAATCTTTCCACACATGATTCTTGCTTCTCACTTTTTCCTTAATCCCTCGCTGATCTATCTTGTATTTTTCTAACGGTGTCAGAAACTTTGTGTTAGTAGCACTGCTTGACATGCTTGATGCCTTCCTCTTTTGTAATTTGCTTTGGATAAAGGCAAACTTACAAAAGATGAAGAAATGCCTAAATGTAGTTGTACGAATAAAAGATTATGTAATGATACAATGTAAATATTTTCACAGAAACAAAGTGTAAAGATGAGACATGAATCTGAAGAGGATCTCTGATGATTGCCTGGTAAAGCATTGTTTTCTTATTAATTATACAATTTATTAATACCTTGAATATACTGTTTGTTGTATTGGACAGAAGCATATAAATGGAAATGAATATATGAATGAGAGTAATTATTGAACGAATTTTCATGTTTGGACTAACCCTTTAAATACAAACTCAGCATTCATCATAGGATTTCCTGACACTGTAAAGGTGCAGAGTAATCTATGGAGTGTAGCCATCTCATGCCATGTTTTACAATGTTTTAGTGATGCAAGATTATTGCTAAAGCAATTTAACCCAAGTTTAACAATCTGAAGTATATGAAGTGATGGTCATTTTTTATTATCAATTATTTTTATTTTTTTCCTCTGTGAAATGAAGTCAGCACAGGTTGAAGCAATTCAGATTTTTTTTTTTGTTTGTTTCTCAAAATAAATTATTTATTTTCTTGTACATTTTATGCAGGGGGACAGACGAAGTGATGCCAGTATGCTTAAAATCCTTGTCGTCTGTGCTGTTGAAGGGGAAGAACCGGTTGGTGTATCCATAATCCTTGAAGGAGAGGAAATTTTGCAAGAATGTGGCAATAGCTCCGAGCACTGCGCTACACATTTGAGCTATTTTCAGAAAGTTCTTCTAGAACTTGATGGGATTAAGCTATCACCAAAAGTGCAAGCTTTAAAGATGAAGTTATCTTAAAACATTTGATTTGGCTTGACTACAAGTCTTTACATGTTGTGTTTACATGTTCAGCTTAATGTTTTAATGCGTTATGGTTTCAATGGCATACTTTTAAGTGCACTAGTCCAGAGTGCTGATTTGAATGTTGCAACTTCACTGCTTCCGAGGGCTATTAAGTTTTAACGTTTATTCTACAGTTTGTTTAATGTATTTTCTGCTGTATTTTATTTCTACTGTAAATGAATGCTGTATTTTATTTATTATTATTTTACACAATTTTGTTTAAAACAAGTATTTCAGGCCCTGGTGCCGTGCAGTTTTTTCTATGGATGCAAAATTTTGCTGAATGCACTTTTATTAAAAAGACAACTTGGATCTAGACTGTGAATGTCACAAATATTTGGTAATGTTGGTGAATGAACTGTTTAATTATATTTTAGTTGTGTGATTTATGAAAGATATAGATGAAATAATTACTTAAGTTTCTTTCCAAATCATGAATTAGCAATGTTTACATTATTATAGGGAGTAATATAAATTGATAAAACCAAGTTAAGGGAAAATCTCACAAAACAAAATGATAGTAATTTCATAAAATTAAGGTTCCTGCTGATACAATAATGAATTAACTTTACTTGATTATTTTAAATGAATCTAATTTGTGCATTAAATATAATTATGTAACTTTTACTTGATTTCTTTTATTGTTAATTTAATTAAGTAAATTTTACCTGACAATTACGGGTGAGTTTTACTTAGGCTGAATCACAATTCTATTTTCTTCCCCTTGTCCCTTGAAACGAAGTGGAAAGGGGAAGGGTATAAATATTTCCCCTAAGAAATGGGACAGCACTGTTATACGTCATCATACGTTGTCGCTGGTTCCTAATGTTACGTCAGAGGACATGCGCCGATGTTTATCACACATTCCAATAAGAGAGATTACTCACTCCCAAAGGTTTTTTGCGCCGTATTTCGATTTTTAAAAAAGTTGCTCATTTTCACCACGAACACGGATGAGTTTTCGGGTTTCCTCAGCCGTCCATATACAGAATATAAATTACAAAACTGTGGTCACGTTGCAATAAGTAAGAATAGTGTAAGCACCGTTCATTTACATGTACACATATGGCTGTAAGCAAAACAAACAATGCGTTATCAAATGCTCGGCAAACTGCCGTGCTACTGAACTTTCATATTTGTTTGTAGCATGCAGTAAAGTGTATGTGACATAAAAATATATATTTGTAATATTGTGCAATATGTGCTATCCGCTAGCAAACTTTAGCGATTTTTTTTGCAAACGTTTCTTTACAGAACATCAGCATAAACACAAACACAAGACTAAAGGTAATATACATATAATGAAAACTTGTCATAAAAATCTTTATTAATGGCAAAAATGACTTAACATTTATGGGTCTGCTTGCTCGAGTGAGCAGCCATGTTGAAAACTTCGCTTAGCCCTTCGTTTGAAGTGAGGTCCTGAAAAATCTTCGTTTGGAGGGCTATCTGGCCCTTCCCCCTCCCCCTACACCTCCAACCAAAAGAGAAATGAGACACCACTACCCCTGCACGTGAACGCGCCAAATGGAAGGGTAGGGGGAAGGGGTAGAAATGGGATTCAGCCTTAATATTGGAGCAATAAAATTTACTTAAAATCTATGTGTCCAAATTGTTATGAGGATTTTATCAAGTAAATCTTACAAGTTCTTTTTTTCAGTGCATGGGTGAACACGATGTTTTAAGAATTTAATTTTATATATAGATTTATTTATTGTGTGTGTGTGTGTGTGTGTGTGTGTGTGTGTGTGTGTGTGTGTGTGTGTGTGTGTGTGAGACCGGTACAACTCAAACGTCCTATTCCATTGTCACTCATACTGCCGTAGTTTTTAGAGCCCTAAAAAAGCATTCGCTAGTAAGTAAGTAAATAAAAGACAAATGAATAAATAGTTTTAAATTATATATATACAGGGGCGTAGATTTAGGGTGGACGGAGGGGATGTGTCCCCACCAATATCCTCTGACCATTGAAATGTCCCCACCAATAATTTAATCCACTTTTTTTTTATCGTTCTGTCAACATTAACCTAGACACGCAGAAAGGGATAAATCACGTTCTCTCCTTGAGTCCTCCCGCCCCCAAAACACATATGAACATTTTGATTGGCTGTGCCTTTCCCTGCCATCATGTGATAGACTATGGCTGCGTTCAGACACAAGCAGCGCCAAATGCAGTGGACTCACATTCATTACAGCAGGCCAGGATATAGTCTGTGAATACGGACTTAAAACTAGCAGCAGATTAAACAGCTAAATGTAAAAGTATAAATATGATCCCTGTCAGTCTCCTAATCTAATGACTGTTTGTCAGAAATCAGTATTGTGAAAGAAATTGATAAGCTAATATACTAATATTGCCATATGGCTAGAATTTTGTTGACACCAATAGACAATCCACTTCAGAAAAATAGTTTTTAAAATGCATTCACTTACTTGGCGAACATTAATGATTTGATTCGAGGTTTGCACACTAAGACTCAGAAAAAGTGAAATAAAATGATTGCTGTTTAAATGCCATGTGTTTATCCTGTTTTGTCAGGTAACAGAACCTAAACACCTGTGCTGTATATCAGACAGCGATGGAGAGAGTGTAGATTACACACAGGTGCTCTCTAGTCATTAGCACTCATCAGGCAATGTCTATGGCCAACTGACTGCACTCAGACCAAAGGGGGCTGAATAATTACACACACCCCACTTTTCAGTTATTTATTTGTAAAAAAAAAAAAAAAAATTTTAAATCATGTATGATTTTCGTTCCACTTCTCGCGTGTACACTACTTTGTATTGGTCTTTCACGTGGAATTCCAATAGAAATTGATTCATGTTTGTGGCTGTAATGTGACAAAATGTGGAAAAGTTCACGGGGGGGCGAATACTTTTGCAAGCCACTGTAGTTGTCCTGAGATTTAACATTGTTACCAATAATAGGCTGAGGCATTCTCTGTCCATGCTCATAAGGAATCCCTCAATGTTTTTCAATTAGGGGACAGAAGCAGATCAGCCATGTTGTAGTTCAGGTGAAGAGGCGAGGTCACAGGAGGTCAATCTGAATGTTGATTATATATATAACATATAATATGTGTGCGTGTATTATACATGTTGATTATACTAACATTTTGCATTATGAGGAGTGATAGGCTGAGGATGTAAGTGATTCATTAGTGTTTTTGGCAAAAGTTTTGAACTGACATTTCACTTTTTTGTCACGCTATTTCATCAGGTGGCAATGCTGTCCGGTCCTAGTGCAGTCAGAGGGGAAGAGTTAGGGTCAAAGCCATTGTTCACCCCCCAAAAAACTTTACTCACTATTTACTCCTTAAGTGGTTCCAAACTTTAATGATTTTCTTTATTTTGTTGAATACAAAATAAGATATTGGGGAAAAAAGCTGAAAACATTGACTTCCGTAGCAGGAAAAACAAATACTATGTAAATCAATGATTACAGGTTTTCAGCATTCTACAAAATATCATCTTTAGTGTTTATCAGAAGAAAAAAAGAACAGCCTGGACAATATTGATGTCAAACAAATATGCCAGCAGTTTATTTCTGTTAACGAGAGGCGAAGGCATGTTTTTGTCTCCTTCATATAGGAGCAATAGGCATTGAGCTGTTGTGTGGTACTGTACCTACAGTAGTAGTTCATGTTTAGATGTAATCTACTTTTATATACAGTGGTGTGAAAAACTATTTGCCCCCTTCCTGGTTTCTTATTCTTTTGCATGTTTGTCACACTTAAATGTTTCTGCTCATCAAAAACCGTTAACTATTAGTCAAAGATAACATAATTGAACACAAAATGCAGTTTTTAAATGAAGGTTTACGTTATTAAGGGAGAAAAAAAACTCCAAATCTACATGGCCCTGTGTGAAAAAGTGATTGCCCCTCTTGTTAAAAAAATAACTTAACTGTGGTTTATCACACCTGAGTTCAATTTCTGTAGTCACCCCCAGGCCTGATTACTGCCACACCTGTTTCAATCAAGAAATCACTTACAGTGGGAGCCACGTCAAACAGCCGCCTGGAGCATGACTGCTCCGTGGCAGTTCCATGAAGGCTTCGTGCATGGAATGTGATCCCCCGCGATGACGCAGTTAACGATGCCCCGCCCCATAAACGCCCCCATGCGCTTTCTAAAAAGATGGTTGCAATGCCGTATAATTCCGCCAGATGGAGCATTGACTGGCACAGTTAACTGCAGTGTCCAGGAAACCCAATACCGTATCTTTAATATACAGACAGTTCTTGTATTGTCAACATAGTTTCATAAATAGATGAAAAAACAACAACAACAAACCGATTAATAAAACAGATTTGTTAAATCACTCAATACATAACCCATGATGATTATGCTATTTATTATTTAATAATGAATTAATAAAATTAGTTAGTGAAATATTTTTAAGACATCCTGAAATGATCCTTAAAGACACGGTAACGGCTGTAATTTGTCTATACCGATCATTGTAGAAACGGAATAAAAACGCAGGCTACGTACAGTATTTTATATTACTGTGTATTTTACCCCGTTCCATTTAATATACTGATAGATAATATTTTGCTGCAAAGTAAAGCTCAAACGTCTGCTTGGGTTTGTTTTCGTTATATTTTTGATGATGTTTTCGCTGATTTTTTCACTGATAGTCTACAAGTGGCATAAGAGGCAATTAATGCCGCATGCAACCTGGAACAAATATCTGCCCATATGGAATCATGCATAATGCTCCCCCGTCAAAAGATCTGATGGGGCATTAATCACTTATCACAACTGTGAATGGATGCGGCAGCAGACACATTAAATCCCCATAAACACTTGGAAACAATAGTAAAAAAAAGTTCCAGAGGGTTAGCGCCTGTTATACTATTGTATTTTTACTGATTTTTTTTTTTTACTGCTTATATTTCGTTGGGTTTTACGCAATTTCATGTGTGTGTGTGTGTGTGTGTGTGTGCGTGCGTGCGCGCACGCACGAGAGAGAGGATACTCTGACAAGACCAACTTCCGTGTGGCTCCCGTGGCGCAATCGGTTAGTGCGTGACACTTGTAAAGCAGTCCAGGTGAAGCAGTGCCGAGTTCGAGCCTCACCTAAAGCACCCAAAGCATTTTACTGCATATCGCGCTGTGTATGTGACAAATCAAATTTGAATTTGAAAGTAAAGCTTAAAATGTAACTTCTGCTTTGGTTTGTTTTCGTTATATTTTTGATGTTTTCGCTGAAAGTCAAATTGGCATAACAAATTGATTAATGGCGCATAATATCTGGAACAAATATCTGTCCATACGGATCAGTGTGTCTTTAGTCATTTAACCAGCATAATGTCCCACATTAAAGATCTGATGGGGCATCAATCACTTATCACAACTGTGTATAGATGCAGCAGCAGAGACAGATTTAATCCCCATAAACATTCACACTTGAAAACAAAACTAACAGAAGTAAACAGTTCTAGCGTGTTAGTGCCTGTTATCACAGGACAGGAATCACCTACAGGATACTACTGTATTTTACTGCTCATATTTTTTACCCTAGTTTCATTTGGTTTTACGCGATTTCATGTATTATTTGTGTGTGTCTGTGTGTGTACAGTGTGTGTGTGTGTGTGTGAGTGCGAGAGATAGCGTGAGAGCGCGTGCGCGAGAGAGGGCTTACATGGTGATTTGTCCAAGGTTACTAAAACCTGGCTTACTACCTATAAAAAATATTTCAATTTAACTCATGGGTCTCAATCACAGATGACACGACAAATTATATACTCTGAAACGTTCATTTGAACATTTAAAAATATATACAAAAACACGAATACTAATGTTATCATGGTGTAAATTATTAACATTAGGTTAGGTCCTGCCCTTAATTAATTCATATTATAATTACTTTTACATAGTATAGTTACTGGACTGACATTACCAAAACTAGCTATTTCATTTAGCCTTTCTAAAATTCAACCCACATATTTGTAATCAGAAAACATAAAACATATTATGATCTGTTCAATAGCCCATCTGTTTTAATTTAGTTTGTATTTTTTATTATTCATAAGACAACCTTTCAGTTTTGTAAATATTTTAGTTATAGTGTGTTAAGTCTTACTTTAGGTTAAACGTTTTTGAGAATTTGACCATCCAGCTTAGATAAATGTTATGTCATTGATTGATAAAATCTGGATTAAGGATATTTTATTATATAATTATATATATATATATATTTTTTTTTTTTAGTTTCCCCCTGAGGGATTGCCACCTTATTGTGGTCTGGGGGTTTGCGTGCCTCAACACAATTCAGCAAATACAATACTGTTACTATACAGTAAGGCCAGGTAAAAACAGTGCTTGAACATGATGCGCCCCTCCCCCACCCCGTGTTGTCTGGTCTAGAACGGCGCTGCCTCTGACCGTCTTTTGTCTTGTAAATGAGTATTCTCACTCACCTTCCAATCCCCCCAGCGCACACACTCTGTTTGTACTGTAAACTGTACTGTAACTGTGTTTGCTAGGGCACTTGGTTATACACAGTACTTTAATGTATGGAACACTTACTTAACTTACTGGTTTGGTTTAAATATCGCTTATTACCTTATTCAGCAAAATAAATTCATTATTAACGTATTGAAGTATTTTAGTTAAGGACAAAAACTGTGCTTGTGTTTAGAACTGCTGAACAGCCGAAAACACACACACACCCATCCCCCCGCCAAAAACACACACACACACACAGAGCAATTAACACCATGTCATACTCAGGAGTGGAAGGTGAGAAACCTCAATGGAGAATACCAAGTTTGTCGTTGCTCTTTTGGAGTTCTTAAAACCCAAAACATTTATTTATACTGAGAAAAAATTATTATGGGTCACAATCACAAACACATATAATCAAGTGTTTAACTGGTTTCATTTGTTTCTATGATCAATAATTATTATTATTATTATTTTCAGCCCAACTCTTTGACTATTTAAAACAAAGTTGTGTCCCATTTTTTGCCCATTGAAGTTGTTGGTTCAACTAAACAATTTTTAAATACCCAAACAATCCCCCAAAATTAAAACACGCAAAACATGACTTTAACAATTCAATTTATTCTTCCAAAACTAGTCAAAGTTAAAACAGTAATTTATATAAAACAGATGAATACATGTTGTCTTTTTGCTTAAAGTTCATTAAACTACCCGGATACACCAGCTGCTTATAAGTCTCTATCTATAGTCCTTTTACATTAAAATATTAATTTTTCAAATATCAAAACTATTAAACATGGAACAGTTGAAGTCTTTGTTTCCCCCAAAGTACTGTATCAGACATTTTGCAGTTCTATGTTCAGAACATACAGTAGACCTGATCAAACATCATTCTAAAGCTGTCGGACTGTGACGTCATCCCTCCTACAGCTCCCTCAACAGCTTGTTCAGGCTCCTCCAGTCCTGTAGCTCCAAAAGTCCAGCCGTCAGCCGTCTGACCCCCCAATCCTCCACAGCGGAGCTCTGCTTAAAGACAACAGGAGAATTTAGTCAAGACAGATAAACTTCACAGAACATCTAGTTCTAATAAAAATAATATATATTAATAAACCTATTTACCACAGAGTGTGTAAAACACTGCTTTGGGGATTCTGTAATGTAAATAATCTGCCTGTGCTAATGTTAACCAGTGAACAGTGTTAGTGTTAACCAGTGACTGTCTGTATTATCGTCTGCATTAAATTAACCGGGAATTTACTTAATGCGCTTCTCATACAAATAAGTTAAGCGATATAACACTCGTATATGAGCATTAGTTCATCTCTGAAGCCAAACTATAACTTACTGAAGCCCCTCACACACACACACACACACACACCTCCCCCCTCCTCCTCCTCCTCCTTAACTGATAAACACTTCTGTGTTGTTATTCAGCTCTTTAACTAAGCGCTCGCGCTACCGCGGAAAGTGTATAAAATATAAACCTGGTTATGAGCGTTACTAGCTCCTGTACAGCTCCCCTCAGTCTGTGTCCCTCATCAACTGCATCACATTATATTACAGTCACAGAAATAACCTGCAGATTAACTCTTAACCAGAGAATAAATAAGCGCTGAATTTATCCAGACAACACGCGGTGAGATTCTCTCAGTATTTACAGAGAACACAAACACTCTTCATCGGGTAGTGCAGCTCTTGTAATAGGGACATTAATAGTATTGTCGAAGCTTGAGCATGTTTTTGAGTTAAAGTGGAGTGACATTGTGAGTGTGTGACACTGACAGTAAGCTGTAATATTAACTCCAGACTTGGTAAACAGAACATTAAGTTCTCTAAAGTCACATCTGACCGCTGCTGCTGCTGCCAGTGATATTTAAAACGGCCAATAAAAAACTAAACTGGGAAATAAACTGTAAACTACCCCAAACACATTTTATAAAATAAAACATCACTTACCACGAATAGTCCGTTAAGCCGCCATCTTCATCTCTGTAGTTTGGCAGCGTCAGTTCGGCGGGGGTGGAGGCGGGTTGTTAAAATCACGTGATTGCAACTCAGCGCAGCTGGCTTGTTTTAATGTGTTCTTGAGAACGAAGCGCCATCTAGTGGTGGCACCAGGTAAATGAATAAATAGGGCT
Organism: Channallabes apus; assembly: GCA_030522415.1. NCBI lineage: Eukaryota > Metazoa > Chordata > Actinopteri > Siluriformes > Clariidae > Channallabes > Channallabes apus. Next base: position 41,353,431 of record CM060115.1, on the reverse strand, counting down.
TGAATGGGCGTGTTTACTGTGAAATCTTGACACGCCTTTCGGCCAGAAAGGGGAGGGGGGATTACGGCGTGCAAAGGCCATTCACACGCCATTCACACTTCAGCCACACTGTCGCGGCTATTTGGTGTGGCTCCCACTGTAAATAGGAGCTACAGTACCTGACACAGAGAAGTAGACCAAAAGCACCTCAAAAGCTAGACATCATGCCAAGATCCAAAGAAATTCAGGAACAAATGAGAACAAAAGTAATTGAGATCTATCAGTCTGGTAAAGGTTATAAAGCCATTTCTAAAGCTTTGGGACTCCAGCGAACCACAGTGAGAGCCATTATCCACAAATGGTAAAAACATGGAACAGTGGTGAACCTTCCCAGGAGTGGCCGGCCGACCAAAATTACCCCAAGAGCGCAGAGACAACTCATCCGAGAGGCCACAAAAGACCCCAGGACAACATCTAAGGAACTGCAGGCCTCACTTGCCTCAATTAAGGTCAGTGTTCACGACTCCACCATAAGAAAGAGACTGGGCAAAAATGGCCTGCATGGCAGATTTCCAAGGCGCAAACCACTTTTAAGCAAAAAGAACATTAAGGCTCGTCTCAATTTTGCTAAAAAACATCTCAATGATTGCCAAGACTTTTGGGAAAATACCTTGTGGACCGACGAGACAAAAGTTGAACTTTTTGGAAGGTGCGTGTCCCGTTACATCTGGTGTAAAAGTAACACAGCATTTCAGAAAAAGAACATCATACCAACAGTAAAATATGGTGGTGGTAGTGTGATGGTCTGGGGTTGTTTTGCTGCTTCAGGACCTGGAAGGCTTGCTGTGATATAGATGGAACCATGAATTCTACTGTCTACCAAAAAATCCTGAAGGAGAATGTCCGGCCATCTGTTCGTCAACTCAAGCTGAAGCGATCTTGGGTGCTGCAGCAGGGCAATGACCCAAAACACACCAGCAAATCCACCTCTGAATGGCTGAAGAGAAACAAAATGAAGACTTTATAGTGGCCTAGTCAAAGTCCTGACCTGAATCCTATTGAGATGTTGTGGCATGACCTTAAAAAGGCGGTTCATGCTAGAAAACCCTCAAATAAAGCTGAATTACAACAATTCTGCAAAGATGAGTGGGCCAAAATTCCTCCAGAGCGCTGTAAAAGACTCGTTGCAAGTTATCGCAAACGCTTCATTGCAGTTATTGCTGCTAAGGGTGGCCCAACCAGTTATTAGGTTCAGACTTTTTTCAATTACTTTTTCACACAGGGCCATGTAGGTTTGGATTTTTTTTTCTCCCTAAATAATAAAACCCCTCATTTAAAAACTGCATTTTGTGTTTACTTGTGTTATCTTTTGACTAATAGTTAAATGTGTTTGATGATCAGAAACATTTTGTGTGACAAACATGCAAAAGAATAAGAAATCAGGAGGGGGGCAAATAGTTTTTCACACCACTGTGTATATATATATATATATATATATATATATATATTATATATATACAGATGATTGAGATGTTTCATTTGCACTAGGGCTCAATAAAGAATAGTTTTTATTTTATTAAAGACTATCTTTTTGTCAGTTATGAAACATTCCTTTAACTTTACACTATTCCTTAATTTAACTTAATGAATTGCATTTCGAGTGGATTAATATCAATCGAAGCATTGCTAGTATTAATGTAAAGTGATTTCGCACCATATTAAGAAAAACATGTATTCAGTGGACATAGTTGGGGTGGGAGGTTGGTGGGTGGAAAAGGGGATTGGGGGATGGGGTATTAGTTGGAGTCATAGGTAGCAAACCTACGCCCTTGTGTGTGTGTGTGTATATATATATATATAAGGTTTTATATGGAAATATAATTAATATTTTATTTTCGTGTTTAATTACAAAAAAAAATTTTTTAATGGTCAGTGATTGTTGCAGACATTTACACTATTAAGTTCTCCTTCAACGTGTCATAGCCGATAACTGCCCCTTTGATCTGCTGGGTACGGCGGGGCGTCAACTGCTGATCAGTGTGTGTAAAGTACGCTACTTTAAACTCTCCGTGTGCACACACATAAACTCTCCGTACACACACACACACACGATTTATAGATAAAATGCAGACATAAAAACGCCACCCCCCCCCCCCCAGGAAAACAACAAACACAAATATATAGACTACAGTACTCGCTCCGTGCGCGCTCCGATGTGAGCCGATTTATTCAAGTCATAATTAGAGAATAGAGAGATTAATAACAGAGGAAGACCAAAGAGGAGATTTATGGATGCAGTGAGAGAGAAGTTAGTTGGTGTGAGAGAAGAGGATGCAGAGGATAGGGTTAGATGGAGGCAGATGATTCGCTGTGGCGACCCCTGAAAGGGAACAGCCGAAAGACAAAGAAGAAGAAGAAGAGATTAATAACAGATAAAGCATAATAAGATGTCTATACAGTAAATTAAAATAAAAGTATCAAATCCAACTATTAAAGTCTGATTTTATTGCTATCATTAACCATTTATGTTATATATTTATTTATTTTATATTATTTTATTTTACATTATGTTTTATATATTATAAACTATTATATATATAATTATATATTATATACTATTATTTTAATCTTAAATAAAGTTTGCCTAATACAATATTGTTCCCAATGCTGAAGCAAACATGATTTTGTTTTAGTTTATTCGCTGAATACAACGCGACCCACATCACCTCTTGGTGAAGACCCACAGAAACCGTTACTGTAATCCCCCTTCTCACCTACTGTATCCTTGGTGTGAAGTTATCAAACCGGTTTCGCTGATGGGGTAATTCTGCTTCAAGCACTTTCCGATGCTGTTGCGAGGAAATTCCACCCCACAGCAACAAGCAAATAAGAGACATAATTAACGAACTTCTTAGAAAGAAAAGATTGAGTTTTCCTCTTTTCTAAAAAAAAAAAAAATTAATGAATACTCTTACTTTTGTAAAGATTTTGAGTGACCATTTGCCATATACAGTACTGCCTGCTTTATTATAAATTTAATAAAACTTTATTGCAACTAAATTGTGTGTGTGTGCCTTATTGAATATTTAATAATGCTTCCGGAACATTGTTGTCCATACGTTTTACAGTATGTACAGTATATTGAAAACAGTGAAACATAAAACACAAACCGAAAGGACAAATTAAGGAATGTACGAAACATTAACACCTTTACCGTGTTCAAATAAATACTGTAGAGTTACTGCATTATGTTTCAAGACATCCTTAATTAAAAAAAAAAATTCCCTAATTAGCCCTGCGATGGATTGGCACCCTGTCCAGGGTGTACCCCGCCTAGTGCCCGAAGTCTCCTGGGATAGGCTCCAGGTCCCCCGCGACCCTGAACACAGGATTAAGCGGTATAGAAAATGAATGAATGAATGAATGAATTCCCTAATTATACAGTATGTCCACAAATACTTTGACAACATACACTTATCAACTTATCCACATAAACTTATCCACACAAACTCTCCATGCACACACACACAATCTCTAAAAAATGTATATTAATAACATACATATACAAATAAACAAAAATATAAACGTCTATATTGAAGTTTACGGTGAACGCAGAGTCGGCTAAGCAGACGTGATGACGCGCGCGCGCCCTCACCTCTGTTACGGCTGCCTACAGTATTTGGCCAAAAGAATTATAATAATTGAACGATATGCCTGGTCCTGGAAAGAGACATCAACAGTCCGGCGCTGAGAAACGAAAGAACCGAAAGAAAAAAAAGGCCTAAGATGAAGCCCGTGCATCAATTCCAGAAATAAATGAGTTGGCTATATTACTTAATGTAAATATTCTACTAAATCTAACCTGAAATTATAAACTTGATATAAACCACTTTTGAATGGTTGAGCAAATTACCTTTTTTTAAGTTGCATCAAAAAGATTTAAGGCATTCATAATTTAAATATAAAAGCATAAAAAACTTAATTACATATTGATTTACACTCAAAACACATTTCTTTATATAAACATTTATTGTGGAATGAACATATTTTCATCCAAAATGTTAACAATAAGATTTTTTTTTTCAAAATGTATAAACACCAACAGTCATTCAACACTGTTAAAAAAAAAAGATGTCTGCATTTATCCACAAATTTAATTTTGCAATGGGTACATTTTGTCCTTGTCAAACCTGCTGAAGAAGAACCAAACTAAATACTCTGCGACTAAAATAAATTACTCCATAAATGTATGTGTGCCCTGCGATGGATTGGCACCCTGTCCAGGGTGTACCCCGCCTAGTGCCCGAAGTCTCCTGGGATAGGCTCCAGGTCCCCCGCGACCCTGAACACAGGATTAAGCGGTATAGAAAATGAATGAATGAATAAAATTACAAATAGTAACACTCAACTTTGCAACATACATTTATTAATTGGACTGAAAAGAAAATTAGAAAATGTTCCTGAAACAAAATCAGCAGAGGTAAAACATGGAACATTCATGTGCGACTGATGGAAACTCAATAAGTCACAATCCCGATTTCCTGTGGAGGCTGAAGACAGTCCTCTTCCTACCTGAGGACAAACAGGGCCATTGTGCACCTCACAAGTTCTGCCTGAGCTTCATCTTCCTGAACAACCTAATAAAAGAAAGGACATTTGTTAGACAATTCCTCTATTTGGCAAAACAGTGTCTGATGTATGCATGTAAAATCACTTAATGCTCCCTATGAGTGAAAAAAACACCTAGGATTATGGTGCAGCATGATAAATGTAATTAGCTCAATAAATAGGCCAAAATAACTGACATACAGTACATATACACACATTATGTATTAATGATAAAGTTTATTATTTTAAGTATTAATTTCAGGAGGTAATCACCTCCAGGCTCTAGGGACATAAAAACAAACATAGTATTGTTGGTTATGTTAGGCTTGTAAAGCGTGAAAAAATGAACATGGCAGACATTGAAACCTGTATTCAGACAGCATACACTAACCTGTGAACAAGTTAAACTAAAGTTTTATTTTGCTAGTTATGTTTTAATTTAGTGCATCACAGCCAACTTGATGTGGATGCCTTGCTCAGGTCCTGTGGCTTCCATTCACAAGATTACATTTGACACCAAGCTAATTTCTGCTTTTGAGCGAGTACATACCAGATCAAGAACTTGAAGATGAAGATTATATCTCTGGTCTTCTCTCTGACGGGTTCCTCCCTAGTTTCTGATGATCTCCATTAGTTTGTAGTGTTGCTTGTCCAAGGAAACCAGTAATCTTGCTTGAAGTGGAGCAGATATAATTCTCAGAAACTCATTACTGATCTTAAAAAAAAAAAAAAAAAGGTAAAAACAAAAATTGGACTGGCTCAAGTTCTTATGTTAGCAAATCTTAATTACAGTGTGTATAAAGTATAGAAAGCAGTACACTACAAACAGCACTCACTCCAAATTAGCTTGTTCTATGTTTACGTCACTTTCCTATTAATTTTTACATCGTTAACCAACGGTACTTAAATATAATTATTTTCTTCGGCGCCGCTGACTTACTGTAGAAACTCCGGTGTTTTTGAAAATCACCACGTTAGTTAGCTAATGCTAATGCAGGTAATATAGGTGGTTTTAGCTACAGTAGCAAACACGGACACAAAACTCAATCTACAAAGTAGTTGTTCCTGACATAAATCATGAATTTGCTCATATAGGAGATACATTTATAGAAATGACACGAGTTTGCTTTCTTACCTGGTTTAAAGGAGTTTTCTTTGAGAATCTCCGCCCGCAGCAGAAGGTGACTCAGTCCGTGATAATGCTGCGTCATGAGGTCATGTGACACGGTTTGAAGCAGAAATGTCCTTTGTGAATGGATTAGATTTAAGTTTAATCAGGGGCTTTAACTAACAGTAACTGAAATACAGGTTCTGATATCCTTCCTTGTTTCAACGTCATGCTCCGGTTTGAGGCGGAAATAAAATTATACCGGCAAAACTATGGTCTAAAGACTGCGCATGCGCAAATCACACTCAACCTAATAAGAGTACCTTGATCAAAATGAAATATTTCACTGCTGTAAACAGAATTATACTAAAGTAAAAAAAAAAAAAAAAAAGATTCACCCATAAGCATAAATTAGACACTTTAGTTAAAAAGAGCAAATTATTTTTTTTACTAATGGAATGAGGGAAAAAAAACACATTAAACGAACGATAGCTAGGTTTACTTTTTTCAGAGGATCCCTCAATAATTTCTGTCTCCTTTGCCTGTGTTTGATAATGTGAAGCACATATACACTCATTCATCAAGAAAGATCTATTATAAAACAAAATAAAATTCATGTTCGCTTCAGCACTGTTCATCTGCGTCCTTACATTCATTGATGTACTTGGTCCGGCTTTTAGATAAAGTCCTTCCATGCGCCATCTGGCGGATATTCAGTGAAGCGAAACACATTTATTTAAAATTCCCGAATGTTGCCTCCGGCAAGTCGCGGCATGCTGCGCGCTAAATTGCGGCATCCCGCGGGAAAACACGCGCAGTCTTAAAGGCGACATCTGTATTTCGGCTCCATGGCCTCCCCACAGACATTGTGTCGGACCGGGGCCGTCAGTTCACCTCTCGGTTTTGGGGCGCATTCTGCAGGCTCGTCGGGGCTACTCCCAGCCTATCGTCAGGTTTCCACCCCCAGTCCAATGGGCAAACAGAACGAATGAACCAAACACTAGAGGTTTCCCTCCGCTGCATGACGACCCGGGACTCCACCACCTGGAGCAAGTTTCTCCCTTGGGTCGAATATGCCCACAACTCTCTGCCCTCCTCGTCGACAGCCTTGTCCCCATTCCAGTGCTGCTTAGGCTACCAACCTCCACTCTTCCCAGTCCAAGAATTAGAGGTGGAGACTCCGTCAGCTCAACATTTCGTCCGCCGCTGCAGACAAACGTGGCTATGTGCTAGGCGAACTCTGACACGAGCCATCTCCTCTTACAAGAGACAGGCGGACCGCCACCGCACCAAGGCTCCCAGATACCGGGTGGGAGATCGAGTCATGCTCGCCACAAAGGACATTCCCTTGAAGACGCTATCACACAAGCTCTCCCCGCGTTTCATTGGACCTTTCACTATAACCAGGATAATCAACCCGTCCGCCGTCAGACTTCTACTCCCCTCGTCCATGCGACGGATCCACCCCATGTTCCACGTGTCCCAGCTACGACGCGTAGTAAGTTGCCCTTTCCTTCCTGCGAAAAGGAGAGTGCGGGAGAGAGAGAAAGGGGCCGCCACCCGCCGTCGCGCATGCGCACATACGTGCACTACACACACACATACGTGCACTACACCTCTGCACGTAACACCCCCACCCATAAAAGTCAAAATCATTATTTTGACAAAAAGACACATCAAGAAACACATATAATCTAGGTTTGTCACCAAAATTGAAGCTGCACCAACACAGATGAACAGAATTAGACAGGTTAACATAGCCATAAAACATTTAGCTAATGTTACATCAGCCCTTTGGGCCGCCACCAATTGCGAACCGCCCATGTGTAATGGTGCCACAGTTTCATCAGACAAGGTTGGTTCAACATGAAATTTTGCTCTGACAGGTGTATTTTGCAGAAAAGATTCAGATAAATTGACAACATCATCAAACTTTTGTGCTTGTGCACGTGTAACTGCACATGATGGGAACACTGTAGGAGAAATGGAAACACAATCATTGTTCACATCAGCTACTGGTTTTACTGTCACAATAGGGCGAGGGAAAACAATACCACCCGCCAGATCATTACCCAGGATTACCTGAACTCCTTCAACAGGGAGTTCGGTACAAATACCAACACATACTTTCCCCTTCACTATTTCTGTCTCAAGGTAGATGTCATGAAGTGGAACTGTGATACAGCCTGCTCCTATGCCACGTAAAATAACATCGGTGCCTGTGTAGGTATTCTGAGACAGCGAAAGTGTACCAGCTAACATCAGAGTCTGTGCTGCACCTGTATCTCGCAGAATGGACATTGGTCTGCGAATACCTTCAGGGCTATCTGCCACTGACCCTTGTAACATGAATGGCTTATAAACTTCCACTGTTTGTTCAGGTAAGACATGTTTTACTTGCCTTTCAACAAACCCTACAGACTTTGGCTTTACAGCTGTGTTTTTCTTTTTCCAGGCATCACAGTCTGAAATCAGATGGTCCACACTTAAACAGTAAAAACATCCTCTACCTCCCCCTGATCGATACTGAGAAGTTCTAAAAGTACTCCCTCTTGCAGGTTTCACACTGCCTGCTGAAGGTTTCACCTGCCCTTCAACCCCACGGACAGCGAATTTATCCATTCTCACAGTAGGAGAAAATACAGTACGGTGCGTCAACTCAAATTCATCAGCCAATACAGCGGCTGCTGACAATGATGTGACTTTTTGCTCATTTAAGTGCAATACAACATTTTCAAAGACACAATTTTTAAAGTCCTCCAACAGAATTAACTCTTTAAGAGCCTCAAAAGTGGTAGCTTTAGTTGCAGCACACCACTTTTCAAACAGTGTTTGCTTTTCACGGGCAAACTCCACAAATGTTTGTCTGTCTGTCTTTTTATGGGACCTAAATTTCTGTCTATAAGCCTCTGGAACTAATTCATACGCACGTAGAACAGTTTGTTTGACCGTGTCGTAATCCAGGCTTTGTTCAACAGGCAACGCAGAGCACACATCCTGCGCTTTACCAGTCAACTTGCATTGTAATAAGAGAGCTCTCGGCCACTGTAACGTAGCTGCCACACGTTCAAAAGCTATGAAATAGCTATCCACCTCGGTCTCTCTAAAAGGAGGTACTAAAACAATATGCTTGCTTACGTCGAACTGGGGTGGGGAGGTAGTCACTGGGGCAGAAACCGGAGAAGAAGAGCCCGGCGCAGCCGTTGCAGGTAGCTGTGCGAATGATGGAAAGGCAGGTGAACTCTCCGGCGCGATCTCAGCCCGGTGTAGCCGGCTGAAATCTCGCCGAAAATGCTCCCTCTCCATCTCAAGCTCCCGCAACCGTAACCTTTGAGCTTCTGTTTCCTCTCGTTTAATTTCCAGCTCCACCTCCCTCGTTTTAAGAACCAAAAGTAGGTTTGATTCCCCAATTGGTGGTGTTATTGCGTGGTGGTGTGTTTACCTTATGCTTGGGGGGCGTGGAGGGCGACTGCGGCGCAGGTAATGGCCTACCATCGACCTCCGTCAGCGTTGAAGCGTCCTCGCTCTTAGCACACTCTCCAGGCAAAATCTGCTGTTCAATTCATTTGTCAAGCAATATTCTTTTAACTTCTCTTTGAAGACCTCTTCGTGGCACCTCAACTTCAAAAAAGTCGGCGATGTTGAACAAATTGTCTTTACGGCACCGGTCAAACTGTTCCATGGTAGGAGCCAGTGTAAAGGCAATTAAGTCAAACGCCATTGTTCTATCACTACTGTCCAACCTAAGAAGGCAGCCAAACAAACAAAAAGGGCGAATATACTTAGCAACAGAATATTCACCACTTGTTAGCCAGTAACTGGCAATGGACGAGTCCACACTTGCTAACCAGATAATGGCAACGGACGAATCCCCACTTGTTAGCCAGTGACTGGCAACGGACGAGCCCCCAAACAAGCCAAAACAATAAACCAAACCCCCCCCTATCTCCACCCTCAAGCTAACTAAACTACCAAAAGAAAATACTGAAATCAAAATACAGAGACTAACCTAACTACTTAACTATTTATACAAAAACAGGAGAAAACAGGGGACAACAAAAATGGCGCTCAACCCCTACTGCTTCCTTGCAACTATATACAAACACAAAAAAAAAGAACAAAACAATATATATACAATATTTACAATGAAAAAAAAAGAAACTATATACAACAGCGGGAGGGACACTTCCATCCACGCTAACACAAACAAACAAAAAGAAAACCCAAAACAACAAACAGGAAGGAGAGAGGCAAGGCGCGACACACAGGCTCTCTCTCCCACCAAACAAACAAACAATAACACACACACAATCACTCAAAACAAAAATACAAAATAACAAACAAATACACAGTCAATCACTCAAACAGTCACACTCCAACCAAAACTCCAACACTCCAACAATCAACAATCAACAATCAACCAAACACTTTGAGCACATAAGTCATACACCAGGCATAAGTCGCGCACTTCCTGCTTCCACTCGCCAGCTTAAGAAGGCACGCAGATCCACGGTCAGCCAATCACGGCGCACGTCACGGCACGTTCCATCGAGGCGGGGCTTCCTGCGAAAAGGAGAGCGGGAGAGAGAGAAAGGGGGGAGAGAAAGGGGCCGCCACCCGCCGTCGCGTATGCGCACATATGTGCACTACACACACACATACGTGCACTACACCTCTGCACATAACAGTCTTGTGTCTCTCAACTTCCTCTTCACAACATCCCACAGATTCTCTATGAGGTTCAGGTCAGGAGAGTTGGCAGGCCAATTGAGCACAGTAATACAATAGTCAGTAAACCATTTACCAGTGGTTTTGGCACTGTGAGCAGGTGCCAGGTCGTGCTGAAAAATGAAATCTTCATCTCCATAAAGTTTTTCAGCAGATGGAAGCATGAAGTGCTCCAAAATCTCCTGATAGCTAGCTGCATTGACCCTGCCCTTGATAAAGCACAGTGGACCAACACCAGCAGCTGACATGGCACCCCAGACCATCACTGACTGTGGGTACTTTACACTGGACTTCAGGCATTTTGGCATTTCCCTCTCCCCAGTCTTCCTCCAGACTCTGGCACCTTGATTTCCGAATGACTTCCTCAGGGCCCGGTCACCTCTTCTCGTTGTGCAGCGTTTTCTGCCACACTTTTTCCTTCCCACAGACTTCCCACTGAGGTGCCTTGATACAGCACTCTGGAAACAGCCTATTCATTCAGAAATTTCTTTCTGTGTCTTACCCTCTTGCTTGAGGGTGTCAATGATGGCCTTCTGGACAGCAGTCAGGTCGGCAGTCTTACCCATGATTGCGGTTTTGAGTAATGAACCAGGCTGGGAGATTATAAAAGCCTCAGGAATCTTTTGCAGGTGTTTAGAGTTAATTAGTTGATTCAGATGATTAGGTTAATAGCTCGTTTAGAGAACCTTTTCATGATATGCAAATTTTTTGGGAAGGACCTGTATATCCTTTTTCCAGCTAATTTTTTTCATGCTCCAGTGATACGCAATGATTGATAGGAAATTTCTCATTCCCTTTTCCACCCAAGTGAAGATCCATTGCTCACTCGTTTCCTACACCGTTACAGTTTCCTTTGAACTGAGCAGTTTCACTCCCAGTTTCACCCCATGGCTGAACACCCTGCGAAGATCGGAACGCACCTTGAGTATCGTGTGTGTGCACAGAGTGTTTGTGTGCGTTTCATACTGTAGTAGTGTGTGAGCGGAGAGATTGTGTTTTTGTTTGTGCGCGTCTTAGAGGTTTGTGTGCGCGCATTTCATATATAGTTGTTTGAGCATTCAGTACTATATACTGTACAGTGGGGCAAAAAAGTATTTAGTCAGCCACCAATTGTGAAAGTTCTCCCACTTACAAATCAGAGAGAGGCCTGTAATTTTCATCATAGGTATACCTTAACTATGAGAGACAATATAAGAAAAAAATCCAGAAAATCACATTGTAGGATTTTTTAAGAATTTATTTGCAAATCACGGTGGAAAATTTGTATTTGGTAACCTACAAACAAGCAAGATTACTGGCTCTCACAGACCTGTAACTTCTTCTTTAAGAGGCTCCTCTGTCCTCCACTTATTACCTGTAATAATGGCAACTGTTATCAGTATAAAAGACACCAGTCCAAAACCTCAATCACACCCCAAAGCCCACTATGGCCAAGACCAAAGAGCTGTCAAAGGACACCAGAAACAAAATTGTAGATCTACACCAGGCTGGGAAGACTGAATCTGCAATACTGTAGGTACATGTAAGCAGCTTGTTGTGAAGGAATCAACTGTGGGAGCAATTATTAGAAAATGGAAGACATACAAAACCACTGATAATCTCCCTCAGTCTCGGGCTCCAAGCAAGATCTCATCCTGTGGAGTCAAAATGATCACAAGAACTGTGAGCAAAAATCACAGAACCACACGGGGGTACCTAGTGAATGACCTGCAGAGAACTGGAACCAAAGTAACAAAGGCTATAATCAGTGCCGCCAGGGAATAAAATCCTGCCAGACGTGTCCCCCTGCTTAAGCCAGTACATGTCTAGGCCCATCTGAAGTTTGCTAGAGAGCATTTGGATGATCCAGAAGAGGATTGGGAGAATGTCACATGGTCAGATGAAACCAAAATAGAACTTTGTGTTTCGAGGAGAAATAATGCTGAGCTGCATTCAAAGAACACTATACCTACTGTGAAGCATGGGGGTGGAAACATCATGGTTTGGGGCTGTTTTTCTGCAAAGGGACCAGGAGAACTGATCAGTTTAAAGGAAAGAATGAATGAGGCCATGTATCGTGAGATTTTGAGTGAAAACCTCCTTCCATCAGCAAGGGCATTGAAGATGAAACGTGGCTGGGTCTTTAAGCATATATATTACATATCTCACGAGAACAAAATCTTCCCTGATCGAGGAAAAAATCAGAAAGAGCAAAATAGACGCTTAAACTGTGTTCCATTCCGAAGTGTACTTCACAGGGTGCTCCCTACTGCCTTCTCTGTTTACTTATCTGTGAACGGAAGTCCCCTCGACAAAACCCCACCATTCAGAAAACCCTGCGAAGTCACGAGCGCAGACGTCACTTCTTCTGTGTGTTGGTGTTGGGTTACCATGGTAACATAAGCACCTCGGATACCTGTCACTGCTGCAGGGTTTGACATTGGCACCCGCCCACCCGCCAAATGCGGGTGAAATTCGGCTGTGGCGGGTAATAACTGTAGTCTCTCTAGCCACTTTGGCGGGTCGTTTATTCTTTGGTATGACAATATATTTTTGTTGTAGTTTTCTCTAAAGTTATCCGATATAATAAACGCATTGCAACGTAATATTACGTGCAAAAAACGCGCATAAATGTAATGAGGACATTTAATACCTCTCTCTACCCATGTTCACACATGCACTGCGCGCGCACGCACACACACACTAGTGATGAGTCGTTCATGAACGATTCATTCTTTTTGAACGAATCTTTAACATGACTCAGATGAACGAGTCGTCTCGGAGAGTGATTCGTTAATTTTCTATTGGGCACACATGCGCAAAGCATCGCAAAACCTCCGTATGTTACATACAGGAAACAGTATTGAACGATTCTCAGCAATACGTTTTCAAGTCTCGAGTCTTTCGTTCTTTTAACACGTGACTCCCATAGACGCTATGCGGTGCAATATTCATTCATTCTTTCAAAGATTCGTTCATTTTGATGAACGAGATTCAAAGAACTGAGTCACTAAAATTATTCGAACTTCCCATCACTACTGTAACACACACACACATTTACTTCCTGTTTGTAATACTTAAAGGGCTATTGCTTCTCAACAGGATGAGAATGTTTGCCCCTTTCGCATAGATTATTTACTGATTATATAAAAAAAGTCATCATTATTAAAATCTATTTAGATTTCATGTTGAATTATAGAAAATTCATCAATTGATTGAATTACCTCACACTATAAAGAGTCAACACAACAAGATAGACCAGAGTCCATTGTCCTAACTCAGAATTCTGATATAATAATACATAATGAATAACAATACCTGGTAATAGTACACAACACACTAAAATTATAAATGTTCTGAGTTGCTATATTTTTTATATCAGAATGAGTTCAGTTGTACTGAATCTGGTATTTTTCAATTTCATGTGGTAAGAGGCTTGAATTTAAGTTCAATAAGCAGAATATACTGTTCATGTTTGCATGTTTTTATATTGGGAGCTATCTTAACACTACTGAATACTTGACTACTACTATAGTGATACAGTGTATGCTGTCATTTATAAGTAAATCTAGATATAACAAACATTAACGTATCATGGTGAAGAAAAAACAGCGATTTTCTGGTAACAAAATTGTGTTTTAAAAAGGCTGAATGGCTAGTGACTCCGGAAATCCACTAGCCACATTGGCCAGTGAGCAAAAGCGTTAATGTCAAACTCTGCACTACTGCTGTGGAAATTTCACACTATGGATATAAAATATTGAATATTTATTATAAAACATACTATTGAAACGTGTATAACTTGTATATATATTATTGATAATAATAATTGATTAAAGATGTAATTAAATCTTTTTTTACATATTACTAGCTTATATGATACTAAGGATTTTTTGATTAAATAAAAATTGCTATTGTTGTGTACTTTTAATATGATGTCGTCCTCGATAATAATAATAAATATATAAATTCTTTTGGCGACATGGTGGTGTAGTGGTTAGCACTGTCGCCTTGCACCTCCAAGGTCTATGTTCGATTTCCGCCCAGGCTTGATTCTCATCTGTGTGTGCATGGAGATTGCATGTTCTCCTGTGCTTGGTGGGTTTCCTCCCACAGACCAAAGATATGCAGGTTAGGCTAATTGGTGTTCCTAAAAGTGTGTGTGCTTAAATAAAATAACTGCTTTATTCATTTATCACTGTGATGGGAGATTGTGTTGCATGAAATTGCTCACAGGGAAGGAAGAGCATGTTGCTTTATGAGATGGTTCTGTTAAACATTTTCATTTACCCTGTCATGTAACTGTATAAGAAGCCCAACTTTTGCTGCAGAAAACATCCCCAAAAACCATGGCATTTGCTCCACCGCTTTTCACTGAGTTTTTATTCACTTTGGGTTCAGTCTTTCTGCAGTTTGTGTGCTGAACATAATGCTCTCATCACTACATGAAGCCTTTGAACAGTTCTCTTCTGTTCACATTTGATCCTCAGCAAAGTTTTGCCTGGCTTTTTAATTCTTTCTGCTGATGAGAGGCCACATCACTGCAAAATGGGTTTCCAGTCTGAATTATCTTGAATGTTAAGACATGAATGAGTGTGTGTGTGTGTGTGTGTGTACAGTATGCCCTGCGATGGATTGCCCCATGCCCTAAGCCTCCTGGGAAAGGCTCCAGGTCCCTGAATATTCAAATTTTATTTGTCATGTACACAGTCATGCATAGTACGATATGCAGTGAAATGCTTCGAATATAGGATGAAGCGGTACAGAAGATGAGCGAGTGAGTAAATGCTTTTTGGAGTTCCCCTTTTGACGCTCCAGCGAGACGAAATGACCAATGGGAAATTTTTTATTCCCTTTTCCGGTGAAGACTTGTTGGGACAGAATTATGAGGGCACCTACTGGACAACCGGCAAATTGCACCTAAAATTGACTTCTCTTCAGTCATTGTTCATTTTATTTGTACATATATTTTTTATTCATTTCTATTTTCTACTCATTACACAATTCTATATAGAAATAAAAATGAATAAAGAAATAAAATAAAAATGACATAATAAATGTTAGAATGAAAAACAAAAGTACACCGTTGTATATGGAGATTTCGAGGGTACAGTACAAATGTATTTAATAGAAAATATTTAAAGTGCTTTAAAAATTACACAAATAAAGGATGACTTGCTGGCGTGCATGAAACCCAGCCATGTTTTGAACATGTCTTGGTTGAGCATCATGAAGTCTCATCTCGACTACATTCTCTTCCTCCACCTCTTCATCTTCCTCCCTGATGTCCAAGGGCATTCTTGCCCTCACTGCAATGTTGTGCAACATAGCTGTTACTGTTATACCAGCACAGCACTTTTGTGGCACAAAGACAGCTCCACTTCCTCTAAAATAATATTAATTTCTTCTTTTTGAAAAATGTATTTTCTTTGTTTTTTTGGTTTCAGCCATTTTGCTAGTGTCTCCACCCCTACGTATGTGCATATTTAAATTTTTCTCCTATTAGCAAATGCACTTCATGTGAAGATAATTAGGCTAAACTTTTCAAAAATAAATGTAAGCGCTTATATTTGTTTACTTATTTGTTTATTTTGATGTGAGACAAGCAATTGATAAATAGAAATTGAAAAAAGAAATTGATAAATAATTATACTTAAATAATTAAGGTTTCATATAAATATTGAAAATAATCCGGTTAGAACTGTTAGAATTTGTTTTATGCGAGATTGGATGACAGTGTTTTTACAGAACGACATTTCCAGTTAATTTATGTTTTTACACTTGCTCAAGAAGAAATTACAGGACTTTTTATGTTATTCGAGTTGAATATACATTCACACAAGTAGAAGAGACGGAAATCAAAACTTAGATGGATTGCTAAAATAGCATGTGCAACAATGACGAGCCATTCTACAGCGTGACATTTCAGCACGTGACCAACAGATAGCGACTCCTAAGTAGCACTTAAAGCAGGGATACGTGCAATTGTGTTAAGTGCATATTTGGGTAAAGCACGTGAAAAAATAACGACCGTTCGCAAAATGGCTCGTAGAAAACGCTCTTAAGCGCTAAGATCAATCGTTATCGGGAAACGCAGCCCTGGAATGGAAATCGGCTTTACACGGCTGGGAAGATGAGAGTAGCCCTATAGGTGGCAGTAATACAACATACTGCCAAGCGCATTTAAACAACAAGGAAGAAGTAGTGTTCCCTCTTGTACGTGAGGTGGTAGCGCGTGACGCTGTTCGGTTGTCAGGGCAACTTAAACACGCTAAGGGGAAACACAAGATAGTCGGTTCTTAGTTAATTCGCTGTGACTAAAAGCGTAGAATTTGCCTTGTTGTCGTCCATGTTTTTACAGTGATTTACACTCTGACGTCTGTAGTTGTCTACATAAAGCCGCGTTGTATCTTGCTGCCATGGTAAGTAAAAGCTAACTTAGACCTGGTAGGATAGTAAGCACGCCAATTTCCTTACTGAAGTAAATATCGAGGCTTGATACCTGGTTGGGAATTAACAATGTATTTACGAGTTATGTAACGTTAGCCTACAGCGTCAGCATACACATGAATAGTGTTAATAAATGCGTGACAGCGACGAGCAAGCTAGGTGAATAATGTTGCATGGTAATTAGACAAAAACACTGGCATGTCACTGTTGCTGCTCCAGCGAACTGCCCTGTTCTCTAATAAATAAACATTACAATATTTGTGATGGCATCTGTTTAGTACTTATACCTGGGACTGTTTTTGGCTTTAAGAATATACTGTCTTTGTAAGTAGGCCGCTAATGACGTCTCGTCTACAGAATACTCTGTTAATTAATCACTTTACTCATATTATATACTGTCGTGTCCGTTTTATTTCATATTAATCTGACATTGTAGAACATGGACATAGATACGGGTTCAGAAAGTTTCTTTTTATATTTTTCTACTGATTTATATGTTTAATTTGGCTTATATTTTTAAAAAATTAGTCTACACCTAATTACACATAATACTAGGGCTGCAACTAACGATTATTTTGATAATCGATTAGTTGACCGATTATTGTTTCGATTAATCAATTAATTGGATAAAGCTAAGCGCATCTTTAATTTGATGTTTTGCTTATAATTATATATAAAACCATACCAACATTTGTTTTGTTTTTAACAATAATTGCAGATGGCAAGTTGACTGTTATATATTTATATATATATATATATATATATATATATATATATATATATATATAAATAAAACACTGTCAACTTGCCATCTGTATACATACATACATACATACATACATACATTATATGTACAGTGGTGTGAAAAACTATTTGCCCCCTTCCTGGTTTCTTATTCTTTTGCATGTTTGTCACACTTAAATGTTTCTGCTCATCAAAAACCGTTAACTATTAGTCAAAGATAACATAATTGAACACAAAATGCAGTTTTTAAATGAAGGTTTACGTTATTAAGGGAGAAAAAAAACTCCAAATCTACATGGCCCTGTGTGAAAAAGTGATTGCCCCCCTTGTTAAAAAAATAACTTAACTGTGGTTTATCACACCTGAGTTCAATTTCTGTAGTCACCCCCAGGCCTGATTACTGCCACACCTGTTTCAATCAAGAAATCACTTAAATAGGAGCTACAGTACCTGACACAGAGAAGTAGACCAAAAGCACCTCAAAAGCTAGACATCATGCCAAGATCCAAAGAAATTCAGGAACAAATGAGAACAAAAGTAATTGAGATCTATCAGTCTGGTAAAGGTTATAAAGCCATTTCTAAAGCTTTGGGACTCCAGCGAACCACAGTGAGAGCCATTATCCACAAATGGTAAAAACATGGAACAGTGGTGAACCTTCCCAGGAGTGGCCGGCCGACCAAAATTACCCCAAGAGCGCAGAGACAACTCATCCAAGAGGCCACAAAAGACCCCAGGACAACATCTAAGGAACTGCAGGCCTCACTTGCCTCAATTAAGGTCAGTGTTCACGACTCCACCATAAGAAAGAGACTGGGCAAAAATGCCCTGCATGGCAGATTTCCAAGGCGCAAACCACTTTTAAGCAAAAAGAACATTAAGGCTCGTCTCAATTTTGCTAAAAAACATCTCAATGATTGCCAAGACTTTTGGGAAAATACCTTGTGGACCAACGAGACAAAAGTTGAACTTTTTGGAAGGTGCGTGTCCCGTTACATCTGGTGTAAAAGTAACACAGCATTTCAGAAAAAGAACATCATACCAGCAGTAAAATATGGTGGTGGTAGTGTGATGGTCTGGGGTTGTTTTGCTGCTTCAGGACCTGGAAGGCTTGCTGTGATATAGATGGAACCATGAATTCTACTGTCTACCAAAAAATCCTGAAGGAGAATGTCCGGCCATCTGTTCGTCAACTCAAGCTGAAGCGATCTTGGGTGCTGCAGCAGGGCAATGACCCAAAACACACCAGCAAATCCACCTCTGAATGGCTGAAGAGAAACAAAATGAAGACTTTGGAGTGGCCTAGTCAAAGTCCTGACCTGAATCCTATTGAGATGTTGTGGCATGACCTTAAAAAGGAGGTTCATGCTAGAAAACCCTCAAATAAAGCTGAATTACAACAATTCTGCAAAGATGAGTGGGCCAAAATTCCTCCAGAGCGCTGTAAAAGACTTGTTGCAAGTTATCGCAAACGCTTCATTGCAGTTATTGCTGCTAAGGGTGGCCAAACCAGTTATTAGGTTCAGGGGGCAATTACTTTTTCACACAGGGCCATGTAGGTTTGGATTTTTTTTTCTCCCTAAATAATAAAACCCCTCATTTAAAAACTGCATTTTGTGTTTACTTGTGTTATCTTTTGACTAATAGTTAAATGTGTTTGATGATCAGAAACATTTTGTGTGACAAACATGCAAAAGAATAAGAAATCAGGAGGGGGGCAAATAGTTTTTCACACCACTGTATATCGATTAAATCGGATAAAAGCTAGACTTTTATCGGATAAAAGCTAGACGCTTTAATTTGATGTTTTGCTTAACTATATAAAACCATAAATCAGGGTATTATTTATGTATAAAAGTAAACTTTAAAAAATGCAATAGCCACATAGTTTAATTATCTTTCATTTTGACAGTTAAACCTTATTTTATGTAAATCAACATTTTTGTTTTTAACAATAATTGCAGATGGCAAGTTTACAGTATATAGATATATATATATATATATATTAGTTTAAAACAAAAATACATTCAGTTGTTAAGAATGATTTAAATTTTAAATTCTCTTAAATTAATTCAACTTAATAATAATAAGAATAGACTTCTAGATTATGATATTTTTAATTGAAGTGTATACTACATCCTTTTCACGGTTTATACATTATTTCGATCCTCTCGTGTATTTTATCCTTTTTTTTTGTCTCAAAAAAAATAAAATAAAATAAAATAAATACTAGACATTCTCGTTATACGGCGACGTGGGGAGAGAGAGAAAAAACTCGCCGCTACTGGGTTCACTCTGTTTATTTTGCCCTTTTCCCCTCTGTATAGCGTGTAGGATCATGGGATATATCCGGTCCTCCGAAGTGTAAAATGAACGTGAAGAAAATGCACTAGAAGTGTTTTCCTTGCGTTCGTTGGTATTTGAATGCAAAGAAAAGCTGCATGCAACGTTTTTTTTTTTTTTTTTTACCCTGTATAACCGCGTAGCCGGTGAGTGTTCACACGGGCTTCGGTGACGTGTGTTTACACGTCACACATGTCACCAAAGCCCGTGTGAACTCTCTCACTGACTCCTATGCGCAGAAAACCCTCAGCGCTTCATCCGCCCTCACCGGACACTACGACCGGCAGAAAAACGGTCGATTTTAACGCCCGATAAGAGGTGTTTAATGTAAATTGCTCCCGTACCTTGGAGGACTTGGGGCGCGCGCTTTTTCCTGCAGACGCTTCTGTAACCGCCATTGCGCGAGCGGCTGTGTATCTGTGTGTGTATTTGTGCATCTTGTGGTAGCGCGCCTCAATAATGTGAGCAGCCCAACTAATCGATAACGGCATTCGTTGACAACGAATTTCATTATCGATAATTATCGATTTTATCGATTAGTTGTTGCAGCCCTACATAATACATTCTCACATTTTCTGCTTGTTTAGTCTTTAAAAACTGGAGTAGCTACAAATTGGCAACAATCACTGGTCTTTATGACAAATGGTGGTTAGCGTTTGAGAACAATTTATTAACACTTGATTTTAAACATTTTTATATATTTTGAAATTTCAGCGCTCAAAATTTTAAAAAGGAATATAAGCCCTGGGCATGCCACAGTACTTGCAGCATGTTAGTAAAATAAACAAGGAAAAAAAAAAAAAACACTTCAACAAAAACCCCCAAACCTTTTTTTTTTTTTTTTACTTTCTCTTATTTTATTATATACACAATAACCAAATAAGAGAAGTGTAACCATTGTTTCATGAAAGAAGATTTCATGACATTTTTGAGTGTTTCAAAAGGTTCTTATGTTGAATGACTTCTGCACACCTGCTGCTGCAAACTAGTGTCTCTGCTCTGGTGTGGTATTGGTCCACTTTTTTCATTTCATTATTTTAACGTTCTAAGCCTTCTAAACTGCTTTATTAATTTCTCAGTGTGATGGGAGATTGTGTTGCATGAAATTTTTCACAGGGAAGGAAGAGCATGTTGCTTTATGAAATGGTTCTGATAAACATTTTCATTTACCCTGTCATGTAACTGAACAGAAATCATCCCCAAAAACCATGACATTTGCAGGGCATCCATGGCAGTTTTTATTAACTTTGGTTTCAGTGCAGTTTGGTGCTGAACATAATGCTCCCTATCAGACCCAAATAAATTGAACTTGCTCTCATCACTAAATGGAGCCTTTGAACAGTTCTCTTCTGTTCACACTTGATCCTCAGCAAAGTTTTGCCTGGCTTTTTAATTCTTTCTACTGATGAGAGGCTAAATCACTGCAAAATGGATTTTCAGTCTGAATTATCTTGAATGTTAAGACACTGTACACCAAGACAGATCCTTATCATATTCAGCACTGCACTGACAAACAATTCCAGCTTCAGTTGTCTTACAAACATTACTAGCCTTTTTTTGGGGACTTGAATGAATTCGTGTCATTGTAAAGGTGCAATATTCATTCACAGATTTGGAATTACTAGCTTTTCTTGCAATGGCAGAAAGGGTAATCCCTTTGGCCTTTATCTGTACTCTACACTCACAGGGTTTCAGGCAACTTCGAGCAGCATGCCATCTTGCAATCAGTGAAAAAGTTATCCTAACGGGGACGTGTCCGTTAAACAAGGTTTGTCAACATCAATAACTGAGGTGTACTGTATCTGAAAGTGTTTTTTTTTTTTTTAAATAAAAATACTGTGCTTACGAAAATATATATTTAACTTGCTCGAATTGTGCTTAAAACCTGCACTTCTACTTCTGCTGGGATAACTAAGCAGTGACCATGTAATTTAGGAAATTGCAAGTTGTTCTCTAATTTTGATCTCCATATACCGGAGAAAATATAATTGCCTAATAAACTATGCAGTAGTATTTGTATATGGAGTTTGCAAGAAAGAATATGCAAAACCTTTGGAATTTTATCTTTTTGTGCATTAATTTGTCATAAAATGTGATCTTATCTTCATCTAAGTCAAGGGTATTAACAAAAACAATGTGCCTAAAATATTAACACAAAAACGTCTGATCTTTCACGTCTTTATTAAACACACTGTACTTCTACAGTTTCAGCTGATGTACAGACATTCTAACATTTCTCTGAAGAGGTTTTTGTTCCCTTTGGAATTTCATCTTCACTTTAATTCAGTTTTATTTGTATAGTGCTTTTAACATTTGTCATTATCGCAAAGCAGCTTTACACAATCAAAATAAATTATGGAACTTTGTATGAAATGTGAATGTGTTTGAATCAAAATGATTAGATAGTCCCTGATGAGCAAGCCAAGGGTGATGGTGGCAGGGAAATACAAACTGAGATGGCAATAGGAAGAAACCTTGATAGGAACCAGACTCAACAGGGAACTCATCCTAATTTGGGATTGATCTGCACTCATACTGTGTGTTAGGCAGCTGGAAGTTCAATTATAACAGTTGATGTCAGTTAATTTGGAGTCTAGTTTGTTATTTGAGGCTCAGGTAGACTGTAGGAAATTCCAGTCCTGAACTATCAAGTAACTGCTGTCACAAGTCCTCAGAGAACAGCTGTCTGCATCAACCGAGGCCTATGTTAAAGTAGAACCATACCCAGTCACCACACGCATCCCAAACAGAACACACGGGGCACCAGGATGAGTCAGACAGGTCCAGAGGGCAGAGGGGGTCTGGATCACTGGCAGCTCAAGAGCAACATGTGTAGCTTGACATCTTCCCCTCTATGACTGCAAGCTGGCCAGGCCCATACCATACAGTGGCATTTTATGTATGGATTCACATACTTTTTCCACTAGCACTATGAAATTTTTATGGTTATTCACAATAATGACATGAAAGATCAGAATTCTTTTTGTTATTCTTTTAGGCATATGACTTAAAGATAAAATCACATTTTATGACAAATTAATGCAGAAAACCTTGAAATTCTAAAAGTTTCACATCTTTTTATGTTGTCTAATATTTCAGGCTGATTTTGGATTCAGTGAACATCACCAGAATGAGGTCATAAACTACATGCGCTTTGCTCGCTCCAAAAGACTCCTGCGACTCAAGACCATTGACACGTGCTTTCAGGAACTCAAAGACAGCAGGTAAAAGACCACATTGAATTTCAAAGACTACATTTATAAAATGCACTTTTTGCTTACATGGTGTTATACTGTATCCTACTTTCATTTAATTTTTTTACCACATTCACTCCCTACACTCCATACATGTCTCTCTCAGTGGAATTCAACAGGAAAATTAGCTCAAATAGCAATGATATCAGGAATAAACTGTCACTTCTCCTCCTAGACTGGTTGAAGAGACATTTACAGTGGATGAAGTGGCAGACATGCTGGATGGGCTGCAGGTGGTGGTTCATGGAGAGGTGGAGATGGAGCTCATCAACACTGCCCACACAAATGTGCTGCTTCTGCGCCAGCTTTTCTCCCAGGCTGAAAAGTTTTACCTGAAACTCCAAACTGATATCTCAGAGCTGGAGAACAGGTAAATAACAGTCCTATTTTTCCAAAATAAATATTGAATGTATCCTGAAAATATGTTTATCATATTATTTTAACTACCAAAGTAAGGTATTTTTAATTACTGAAGTAAAAGCACTACTACTACTAATACTACTATTTTATTTTCCCTAGCCTTGAAGGGAAAGCACTGATAAGCGTGTGCAGACAACAGAACTTTAGCCGGAGTGCAGAAAATGTTTGCCTTGTCCTCATGTGTATAAATATACAAAAGAATCACTTCTCTTTAAAGATCACATTTTGTAATAATTTTAAAGGGGGGTGGGGTGATGCTTTTCTATATTCACTGGACACTTGGTCTTGTTCTGGGTTAGACTGATTGGTAAATGTCAATGCAATTTTTACTTTCATCCCCAATTTTGCATGTGATAGTGGAATATGATTGTTTGATTCTTTAAAGAAACATCTAATAGAATGGTGCTCCCTGTGCTGTATTGTCATTGTAAATGAAATGGCTCACCACAGCACACGCAAGAAAACAACCCAGTTTTGTCTATCTGCTTTCACAATGATATGAGGTAGCAGTTTATCAGAGGTGGAAAGAGTAATAAAATTTTGTACTTAAAGGGGACATACGGTGCTACATGGACTTTTTCAAGCTGTTTGGACTGAATTGTGTGTTAGGAGAGTGTGTACACAACCACTCTACAATGATAAAGAGCCGCCCAGCGATTTTCTTTTAATTGAATAAAATAAGATGCCCCTTCTGAAATCAGGCCGTTTTCAAAAGCCTGTCGGTGTGACGTCACACCGACAGAGGCCGCTCCCACTATAGTTGATTGACACTGGTGTTTTAGCAAAGACCCGTCCCGGCCATTGTTTTTCTACGCTGGAGCAAAATGGCGCCTACACGAGTGTGGTGTTCAGTTTTATGGTGTAGTGCGGTGGTCTAGTGGTTAGGATTCGGCGCTCTCACGTGGGAGACCCGGGTTCGATTCCCGTACATGCTTTTTTGCACTACATATTTATAAAGTTTTTCTAAAGTTGCATTGTAGACGAGGCGAGTGCGCTATGCTTCGGTAAACTTTTCTGACACCAGGAGAGACTCAGTCAAACACACGCGCGCACACACACACACACACACACACACACACACACAATGCTTCGCGTATATGATGTCCTAGGTTGAATACCCGGCATCTCCATGAGCTAGACATTAGTACCCGGTGGTCTAGTGGTTAGGATTCCGCGCTCTCACGCGGTAGCCCTGGATTCGATTCCCGCTCAAGGCACATGCTTTTTTGCACTAAAAATTTATAAGGTTTTTCTAAAGTTGCGTAGTAGACGAGGCGCTATGCTTCGGTAAAGCTTTTCTGACACCAGGAGAGACTCAGTCAAACACACACACACACACACAATGCTTCGCGTGTATGATGTCCTAGGTTGAATACCCGGCATCTCCATGTCTCTGTTTATTAACAGCAAAAGATCATTTTATATATGTTTGACCAAACGCCTGTGCTATAGACATATGTTACTACAAATGAACCATTGTAAATGTCCTGGTGAGATCCCGAAAAAACAATGCTTCGCGTGTCTAAGGTCGGGGGTTGAATACCCGGCATTTCCATGAGGTAGCCATTAATCCCTCATGGTCTAGTGGTTAGGAGAGCGCTGTACTAAATTTAACTAGTAAAATAAACTGTACAAATGAGGGCATTGAAATAACTCCTTTATATATAAAATTATTCTAACATCATGTAAAATTATTTTTAACTGTTTTTTAAAATATTTTTAACTGTTGTCAAAGCTATACCCCACTTGTATTGTGAAGACAAGCCCCACAGAACTGGGGGCTGGGTTCAGTAGAGGTCATTAACATTTAAAGGAGCATGTACTGAAATAGGTTGCTGAGAACAGAGCTACTTTTTACCAGGTAAAAATAATGTTTTTTTTACACAACAATTGAGAATTTTTAATTAAAAGTATATGACAAACTTTTGATTAGGACCCTAAAGAATCATATTAACCTATGCAAAATTGACTGTATGTCCTCTTTAAGTAAAAGTACTGTTACTTTAGTGAACTTTTACTGTAGTACAATTAAAGTTACCCTTATAAAAATCTACTCAAGTAAAAGCAAAAAGTAGCTCATTAAAAATTTACCCAGAGTAAAAGTTACTGAGTTGCTTTTTTTTTTAAACAGCGGGGGTGGGATGGGGGATGGAACACAATTGCATAATAAATCTGTTCCCTTTGTTGTTCTTGAAATCAAAATGGTCGCTTAAATATGGCCAGGGGTTTGCTTCATAAGAATTAGTTGGCATTTCACTTTCAGCTGTGTGTATCACTGGCATCTGTTTTGTCCGTCTCCATTGTTCTGGTGAATTTAGCGCGTTTGTTCTCCATCAATCAATCAGTGCAGTGGTTTCCGGGGTGCAATTTTTTTCCTTCCCTGTTGTATTATTTGTATTAATTTTCATTTTCATTCATTTATTTTTTACTCAGTAGCAAATATGATTTAAAATGTAGTGAAGTACAATACTTTAAACAAAACATACTTAAGTAAAATTAAAATTACAGATTTTAAAAACTACTTCAAAAAGTAGAAGTAGGCCTACACAAAGAAATCTACTCAGTTATAGTAATGCGAGTAAATTTAATTCATTACTTTCCTCCTCTGCAGTTTATGTACTGTATGTATTAATAGTGAGTGTAGTCAAGTCTAGTGTTAGTGGCTGTCGGTGCTTGGGAGTCGATGTGCTCATATTAGGTGTGTTTCATACAAGAACTCCGTGGATGTTGTAAACGGTTGTTTATGCATGCTTTTGAGCATCCTATTTTACAGAAGTTGCCCATGTTGAAAGATTTGTTGCAAGGCTAAAATTGCAATTCTAAAATACACCTATCTCTGAGAATAACATAAAAGGTTGACTAAATTAAATGCAACTAAAAACATAAATACAGTATAAGTCACAGGCCTACTTACTTGTGTTTTTAGGTGTCTCTGGAGTTGTCATAAAGAGAAATAATACATAATTAGGCCATGTATTACTACATTGTGCTCGAAATGCAATTGTCTTTTTTAGATTGTGTAATATATATACACTCACCTAAAGGATTATTAGGAACACCTGTTAAATTTCTCATTAATGCAATTATCTAATCAACCAATCACATGTCAGTTGCTTCAATGCACTGAAGCCACAACACGCACAAGCTTGAGGCGGATGGGCGACAACAGCAGAAGACCCCACCAGGTACCACTCATCTCCACTACAAATAGGAAAAAGAGGCTACAATTTGCATGAGCTCACCAAAATTGGACAGTTGAAGACTGGAAAAATGTTGCCTGGTCTGATGAGTCTCGATTTCTGTTGAGACATTCAAATGGGTAGTCAGAATTTGGCATAAACAGAATGAGAACATGGATCCATCATGCCTTGTTACCACTGTGCAGGGTGGTGGTGGTGTAATGGTGTGGGGGATGTTTTCTTGGCACACTTTAGGCCCCTTAGTACCAATTGGACATTGTTTAAATGCCACGGGCTACCTGAGCATTGTTTCTGACCATGTCCATCCCTTTACGATGTACCCATCCTCTGATGGAGTGACGTCACTCCCCATACAATCCCGCCCCACAGTATAGACCCGCACCTGACGCTGATTGACAGGTTTCTGTTTAACGTGTTGGAAATGCAATTGCAAATGGATTAGCGATTGAATTTTGGCCGGCTTGACGGCGGAGAGAAAGTGAAAAAGCAAACGTGGTAATAGTTTTTTAAATATGACGGGTTCATGACTTGTAAAACATGGGAAATGCAAATGGACTTTGCTTTTTCATTTGAAATTTGGCAGTCAGTGTGCGTTCGCGAAGGCGAAAAAGCAAACGGTAATGCAAAGTTTGCAATTGCATTTGAATTATGGCACACTTTGTGCGTCAAATGCAATTTCCAATTCCTTTTGAATATTGTCCGGGATATCGCTCCATATAGGTGACTATCATTTGTTATTTACAGTGGTGTGACAAACTATTTGCCCCCCTCCTGATTTCTTACTCTTTTGCATGTTTGTCACACAAAATGTTTCTGATCATCAAACACATTTAACTATTAGTCAAAGATAACACAAGTAAACACAAAACGCAGTTTTTAAATGAGGGGTTTTATTATTTAGGGAGAAAAAAAATCCAAACCTACATGGCCCTGTGTGAAAAAGTAATTGCCCCCTGAACCTAATAACTGGTTGGGCCACCCTTAGCAGCAATAACTGCAATCAAGCGTTTGCGATAACTTGCAACGAGTCTTTTACAGCGCTCTGGAGGAATTTTGGCCCACTCATCTTTGCAGAATTGCTGTAATTCAGCTTTATTTGAGGGTTTTCTAGCATGACCCGCCTTTTTAAGGTCATGCCACAACATCTCAATAGGATTCAGGTCAGGACTTTGACTAGGCCACTCCAAAGTCTTCATTTTGTTTTTCTTCAGCCATTCAGAGGTGGATTTGCTGGTGTGTTTTGGGTCATTGTCCTGCTGCAGCACCCAAGGTCGCTTCAGCTTGAGTTGACGAACAGATGGCTGGACATTCTCCTTCAGGATTTTTTGGTAGACAGTAGAATTCATGGTTCCATCTATCACAGCAAGCCTTCCAGGTCCTGAAGCAGCAAAACAACCCCAGACCATCACACTACCACCACCATATTTTACTGTTGGTATGATATTCTTTTTCTGAAATGCTGTGTTACTTTTACGCCAGATGTAATGGGACATGCACCGTCCAAAAAGTTAAACTTTTGTCTCGTCGGTCCACACGGTATTTTCCCAAAAGTGTTGGCAATCATTGAGATGTTTTTTAGCAACATTGAGACGAGCCTTAATGTTCCTTTTGCTTAAAAGTGGTTTGCGCCTTGGAAATCTGCCATGCAGGCCGTTTTTGCCCAGTCTCTTTCTTATGGTGGAGTCGTGAACACTGACCTTAATTGAGGCAAGTGAGGCCTGCAGTTCTTTAGATGTTGTCCTGGGGTCTTTTGTGGCCTCTCGGACGAGTCGTCTCTGCGCTCTTGGGGTAATTTTGGTCGGCCGGCCACTCCTGGGAAGGTTCACCACTGTTCCATGTTTTTGCCATTTGTGGATAATGGCTCTCACTGTGGTTCGCTGGAGTCCCAAAGCTTTAGAAATGGCTTTATAACCTTTACCAGATTGATAGATCTCAATTACTTTTGTTCTCATTTGTTCCTGAATTTCTTTGGATCTTGGCATGATGTCTAGCTTTTGAGGTGCTTTTGGTCTACTTCTCTGTGTCAGGTAGCTCCTATTTAAGTGATTTCTTGATTGAAACAGGTGTGGCAGTAATCAGGCCTGGGGGTGACTACAGAAATTGAACTCAGGTGTGATAAACAACAGTTAAGTTATTTTTTAACAAGGGGGGCAATCACTTTTTCACACAGGGCCATGTAGATTTGGATTTTTTTTTCTCCCTTATTAACGTAAACCTTCATTTAAAAACTGCATTTTGTGTTCAATTGTGTTATCTTTGACTAATAGTTAACGGTTTTTGATGAGCAGAAACATTTAAGTGTGACAAACATGCAAAAGAATAAGAAATCAGGAAGGGGGCAAATAGTTTTTCACACCACTGTACATTGTTATTGTATATACACTACCATTCAAAAGTTTGGGGTCACTTTCTAACTCCATGATCGTTCCTGAGTTTTATTTCTTTCTACATTGTAAATGAATGCTGAAGGCGTCCAAAAAATGCATTGATCTCCAATGTAGATCAGTTGATATTGAGATGTCTGTTAATTAACTAATGCCTCTAATCTGAGGTGCTGTTAATTGGTCATTTTTCAGGCTGATAACTCTAATTGAACTTCTCGTCTGCGGCAGAGGTAGGTTTTGGTCTCGCCCTCCTGGGATGGCCTTCATGAGAGCCAGTTTCATTATGGTGCTTGACGGATTTTGCAAATGCACTTGACAGTACTGTTCTTGCAAGAACTATTACAGAAAGGCTGACCTCTGCGTCTTAAAATAACAACATAAAAAAACATGTTTGTTGTTGTTAGGTAATTACCTAGTTCCATGTGTTATTTTATAGTTTTGAAATCTCCAGTATTGTTGTAGAATGTAGAAAATAAATTACACAACTGGATATAGGATTGTGGTTTCTCAATAAAACCTAAAGCTCTGTAACTGTTGTTATTTTAAATGACCTGGTACTGTCTTTCTGGTTAATGTCTTTCTAAAACATTCTTTTTAGCAATTGAGACGTTCTTTCCCCCCCCCAAAAAAAACAAGCATGTCCCATTGTGTTGAGCAGTCTGTCACCATGGCATGCTCTGGAAGGTTGAGTTCTCTTTGGGCAGTGGCCTTGATGGCCACTCTCTTCTTCCAGCTACAAGTGGCACACAATCTTTCTGCAAATTCCAGTATCCCTGGTAATGCATTGTTCCTGACCTTTCAGAGCATTTTCTGTAAATTATAAAAAGACAAATTTGCTAAAGTGACAATGCAAAATATTTAGTATTCACAGATTTACACTCTGACAATATGTTCAGTTCCATATTGATACTAGCATAAAACAGTAACAAAATTATGACACCCAGTTATTAATATTCTTATCAAATCACTCACCATTTTTAATCTAACGATGAAGAAAAGATTAAAGGAAAGAAAAGTGTCCTTTAAACATATAAATTTTGGAGTCATGTGCTAATAATCATGAAAATAATTTAAATGGGACATTTCTAGTGTTCTTTGTGACAAACCGATTTCTAACCGATGTATTTCCATTTACTCTCAAATAAATCTGTTAATAGCTGTCCTCTCTAACGTACAGTTAAGTAGCATTAAATATGAAAAGATAAAATTAATTTATCTTACCGATGGTCAAATAAAGTCTATGCCCGAAGCACTGGAACCTAGTGATTAAGCGCCACCACGTTGACGATATTCATGTTGTCTGTTCTGACGGTGACCAAACCGTCCTCACAGAGGTCCCATGCAGCCAGTGCCTCTCTCAAACCCGATAACTTGGCTTTTTGTCCGCCCGATAAGTTGTGAGTTTTTGGACAGTTTCTGCTTGAATTTCTTTGCGGGATGTCAGAATAGCCTGCCAGAGCTGCTGTTTTGAATCAAACTGCCTCCCACCCTCATAGATCTTTTGAGGATTCTCCAAAGGTTCTCAATGGGGTTGAGGTCAGGGGAGGATGGTGGCCACACCATGAGTTTCTCATCTTTTATGCCCATAGCAGCCAATGACAGAGGTATTCTTTGCAGCATGAGATGGTGCATTGTAGTGCATGAAGATGATTTTGCTACGGAAGACACGGTTCTTCATTTTGTACCATGGAAGAAAGTGGTCAGTCAATATACTTTGCAGAGGTCATTTTCACACCTTCAGGGACCCTACAATTCAATTCAAATTAAAATTTTTATTTGTCACATACACAGTCATACACAGTACGATATGCAGTGAATTGCTTATACGACTGCCAGTGACCTTAAAGAGTAGTAAAAGCTTATACATAAGAAATAATATTAATAAAAGAAATACGTTAGAAAAATAAGATTAACTGGTGCAATGTACTGTACAAAGTAAAAGTAAAATATACTGTACAAATAAGAACAAAATATCAATATAAAAGCAAAATATCAATATAAATACAGAAATATAGAAAAGAAGATAGAAATTTGTCAAAAACAGAAATTTAGAATTTTTAAATGGCTGTGGTGTGCAAATATGCATAAAAAGTGACTTTGTGAAATGTCTTATTTAAAGTGATTTGTGCAATGTTCCATAGATGAAAAATATAAATATATAGTGCAGTGTGCATGAATGTGTCCAAAGTGGCCATGAATGCCCAGTCAGTGTTGGATGTTACAAAAAGATGGTAATTAGTCCTGTGTTGTGTTGTGATTGAGAGACCTTATCGCCTGCGGGAAAAAGCTCCTCCTCAGTCTCTCTGTGTTGGCCTTCAGGGAGCGGAATCGCTTCCCAGACCGCAACAGAGAGAACAGTCCATTGTTGGGATGGCTGAGGTCCTTCACTACCTTCCTGGCCTTGATCCAGCACCGCTTGTTGTAGATGGAGTGCAGATCAGGGAGCTCGGTGCGGATGGTGCGCACCACCCTCTGTAGAGCTCGTCTGTCCTGCATGGTGCTGTTTCTAAACCAGGTAGTGATGTTTCCTGTCAGGATGCTCTCTATGGTGCAGGAATAGAAATTCCTGAGCACCTTGGAGGGCAGTCTGAAGTCTCTCAAGCGTCTTAGGTGGTAGAGACGCTGCCTGGCCTTTTTTTACCACGGTGTTGATGTGACAGGATCATGACAGGTCCTGCGTGATGTGAACACAGAGGTATCAAAAGCTGTCCACTCTCTCCACTGGGCTCCTGTTGATGATGGGGGTCTGGTAGTTCCTCTCCTGCTTTGTACAAAAGTCCACTATCAGCTCCTTTGTCTTGCTGACGTTCAGGAGGAGATTGTTTCTCTGGCACCAGTTCTCCAGATTTCCAATCTCCTCCAGGTAGGCCGACAGTGTCATCAGCAAACTTGATGACGGTGGTGGAGTTGGTAGTGGCCACGCAGTCATAGGTGTACAGAGAGTACAGCAGGGGGCTCAAAACACAGCCCTGGGGGGCTCCAGTGCTGAGAGTGAGGGTGGCTGAGAC
The DNA here is from genome assembly GCA_030522415.1 of Channallabes apus. Taxonomy (NCBI): domain Eukaryota; kingdom Metazoa; phylum Chordata; class Actinopteri; order Siluriformes; family Clariidae; genus Channallabes; species Channallabes apus. Next base: position 41,321,226 of record CM060115.1, on the reverse strand, counting down.
ATGTCCACCCATCCTTACTGCCTGTGGTCTGCCAGTTAGGAAGTTGGAGATCCACTGACGCATAGATGAGCTGAGTCCCAGGTGCTCCAGCTTGGTGGTCAGTGTGGAGGGAATTATGGTATTAAATGCAGAGCTGTAGTCGATGAAGAGCATTTTCACATAATTCCCCCTCTGAGTGTCCAGATGAGTGAGTGATGTATGTAGGAGATGAAAGATAGCATCATCCATAGAGCGGTTTGGACGGTAAGCGAACTGTAGTGGGTCTAGTGTGTCCGGTAGTGAAGAGATGATTAAGTCCTTGACCAGCCGCTCAAAGCACTTCATCACTACTGAGGTGAGGGCTACAGGGCGATAGTCATTGAGGGAAGCAGGATGTGGTTTCTTCGGAACAGGAACAATGATGGACTCTTTGAAGCATGTGGGGATCACCGACTGAGATAAAGAGATGTTGAATATCTCAGTGAACACAGTGGTCTGCGCAGGCTCTGAGGATACGGCCTGAGATGCCGTCTGGTCCTGCTGCTTTCCTGGTGTTCACTCTCCTGAAGGCTCTCCTCACGTCGTGCTCGGAGATGATGAGCGCGTTCCCGGTGCTGGCAGTGTCTTCCTGTCTGCAGCCGTTAGCGCCGCTAGCATTAGCGCCGTTAGCATTAGCATCGCTAGCGTCTTTAGCTGCAGCCTCGAAGCGAGCATAGAAGGTTTTGAGCTCGTCTGCCAGAGTCGCGTCCGCGTTCGTCATACCGGATGTTGGTGCTTTATAATCCGTTATTGTTCTCAGTCCCTGCCACAGGCTCCTAGAGTCACTCTGTTGAAGCTGTGACTCTAGTTTTCTCCCGTAGCGCTGCTTCGCCTCTTTCACCGCTTTCCGCACGTTATATGACGCAGCCTTGTACGGTTCCATGTCCCTCGACGCAAGTCCCGTGTTGTAGGCAGCTGTGCGAGATCTCAGAGCGTCGCGGATGGTTTTATCCACCCACGGCTTCTGGTTGGGAAACGTTCTGATAGTCTTTTTCTCCATGGTATCATCCGCTAGTTTCCCAATGAATCCCACAACCGCTTCCGTAAACACGCTGACGTCATCTTAGCTGTTTCTGAACATGCCCCAGTCTGTGTCATCGAGTGCGTCCTGGAATGCGGCCACCGATTGGTCCGTCCAGCGCGCGACCTCCCTCTGAACCGGAACTTCCTGTTTCAGCCTTTTTGTATTTTGGCATGAGGAAGATGGCGGCGTGGTCGGATTTACCAAACGCTGGACGAGATTGTGCCTTGTAACCTTCCTTGACCGTAGTATAACAATGGTTCAGTGTCCTTTCACCCCTGGTGGGGCAGGTGATATGCTTTTAAAAGTTTGGCGCTGCACGTTTGAGGTTGGCACTATTAAAGTCCCCCGCCACAATGAGCGCAGCGTCCCGGTGCTGTGTCTGGTGCTGTGTGAGTGCCTCATGCAGCTCGCATGAGGCAGTGTCCGCTTGTGGTGGAATATAAACTGCAATTATTATGACCGATGTAAACTCCCGTGGTAGATAAAAAGGACGACACATCATGGACAGTAGTTCCAGGTTTGGTGTGCAGGACTGTGTAAGAGGAACAACGCTCGCGCTGTTGCACCAGCCGTTGTTCACCATTAAACACACGCCGCCTCCCCTTGACTTCCCCGAGTCCTGCGTCCTGTCCATGCGGTGAACCGAGAAGCACTCGGCCGGCTGGATGGCATGGTCCGGAACCGCTGGGTTCAGCCATGTCTCGGTGAAGCAGAGGAGGTTGCAGTCCCGGTTGCTTTACTCTGGCCCTGAGGTCATCGAGTTTGTTTTCCAGTGACTGGACATTGGCGAGCAGGATGCTAGGCAGAGGTGTGCGGTGTGCACGAGCTCTCAGCCTGTTCCTGACGCTGGCTCGTTTCCCTCGGGGCCGCCGCTTCGCGTCGCATCCATTGTTCTCCCTCAGGATCTCACTCGGCCAGCTCGGATCCGGAGTTAAAAACATCGAATTGTGAGTACATTGTATACCAATAGAAACAAGGGTGTCTCTATCATAACTAATGTACTCAATGGTGGTAATTTGACTGGTTTTAAAACGCTAAAAACTAACTTCAAAAACAAAGAAAAGGTGGTCGGAGCAGTCGTGACGGCAGCCGACCTCACCGGCGCCCCTACAAGGGCCTACCAGCTCTCTCCCCATGATTCTGGCCCAAAACATGACTCCGGCACCTCCTTGTTGACATCGCAACCTTGTTGGGACATGGTGGTCATCCACTACTTCATTCATCTGGACCATCCAGGGTTGCACGACACTCATCAGTAAACAAGACTGTTTGAAAATTAGTCTTCATGTATGCTTGGGCCCACCCACTGCATCCGTTTCTGCTTGTGAGCATTGGTTAGGGGTGGCCGAATAGTAGGTTTATGCACAACTGCAAGCCTCTAAAGCAGGGGTACTCAAATATAAATTTGAAAGGTCCACTTACCAAATTTCTATTCAGTCCGAGGTCCGGAAAAATGACCAATTTCAAATGGAGAACTACAAAAAAATCACACCCAAAATTTTCGAACAATACCCAAAAATGACATGGTAGTCCTTTTAGTGTGAAAGGTGACATCATCTTTGTGCCACCAGGTGTTTGAACTTGGGCATAAAAGGTGTGAGGACCAGGTGAAGGCATTGATGTAAATGTTCATTGGTGAGGGAGCTGCGATATGTGTTTTTCACCATGCTCATAGTTGAAACGGCAGATTTACAACAGTATGTTGAGGAAAACATTGTGAGAATTTGAAGGGCCATTTTCTGCAGGGCAGGAACATCTGCTGCAGTAACCATCTTTGTCCAGAAGGTGAGAAGGTGACCACTTTTGATTGCTAGATTAAGCTCATTGGTTTTCTGCTTCCCACGGGGAGCACGAATGCATATTTTTCTGTCCACTCATTCTTAAATTCGCTGTTTTCAAAATCAACTTGTATCAATGGCCAGCTTTGAGCACACCATTAGGATATTAAGGACATATTATAATAAACAGAATGAGTAGCTCACCTCTTATACTGTATCTTCAAGTCTGAGTCGTTTGTTCTTTTGAAACTACGGCACCGCATAGCGTCTATGGGAGTCACGTGACAAAGGACCGAACAACTCGGGACTTGACGATTCATTGAGAACCGTTCAATACATAGCCTACCGAGGTTTTGCGATGATTTGCGCATGCGCGCCCAGTAGAAAATGAACGAATCACTCTCGGAGACGACTCGTTCTTCTGAGTCACGTTGTAACGCTTGGATTTATAAAACCGCTTGGTTACAAAAATACGGATTCGGGAATCTAAACTGGGGCTTGAAAACACTACTTCCGGTATTGCGTAATCGCGACTGGACAAAACACGACGCGACACAAAACAATTATAATAAATTAAACCAAGTGTATTATACAGACGGAATAAAGAAATAAACAAACACGGTGCAACACAAACCAATATATATATATAAATGTAATACAAATAGCAACAGTGTGTGTGTGCGATGTATGCGGGTGTGTGTGTGTGCGATGTATGCGGGTGTGTGTGTGTGTGTATGATTGTCCAGTATGTGTATATATATATATATATATATATATATATATATATGGCAAAGGGTATGAAAATGTCGAGTTGGAGAGATGGTTCGATCTCACCAGATGACGATGGAAAGTCTGGGAGATCGAGAAATGGAAGGAGCTGGGTACTGGATGAAATTATGGAACAATAATCCGCAAGCAGTCTCACAGCCTCAAAGAATATGCAGCGCGCTGTCCTCATCTCTCCGTGCCGGCTACCTCGCCGGTTCCGGCTTTATGCCCGATCATGTGACCTACGTCACTTCCGGGTTCCCTTGCGTTGCGATCGCGCATGCGCGGGAACTTGCCCGGTGACCAAAACACTGTCCAAGGGGAAAAATAAACCGCTAGGGCACACCTTCGGCCACAGGTGAGCAGCATTAGCTCCACAACCATTTCCCTGTTGTAGAAGGTGTCCCTTTTGTGTGGCTGCGCTACAACGTTAAAGATTCATTAAAAAAGAACTCTAAAGGATCCTCCACCTTGAGGTTCGAGGGACTCCAGAGGCACCAGCAGCTTCAAATACCTGTTTGCTGCTTTGTAATGGCATTTCAGCAGCTGCTCTCTTAATCTGATGAATTTGTCTGGCAGAAACCTTCCTCATTCTGCCTTCATCTGCATGAACCTCTCTGTGCTCTGAATCAGCCACGAATGTCTTCACAGTACGATGAGTTTTCGTGAAATATCTAATGTTTTCATACCTTTTCGGCAGCAGAGAGATCCTTTTTCTTTCCCATATTGCTTGAAACCTGTGGCCTGCTTAATAATGTGGAACAACCTTCTTATCTGGTATCTGGCAAACTAATTATCACACGTGTCTGAGATTCATTTCAGTAATCCAAAGAGCCCTGAGACGCAATCCCATCCATGAGTTTAATTTAAAAACTAAACATTTAATGTTTATGACACTTGCATCCAATTTGCATAATAATTTGGAACACAGTGTACAAACAAATATAATATCACTTAAAAGTTACCCATGCGGGCCTCCAAGTGGTGTAGTGGTAAAGCGCTCGCCCTATCATCCGGAGATCGCAGGTTCGAACCCCGGGTGATGCTGTTACCTCTCACAGCTGGAAGCCTAGAGAGAGCTGTTTGGCTGAGCTCTCTCAGGGGGAGGGATGAGAGGTACTTAGTGCTCCCACATTAATGACGGCTCTACAAGCCAATCAGGGGCGTCTGTGAGCTCACGAAAGCGAAGGGAGCGGATAGCGCTGTTTCTCCGAGTGCGTTACGCCGCCCCCCAATGGTGCGTGAGCGAGCAGTTCTAAAAAAAATGGTCGGTGATGCCACGTGGGTCGGTCTGCGCCCCTCCTGACTGAGCGGCGGTGGAAGCTTAATGTGGGAGCCTCCAGCGACTGAGAGGAATTGGATACGACTATAAATAGGGGAGAAAATCTGAAAATTTTGGATAAAAAGGAAGGGGAAAAAAAAGATACCTATGCAAGTAATAATGAAATTAAATTTCTTTTTTTTTTTAACTCATTTATTATCTTCCTTTATTGACTCACCTTAACCTGTCATCTTCTCTCTCCTTTTACTTCCCAGAGAATTACTGGAACAAGTAGCAGCATTTGAAAAAACTGATTTTAAATCCAACAGCAAGGTTCGTGCTTTTTTTTTTACTCAATAATTTCATATAGGGAGATCTGATTGTGCACAGTGAGTAGCAGTGCCATTTCAGGCCTTATACACTGCCTGACTAAAAAAGGGTTATTATAGGTAATAATAGGGACAAAATCAACTAAGGAAGTCTGAAGAATTTGCATTATAAATGTGCATTATAAAAAAAAAAAACTGGAAGGATGGTGCTGAACTGTCAGTTTTGTGGAAAAATAAAAAATTTGAGGTTTACATATTTGAAAATGCAAGCTGAAATTCTGATCTGTTGTCTGGTATTATTATTATTATTATTTTTTTATCCAAAACTCAAATATCTTCAGTGTATACCAAAACCAATAGAATTAGCCTTAGACTTCCAATATTTTAAGAGGGGAATGTATAACCCATATTTATTTCTCCCTAATAATCACTGCAAATTCACTTAGCTGTAATTTCTTTTGTCAATTTTTTACAATGCAAAAATCGCTGTGTTTAATAGTAAAATGAAGAATATTTTCACACACACTCTGTCGTTGTAAGACAGACTACATACTACTACAGTACTACGTAAAACTCAGAAAAAGTTACTACGTAAAACTCAGAAAAAAGCAATAATTTGCTAATTTCAATAAAGATTGGACTTTGTAGCAAAGACTTGTGGTCTGGCAATTCAAGCTTTACCTTTACAAGCTTTATCCCAGAGCGATGGGCACATTAGGGTAAGAGGGGAAGCACCTGACGAGAAGCACCTATACAGGCCTCTTGAAGGCAGTGTTGTGATCAGGGGTTCCTTTAATTGATCAGGTCTAGGCTCAGCAAGATTATGCTTGAACAAAAAAGTCGGCTGAATACCTGAATGTACTGAATCGCCAGGCTAACCCATAAATGCATTTTTTTCCACGTCTGGTGAGGCCATATTTTAGGACTCAAACCACTCAAGAGTGGATCTGGGAGGATGTATTGGCCACCACATTGCATGCCATAAAAAGAGGTGGTTGATAGGAATCTTAGAATGTATCTTTGTTTATACCATTCACATGTGTCCTGTGACGCCAATCACTTCTGTTAGGAGATGATCTGATCCAGTTGTCTATGCACCCCTATTATAATTTGGCCTTTGTCGAAGTTACTCAGGTCCTTATGCTTGTGACCTTTTCTAGCTTCTAAGACATCAGCTTTGGGAAAAGTGTTTTCTTGCTGCCTTATGTATCCCACCCCTTGGCAGGTGAAATTGCAATGAGAAAGCAGTGATATTCACTTGTTATGGCTGATCAGTAAATATTAAATAAAAATGTAAATTTAGTAAATCATTGTCAGTATATTTTTATTTATTTTAAAATATAAAGGTCACAAGTATATTTATGACATGAAAGTAAAGAATTTTGTTTACAAAACTGTTTCTAATTAACACTATTTTATTACCTCCCAAAATCTAAGGTTAAGTAGGTGGTATGATGTGCTTCTGGATGCATTAGGCCCTCTATGTACATAGATGTACAGTATCTTGTAGACAGCTGAAAGCTGTCCACAGGGTTAAACTCTGCTATTTGTTAAGGTAATTCAGGAATCCAGCAAACCCAAGTTAGCCCCACTGAATGAGGGAGGAGTGTCAGAACTACTCAACAAGGTAAAGTAATTTTTGTCATTTTATTCTAGAAAACTTTTTTTTACATTTTAATAAAATGAAAACTAAAAGACTTTCAAATCACACAAGCCAATATTCTAGTCAAAATAAAACATAGAGAACATAACATGTTTAAACAGAAATTTTACAATTTTATGCACAAAATAAGTTTGTTTCAAATTTGATGCCTGCTACAGGTCTTTAAAAAGTTGGAACAGGGGCATGTTTATTATGATGTAGCATCAGAGATGCTGGCTTTTGAACTGAACCCTGATAACATGCTGGAATGTCTCCCCCCTCTTAAGCCTGGAGGACACAGCATCCATGATTTCCAACAAAAATGTCAAATTTGGACTCCTCTGAACATAGAACACTTTTCCACTTTGAAACAGTCTATTTTAAATGCGCCTTGGCCTCACAGGACATGATGGTGCTTCTGGACCATGTTCACATATGGCTTACTTTTTGTGTGATCGAGCATCTGCAGATGGCACGGAGGATTTTCAATGATTTTCACAGTCATGCCAATGAGTGATGCAGTCTGAGGGCCCAAAGACCACGGGCATTCAACAAGGTCTTCGGCCTCGTGCTCACACAGTTTCTGTGAATCTTTTGATGATGTTTTGCACTGTAGCTGATGAGATTTGCATAGCATTTGCAATTTGACGTTGAGGAATGCTGTTTTTAACAAGATGGCGCCGGTGAGGTCGGCTGCCGTCACTACTGCTCCGAACTATTTTACTTTGTTTTTGTCTTTTAAGTTATCTTTCGACATGAAGCGGCAGCCCCGAGGGAAACAAGCCGGCGTCAGGAACAGGCTGACAGCCCGTGCACACTGCACACCTCTGCCTAGCGTACTGCTAGTCAACGTCCAGTCACTGGAGAACACGCTCGATGACCTCAGGGCCAGGATAAAGTGCCAGAGAGACATTCGGGACTGCAATCTCCTCTGCTTCACTGAGACATGGTTGAACCCAGCGGTGCTAGACCACGCCATCCAGCAGGCCGAGTTCTTCTCGGTTCACCGCATGGACAGGACACGGGACTTGGGGAAGTCAAGGGGAGGCATCGTGTTTAATGGTGAACAACAGCTGGTGCTACAGCGCGAGCGTTGTTCCTCTTGCACACCAAACCTGGAACTACTGTCCATCATGAGTCGTCCTTTTTATCTACCTCGGGAGTTTACATCGGTCATAATCAGTGCCGTTTATATCCGCCTCAAGCGGACACGGACACTGCCTTGTGCGAGCTGCATGAGGCACTTGCACAACAACAAACACAACACCGGGACCCAAGCTTTTTCCAACAAATCACCTGCCCCACCAGGGGTGAAAGGACACTGGACCACTGTTACACTATGGTCAAAGACGGCTATAAGGCCCAATCTCGTCCACTGTTTGGTAAATCCAACCACGCCGCCATCTTCCTCATGCCAAAATATAAACAAAGGCTGAAACAGGAAGTTCCGGTTCAGAGGGAGGTCGCGCGCTGGACGGACCAATCGGTGGCCGCGTTACAGGACGCACTTGATGATGCAGACTGGGACATGTTCAGAAACAGCTCCGATGACGTCAGCGCGTTTGCGGAAGCGGTTGTGGGATTCATCGGGAAACTAGCGGATGATACCGTGGAGAAAAAGACTATCAGAACGTTTCCCAACCAGAAGCCGTGGGTGGATAAAACCATCTGTGACAATCTGAGATCTCGCACCGCTGCCTACAACGCGGGACTTGCGTCACGGGACATGGACCCGTACAAGGCTGCGTCTTATAACGTGCGAAAGGCGGTGTAAGAGGCGAAGCAGCGCTATGGGAGGAAACTAGAGTCACAACTCCAACAGAGTGACTCTAGGAGCCTGTGGCCGGGACTAAGAACAATTATATACAAAACACCAACATCCGGTATGACGAACGTGGACGTGACTCTGGCAGACGAGCTGAACACTTTCTATGCTCGCTTTGAGGCTGCAGCTAAAGATGCTAGCGATGCTAATGCTAGCAGCGCTAATGGCTGCAGACAGGAAGACACTGCCAGCACCGAAACACGTTCATCATTTCCGAGCATGATGTGAGGAGAGCCTTCAAAAGAGTGAACACTAGGAAAGCAGCAGGACCAGACGGCATCTCAGGCCGTCTTCTCAGAGCCTGCGCAGACCAGCTAGCACCTGTGTTCACTGACATATTCAACATCTCTTTATTTCAGTTGGTGATCCCCACATGCTTCAAATAGTCCATCATTGTTCCTGTCCCAAAGAAACCTCATCCTGCTTCCCTCAACGATCATTGCCCTCTAGCCTTCACCTCAGTAGTGATGAAGTGCTTTGAGCGGCTGGTCAGGGACTTCATCATCTCTTCACTACCTGACACACTGGACCCACTACTGTTCGTTTACCATCCAAACCGCACAAACTGTGTTGGTCTTCAGGGAGTGACAACGCTTTCCTGACTTCAACAGAGAGAACAGTCCATTGTTGGGATGGCTGAGGTCCTTCACGATCTTCCTGGCCTTCGTCCAGCACCGCTTGTTGTAGATCGAGTACAGGTCAGGGAGCTCGGTGTGGATGATGCGCTCGGCTGATCGCACCACCCTCTGTAGAGCACGTCTGTCCTGCATGGTGCTGTGTCCAAACCAGGTCGTGATGTTTCCCGTCAGGATGGTCTCTATGGTGTAACAGTAAAAATTCCTGAGCACCCTGGAGGGCAGTCTGAAGTCTCTCAAGTGCCTAAGGTGGTAGAGATGCTACCGGGCCTTTTTCTCCACAGGTGTTGATGTGACAGGACAATGACAGGTAATGCGTGATGTGAACACCTAGGTATCTGAAGCTGTCCATTCTCTTCACTGGGCTCCTGTTGATGACAGCGGTCTGGTAGTTCCTTTCCTGCTTTGTACTAAAGTCCGCTATTAGCTCCTTTGTCTTACTGACGTTCAAGTTGAGATTGTTCCTCTGGCACCATTTCTCCAGATTTCCAATCTCCTCTAGATAGGCCGTCTCATTGTTGTTCGTGATCAGGTCCACCACTACGGTGTCGTCAGCAAACTTGATGACGGTGGTGGAGTTGGTAGTGGCCACGCAGTCGTATGTGTACAAACAGTACAGCAAGGGGCTCAGAACACAACCCTGAGGGTCTCCAATGCTAAGGGTGAAGGAAGCTGAGACATGTACACCCATCCTTACTGCCTGTTGTCTGCCAGTTAGAAAATTGGAGATCCACTGACCCATAGATGAGCTGAGTCCCAGGTGCTCCAGCTTGGTTGAGTGTGGGGGAATTATGGTATTAAATGCTGAGCTGTAGATGACAAAGAGCATTTTGACATAATTCCCCTTCCAGGTGAGTGAGTGATGTATGGAGGAGATGAGAGATGGTATCATCTGTAGAGCAGTTCGGGCGGTATGCAAACTGTAATGGGTCCAGTGTGTCAGGTAGTGAACAAAGCCTTTTGTTGCCCCTGTCCCAAATGTTTTGAGACCTGTAGGAGGCATCAAATTTGAAATGAGCTCATTTACTGGATAAAAGTGTAAAGTTTATCAGTTTACACATTTTATGTTCTCTTGTGTGCTATTGTGAAGAAAATATTGGTTCATGTGATTTGAAAGTCTTTTAGTTTTTATTTTATTAAAAAAATTGGGTTATATTGCATATGTTTGTATTGATTATGGTTCCTGTTTTTGTATATCAGGAGATTTTTAGACTACAAGAGGAGAATGATAAACTGAGAGCTAGACTCCGAACATTGGAAAGTCAGGTAAATGACTGATGTATAAGTTCTCTGTATTGGTAAGCCAGCAAGTTGGTAGTTTCCAAGGTGATGTTAACCTTGCACTCAAAAAAAAGTTTCATGGTATTACAGGATTGTGATTACAGGTCTAAAATGAGATAAACCTTGGATTGTGAGCATAATTTGGTCCAGAAGCAGGCTTGTATATCAAAACACTCGTATATTAAAGTCGAATTTTCCCATATGAAATGATGGAAACTACGGCGATTCAGTCCAAAACCCAAAAGTATTCATATAAAAATAATTAATACAAAATGTTAAGTAAAAATAAAATGAGTTAATCTACACTTTACTTTTGAAAAGAATCGTGGTTGTAGTGATTGAGACCAGAGAGAGGAGAGGAGGAGGAAGGGGGGAGGGGCTACTGTGTAGGACAATTTTCTCACACACATGCGCGCGCACACACACACACACACACACACACACATACACACTAATTTACTGATAGAAACACACACCAGCTTGCCGAAAAAAGCCAGAGAGAGGAAAGGAGGAGGAAGGGCGCTACTGTGTAGGACAACTTACACATACCACTTTACCAACAAAAACTCTCACTCACACTAGTGCACAAACATAAAATAAAAAATGCTTTACCTGTGCACATGTGGTCACAGTGTTGTAATAAACTGAACACGCACGCATGGATGTTGATCATACAAGTGATGTACAAGCATGTGAGATGATTACCCACGACTCATGCTTCAAGACCTCGCTCATTTACAGAATTAAAATAAATTTTTTTTATTTGGAATGTTAGTAAACATGTATGTTAAACATGTACATTCATATAATTATTAAATCATATCAACACAGGATTATGCACTTATTAAAGCTAACATATGATAACATAAGATATACCTTTATTCGTCCCATAGTGGGAAAATTTCTACGTTACAGCAGCAAAGAACAATGTGCAAACAAAGTAGTGACGGTTCCATGTATAAATAAATACAAGATAGAAAAACAGACATTATCAAAAACAAATATTTTGATGCAGTATAAATACAAATATATGTATAAATACAAAAGAAGGAAATAAACCACAGTATTTACACTTTCAATTAAATCAAATTGCACTAGGTAATATAATAAAGATTTTATTGCACAGTTACTATTACAAAAAAAATAAAAATCTATATTGTAACTATAGGTGCATCTCAATAAATTAGAACGTCATAGAAAAGTTATTTTATTTCAGTAATTTAACTCAAATTGTGAAACTTGTGTATTAAATAGATTCAATGCACACAGACTGAGCAGTTTAAGTCTTTGGTTCTTTTAATTCTGATGATTTATGCTCACATTTAACAAATTCACTATCTCAACAAATTAGAATATGATGACATGCCAATCAGCTAATCAACTCAAAACACCTGCAAAGGTTTCCTGAGTCTTCAAAATGGTCTCTCAGTTTGGTTCACTAGGCTACACAATCATGGGGGGAAGACTGCTGAAAATCATTGACACCCTTCACAAGGAGGGTAAGCCACAAACATTAATTGGCAAAAATTGAGTGGAAGGAAAAAGATCCAACCAACCGAGAGAATATCAGCCTTATGAGGATAGTCAGGCAAAATCGATTCAAGAATTTGGTTGACCTAGGGTAAGCACCAGCCTCTCAAACGTGTTCATCAATTGTTCGGTCAGTGCTACTGTCCTGTAATCCTCAAAGTCTTTTGGGCATGACGTCTTTGGTACAGGTACCATGCAAGATGTCTTCCACAGCTGTGGCACCTTCCTCAGCTTCAAGCTCATATCAAACATGTACAACAATATGCAACAGAGTCACAGCAGACTAGCTGTGCGGCCATCCACCAACCATCCACTACTCTTCATCTGGACCATCCAGGGTTGCACGTCACTCATCAGTAAACAATAATGTTTGAAAATTAGTCTTCATGAATGCCTGGGCCCACTGCAACCGTTTCTGCTTAAGGGTGGCCGAATGGTTAAGGGTGGCCGAATAGTAGGTTTATGCACAACTGCAAGCCTCTAAAGGATCCTACACATTGAGGCACCAGCAGCTTCAAATACCTCTTTGCTGCTTTGTAATGGCATTTCAGCAGCTGCACTCTTGATCTGATGAATTTGTCTGGCAGAAACCTTCCTCATTCTGCCTTCATCTGCACAAACCTGTCTGTGCTCTGAATCAGCCACGAACAACCTTCTTCAGTACTTTTTCTTTAATTGGGCTCATCTGGCAAACTAATTCACACGTGTCTGAGATTCATTTCACTAATCTATAGAGCCCTGAGACGCAATACCATCCATGAGTTTAATTTAAAAACTAAACATTTAATGTTCATGACACTTGCATCCAATTTGCATAATAATTTGGAACACAGTGTATATATAATTATAGAAAGTTGTAGCGCAGCCACACAAAAGGGACACTTTCAACAACAGGGAAATGGTTGTAGAGCTAATGCTGCTCACCTGTGGCCGAAGGTGTGCCCTGGCGGTTTCTGTTTCCCCATTGACAGTGGTTTGGTCACCGGGCAAGTTCCCGCGCATGCGCGATCGCAACGGAAGGGAACCCGGAAGTGACGTGGGTCACATGATCCGGCATAAAGCCAGAACCGGCAGAGAAGCCGACACGGAGAGATGAAGACAGCGCGCTGCATGATTTTGGAAGCTGAGAGCCTGTTTGTGGATTACCCGTTGATAATTTCATTCAGTACCCAGCTCATTCCGTTTATCGATCTCCCAGACCTACCATCGTCATTTGGTGAGATCGATCCATCTCTCCAACTCACCATATTCATAACTTTTGCCATATTTCAGACACTGGACTATCTCACACACACACACACACTCACCCGCATACATCGCGCACACACTTTTTTCTATTTGTATTCTATTTGTATATATTTTGTATATATTGGTTTGTGGTGCACCGTGTTTGTTTATTTATCTGTCTGTCTTGTATAATACACTTTGGATAATTTATTATAATTGTTTTGTGTCGCGTCGTGTCTTGTCCAGCTGCGGTTGCGCAATACCGGAAGTAGTGTTTTCAAGCCCCTGTTTAGATTCCCGAATCCGTATTTTTGTAACCAAGCGGTTTTATAAATCCAAGCGTTACATAGTGGTGGCCCGTACGCACGGGGAATCTGTATTTTGGGATATTTTCCGGTTTTGTGTGATGTGGCTGAACAAAATGGACGATAATGTTAACATCGCTAATGCTAGTGCTAAAGCTAAGGCTAATGCTAGTAGTGCTGCTAAGGCCGACTGTGTAGTGGATACTAACATGCTGGTAGATGTAGAGAATGCATTTAATACACGCCGTAACCCTACAACAGACTTAACTTCATTGATTAGTTCTTTATATATATCTGATAACCATGATGATGACAATGATGATGATAATGATATTATTGTTCATGGGTCTGATATTGGGGTAGTGCACACACTACAAAAAGAACTGTATCAATGTAAGAGGGACTTGGGGGCGCTTACTGATAAAGTGAGCTCCATGGAGCTGGATTATAGACAATCCATAGACAGCAGTCTCAACAAGGAAAGCAGTCTTCGTGACGCAGTGGACGCGAGCTTGGAAGGGCTGCAGCGCTACTGCCAGGAGGCTCTCGAAAAAATGGAGAGAGCCATCGTTGACTGTTTTCTACGCCGTGACGTCATCTGGGAAAACCGGATGAAGAGACTGCGTCTCACCAGTACGCCCACCACACACAGGTTACAGGCCTGCACCCCTGCATCCCCTCCATCTCCTGCACAACATCTGCCCAGCACTCCAACCACTACAGCGACGGCCAAGGTGAAGCTACCAAGCACTCATGCCATCGCCGACGTTCCTCCTGGTGTTCCAGCACACTCCTCGGCTCTGCTCTCCTCCCCACTTTCTTCTTCTTCTTCTTCTTCTTCTCTTTGCGATCATCCATCCATCTGCGTGGAGTTTCCAGCCTTCTGTGACGCGTCAGAGACAGCGGAGGTATGGAACTTCATAGAGCAAGCAGAGAAGTACTTGGAGATCAGACCCCTGACCCGACCAGAGCTGCTGGGAACCCTCGGCACGGTTCTACGAGGGCCTGCTCTCAGTTGGTGGAAGACAGAGAAAGGCAAGGTAAAGGACTGGGAGTCTTTTAAACAGGCGTTCATGGCAGCGTTCATACTGGACGACGACCTCGACGAAGAGGAAGACAACCTGAGGTCTCCGGTACAGCAGCCAACGCAACGCCACGGAGACTTCGCCGATGACCACCCCGCCCTCTGTCTCATGGGGAACCCTGATATCTTAGAGGAAGAACCAGGGAGAACATCAACACGAGAGTGGCGTTAAGAGGAGCGGCGAGCACCGTGGAAAAGCAGGTGGAGAGAGGCGCTAGCGGAGAGAAAGACGGCGTGGACCGCTTTATTCCGGGTTCAGATGCCATACCCCGAGCACCCCCGCCGCTGAAAGGAGCTGACACCCCACGTCTACCCACCACGTCCACTAAAGAGGCCTCCAACTTTCCGAGTGACCTGAGCGAGATCATCAGAGCCCAACAGAACGACCCAACTATCACGAAGCTGCTCTCCAAAGATCACCCAAGAGGCATACAAGATCAAAGGGTCACCTTCGAAGGTCGTCAGGGCGTGCTATATCGCCGGGTACCGGTAAGGAAAGGAGAGAAATTTCAGCTCGTTGTCCCCCAGTCTCTAATGAAGATTTTTCTTCAGTACTACCATGACAATCCACTGGGAGGTCACTGGGGACAACTGAAGACCCTGCTGAGGTTACTAGAGGTGGCGTGGTGGCCGACTGTGCGGAAAGACGTCTGGCAATACACCAAATCTTGCAGCATGTGCCACCGACACAAGACAGGACATACATCATCACCCCGACAAAGACCTATCATGGAGGAGGGCCAACGAAGAGCAGAACACCAGAGATCCAGACAAGCCAGATGTCACAATACCCGGGGGGAAGCAGCGCACTTCGAACCGGGAGAACTGGTTTGGGTCAAAACTCGACCTCCCTCCTCCACAACAAAAAGATGTTCTGCTAGGCGAGCGCCCCAGTGGGAGGGTCCAGCAGAGAAAAAAACCAGAAAAGGGCCAATTAAATACACAAGGTCTTGGGGCTACCCACAAAAAGCCGATGTCGGTGTGGCGAATTTAAAGCGTTTGTGCGGACGTTCTCCTCAGACGCCGGAGGCTTGGGGGGGGGGGGTCTATGTAGCGCAGCCACACAAAAGGGACACTTTCAACAACAGGGAAATGGTTGTAGAGCTAATGCTGCTCACCTGTGGCCGAAGGTGTGCCCTGGCGGTTTCTGTTTCCCCATTGACAGTGGTTTGGTCACCGGGCAAGTTCCCGCGCATGCGCGATCGCAACGCAAGGGAACCCGGAAGTGACGTGGGTCACATGATCCGGCATAAAGCCGGAACCGGCAGAGAAGCCGACACGGAGAGATGAAGACAGCGCGCTGCATGATTTTGGAAGCTGAGAGCCTGTTTGTGGATTACCCGTTGATAATTTCATTCAGTACCCAGCTCATTCCGTTTATCGATCTCCCAGACCTACCATCGTCATTTGGTGAGATCGATCCATCTCTCCAACTCACCATATTCATAACTTTTGCCATATTTCAGACACTGGACTATCTCACACACACACACACTCACCCGCATACATCGCGCACACACTTTTTTCTATTTGTATTCTATTTGTATATATTTTGTATATATTGGTTTGTGGTGCACCGTGTTTGTTTATTTATCTGTCTGTCTTGTATAATACACTTTGGATAATTTATTATAATTGTTTTGTGTCGCGTCGTGTCTTGTCCAGCTGCGGTTGCGCAATACCGGAAGTAGTGTTTTCAAGCCCCTGTTTAGATTCCCGAATCCGTATTTTTGTAACCAAAATTACAAAAATACGGTTTTATAAATCCAAGCGTTACAAAGTAAAATATCTGCTTTTATATAAACTAAATGGAAATTTTTTTAGATGATTTTCTATGAAAACCATATGAATCATTCGTATGATTCATATGAATGATTCATATGAATCATCTAATTCGTATTTTTGGCGCATCCACTGCTGTGGAGACGATGAGATGACATGATCACTACAGACGAAATTAAAGACATCACTAATTTATCTATGAATTTTTTAAATGGTCAAGAGTCAAGTGCTTGCTGTTTTTCTAGACCAGTGGTTCTCAAACTGTGGGGCGCGCCCCACTAGTGGGGAATACAGACATGACAGGTGGGGCGCAATGAACGGGAGGAAAAACAGGAAAGTACCTATTCTAATTCATGCTTTTCTTTATTGATAATGAAGAGTGTACGCTCAAAACTAAACAATCACACACAAATAAATGGATCAATTTAAAATAACATCAGTTGTGGAACCATAGTGCAACAATAATGGTTTAACGTCAGACCAACTTGATCATCGCCGCTCGAATCACAAACCTGCGCGAGCCACTGGTCAGCGCTGCGCGACTCTGACAGAAATAGACCGCGCCGACCATCAAAATACATTTTACCGCGCTAGGATGCGCACGTACAAACCAGGTATGGCAAGGCAGAAACAATATTAAACAGTCCTGACATTTTAAATGAATTGTTTTAAAATAAAACACAGTGAGTCGCGCAGGTTTGTGTGATTCGAGCGGCGCTGCGCGATCCACCGGGCTGCGCGAATAAACCAGGTCATCACTGCGCTATTCATATAGTCGCGCTGCGCTGTATTTGCGCAGATATTTGGTTCAATCGGGTGCCACGGTTTCATCCCACTTTTGATGGGGGACAACGAAAAAACCAACAACGAGGAGATTGTAAAGTTTGGGTATAAGAAAAGTGATACGAATGAGACAAACGTGATTTACAAGGTACACAAGTGCACTGTTTTAACAAGTGGTGAAAACACGTCAAACCTTTTCTATCATCTGAAATCCAAACGAATATGGCCAAAGTAAAAAAATGCGGCAAACCTCAGCAATTCACAGCTTAAATAAAATTACATTAAAAAATGAAATTATGTAAAACTATTTCTTTGTGTTTTCATTTTTATTTATGCATTTTCAGATACAAATTGCTATATTGTGATATATATCGTTATTGAGTTATAACCAAAATCTTCTATCATGGTAGAAGCAATTTTCTATCGCTCACCACTAATGAAGCCTACAGTATCTTCAGCTTGGATTCATGGTGGGGATGGTGGGGGCAGAAGAGAGACTCCGTGTGTGTTTTGTGTCTTAAACTGCTGGCAGCAGACCGCATGAGACCCAACAAATTAGGAAGACACTTAGAGACAACACACTCCAGTCACGTTAATAAGCCACTGGACGTCTTTGAAAGAAAGCTGGCAGAATACAGACAGCAGGATAATCGCATGGTAACATCTGGATCAGTGGACAGCAAAGCACAAATGGCTTCATTCAAAGTTACATACAGAATTGGCCAGTGCAAAAAAACTACAAACGATTGTTGAGCAGCTAATAAACATGGGGTCAATTATGCAAAGATATGTGACAACCTAAGCCTTGTAACAATTGCACGTGTATTTTATCTTTTTTTAACTTGGTGGTGTTTGATCGTATTGGTTTAGGAATTGATATTTCAATAAACAGTAAACTTGGCCGATTTCGTTATTATTTTGTTGACAGGTGGGGCTTGAAAATTCGCTCACCCCCTTAAGTGGGGAATGACAGAAAAAGTTTGAAAACCACTGTTCTAGATGGATTCATAATCATTAGTCTACTTCTGCCGGTGCACTCTGGAAAACTTTTTGTGCAGTTGAGCGCTGATTAGACTACGTAAAAAATTAAAGAGGAGAATCACGATGCCGAATCGAAGTCCTGAGCCCGAACCTCATTTAAATTAAATTAACAAATATTATAAGTAGAAAATAGCCCACATTTAGAAAACGTTTAGAAATTCTTTCCGACCTTAGGCTGCGTTGGCCCGGTGTTATGCGCAAAGCACTGGGAAATTTCCTGAAGCTCAAATCTCGGAAATCGTTGGGGCATTTTTTCTAAATAGACGCTAGCTTTAATAACCGATGGAGGTTTTGAGCTGTATACACATGCATTCTTGCCTAAACAACTCTTAAAACTACACTTGCGACACAATAACAGTAATATTTTGAACATTTTGCAGCCTGCCATTTGGAGAAACGAGAGAATAATGAATAAACCAGTTGTTGGATCAAAATAACCCAACCAGGTGTTCATTTGTAAATGACCCACATCTCATATGACCCAATATGAGCAACCCAACAATGTGTTTAAAGTACAGTGGAACCTCGGATTATGAGCATAATTCGTTCAGAAGTGGGCTCGTATTCCAAAACACTCATAAACCAAATTTAATTTTCCCATAAGAAATAATGGAAACTTAAATTATTCGTTCTACAGCCCAAAAAAATTAATACATAAAAATAATTCATACAAAATATGAAGTAAAAGTAAAACAAATTAACCTGCACTTTACCTTTCAAAAAAGTAAAAAATAAATCCCGACAGATAAGTGTTTCCATTTGTGCGTTTGTTTGTGTGTGTGTGAGGCTAGAGTAAGTGGAGACTCTCTTGTTTTCAGCCCCTCCTGTCTCCCCCTTCTCACTTACACAGTAAAACTTTCTTCTTTTGCCTTAATTAAAAACACACACATTAACGGAAAGACTGTTGTTCTCTCCTAATTTATTAAAGGTTCTCCACTTTATTTTAATGTTGCTCGCGACAGCGTAACAGCACATTAATTCATGCACGTGTAATGATGAGATGGACAAACTGGTCGCTGGTCGATGCCCGTTCTTGTATTTGCTGCATTGTCGGGCTATCGTGCAAACTTTCGGGTGGATCCTGCACTTAAATCCAACTAAAAGAACTACTGAAGAACAAAACTCTATATCCTAGCTTACATCTTGCATTCACGTTCAGACACACCGGACTGTATTACCCACAATGCATCTCCCGCACTGGACTACACTTCCGTAAACATCGGTCATAAATCAA
Source organism: Channallabes apus (assembly GCA_030522415.1). NCBI lineage: Eukaryota > Metazoa > Chordata > Actinopteri > Siluriformes > Clariidae > Channallabes > Channallabes apus. The sequence goes on along the minus strand of CM060115.1, from coordinate 41,301,679 downwards.
CGTCTCTTGATTTATAAAAAAAAAATCTTTGCTCGTTTTGCGGAACACTAGTAAACCGCGTTACTCATAATCCAAGATTCCATTGTACTTGAAATAACCCAGAACTTAAAGTGCCCCTATTATGGCATTTTAAAGGTTGCTAATATTGCTTAATGAGTCTCTTAAAACAGGTTTACATGTATGCAAGGTCAAAAAGCACTAGTTTTCTCCAAAAATAGATTTAATTTTACCCCATTTCTAAATGATTCGTAAACAACTCGTGTGAAGCAGTTCGAAGAATCAGTCTGTCTAAACCCCTCCTTTCTGTGAGCCCTCACTGCTGTGATTGGTCAGATGGCGCGGCCCTTTATGATTGGTCTACTGCTACAGCGTGTGTCGGAAAACGAAACGCCCATTACCATAACTGAATGACCGCTCTGGAGATCTGTCAATACATAGGGTAAAATCTAGGCCACCTTTTCTATCAATTCGAGCCGGAGTCTGATGATGAAACGGTTGAAGTGGCAATCGACAAGAAACTGTTTCGCAAGCATGACTGGAGCAGGACGTTTCTCAGTGGCAAGTGTCATATGTTAATAAGAGTGTGGTAACGTTATGTGATAGCATCGTCATTGTAATATTCGTTTAGGTGCACATGTCAGAAACTGTCAGAATGCCAAGCAAATGTGAAAATCTGTGCTGCTGCGAAGTAGGACAGGTAGTATAAAGCGTTTCTACTATAGTTTAGTTTTTAACGCCTCATATAGAGAAATGTGACCCTGGACCACAAAAGTTAGTCATAAGTGTACATTTTTCGAAATTGAGTTTCATACATCACCTGAAAGCTGGTAAACAAATAAGCGCTTGCGACGTAGAACGTGGGTGGACATTATTCAAATTAAAATTTAATTTGTCACATACACAGTCATACACAGTACGATATGCAGTGAAATGCTTAGACAACTGCTCGTGACCTTAAAATAAAAGACTATGAATAGGAAATAAATATGTAAAATAAAGTTGAAGGTAAATTTAGCTAAGAAAGAATAAAATAAAATATAAAATTAAAATAAATAAAATAACTGTACAATACACAATATAGAAAATATAGGAAGAAAGATAGAACAATAAGAAACAGCTGTACAAAGTAGATTTTTGTGTGGAATAAAAAAGAATCCATTTTTAAGTTAGATAAAAATGGAAAAAAAAATGGCAATGTCCAGGGTTGTGCAATAAACATATTTAAAGTGTCTTGTGCGTGCAAATATGCTTAAAGGTGATTTATTTAAAGTGTCTTTTGATAGAATGATTTAACTAATGACCACAAAGTGTAGTTGTGCAGTGGCCACTAGTGTAAACGAATGTCCAGAGTGAGTGTAAAAACCATATGTGTGGATCAGTACTGTACGGTGTACTGATTGAGAGACTGTATCGCCTGCAGGAAGAAGCTCCTCCTCAGTCTCTCTGTGTTGGCCTTCAGGGAGCGGAATCGCTTTCCTGACCTCAACAGAGAGAACAGTCCATTGTTGGGATGGCTGAGGTCCTTCACGATCTTCCTGGCCTTGGTCCAGCACCGCCTGCTGTAGATCGAGTGCAGGTCAGGGAGCTCGGTGCGGATGGTGCGCTCTGCTGATCGCACCACCTTCTGTAGAGCTCATCTGTCCTGCATGGTGCTGTTCCCGAACCAGATTGTGATGTTTCCCGTCAGGATGCTCTCTATGGTGCAGAAGTAAAAGTTCCTAAGAACTTTGTAGGGCAGTCTGAAGTCTCTCAAGCATCTGAGGTGGTAGAGACGCTGCCGGGCCTTTTTCACCACGGTGTTGATGTGACAGGACCATGACAGGTCCTGCGTGATGTAAACACTGAGGTATTTGAAGCTCTCCACTCTCTCCACTGGGCTCTCGTTGATGGTAGTTCCTCTCCTGCTTAGTGCTGAAGTCCACTATTAACTCCTTTGTCTTACTGACTTTTAGAAGGAGGTTGTTCCTCTGGCACCAGTTCTCCAGATTCCTAATTTCCTTCAAGTAGGCCGTCTCGTTGTTAACAGACACCAGGCCCACCACAACGGTGTCGTCAGCAACCTTAATGATGGTGGTGGAGCTGGTAGTGGCTACACAGCCCCCTGCTGTAGTCTTTGTACACGTATGACTCAGAACACAACCCTGGGGGGCTCCAGTGCTGAGAGCGATGGAGGCTGAGACATGTCTGCCCATCTTTACTGCCTGTGGTCTGCCAGTTAGGAAATTAGAGATCCACTGGCACAGAGATGGGCTGAGTCCCAGGTGCTCCAGCTTGGTGGTGAGTGTGGAGGGAATTATGGTATTAAATGCTGAGCTGTAGTCAATGAAGAGCATTTTAACGGGACAGGAACAATGATGGACTGTTTGAAGCATGTGAGGATCACCGACTGAGATAAAGAGATGTTGAATATCTCTGTGAACACAGGTGCTAGCTGGTCTGCACAGGCTCTGATGATATGGCCCGAGATGCCGTCTGGTCCTGCTGCTTTCCTGATGTTCATTATGCAAATATATTACTTAGTGACATGGATCCGTAACGGGAAAAAGGTGACATGGATCCGTAACAGAAAAAGATTAAAATTGCTAACGACTCGTTTAGGCGAATGTCAGCCGACTCTTTAAAAAAAAAAAAAAAAAAAAAAAACTTATTAATTAATTTATTTTTTATAGACATCGACCACTGTCGGTGTCACAACTTTGCATATTTATGTTCCCATACAGCTACATTACACACTGCATGAAAGATCATATTTGAAAACGCATAATAGGGGCACTTTAAATAACAATGAACAGATACAGAGATATGCTATATAACAGTTTATTCCTTGTACAAATAAAATTGTCAGCTAGTGAACTTGATTGTCTGTCTAAACAATAACCAATGTAACCAATGTTTTTTTTTTTTTTTTGACTCATTATTGTACTGTAAATATCAATAGCTCTGGTTCAGATTTTTTATGTTTGTTGTATAAAGTACTCGTGGAAATTACCATCACTATTGTATTTCTTCGATACAAATTTTTTTTATGGCTTAAATATATTTTAAAACTGTGGCGACTGAAAATGTCACTTTGTGCCACCTGGCGGTCATTTCACGAATGAAATGCAACTGATGTATTTTGGCCGCTGTTGTTTTGCTGTGGCGGTGAACGGTGGGTAATAGCCATTTTGATTGAGTACCTACTGTACAATGAAAAAGTTTGACCGCTGTCACTTGTGTGTCCAGTCTTATTTCTATGCCTGAAAGTGCTTTCCTGAGCAGCTTATTAAGATTTTTTAAGTATTGCAGGCCTCCGAGTGGCGCAGTGGTAAAGCGCTCGCCCTATCATCCGGAGATCGCTGGTTCGAACCCCGGGTGATGCCATTTTCCTCTCACAGCCGGAGATTTCCTCTCACAGCCTCTCATTGTACAGTAGGCTTAGAGAGAGCTGATTGGCCAAGCTCTCTCAGGGGGGAGGGATGAGCGGTACTCGTGCTCCCACATTAATCATGGCTCTACAGCCAATCAGGGGCGTCTGTGAGCGCGCGCACGCAGAAGGAGAGGTTTGCGCATTCCTCTGAGTGTGTTGCTCCTTCCCTAATGGTGCTTGAGCAAGCAGTTCGAAAAGATGCGGTCAGCTGATGTCACGGGTTCGGAGGAAACACTTGATAGTCTTCGCCCTCCCGACTGAGTGGTAGTGGTAGCCATAATGTGGGAGCCCCCCTTGCGATGGGGAAGAATTGGCCACAACTAAAATTGGGGCGAAAATTGGAAAAAAAAGATTAAGTATTATTAAAAATCACACTGGCCACAATAGACTGATAAAACACATTAGTGGCCTACAAACACGATAGAGCCTGAGTCTTCTCAGGAAATAAAGGCAACTCTGTCTCTTCTTACAAAAACTAAAATATACTCCATTGTAGGGAAGAGGACAGAGATGAGTCAGTGGAAGACTTTGAGCCTACTGGATGTTGAAGCAAATTCACACCTTTATATAGTTGTATTTAACTTCTGCTGCTGTGTTGTAGGCCATGAGTGCCCTTGATGAGAAGTGTGAGGCCGAGAAGGCCCTGGATGATCTTCAGAAAATGCAAGGAGATCATCAGGTATGTCTATATATTTTCCCACTGTCTATTGCCGCACTGGCCCAAACAAACTTTATTTTGCTACTTTGATTATATGATCATAATTAGGAGAAATGATCAAGGTTTTAGTCCAGTTGTTGGATTTATTTTTGTGGACAGGGTCAACATTTCAGTTACCGGATACAACTTTTTTTGGTGGCTTTCTTTTATTTATTTATGATATCTTTTGTTCATGCTCTGTATTTTGTCATGTACTGCAGGAGATGTATACATATAAAATACAGATCTTGGAGTTGAGCAAACTGTTCAGTTAATTAATAAAATACAAGTTTTGTGACAATTTGGTTATACTTTAGCATGCCATACATGCTCAGGAGATCTCTAAACTGGAGGACACTGTGGCAGCCATGCAGATTGATTTTGATAAGACACTCAGTGCCAGAACTGCATCACAGATGAAACTACAGGACAGCCTGGTGTCAGCTAAACATGAATTGCTTCGTGTTCAAGATCAGCTCACCCTTGCTGAGAAGGTATCGATTCTGAATGTTCTTCAGGTTCAGTGCACAAAAATTACCATGTTTAACTTATCAATATTTTAAAACATTCTTAGCATTTCTATACTGCCTGGCCTTACAATGATTGCATAATGTAATTTATCCATTTGACCACCATTATCTTTTATTACAGTATGCATTTACCATGGCATCTTTTACAGTTAAAACCAGAAGTTTATATACTACTTAGTCACTCTAATTACATCAACTTTATTGTTCTTAAGCAATTTTGCTACAACCTTGGAGGTATATTTGGGGTCATTGTCCATTTGGACGAACTATTTGAGACCAAGCTTTAAGTTCCTGACTGATATCCAAAGATACTAATCTTCCTTGCACTTGATGCCATCTATTTTGTGAACTCCCTCACCCTCACCATCCTGCTGCAAGACCATGGGATAGTGTTTTTCAGCTTGCAAGCCTCCCTTATTTCATCCAGATAATGATGGTCATTAAGGCCAAGGTACTAATAAATTTTTAATTCAGACCAGTGGACATTTTTCCAAAAAGTTAGATCTTTGCCCCATGTGAGATTTTGAAGCAGTGGCTTCTTTCTTACTGAGCAGCCTTTCATGTTACATCGATTGGTTTCATTTTACTTTGGATATAAATACTTTGCACTTGTTTTCCCTAGTGTCTTCATGTTTGTCCTGTAGTTTATTTATACTTCCTAAACAACATGATGGCTGTGTGATTCCATGGTGTTTATACATCCATAATATTGTTCGTACAGATGAACGTGCATCTTCAGGCATGACACAATTTTCTGTAATTTCTGTAAAACACATAAGTGTTTCCGTTAGTGTTTGTGCATATACAGTGGGTGGACAACCAGACTGCTCATTACCGTCGCACTCACCGCCGTGGAAAGCGGCAGCGGCCAAAATAAACCAGGAGCATTTCAAAATAATTCGTGAAATGACCGCCAGGTGGCGCAAATTGACATTTTCCGTCGTCTCGGTTTTTAAATATATTCAGAGCTTAAGTCATAATAAAGTCAAAACAATATGTTGTAGCAAAGTAATACTACAATTATGATAATTTACACATCCAACAAACATGAAAAACTATAAATATAAAAAAATATGAGTTAGAAAACATTGGTTTTATTTTGTTTAGACAGACTCTCTGTTTTTATCTGTTTAGTGTTATTATTAAAGAAAACAGCACAAACAACAGCACTAGGGCTTTTAAAAAAATTTTATTTCGACAATACTTACAGTTGTTAGAGTTTAAGACATCAAGAATTAAATATAGAAATAACTAAAACAAATAGAGCAAACTTCCAGAATATATAATAAAAAAATAAATCAATAAAAAAGATGTATGCAGTATAATCGGGGCCTCTCATTACATTATTTGCTCGCACTTCGTCTGGCACTGAACCAAAATATATTGTCTTACATTTGTGAATAAAATATCATTGTTTTATTCAGAGATTTACAGTATTTGTGCAAAATAATAGTTATGCAATATAATTACAGGCTCTGGATTTGTTTTTCGTTTGCAGTATAAAACCAAAATACATCTTACTATTTTTGAGAGATTTGTGGTAAAAAAAATCTTTTTTTTTTTCAGATATTTGTCTTACCATAACATGTAGTGTTATTAATCACTCTACACTGTTTTTAATTACTTTTAATTTTATTTATAAATAAACAAACCAAATAAAATTATTCCATGTGTATTTACCCTTTGTAAAATAGCATTAAAAATGATGGGTCGTGTATCGAGCGATTAAAAACAATACAAGGCACGTTATGATAAGGAACCTTTCTACAGTATCTCTTCCATTTCAGTGATTAAAAAACGGTAAAAATATAAATTTTGGAATCCACAGACGCTCAAACAGCAAAAGAACATGATGATAATAATAATCAAAATAATATTATTATTATTCTTTTTGCTTTTTATGTCCACCATTTAATAATGATTTAATTATCAATAATTAAAGCTGCTCACATCGCACGCTTTCACTTTAAAAATGCAGTGTTTAATCAGCAAGTATATGTCGCCTCTCTTTATGATTGATAAATATTCTGACTGAAACAAATCTGCTCGTGTGGGATTGTTCATTTTTGATGAAAGAGGAGAGTAGAAGGGGAAACGTTTGCGTGATCCCGCGTGTGCGCTCTTTAACTTTGCCGAGTTTTGATCTAAAGTCAGATGAACGCGCGCGCCGATATGAGAGATTAGATCTTTCAGCACGCCGATGTCAGTCAATAGCAAGGAGCATTTACTTACATCTAAACTGAGTCATTTACATAAATCACTGATCACATTTAAACAATTTATTTAACAGATGTACATGTTTTATAGGTTTGTTACTGAAGAACTGTGGCAGCGGGCACACCTAAAAATAAATACAGGATAATTTTTTTATATATAGTTTTATATAAATAAAAATGCTTTTATAAATGTAGGCTACTGTTATCTACTTCAAATATTTGTTAAAACAGCCAGGAAACTCACTCTGACCATTTTAATAATTCATTGATAAATTAGTGATTCCTTTGGTTTCGGCTGTGTTGCTGAAGGTGATCATGTCATCTCGTCGTCTCCGCAGCAGTGAGCGCGCCTATAATTCACTTCTCATACGAATTACATAATCTAATAATTTTTTTTCATTAGTTTATATTAAAGCAGATATTTCTCTTTCTATAAGTATATATTTTTCACGTCTGTGCGGCGAGTATACACGGAGTTTGGGTTCATTTTCTGACGCGCTCAAGTTCACCGAAAACAATACAGAACCCCGTTTACTTTTTTTATTTAACAAAATCATAAAGTTTTTTCGTCATTGTGAGTGCACCTAAATAAAAGTAGAGTCTTATAAAAGCTACAAATTTAAAGAACACAAAATATAAGATGACGTGTAGCCTTTCTACTGTAATTACACATACTGTACGTTGCTTAAATTCGATCCTAAAAAAAATGAATTTAATTTTAATTATAAATTTGTACTGTAATGTTACTACTGTGATTATGAATTCGTTTATTTACAATGTTTCACTTTATTTTATCTGCAACGACTTGCAGCTGTGGACGACCTGCGCCTCATTAAGCCTGGAGAGAACGAACTGATGCCTGAGGCGTCAGTCTATAGTTATATAGCGCCACTCAGCGGTAAAAGCCAGCAAACACACAAACCCAAATGCTGACGCCATACACCGGCGACGGTAGAAGTCGCATACTGCTTGTGCACCCACTGTATGTACAAACACTATGTATATATGTATGTGTATGCGCACAAGCGCTGTGTGTGTCTGTTTGTGTGAGTGTGCTTTGTATGTGTGTGCGCTGTGTGTGTGTCTTACACAGTAACCCTTCCTCCTCTCTTATTTGAGAAAAGGAATTATTGCGCAGGACAACTTTCTCACACACACACACACACACACACACACACACACACACACACACACACACACACTAACGGAAACACTGCCTCATCTGGAAAATTAACAGGAAGCATCTCTGAAACTCGAGTGCACGCACACATCAACGGACTCACTGCTGTAAAGTAAAAATAAAACAGAGTAACCTTTGCTTTACCTTTAAAAAGAATCGTGACAGAGCAGTGTCTCCATTAGAGTGTGTGTGTGTGTGTGTGTGAAGGCGAGGGGCGGAGGTGTGTGAAGGCGAGAGGAGGAGGGGTGTATGTGAAAGGGGCACGGTGTACAATGATGCGCACGCACACACACATAACGGAATCAGTGCAGGCTGAGACAGACAGAGAAAAGGGATCTTTAACCCTCTGAGGTCCGCGAACGCATATATGCGTTTTGAGGTGTTTTCCCCTGATGACGCCAATAAGAACTTAAACTACACTTCCAGTTTTGATCGTACATACAAGATCTATATATTAATCGAATCTGTAAAGTGTCTACTTTTTTTTGTATGCACACATGTTAAAAATAAAACTTTGTGCATTAATAAAATAAATAAATTAAACCGGGTGCACTTTCAGCCGTCTCAGTCTCCGCGAAAATCTTTTTGAAACTCGTCACTAAAATGAACTGAATACTGCACAGACAGACATGAGAAATATATCTATAGAAAGCTTAAAGGGTCTACTTTTAAATGATGCAAGTCACAGTGAAAACAAATAATCTGTTTTTATGTAATCCATATGAAAGTAAGGAGTGGTACAGATTCTCCTGTATCGGCTCACTACAGCTAATGCGCTCCCGCCTCCCTGCGCGCGCGCTGTTCATATGGAAATGACCTGAGGTGAGCCAGGTAATCATCTACACGCCCACATGGCATAAAACAACAAGCTTCATCATAGAGTTACTTACTGTTTCTGCGTTTGAATGATGTCACGCTACACGGGTGAAGAAGCGCTTCAGATGGCTCTGGACAGCGATGAAGAATTTACTTTCTCATCAGAGGAAGAGCAAGACTCAGACGAGGAACGGCTTTATTTTGAACAACGTCTGGACTAAACGGAGAATGTAATTCCTGACCAGTAAGTCTTTTATTCTCACCATAATTGCTCTATATTTTATATGTACATTTGGAAAATACTAAATACCAGCGAGAGTAAAATTGAGTAAAATATATATGCACACTACTTACAAGCCCGCAATAAAATCTGATTACGAGCTGTCTAAAGTATTATTTATTTATTTATATATACACACACGTGTTTTGTATTGTTTATACCGTGTTGTTCACCAGCTGTTGTTTGTGAATGATTGTATGCGCGTCCATTCTTCAAGTTTAAATTTTGGTTTTTGTTTAGGACTGTGGCTGCATCAGCGGCGCCGTGCACAAGAAAGTCACGCGAGTGTCGTTCAGTTTCGAGTTCACTGGAGACCCACGAGTAAGTGCACATTCAGTACATCATAGATGTTAGTTAAATATAACTAGATTATATAAATATACAGTATAATACAATATATTCATCATAGTAAACTGTAGTGTATTGTAGAAAAAAAATGTAGTACAGTATTGGTAAAGTCATTTGTTCTGGTAATTACAAAGAGCTGTTATTTTCTATATTATAATATACAGTGGTGTGAAAAACTATTTGCCCCCTTCCTGATTTCTTATTCTTTTGCATGTTTGTCACACTTAAATGTTTCTGCTCATCAAAAACCGTTAACTATTAGTCAAAGATAACATAATTGAACACAAAATGCAGTTTTTAAATGAAATTTTACATTATTAAGGGAGAAAAAAAACTCCAAATCTACATGGCCCTGTGTGAAAAAGTGATTGCCCCCCTTGTTAAAAAATAACTTAACTGTGGTTTATCACACCTGAGTTCAATTTCTGTAGTCACCCCCAGGCCTGATTACTGCCACATCTGTTTCAATCAATAAATCATTTAAGTAGGAGCTACCTGACAGAGAAGTAGACCAAAAGCACCTCAAAAGCTACAGTAGACATCATGCCAAGATCCAAAGAAATTCAGGAACAAATGAGAAAAGTAATTGATCTATCAGTCTGGTAAAGGTTATAAAGCCATTTCTAAAGCTTTGGGACTCCAGAGAACCACAGTGAGAGCCATTATCCACAAATGGCAAAAACATGGAACAGTGGTGAACCTTCCCAGGAGTGGCCGGCCGACCAAAATTACCCCAAGAGCGCAGAGACAACTCATCTGAGAGGCCACAAAAGACCCCAGGACAACATCTAAAGAACTGCAGGCCTCACTTGCCTCAATTAAGGTCAGTGTTCACGACTTCACCATAAGAAAGAGACTGGGCAAAAACGGACTGCATGGCAGATTTCCAAGGCGCAAACCACTTTTAAGCAAAAAGAACATTAAGGCTCGTCTCAATTTTGCTAAAAAAACATCTCAATGATTGCCAAGACTTTTGGGAAAATACCTTGTGGACCGACGAGACAAAAGTTGAACTTTTTGGAAGGTGCGTGTCCCGTTAAATCTGGCGTAAAAGTAACACAGCATTTCAGAAAAAGAACATCATACCAACAGTAAAATATGGTGGTGGTAGTGTGATGGTCTGGGGTTGTTTTGCTGCTTCAGGACCTGGAAGGCTTGCTGTGATAGATGGAACCATGAATTCTACTGTCTACCAAAAAATCCTGAAGGAGAATGTCCGGCCATCTGTTCGTCAACTCAAACTGAAGCGATCTTGGGTGCTGCAGCAGGACAATGACCCAAAACACACCAGCAAATCCACCTCTGAATGGCTGAAGAAAAACAATATGAAGACTTTGGAGTGGCCTAGTCAAAGTCCTGACCTGAATCCTATTGAGATGTTGTGGCATGACCTTAAAAAGGCGGTTCATGCTAGAAAACCCTCAAATAAAGCTGAATTACAACAATTCTGCAAAGATGAGTGGGCCAAAATTCCTCCAGAGCGCTGTAAAAGACTCGTAGCAAGTTATCGCAAACGCTTGATTGCAGTTATTGCTGCTAAGCGTGGCCCAACCAGTTATTAGTTTCAGGGGGCAATTACTTTTTCACACAGGGCCATGTAGGTTTGGATTTTTTTTCTCCCTAAATAATAAAACCCCTCATTTAAAAACTGCATTTTGTGTTTACTTGTGTTATCTTTGACTAATAGTTAAATGTGTTTGATGATCAGAAACATTTTGTGTGACAAACATGCAAAAGAATAAGAAATCAGGAGGGGGGCAAATAGTTTTTCACACCACTGTATATATATCTATACTTTTATATATTCTTGTTAGCTATATTTTCTGTTATAGTGACTGCAGTAATGCTGCTAAAAAGTCAACTTTGATTGTTCCTAATAAACTGTTTAACTGATCTCACAAATGAATCTCAAGATTTTTTTTTGTGTGTGTCAAATACATTCTCAAATAACCTAAACACTGAAAATGTACAAACTTATTTTATCCTCAGATTATTTCTTGTAACTCTCCTCTCTCAGTCACATACCTGTCTGATGGCTCATTATGCAGATCAGTATGCAGGCCTTTGTCTTCTCAGGTGTGAATCACTGCATTAGTAATGATAGATCACGCCTTCTCGCATAGACCCTTTACACTCAAAAAGTGACTTAAAAAGTGTTAATCACTATATTGTTTTCTGTGAGCAAGTAAACAAGATCATTTTCACATCATTTTGAAGTAAAAACACTAGTCCACCAGCCCTTGTGAAACAATGTCTTGTGAACAAATTGTCTGTATGAGTTTCATGGCCTTATTTCAGCTACTTTTATTTTCACAAAACTTACTAACCACGCATAATATTTTTTTCCTAAAAAATGCAAACACATACATTCATTTGGTCAGGTATTATTGTAGAACAGTTTGTACTGATTACAAGAAAAATACAGGTTGGTCAATAATATATGGACGTAGCTGAAAAAAGCACAAATATCAGAGCATGTCCAAACATCTCAAGGGCCCCAAAATCACCTCGGACCTCAGAGGGTTAACCTCTCTAATGAGACTTTCTTTTGTTTTACACGTACACACACGTTATAATAAACAGAACATGCGCGCACACACACACATGCACGCACACATCAATGGACTCACTGCTGTAAAGTAAAAATAAAACAGAGTAACCTATGCTTTACCTTTAAAAAGAGTGTGTGTGTGTGTGTGTGTGTGTGTGTGTGAAGGCGAGGGGCGGAGGTGTGTGAAGGCGAGAGGAGGAGGAGTGTATATGAAGGGGCACAGTGTACAATGATGCGCATGCACACACACATAACGGAATCAGTGCAGGCTGAGACAGAGAGAAAATGGATCTTTAATCTCTCTAATGAGACTTTCTTTTGTTTTACACGTACACACACGTGTTATAATAAACAGAACATGTACTGTACACACACACATACAAACACAAAATAAAAGAGGCTTTACACGCACACACGTGGTTGATTATTAATTATTAATGGTTTTCTTGGTGACTGTGGTCCCAGCTACTTTGAGGTCATTAACTAACTCCTCCTGTGCACTTCTAGGATGATTTTCAGAATCATTGACACCCCACATCATCTATACTGCTTTATTCTGTACACAGGGTTGCAGGGGGCCTGGAGCCTATGCCAGAAGTCTTGGTACGCCCTGGACGGGGTGCCAATCCATTGCTGGGCACACACATACACTCATTCACACACTATGGGCAATTTGGCCAGTTAACCTAATTTTCAAACTGTGGGTGGAAACCCACAGGAGTTGCTTCATTTCATTATGTGTATTTTACTCCTTTATCTCATCTTAAAAATATCATAAAATGTACTACTTATGCTTTTGCACATATGGTATGGTTATGTCACAAAATATTTGTTTGTTTTTATTTAGGACCTAGATAAGAAGTTTCAACAGACTGCTGCATATCGGAACATGAAAGAGATTCTGAGTAAGAAGAATGACCAGATTAAGGAGCTCAGGAAAAGATTACAAAGGTCAGGTATACTTTGCTAGTAAATATTTACAGTGCACCTCAGAAAATTTAAATATTGTGGATTATTGTTTTTTAAAACTTCATTACTCATAATGTGAAATATTTCTAGGCTATTTTTTATTTCGATGATTATTCCCTACAGCTCATGAAGAATATCAAAAATCCAATATCTAAGAATATTCGAACATTAAATTTCAAGATTGAGAAAACTATACAGTATAAATATTTATTATCTCTCGGTCTAGTTTAGCACATGCAACCACAATCATGGGGAAGATTGCTGACTTGACAGTTGTCCAGAAGATGATCAAACACCCTCCGCAAGCAGAGTGAGCCACAGAAGTTCTTCAGTAAAAGGGCTGGCTTTTCCAGAGTGCGGTATCAATGCATATTTATGAAAGGTTGACTGGGGGGGGAAAAGAGTAGTAGGAAAAGTTGCGAAATCGACAAGGATGCTACAGCCTTAAGAAGATTGAAGGCAAAGCCAATTCAAGGATTTGTGAAAGCTTCAAAAGGAGTGGAGTGAGGCAGGAGTCAAATGCCACCATGCACAGACATTCTCAGGAAATAGGCTACAACTGTTGTGTTGTAAGACGCTAAAAAAAACAGCTAAAGTAAGATGAGAGGAGGAATGACTCCCTCCCCCTCCCTCTTTTCATGGGACAACTTTCACATGCGCGCGCACACATGCACAACGGAAACACAGTTTTATTGGGGAAAAGGAACAAGGAACCTCTCTAATGACACCCAAGAGCGTGCACAACGGAATTACGGCTGTAACGTAAAAATAAAAAGGAGTAATGAACGCAAAACAGAGTAGTGTTTTACATTAGTGTGTGTGTGTGATGTTTCTTTTGCTTTACGCACTCATGTGCTGTAATAAACACGTGTGTGAAAGGATGATGTATACAAACACAAAATAAAAGATGCTTTACACGCACACACGTGGTCACAGTGTTATAGTAAACAGTAGACGCGTGCACGGATGTTGACTATACAGGGTCGACGATTACCCACAAATCCGCAGAGAGAAGAACCATTGGCACAAAAGTGATCAGGTGATGCTCGGCATTCAAAACAAGGAGAGCATGCGTGACCACATTTTAAACGCAGGTTTAAACACTGGCCTTTGCCTGTGAAAAGTATATGCTAACTTTAAAATGTAAAATTACAGAGGACTTGCTTGAAGTGTCCCTATGCATACAAGGTCTTGATTTTTGAGCTTGATCACTTGATCAATACCAACATAACAGTGCATAAACAAGTGTTAGCTCAAGTAATTAAAAAGAAAACAAATGTGAAAAATCTAAATCTAACCCTAGAATGCTTTACACAGTTCTCTCACTCTTCCATCATCAATATGAGATCTTGGAGAGAAATTAATGTGACTCTAAATGGAAATAAATTTTGTGGCATTAGCTTATCAAAATGTTGCTATAGCTATAAACAAAGCCAAAGGTGATCTAATGAAATATTAGTGTGCAAGACTTTTATTGGCCAGGCAGTGTATGGTCAATACGTATAGAATTAATAGCTTTTATGTTTTTTTTTTTATTTTTTATTATTATTTTTTTTTTTTAGAATAGTGATTAAGCAAAATATCACCCAGGCTGCAAAATCCTGATTTTACACCCAGCCCTTAAGGGTTTTTGATGGTGTAATGAGGCATGACATCATCAATAGTGAAAATGTATGAGCAGGAATAGTATAAAGAAAACAGTGATTAAAATATTACTTCCAAATATTCTTACATGTTGAGAAATGAATAGAGTTGTTACACAACAATGTTGAGTTTCATGTATTTTATCAAACAAGGCAATGAGGTTTATAATACTGTTTGGTCACTATGCTTAGATTATTGTCTATAATTATTGTTATTGTGTATATGTCAATAGGAGGAAAATATGATTGGTTGCAGTAAATACAGTTAATTACAATTACACAGTTACAATTACAATTATTCGTTCCACAGCCCCTAAAAATTTAAAACATAAAAATAATTAATACAAAATATAAAGTAAAAATAAAACAATTTAACCTGCACTTTACCTTTAAAAAAGTACAAATGAACCCCGACAAAGTAAGTGTTTCCTTTCATGCACGCAGGTGCTGTGTGTGTGTGTGTGTGTGTGGCTAAAGTAAGACGAGAGGAGGAATCAGACCCCCCCCCTTCCTCTTGTCGTCTTACACGGTAACCCCTTCTCCTCTCTTATTTATGTTTCACACACAAATTAACAGAAAGACTGTTTTATCGGAAACATTAACAAGGAACATCTCTACACTCATCTCACTTGCGTGAGCGCATACTAACGGAATCACGGCTGTAACGTAAAAATAAAATGAATTAACCTGCACTTAACCTTTGAAAAGAATCGCGACAAAGCAGTGTTTCTGTGTAGAGCATTGAGTGTGCGTGCGTGTACATAACGGTAGGCTGACACACAAAAAAAGAAAATGGATCTTTAACACCTCTAATGAGACTTACTTTTGCTTTGCACACATGCACAGTGTTATAGTAAACAGTACACGAGTACAAGACTTGGTGCTATCTCAGCAGCAGAGGATATGTTTATTTTTAGAATAATAAGCCATGATCCAGCACCTCATTTTAGATCCCAAATACATGCTTCTCGGCATGTGACAGATGTATAGTCAAGTTCAAAAGTCAGTACTCCTCTTTCAACTCTGTGTTTTTATGTACAAACGTAATAAAAATCTTCTTATCATAGTGGGTCGTAGTATTCGCCTTGACTTCAGGACATTTTGCAAACCTCAGTCATGCTTACATGTTATTTTTAGACATAAGAGGGTTTCTCCTGGCAACCCTTCCAAACCACCCGTATTTGTTCAGTCATCTTCGAATTATGCTGCACTGTATTTAAAAATCCACTGTTCAGTTGAGTCCGGCCTTCATGGTCAAATCGTGGTGAATTGTGGCAAGCCGTTACTTTGTAAGAAGAACAAGCAGAAGATACTTGCTTGGGCCAAGAAATACAAGGAATGGACATTAGATCGGTGGAAAACCTTTGGTCTGATGCCCACAAGTGACATTTTTGGTTCTAATTGCCGTGTCCTAGACATAGGAGATAATGACCAGCGCTGTCCTCAGGCATTCGTCATTCTGGTGGGACAGGCTCTGGAGCAATGCACACTACTTGGGGCGGTCGATGTGTGCTTCAAGGCATACGAATTATTCCCACTGTGAAACAGAGAAGAGGAGGTATGATGGTGTGGTGGAGGGGTCCTTTGCTGTTGACTTAATAAAAATCGAGGGCACTTAACCAGCATGGCTATCACCGCATTTTGCATATATATGAAATCAAGTGTGTTGTCCATTGAATGGTGCCTTGAGAATACTGTAATAGTCACTCCAAGATTTTCTGAAATGTCAGCTATGCCACAAATATTTTGCTTTGAGACAATGACCATTGTTAAAAGTGCTATATAAATAAAAATGTTATTTTTAAATAAAAAAAACTATGGTAAATTTGCCCTCAGACTTTATTATGAAATTAACAGAAATGCTCAAACCATAAACTTTTTAGGTTTAAACATTTTTATTGTGCATAAGACTATAACATGTAACACATATTTCAATCCTGTTTAATCATCACTGTTTTCTCTAAAATAACACTCAAAACATTTATCAAAAATCAATAATGATAATAATATACACCCTAAAAAATACTGGGTTAAAAACAGCCCAGTTGGAGTTGTCTTTAACCCAGCTGCTGGGTAAATATTGGACCACATACATGCTGGGTTAATTTGGGTTTATTTGTTTAACCCAGCAAGATGCTGAAGATAAGAAGGATGCTGAGGTTGGAACTGCCAGGCAGGAGGTCTAGAGGAAGACTAAAGAGGAGATTTATGGATGCAGTGAGAGAGGACATGAAGTTAGTTGGTGTGGAGAAGAGGATGCAGAGGATAGGGTTAGATGGATGCAGATGATTCGCTGTGGCGACCCCTGAAAGGGAACAGGCGAAAGACAAAGAAGAATAAGATGTATTATTTGTGAAAGTTATCTGTAATATTCCACGG
Source organism: Channallabes apus (assembly GCA_030522415.1). NCBI lineage: Eukaryota > Metazoa > Chordata > Actinopteri > Siluriformes > Clariidae > Channallabes > Channallabes apus. The sequence continues at coordinate 41,284,661 of CM060115.1, read as the reverse complement.
ATTGTTGTTGCACACGGATGCTTGAAGGGGGGCACCGGAAGGGGAGTATAAAGAGACATGTGGGCAGAGGCGTTTACCATGTAAGATGAGGAGAGGGGAGGGACTGATTCCTCCTCTGCTCCTACTTTAGCTTTCCACACATACACAAACACACACATAAACACACATACAGTGCCTGCGCGCATAAGAGGAAACAATTATCTGTCGGAATTTATTTGAATTTTTTTCAAAGGTAAATGCAGTTTAATTTGTTTTATTTTATATTTTGTATTAATTATTTTTATGTTTTTGTTTTTTGGGCTGTAGAACGAATAATTAAAGTTTCCATTATTTCTTGAAAAATTTGCTTTTCCATGGGGAAATTCGCTTTGAACACGAGAGTTTTGAAATACGAGCCCGCTTCCAGAACGAATTATGTTCATAATCCAAGGTTCCGCTGAAAATGTGCATGTTTGTGTGTGTGGTGTGTGTCTGTTAACATTTGTGATGTGTGTGTTACTATGTGCGTCACGCGTGTTATGTGTGTGATGTGTGTTTGACATGACTTTTTAGTGTATGTGTGTTTCTATGTCCGTGCATGTGAGAGAGATGAGTGTTAACATTTGTTACGTGAATGTGTGTAGGAATAGGCAGCAGATGCTGTAAAAAAAAAAAAAAGGCAGTTCACTATGAAGTCACCGAATGTGATGTCACTGACCGTGTCACTCAATATAATGCCACAAATTAAAGTTATTAACCACTGTTCAGCATAAGTTTAAGGCATTGTCACGGCTGACTCATTTGAGATATCAAAAATCCCTCTACAATTTTGCATCCTCATTGTCTTTAGATCACATAGGCCGGTTTAGTGGCGATTGTATTAATCCCATAGGAGGAGTATATCAAAATCTGACGCAGAACAAACAACAAACAACGCAGAATAACTTGAGTTGAGCCCATGATATGCAGTGCGAAAGTTGTTCAACTCACCCTATAGTGCTTGGGCCCTAATAATAATATGTGGAATGCCTTTCCAGAAGAGTTGAAGCTGTTATAGCTGCAAAGGGTTGGCCAACATCATATTAAACTGTACGGATTAAGAAGTGGATGTTACTCAAGTTAATGTGCATGTGAAGGAAGGCGAGCAAATCCATGTATTTTGAAATAAAATAATTTTTTGGGGCAATGGGGTCATTTGGCCTCTGTATACAGTGGTTACCTAATCGGAATGTTGGTTTTACCGTCGCGGCGCTCGGCGGCAGCATTTGGGTTTGTGCGTTTGCTGGCTCACTTTACCACTGAGTGGCGCTATATAACTACAGACTGACGCCTCATGCCTTAATTCATTCTCTGCAGGATTAATGAGCCGCTCCTTTAGAACTGCACGTAGTAGCGGATAAAATCAAGTGAAACACTGTAGTTAAACAAATTCATAATCAAATTTGTACAAAAATTACAGTACAAATGTAGAATTCAAATTAAATTAAATCTTATTAGGATCAAATTTAAGCAAAATAAATGTTAACACAGTGAGCCTTTAGATTTTATCACGTGTAATTAGAAAAGACGCTTGTAGGGTTTTGTGTCATCTTATTTCTTGTGTTCTTTAAATTTATAGTAGATTTATTAACTGAAATAAATGACGATAAAATTAAAACATTGTCACGACGTTGGACTGTGTCAGCAGATGTCTGTCATTCAGCCCCGCTTGTGTTTTTGCTTTATTATAAGAATGAAATGCAGTAGGCTGTTATGATCTGTAACAGGCAGCACCATAAAGCACGGACATGAGGCGAGGTATTACGGGGAAAATGGTAATTAATTTAGGTAAAATGGGAAGGAAAGGGTTGGAGCCGGGAGAATTGAAAGAAAGGGAAGGGGATAAAGGTTGTGCATGTGCACTTCCGGGGGCTGTGCCACACTGGCATGCGGGCACACAGCTGACGATATGTGACGGTGGGCGGAGTGGCAAAAAGGAGCACGCGGAGGCAGTGCTCCTGCACGCTCCCTCGTGACGGCACTTCTCCCGCTGTCGATGGCCGGCGGGAGTCCTCGCTGACGCAAAAACTTAACGCAAATGTCCTCGCAGTCTTTTCTTCTTCGGCAGCGCGGCTGCGAAGGCCAGCACGGTGCGGGAGTGAAGATGCCACAGGAGCTCGCGCAGCTCTTTCTCGCACTCTCCTCAGCGTGGGGATCAAAGGGCGGAATTCCAGTGTCCTTGTTTAAAGTCCCTGGGGCGCCCCACTCACATGCCACTCTCCTATTCTCCACCACACCACATAGTCCTCGGACTAAACTCCGCGCCTTGCTTTTATAATGTGTAGCAAGCCAGAGATCATATTACCGTTAATTATCGCCAGCCGGAACGAATAGGCGGCTCCGTCCCTTTGCCGCCTATTCAGGGAGCCTACGGAGTGAGCGAGTAGCGATAGTAGATTTGGGCGCACACCCATCACAGGCGCACGCCGTGACAGATCATCATAATTTTCTTTAATAGTAAGTAATGACCCCCGTTGCGCTATACCACCGCTGGCAAACCCTTATGAAATACAAGTTAAACATTAAACAAATTTACAAAACGCATTCATAATCATTAGTCTACTTCTGCCAGTGCGCTCTGGAAAAGTTCATGCATGTGGTTTAGCGCTGATTTAGACTACAGCGGGTGCACAAGCAGTATGCGACTTCTACCGTCACGGCCTACGGCGATAGCACTTGGCTTTTACCGCTGAGTGGCGCTATATAACTATAGACTGACGCCTCAGGCATCAGTTCGTTCTCTCCAGGCTTAATGAGGCGCAGGTCGTCCACAGCCGCACGTCGTTGCAGATAAAATAAAGTGAGACATTGTAATTAAACGAATTCATAATCACAGTAACATTACAGTACAAATTTATAATTAAAATTAAATTCAGTATTTTTAGGATCGAATTTAAGCAACGTAAACGTTAACACACTGAGCCTTTAGATTTTATGTGTAATTAGAAAAGCTACACATCTTATATTTTGTGTTCTTTAAATTTGTAGCCTTTATAAGACTCTACTTTTATTTAGGTGCACTCACAATGACGAAAAAACCTTATGATTTGGTTAAATAAAGAAAGTAAACGGGGTTCTGTATTGTTTTTGGTGAACTTGAGCGCGCCAGAAAATTAACCCAAACTCCGTGTATACTCGCCTCACAGACGTGAAAAATATATACTTATAGAAAGCGAAATATCTGCTTTTATATAAACTAATGAAAAAAAATTATTAGATTATGTAATTCGTATGAAAAGTGAATTATAGGCGCGCTCACTGCTGCGGAGACGACGAGATGACATGATCACCATCAGCACAGCCGAAACCAAAGGAATCACTAATTTATCAATGAATTATTAAAATGGTCAGAGTGAGTTTCCTGGCTGTTTTAACAAATATTTGAAGTAGATAACAGTAGCCCACATTTATAAAAGCATTTTTATTTAGACTATAAAAAATAATCCTGCATTTATTTTTAGGTGTGCCCGCTGCCACAGTTCTTATATGGCTCTTTATCGGAGTAAATTCAGTAACAAACCTGTAACTTTCCATGTAAAATAGTTACATCTGTATGAATAAACTGTTTAAATTTGATCAGTGATTTATGTAAACAACTCAGTTTAGATGTAAGTAAATGCTCATTGCTGCGCTGTTTGGTGGAGGGACGCACTAATGACGATTTGGTCTGCTGTGTGGAGGCTCGCCCGTGAGAGCTTGCGCACGCGGTCCACTACACAGCAAAAACATGTTAGTATATCATGACTGAAATACAGCGGCTCACATCGGCGTGCGTTTCTCACATCGCCGCATAGACGGCGCTTATTTAACGCCTATAAATATGTGTTTGTTGCATTTCTGGGAAAGAGAAATCTAATCTCTCATATCGGCGCGCGCGTTCATCTGACTTTAGATCAAAACTCATTCATTCATTCATCTTCTATACCGCTTTATCCTGTATTTAGGGTCGCGGGGATCTGTAGCCTATCCCAGGAGACTCTAGGCACAAGGCAGGGTACACCCTGGACAGCGTGCCAATCCATCGCAGAGCACACAAACACTCTAGATCAAAACTCGGCAAAGTTAAAGAGCGCACACGAGCGCCGCGGGATCACACAAACATTTTACATTCACTAAAAGGTTTATTCACAACCACATTTCAGCCATTCACACACATGCATTGTGCTGTTGTTTGTACACACTTTCAGTTTTCCCCTTCTACTCTCCTCTCAAAAATGCTCCCGATATGAGCCGACACAAGCAGATTTGTTTCAGTCAGAATATTTATCAATCATAAAGAGAGGTGACATATACTTGCTGATTAAACACTGCATTTTTTAAAGTGAAAGCGCGCGATGTGAGCAGCTTTAATTATTGATAATTAAATAATTATTAAATGGTCGACATAAACAACAAAAAGAATAATATTATTCTTTTGATTATTATTATCATGTTCTTTTACGGTTTGAGCGTCTGTGGATTCCAAAATTGACATTTTTACAGTTTTTTGGAATGGAAGAGAGAAAGTTTCCTTATCTCCTTGGTAAGAAAAATCTCATTCCAGGGATTACAAACTGTAACAATGTCAATTTTAGAATACAGAAGATTTTAAATTTACACACAGTTAAGAAGAGGCCTGAAGCAAGATCCAAGATCCTCCCCAGTTTGCTGAAACCATGAACAGTGGTGATTTTAGTTTCTCCGAGTGTATAGGTGAGAACAGCTAATTCACACTTGGGGAGGGTGTATTATTTGCATTTGAATGCGTCTGACATTGCAAAGCACACACAGTAACACTGCAAGAACAACAAGTTAAAGTAATATAAATAAGAGGCCCTGATTATACTGCATAAATGTTATTTAGTAAAACAAAATTCGTAATTAGAAAAGCTACACGTGTAGGGTCTTGTGTCATCTTATATTTTGTGTTCTTTAAATTTGTAGAAGATTTATTAACTGAAATAAATTACACTAAACGGGGTTCTGTATTGTTTTCGGTGAACTTGAGCGCGTCAGAAAATGAACCGATACTCTGTCCATACTCGCCTCACAGACATGAAAAATATATACTTGTATAAAGCAAAATATCTGCCTTTTATATAAGCTAATAAAGAAACACATTATTAGATTATGTAATTCGTATGAAAAGTGCAGGCGCGTCCACAGATGCGGAGACGACGAAATGGAAGAGATAGAAAGTTTCCTCATCATAACATGCCTTGTATTGTTTTTAATCACTCTATACACAACCCGTGATTTCTATGCTATGTTAGAGATGGGAAATGCAAATGGAATCTTTTTTGTGTTTTATTTTTCATTTTTTTAAATAAAATATTAACTTTCAATATTTTATAAAAAAAAAAATACCAAAGAAAATTATTGTGTATAGAGTGATTACAACCAATACAATTTGTTATGATAAGGAAAGTCTATTTCTTCTATACCAGTAAAACAGTAATAATGCCAATTTTAGAATCCAGAAGATGAAATTTGCAAAAATTTTAAAAGAGGCCTGAACTGCAGGTCTTTCAAAATCCAAGTGGGGAGGGGTGCATTCCAGTTTTACCTGAATGTATAGGTGAGAACAGCTGAATCACACCTGGTGAGGTGAATAATTTGCATTCGACTGTTGCCTGCCATTGTAAAGCACACACAGTAACATTAAAAGAACAACATCCCAGGACAAATAGGAATAAGAACTGATTAAACGGCATAAATATTATTAAATATTACAACAAAACTCCTCCGCGTGGGAAAACTTTATGCATGCGTGTGTGCGCTGATTAGACTTTGTAGGGAATTAAAGAGGAGACAAACAACAATAGCCCACATTTAGAAAAGCAGTTTTATTTAGACTATATAAAATAATCCTGCATCTATTTTTATGCATTTATGATATTAGACTACTAGGAGGTTAAAGACGAGGATCACGATATGTCACGGCGTGCGCCTGTGATGGGCGTGTGCCCAAATCTATCACTCCTCGCTCACTCTCTCTGTGTAGGCTCCCTAGATAGGCGGCAGGTATGTAAAGGGACGGAGCCGCCTATTCGGGCTAGCGATAATTAATGTTAGGATCTCGAGCTCCGCATTATAAAAGCAAGGCGCAGAGTTTCGTTCGGGAAGTAGGTGATGTGGTGAGAAATGTCATGTTCACACAATATAGACACAGGATTATGTATTACACACACACACACACACACACACACACCGAGACCTATCGTCTCCCCTGCTGGGTCTTAGTGCTTGCAGAGTTTTTTTAGTGTGTGTGTGTATAAGGCAGAGAATGTGTGTGTTTGTTTGGGAACCTGAGAGGAGGGGGGCTGTAAAGCCGAGAGAGTGTGTGTGTGTGTGTGTGTGTGTGCGCTCATTCACTTACACCAACACACACACTCACCCCCCCCTCCTCTCAGGTTCCCAAACAAACACACAGAAACTCTGCTCTTGTCTCAAGTCTGCAACTTGTGCAGAATGCTGCGGCTCGTATGCTGACCAATAACCGAAAAAATGATCACATCACACCAATCTTGTATTCCCTTCACTGGCTTCCGGCACAGTTCCGGATTCAGTTTAAACTTTTGATGTTTGTTTTTAATGCGATTAATGGTCTGGCACCGTCCTACTTGTGTGAGACAATAAGCTCCTATCACCAAGGTAGAGCCTTACATTCTGCAAACCAAAACCTGCTAGTGGTCCCTCGGTCAAGATACAAGCAATGGGGTGATCGCTCCTTTGCAGTCGCTGACCCTAAACTCTGGAACACCATTCCACCAGAGTTACGCAAAATTAAGGACCTTCCTTTGTTTAAAGCACAACTAAAGACCCACTTATTTAGAATGGCTTTTAATATTTTATAATTTTATAATTTTATGCTTTTTATAATTTAGTTTTATTTTTTTTATTTTTTTTAAATTATTATTATTGTTATCATTATTACTGTTACTATAACTTCCATTTACAGTATAATGTCCATTTATTTATTTATAACTATAAAAATTTTTATTGCTATTTTATTGTCATTTTTTTAGTGCTGTGAAGCACTTTGGTTCAACTTTGGTTGCTGTAAAGTGCTATATAAATAAATGTTGATTGATTGATTGATTGATGTGGTGGAGCAGGACCGAGTGGCATGCTAGTGGGGCGATGTGACGTGCCCCAGGGACTTTAAACAGGACACTGGAATTCCGCCCTTTGATCCTCGCGCTCCCGCGGCGCCTTCACTCCGTGCAGGTGCACTGCCTCCACATGCTCCGTTCTGCCACTCTGCCCACTGCCACCTTACGCCAGCTGTGTGCCCGCATGTCATCCCTTCCCCTTTCTTTAAATCCACCCTCCTTTAATCCTTTCCTTCCCTATTTTACCTAAATAAATTATCCCTTAAATTACCTCGTCTCGTGTCCGTGCTTCATGGTGCCGCCCGTGCAAATAGGCTCGAACCCGTTACTGATACCAAACCCCGAGCACAAACCTCATTTAAATTAAATTAACAAATATTGTAAGTAAACAACAATAGCCTAATTTAGAAATTCTTTCAGACGCCGCGTTGGGCCGGTGTTATGCACAGAGCGCCAGGAGATGTACTGAAGTTCAAATCTCCGAAAACTACACTTGTACACAATAACAGTAATATTTCAAACATTTTCCAGGCTGCTGTTTGGAGAAAACAGAGAATAAAGAATAATAATAATATTAATAATAATTTTTATTTGTATAGCGCCTTTCCAGAGCTCAAGGACACTTTACAATGAGTGAAAACAAAAGCAAACAAAAAAAGAATAAAACAGATATTTAAGTACTAAAGTAGAAGACAATTAGGTCAACAACGAAAAATGCGGAGGACAGATGTATTCAGGTGTAACATTCAGAAAACAAGTGAGTTTTGAGTAAAGATTTAATGCTGAGACGTTGTTAACAGAACGGAGAGAGTGTGGTAGAGTGTTGTTGGGTCAAAATAACCCAAACAGGTGTTCATTTGTAAATTACTCACTACATCTCATATGACCCAACATGAGCAACACAACAATGTGTTTAAAGTACCTGAAATAACCCAGAATTTTGACCCAGCATGAACCACCCAACGATGTGCTTACAGAAACAACAGCATTTTTAGTGCGTCTTTTTTTGAGTTATTGTAACGTTTTATTCTGAAAGGCTATTTTACTAGTTATTTCTATATTTAAAGTTTGATGTATTTTTGAATTTATTTTTTAAAATAACAATAAACAGATACAAACAGAGATACTGATAACTTGATATTCTGTCCAAACAACATTTAACTAATGTTTTTTTTGGACTCATTATTATACAATAAATATCAATATCTCTGGTTCAGATTTGAAATTTTTATTGTATAAAGTTCTCAGATGTGAAAATTACAATCACTGTAGTATTTCTTCGATACAACATATTTTGACTTTTTTGACTTAATTCTATTTAAAACTGCGTAGAGTGAAAAATGTCACTTTGCGCCACCTCGCGGTCATTTCACGAATGACTTTAAAATGCAACTGATTTATTTTGGCTGCTGCCGCTTTTCCACGGCGGTGAGCGTGACGGTAATGAGCAGTCTGGTTGTCCACCTACTGTACGTATGAAATTAAAGAGGTGGATCACGATGCCGAATCGAAGTCCTGAGCCCAAACCAGGCTTGTGCACAATTCAGAATTTGAGAATTGGCCGCCATTCAATTCATGAGTTGGAATTTAAATTGAATTGACTCCGCCCCACAGGAAGTTGAATTTGAATTGGAGTTAGAATGTCTTTGAATTGCCATGAACTTCCACTTCTTGTTGAATCTCACATACAATTACATTAATTTTGTAACATAATAGCATAATTTCATTACACATAACTAGTCACTCCTCAACCCTACATACTGTACATTTTGTTCCAACATATAGATAATGATCAAATTCTTGAAATAAATTACTCCCTCAATGTTTAATTAGTTTTGTTCAAAATGTTATTTTCATTTCAAAGTAATCAAATAACACAAAGTCGAGTGTTGACAAATTGTATAGAAAAGAAGCTTTCAAAAAATGTCCACCTCAAATTGTTTGGCAACCATTTTAAATACTTGGTTAAAGCAAAGCATTCTGAGATATGGAGTCCCGTTCCATTGTGTTCCACAAAATTACAATTAAATCAAACTTAATTATGTGTTCTGTGACTCGAGCTTTTAGCATTTCATTGCTGGGGGAAACATTTCCTGTTAATGTAATCTGTACAAGTAGTTCAAACTAATATCATTTATAGAATATGTAATGAAATAATATCTGACATATACTGTAAAGCTTCATTGTTAAACACTTCACTTAGTAATATGAATTTCTTTGAATTTGTATTGAATTGCAATTCTGCTTCCTTTAATTCAATTCCGAATTGTAATTCTAGATCCTGTTTTTGACATCAATTCGAATTGAATTGGAATTTAGGAGTCATTCTCAATTCAATTCTGAATTGTGCGCAAGCCTGGCCCAAACCTCATTTAAATTAAATTAATAAATATTATAAGTAAAAAACAATAGCCCATGTTTATAAATTCTTTCCGACATGAGTTGGCCCGGTGTTATGCGCAGAATGCCGGGAGATTTCCTGAAGCTCCGAAATCGCTGGGGCATTTTTTCTAAATAGACGCTATCTTTAATAACTGATGGAGGTTTTGAGCTGTATACACACGCATTCCTGCCTAACCAACTCCTAAAACTACACCTGTGACACAATAACAGTAACATTTCGAACATTTTGTAGGCTGCCATTTGGAGAAACGAAAGAATAATGAACAAACCAGTTGTTGGGTCAAAATAACCCAACCAGGCGTTCATTTGTAAATGACCCACTACATCTCATACGACCCAACTTGAGCAACACAACAATGTGTTTAAAGTACCTGAAATAACCCAGAACTTAAATAACAATAAACAGATATGGAGATACGCAGTTTATAATATAACAGTTTATACTTTGTACAAATCAAATTGTCAGCTAGTGAACTTGATCTAAACAACATTTAACCAATGTTTTTTTTTTACTCATTATTGTAAAGTACATATCAATAGCTCTGGTTCAGATTTTTCATGTTTGTTGTGTAAAGTACTCATGTGGAAATTACCATTACTGTCGTATTTACTGCGACGAGTGAAAATGTCACTTTCGCCACCTGGCGGCCATTTTACGAATGACTTTGAAATGCAACTGATTTATTTTGGTCGCTGTTGTCTTTACACAGCGGTGAGTGTGACGGTAATAACCATTCTGATTGGGTAACCACTGTGCCACCATATTTGAAATGAAACACTCAAGATATGAGCGAAGTTAAGACTTTCAGTTATAATTTAAGTGTTTGCATTAACCATTCAGGAATTACAAGCAAATTTCTTACACATACAGTACTGTATACATATTTTGGAGGTGTCATTAACTATAGGACCTGTAGTTGCAAGCAATGATGAGTGGGCCCAAGCATCCTGCGCCATCGACTCCCGGGTGCACTGGCCAACTTGTGTGTTATTTGAGCGTGTTGAGAACTACAAAAAGCCTTTGCCATCCGGGTGCATCTCACAACTTGCACACTTCACACAATATGAAGTATACAGTATATAATCTTTGTCTGTTGTTTCTGCATTTGTGAGTGTGTGTGTTTAAATGAGGCTCATTAGACCTGGAAATATACTAAGCTGTGCATTGAAATCCCAGTTTTAACCAAAGATACCATATTCCTCTGTCCTCCTTCTCTACAGATATGAGTCTGATGAGTGAAGTCCATGAAGTCAGTTTTGCCCTTCACACACTGAATATGGCAAGAGACCAAAGAATACAACAAAAGAACAAAAAGGAAGATATATAATAGTCATTGCTATTTCAACTTTTTTCTTTAACAAGAACTACTCATTTAAATAAAACTATTGCTGTACTGGATGTTTGTTGTGTCGCTGTATCCAATATTCCATTTTTATGAGAATATGGAACATGTGCAGTTAATCATCTAAAATGCACTATGTGTATTATGTTTTTGACTTAAGACACCAACTTTGTTGGCCATAACTTTTTTGTCTTTCAGTACATCCTATATCTTAGGTGACCAACAAGGCACTTACAGTATGTTTTTTTTTTTTTTTTTTACTCTTATTACTATTGCATTAGGAACAATGATAATTTTTATTATAAAAATATTTATAGGACATTCTTCTATTCTCAATTTATTATAAAGTGTTTGAATTCGCATGACTTGTTCTGTAATCAAAGCTCTAGGTGGTAAATTGCAATCTTATTGAGAACCATTTTTGGCGAGACATTAAATTTTGGTTAAATTTAGGATTTTTTTTAATGGTTGCTCAGTTTATATTAAACTGACAGTGTGTCAGAGCAGACTGCTTTAAAAAGACACTGCTTTATACTTTTTTTATCTTTAAGGGAAAAAAAGTGCATTGTAAAACCAACAGTCTCCGTTCTGCCACTCCACCCACCGCCACCTTTCGCCAGCTGCGTGCCCGCATGCCAGCTGGGTACTGCCCCCGGACCTGAATGTGCACCTTTTCACCTTCTTTCTTTCCATCCTCCCTCCTTTAACTCTTTCCTTCCCCATTTATTCTAAAATAATTTACCCTTTTTCCGATAAGGCCTAGCCTTGTGTCCGTGCTTCATGGTGCCGCCCGTGCACATAGGGTTGAACCCGTTACACTCGTATGCGCCTGTGACACTTGGACGATTGAGGCATTCTTGGGATGTGCTTTATATTTATGTACGTGTCCTTAAAGACAGGCAAACACACACATATAGCCAGAATTTACATAAACATTAATATTGCCTCTTCCTAGACTCAAGTTGGTTTTCATTTTGTAGAAAGGATGGTTCAAATTGTTATTTTCCTCACCTGAGTTTTCACATTTACAGGTGCATCTCAATAAATTAGAACATCTTTTAAAAGTTAATTTATTTTAGTAATTCAATTCAAGAAGTGAAACTCGGGTTCATTACACACAGACTGGTATATTTCAAGTGTTTATTTCTTTTAATTTAGATGATTATGGCTTACAGATAATGAAAACCCAAAATTCAGTATCTCAGGAAATTTGAATATTATGAAAAAAGACTCTAATCAGCTAATTAACTCAAAACAGGTTTCCTGAGCCTCTAAATAGTCTTTGTCTGGTTATATAGACTGGTTGTTCACAGAGTGCTGTATCCAAGTACATTAATGGAAAGCTGAATGGAAGTTGGGTTGTTTGAATGTAGTTTTAGGAATTACAGCCTGTTGGAGTGGCATCCATGGAGAGTGGATAATATTATTATTAATATTAAAATTTTCTTAAATAAATCATCAAAAGTCGAATTACTTATTAAAATGTTTCATTAAATATTAATTGTTCAATGTATTGTTTTAAAAAGATTTAAAAAAAAAATGTATTCATATTTTAATGTCTTATTTAATTATTTGTTTTATTATTTCATTATTGATTGAATGATTGATTTTATGTGCTATGTTGTTGTTGGTCTTGCCCTTGATCCCGGCAAGGAGTTACCACAGAGGACACTTGGTCTGCACGTACAAGGCTTGGCACAGGTTTTACACTGAATACCCTTCCTGACGCAACCCTCCCACTTTACTCGGCTTGGGAGCATGCACTATGTTCCATGAAATAATCAAATCTGTCCATCACCCATCAGGCTCAGTGGCAGGCTCTAATGCTGATTACTCAAGTCAAGTACAATCTTTCAAAACCAGTGGTTGAAATGAGAGGCTAATAGGTAAGAAAAATTGTTCAATAGTGTGTTGATTGCATCCTACATGTCAATACACTCATGCTTTATGACCATTACAGTACTTATAATAGTAAAAGATAGCCTTGTTAGAAATGCTATAGTTTTACACGTAAATTACCCAGATTTGATTCCCACCGTGTACAAATTTCTTTGGACAAAAGAAGAATGAAACTATGATTACAAAACTAGCATGCTCTTCAGCCAGGGGTGAAACAATTTATTGTGGGCTATGCAACAAATATAATTTTATTTTATAATATTTCGCCTGCCATGTGGAAGGCCCGAGTTCAATTCCCAGCCAGTCTCAAGCTCCAGCAACTGGATGCAGTGCTCAAATAAAATGGAAGGGTTGTTTCACCCAAATGAGGATGGGTTCCCTGTTGAGTCTGGTTCCTCTCAAGGTTTCTTCCTATTACCATCTCAGGGCAGGGAGTTTTTCCTTGCCACTGTCGCCCTCGGCTTGCTCACCAGGGACTATCTGACCATTTTGATTCATACACATTCACATTCCATACAAACTTAAATAATTTTTTTGATTGTGTAAAGCTGTTTTGAGACAATGTCAATTGTTAAAAGCGCTATACAAATAAAATTGAATTGAATTGAATTGAATTAGACAGGTCTGGAGGGTAGAGGGCGGTCTTTCAAAAACTGATAGCTTAGGAGCACCATGTGCAACTCGACAGAGAGACGACAGGGGGAGAGAGAGCAAAACAGAGAAAGAGAAGAACATTTAGGTATGGTCACAGGTATGTGTATATTGGAAACATGTTTAATGCAAGCAGAGACTCTGTATGTTCCAAAATCTTTTCATGCCTCGACCTTTTCAGACCTGTCAGCTGTCCAATTACAGGCCGATATAAATCCTCCCCTTTAGATAGTAGCGCTTCCTATCTACATAGGAATAGCATACACAAACTATATCAGTCAGGATTTAGGCCTCATCACAGCACAGAGACAGCGCTTGTTAAAGTAGTAAATTACCTGGTGAGGATGAGTTCCGCATTGAGTCTCGTTCCTCTCAAGATTTCTTCCTATTGCCATCTCAGGGAATTTTTTTCTGTCACCACTGCCCTCGGCTTGCTCATCAGGGACTGTTACCTGATGCTATTCCTGCTTTAACGCTGATGTTATCAGAGCTGCGCTTGGACATGTCCCAGTCTGCGTCATCTGGTGGGTGATGATGTGATCTGTCACGGTGTTGCGTTTGGTGCTGTGTGAGTGCCTCATACAGCTCACATAAGACACTGTCTGAGTCTGCTTGTGGTGGAATATAAATGGTGCTGATGTAAACTCCCAAGGAAGGCAAAAGGTATTTGATGGTCAGTAGTTCCAGGTTGGTGCAGGAGCGTGTAAGAGGAACAACACTCATGCTGTTGCATCAGCTGTTATTCACCAATAAACACACACATACCTCCCTTTGATTTCCCCAATTTCTGTTTTCTATCCATACAGTGAACCGAGAAGAACTGGGCAAATGTGCAAGTTTCTGTTTGTCACATTCCTCGTTAATTTTGCTAGATGCTATAATTATCCCTTCATTGTATTACTCGACCTCAGTGCAGCTTTTGACACTATTGATCATGCTATTCTTCTTCACAGATTAGAAAATGTAGTAGGAATTAAGGGTACAGCCCTCTCCTGGCTCAGATCCTATTTGACCGATCGTTATCAGTATGTAGACTTAAATGGTGATTATTCTGCATGTTCTCTAGTGGAGTTTGGCGTTCCGCAGGGTTCAGTTTTAGGCCCACTGCTTTTTTCCCTTTACATGCTTCCTCTGGGCAACATAATCCGTAAGCATGGTATTAGTTTTCATTGTTATACTGACGACACACAGCTATACGTCTCAACAAAACCTGATGAGAAAAACCATCTTACTAAAGTTGAGCAATGTGTGCAGGACATAAGAAATTGGATGCTAATTAACTTCCTTCTGCTTAATCCGGATAAGACAGAAGTTCTAGTCATAGGACCGCATACAGCTAGAAGTAAAATCTTAGATCACACCGTAACTTTAGATGGCCTTTCTGTTCCGTCAAGTGCAACAGTAAAAGACCTCGGCGTGACTATAGATTCCAGCCTTTCATTTGAAGCTCATGTAGATAATATCACCAGGATAGCATTCTTTCACCTCAGAAATATCGCCAAAATAAGAAATATATTGTCGCTAAACGATGCAGAAAAACTAGTTCATGCTTTTATCACTTCTAGGTTGGACTATTGTAATGCCTTACTGTCTGGTTGTTCAGTTAGGTGCATAAACAAGCTTCAGCTAGTCCAGAATGCAGCAGCGAGAGTCCTCACTAGAACCAGAAGATATGAGCACATCACCCCTATCCTATCTTCACTGCATTGGCTCCCTGTGAAATTTCGCATTGATTTTAAAATACTACTCTTGACATATAAGGCATTAAATGGTCTCGCCCGGCAGTATCTGAGCGAACTGCTAGTGTCTTACGATCCGCCACGCCTACTTCGGTCAAAGGATGCAGGCTGCTTATCAGTACCGCGTATTATGAAAACTACAGCTGGGGGCAGAGCTTTTTCTTACAAAGCCCCAAAATTATGGAATAGTCTTCCAAATAGTGTTCGGGACTCAGACACAGACTCAGTGTTTAAGTCTAGGCTCAAAACCAATTTATTTAGCCAAGCATTTTTATAAATAGATTTGCCATAAGGTAAAGGAGCAGATCTGGGGGACTCATGGACGTAGAGTATTATGGTGAACTGGTATGTTTTAGATGCTGTCTTCCTCAGTCTCATTTGATCACTCAGGTTTGTTGACGGTGAGGTGATTGTTTGCTTTACATCTCAGGGAGCCCTCATGTTTGTGTTTCCTTCTGGCTCTCCCTTTTAGTTATGCTGTCATAGTTAGTCCTGCCGGAGTCCCTGCTTGCACTCTATAGTAAATATACATTCACATTAGACATTGTGACTGTGACCATACCTAATTGCAATCTCTCCTCCTCTTCTCTTCCTCCCCCTCTTTCCCTTTCCTCTCTCCCCCTGTCTCCCCCTTTCACTCTCTCTCTCTCTCTCTGTCGAGCTACACATGTGGTTCCTGAGCTGCCAGTGATCCAGACTCCCTCTGCCCTCCGGACCTGTCTGATCCATCCTGGTGCCCGGTTTCTGGTTGGAGGTCTCATCGCATGGATGCCCCGTGTTTCTCTGTCGGATGCGCCTGGTGTCTGGGGATGATTCTATCTACTTAGAAGATGGTTCTGGCCTCGACTGGTGTTGTCAGCTGTTTCTCTGAGGACTTGACAATTTGATAGTTCAGGACTGGAACTTTCTACAAGTCTATCTGAGTCTCGAATAACTACTGGACTCCATTTTACATCAACTATTATAACATCAATTAACATCAACTATTATAGCTGAACCTAACACTGTATAAATGCAGATCATTTCCTGCTATCTGTTTCACCCAGATGAGGATGGGTTCCCTGTCGAGTCTGGTTCCTCTCAAGGTTTCTTCCTATTACCATCTCAGGGAGTTTTTCCTTGCCACTGTCGCCCTCGGGCTTGCTCGCCAGGGAATATCTGAACATTTTATTCATACACATTCACATTCCATACAAACTTAAATAATTCTTTTGATTGTGTAAAGCTGTTTTGAGACAATGTCAATTGTTAAAAGCGCTATACAAATAAACTGAATTGAAATTGAAATTAAAAGGAATTGCAAATTGCATTTACAATTGCGTTTCCCATATGTGGATGCAGAAAGCAAACTTTGCATTACCGTTTGCTTTTTCGCCTTCGCGAACACACACTGACTGCTTTTTCATTTGAAATCTGGCAAAGTCCATTTGCAGTTGCATTTCCCATGTCTTACAAGTCATGAGTCTGTCATATTTAAATATGCAAATATAGCTAAATCAATTACCACGTTTGCTTTTTTACTTTCTCTGCATCGCGCATGTAGCCTGACAAAACTCAAACGCAATCGCTAATCCATTTGCAATTGCATTTCCAACACGTTACACAGAAATCTGTCAATCAACGTCAGGGTTGGGTCTATACTGTGGGGCGTGATTGTATGGGGAATGACGTGACTCGTGGTCGCCGACCAAGAGGGGGAAATTTGAGCATGGAGGTGAACCAAGATTATCTCATTTGTTTATCAAGAAATAAACACACAAAAATGACAAATCGCACGACAAATCTCTGGAGTGGACAGAGAAACTATTACAAATAAATATATTTTTAGATCTTCTCCTGTTACAGCATGTTGGAGCGAAATCTTTCAGAAAAGCTGCTTACCGGTGTTATGCGCTAAAATGCCTCCCTGCCACGGATTGCCCCCCCCCCCCCACATAATCTCTATCAAATATTATATTAGATCTAAAACCAATATTAGGTTTATGATTTACAAATTGCACCAAACGAATTTGATTATAAAATAAGCAATATACAAAAAGACATGTTGATAGGGAAAAAATATCTAAATTATATATTTTTGTATATTTTTATATTGCTTATTTATAAAAAAAAAATTTTCGTGTAATTTTTCATCATAAGCAATATTTATTTAGTGTAAACATATTTTGTAATACATGAACATTATATGAGAATTTGTATTATATGAGAATATGTGTCTTAATTTTCGTGTATTACTTTGTCACGTGCCTAGGGTTAATTATAATAGTAAGAATATATTTGATAATAAAAATATGAATTTTTGATTTGATAGAGATTTTGTGGGGAGTGCAGTCCATGGCAGGGGGGCATTTTAGCGCATAGCACCAACTTTACTGCGGTTCACCTCCATTGCTCAAATTTCCCCCTCTTGGTCGGCGACTGAGAGTGACATCCCTCTCCATACAATCATGCCCCACAGTATAGTCCCACCCCTGAGACGTTGATTGACAGGTTTCCGTGTAATGCGTTGGAAATGCAATTGCAAATGGCTTAGCGATTGAGTTTGAAAAAGCAAATGTGGTAATTGATTTTGCTATTTAAATATGACTCGTAAGACATGGGAAATGCAAATGGACTTTGCTTTTCATTTGAAATTTGGCAGTCAGTGTGCGTTCTCGAAGGCGAAAAAGCAAACAGTGATGCAAAGTTTTTGCTCTTGCATTTGAATTTTGTCACACTTTCTGCATCCACATATGGAAAACACAATTGCAAATGCAATTTGCAATTCCTTTTAAAAAATGTCCGGGATATCTCTCCATATTTTTTATTGTATATTTGTAAATGAAAAACATTTGGAAAAAAATAGATCCCATGTGTGAAATGTCACCAAAAATGTCATGAAATAAGGATAGCTGTGTATATAACATGGCACGTTGTTAATGTTGTTAATGCTGTCAAAGACTTGTCAACCATTTTTTCACAATGAGATAGATAAATTTTATTTTATATTTTTAAAAATGGCGCGGTGGTGTAGTGGTTAGCACTGTCGCCTTGCACCACCAGGGTCTGGGTTCGATTCCCCGACCAGGCTCGATTCCTGTCTCTGTGTGCATGGAGTTTGCATGTTCTCCCCGTGCTTGGTGGGTTTCCTCCGGGTACTCCGGTTTCCAAAGATATGCAGGTTAGGCTAATTGGCATTCCTAAATTGCCCGTAGTGTGTGAGTGTGTGTATGTGTGTGTGCCCTGCGATGGATTGGCAACCTGTCCAGGGTGTACCCCGCCTAGTGCCCAAAGTCTCCTGGGATAGGCTCCAGGTCCCCCACGACCCTGAATACAGGATTAAGCGGTATAGAAAATGAATGAATGAATGAATTTTTAAAAATATATATTTTATCATGTAATACATAAATAATATAAAACATTAAATTCAAATAGCAATTCAATAAATTCCTTTAAATATTTACGCAGCAATTTACTGAGCAGTGGTGGCTCAGAGGGCTAAGGCACTGAGTTACTGATCGGAAAATCGGCGGTTCAATCCCCAGCTCCAACAGGTTGCCACTGTTGGGCCCTTAAGCAAGACCTATCTGCTCCAGGGGTGCTGTATCATAGCTGACCCTGCGCTCTGACCCCAGTTACGCTGGGATATGCGAAGAAGGAATTTAACTGTGCTGTAATGTATATGTGACAAATAAAGTCTTAACTAACTTAACTTAAAAATTTTATTGTTTAATGACATTATTATTATTATTACTTTCAATTATTTACTAATGACATTTCTTTATTCTTTACTAGCGAAGGTGCCCCTCCTTGACAGTTCAAGAGGGAAGAAATAGTTAAAAGTTTAAAGCTTTAATGTAATCAATAATATAATTATTTCCGGTTGAAGTCCATGACTTGTCTGACTGTCTTTCTGTATGGCACAACTCTCTGCCTACAGAAATTTATTCATACAAATTAAAACAAAAGGTTGAGTATCGTACGCCATGTTTACACGATGTTATACGGAAATACACTCCCTGTTCGTTAAACGGAGAGTGAATCATGGATGAGACATAAAAAAGTAGATAATATAAAAAGTAAGTTTTGTCTTTAAAATGACTCCAGCACACTCTTATTTTATAGTAGATTGTTAAATCCGCCACCTAAGTGTTCATAACATTAATTTTACTCAGCATTTTGATTTTACTTATGCACAATTGCAGATGTTTTATTGGTGTACTTAAAAGTTTTGAACACCCCTGGTTTAGAAGGACCGTTGTCCTGAATGCTCAACATTGCTGTTTTACAATAATTTAGAAAGCATACTCATTAAGGCTGTTTTGGATGTTTCCTACATTTAGAGGTTTTAAATAGAATATTTTTCCCATTTGATAAAAGT
The DNA here is from genome assembly GCA_030522415.1 of Channallabes apus. Taxonomy (NCBI): domain Eukaryota; kingdom Metazoa; phylum Chordata; class Actinopteri; order Siluriformes; family Clariidae; genus Channallabes; species Channallabes apus. The sequence goes on along the minus strand of CM060115.1, from coordinate 41,265,154 downwards.
TACAGTTTACCCTCTGTCAGCAGTTAAGTCGATTGATAGAGACAAATGTTTTCTAACCATAGTGAATCTCTTAATGAGTCAGCATTTATCAATGCTGTGTGTTAGCTCTAAGTCTGACTAGTCCAAGTATGCAGCAGCAAAATGCTGTGCTGTAGCAATGAGAAATATCAGATTTCAGTCTTCACACATATGCATACACCCAGAGTACTGTCACTTAGAAAAGTAATCAGACCTCTAAATTTTACCCAAACTAAATACCTATAAAGTTAATTTATACGTTTTTAAAAATGTAATCTTCTTTACATCCATCATGAAATGGGCATGGATAAAGAGAAACAAATAAAACAAGGATATTTTCCGTTCATATTTTGTTAACATTGTCATTTGCCACTGCTATAATGAATGTATAGTAAAAGAGGCAAAACAATAACAAAACACACCTAAAGACATACGTATTTGTATCTTGTCACACAGTTGATGGTCACAGGTATGACTTACTGTAAGTGCAGATGTAGACATATAATGAATATAAAACAGTAACAATAACTGGAACAGGAACAGGAGTGAACATAACAGATGCAAGAAAAAAGGTGTTTCCAATCTGGGGACCACATCCTCTTAAAGGATGCTGTCTACGTGATCTTCATAGGCTTGTGGTCTTTGCTGACTGAACTGAAATGATCGATTTAAGATGCGTACACAGTATTTTCTACTTGCATCACCAGCTGTTTCACTGTTACTGTTACTGTATGTCAATGTGGCCTAAAATAAAGACAACACTTGAAGCGCCGAGCACCTTCGAAATACTTCACACTCGATCAAATTCCAGGACCCTCTTGACTTTTCCTAGATCTGTGAGCTTGATCACCCTGCATACTTACATTTTCAAAATCGCACCAGTATAAGCCAGTATAAAGCTATTTTGCTCTTATTTACGTGAAATCCCTGACAGCTGCATGACGCTTCCTGCCTTTTCCAACCTGCAATTCTCATTTCTCTCAGCAGATGGCGGAAGGGATCGCGCGTACTATCTACTGTATGCGTCATTCAGTGCGTATATGTAGCTATCTCAGGTTTCATTCTATATATGCAGTTTATATATATATATATATATATATATTCATTCATTCATTTTCTATACCGCTTAATCCTGTGTTCAGGGTCACGGGGGACCTGGAGCCTATCCCAGGAGACTTCGGGTACTAGACGGGGTACACCCTGGACAGGGTGCCAATCCATCACAGGGCACACACACATACACACACTCACACACCCAATCACACACTATGAGAAATTTTAGCCTAACCTGCATCTTTGGACTGTGGGAGGAAACCGGAGTACCCAGAGGAAACCCACCAAGCACGGGGAGAACATGCAAACTCCATGCACACAGAGACAGGAATCGAGCCTGGCCGGGGAATCGAACCCAGACCCTGGTGGTGCAAGGCGACAGTGCTAACCACTACACCATCGCGCCGCCTATATATATACATGTACAGGTCCTTCTCAAAAAATTTGCATATTGTGGTAAAGTTCATTATTTTCTGTAATGTACTGATAAACATTAGACTTTCATATATTTTAGATTCATTACACACAAACTGAAGTAGTTCAAGTCTTTTATTGTTTTAGTATTGATGATTGTGGCATACAGCTCATGAAAACCCAAAATCCCTATCTCAAAAAATTTGCATATCATGAAAAAGTTCTCTAAACGAGCTATTAACCTAATCATCTGAATCAACTAATTAACTCTAAACACCTGCAAAAGATTCCTGAGGCTTTTAAAAACTCCCAGCCTGGTTCATTACTCAAAACCGCAATCATGACTGCCGACCTGACTGCTGTCCAGAAGGCCATCATTGATACCCTCAAGCAAGAGGGTAAGACACAGAAAGAAATTTCTGAACGAATAGGCTGTTCCCAGAGTGCTGTGTCAAGGCACCTCAGTGGGAAGTCTGTGGGAAGGAAAAAGAAGAAGAAAAGAAGAGGTGACCGGGCCCTGAGGAAGATTGTGGAGAAGGACCGATTCCAGACCTTGGGGGACCTGCGGAAGTAGTGGACTGAGTCTGGAGTAGAAACATCCAGAGCCACCGTGTACAGGCGTGTGCAGGAAATGGGCTACAGGTTGCAAATTTTGCATGTCATTCGGAAATCAAGGTGCCAGAGTCTGGAGGAAGACTGGGGAGAGGGAAATGCCAAAATGCCTGAAGTCCAGTGTCAAGTACCCACAGTCAGTGATGGTCTGGGGTGCCATGTCAGCTGCTGGTGTTGGTCCACTGTGTTTTATCAAGGGCAGGGTCAATGCAGCTAGCTATCAGGAGATTTTGGAGCACTTCGTGCTTCCATCTGCTGAAAAGCTTTATGGAGATGAAGATTTAATTTTTCAGCACGACCTGGCACCTGCTCACAGTGCCAAAACCACTGGTAAATGGTTTACTGACCATGGAATTACTGTGCTCAATTGGCCTGCCAACTCTCCTGACCTGAAGCTCATAGAGAATCTGTAGGATATTGTGAAGAGAAAGTTGAGAGACACAAGACACAAGAATCTGCAAAAGGATTCCCGACCAAGTATTGAGTGCATAACTGAACATAATTATTTGAAGGTTGACTTTTTTTTGTATTAAAAACACTTTTCTTTTATTGGTCGGATGAAATATGATCATTTTTTGAGATAGGGATTTGGGGTTTTCATGAGCTGTATGCCACAATCATCAATATTAAAACAATAAAATGCTTGAACTACTTCAGTTTGTGTGTAATGAATCTAAAATATATGAAAGTCTAATGTTTATCAGTACATTACAGAAAATTATGAACTTTATCACAATATGCTAATTTTTTTGCCTTATTGCTGAGAATCGTTCAATACTGTTTCCTGTATATAACATTCGGAGGTTTTGCGATGCTTTGCGCCAATAGAAAATGAACGAATCACTCTCCGAGACGAGTCGTTAATCTGAGTCATGTTAAAGATTCGTTCAAAAAGAACGAATCGTTCATGAACGACCCATCACTAGTGTGTGGGTGTGGGTGTGTGTGCGCGCGCAATGCATGTGTGAGCATATGTAGAGAGAGGTATTAAATGTCATCATTACATTCATGCACGTTAAATGCGCGTAATATTACGTTCATTATATCAGATGACTTTAGAGAAAACTACAACAAAAATATATTGTCATACCAAAGAATAAACTACCCGACAAAGTGGCTAGTGAGACTAAAGTTATTACCCGCCACAGCCGAATTTTACCCGCATTTAGCGGGTGGGCGGGTGCCAATGTCAAACCCTAATATATATATATGTCAGGAGCAGCGATTTAGTTCTGAACTCGCTTCCGTGAAATTATCGCTAAAACAATGTAATGACCCCTCCTGAGGATATAAAGCTTTATTATTGGGTTTTAATAAATCAGATCTATCACAGCAGATAATAAACTATGCTATGTCATAACCGAAGCAAACACCACGATTATGCCTCGTTTCATTTGGTGTTGCTGGGCAATGGACCACGCGCCTAGTCGGGAATATGGAAATGTGGAAGTGATGGGTGGCCACTTAATGAGAGCAAAACCAATAATTTTGGTAACTACACTGGATGTAACATCTGCATGGTGGTGACACTAAACAGCTGAACAACTTCACTTTTCCGTTATGGTAACATAAGCACCTCGGATACCTGTCGCTACAGCCGTGGAAATATTACACTACGGATATTAAATATAGAATATTTATTGAAACAAAAACCAATACCATTTATAAAATATATAACGTATTGAAACGTTTATAACTTATCGAAAATGATTCGATTAATTTACAAGATGTACGGAGATGTATTTATTTTATTTATTTATTTATTTATTTTCTACAGATTACAAGCCTATATGATACTAAGGGTTTCTAAATTAAGTTGAAATGTAAATTATTGTGTCCTATTTATATGATGTCATCCTTGATAATGATTCTAATAAAGTTATATCAAGTTATCAACTTTTTCACACTCCAGCATTATGTAATGACTGATAATTTTTCATTCCCTTTTCCGCTAAATGAAGATCAGTAGTTCCCTGTACTGCTACAGTTCGCTAATCTGTGCAGTTGTGTGTGCACGGAGAGTTTGTGTATGTACATATGTGGCCGTTAAGAATGTGCGTGTTTTCCCACGAGACCCTTGTGCTTCATCTTATTTTCATAATGATGAAATGAGATGCCCAAATTCGTGCTTTAAAATTCCTAATACGTTTCTTATATAGGTTTTGTAAAGTCTTAACAGGGACAAAACAGTGAAAGACATGACAATGCCTTGGTTTAAAATCCTGGTAGCTCAGTGGTATGTGATTCGCCTACCATGCGGAAGATCCGGGTTCGATTCCCAGCCAGGGAATCGCTATCAAATATTATATTAGAACATAAATTCATAGGTTTATTATTATCATCAAATATGATATTACTATTATGATGAACCCTAGGCATGTGACAGCCATCAAGAGCATTAATACAAAATCTTGTATAATGTTTATTTTGTGGCATATTTGCAAATATGCAATGTGCAAATAAACATTTATATATAATACAAATAAATATTGTTTATGATGAAAAATTAGACGAAACTAATTTTATTATAAAATAAACAATATAAACATATACATGTGTATGAAAAATATTTCTGTTTGGTCGTCATACATGGTCATACAGTACATGGTCGTCAACTCGCACATTCTATATTCCATTGTCATTCATATTGCCGTAGTTTTTAGAGCCCTATACTAAAGCATTCGCTAGTTAGTAAGTTGTAAAGTTAGTAATTCGCTAGTTAGTAAGTTGGTTGTAGTTATTAGCAATGATAGAGTGGATTATAGTCCAACTGTTTTTACCTATGTAGCCCACTTAACGAAAAAGCTATTAAAAATTCATAATTTTTTAATTAAAAAAATTCATTAAAAAAATTATCCAACTGAATATTGCAAAGGTAATTGTTGTAGTTATTAACAATGATGAAGTGGATTATAGTCCAACTGGTTTTACCAGTATATTCTCTGTCCACTCCGGAGTAAGAAAAGGTTTTTTCGTTTTTGGGTATTTATTTTCTGATGAACAGATGAGATAATCTTGAATGTGTAGCGAATGTCCAATATAAAACCAACTTTTAATTTACTACAACCACGGTTTAATTTACTACATATAGTTTTAATCAGCGCTCAGCCGCATGCATGAAGTTTTCAGAGCGCACCGGCAGAAGTAAACTAATGATTATGAATGTGTCGGGAAAACAGCAAGCAGACTGTCTCTGACCATTAAAGAAAACTTTGCGTTCATTTTCTGAAGCGCTCAAGTTCACCAAAAACAATACAGAACAGCGCACCTTATTTGCTTTCAAACATTTACAAAATCACAACTTTTTTCGTTATTGTGAGTGCGCTTAAATAAAAGTTGAGTCTTATAAAGGCTATGTAGTCTTATATACTGTAGTTTTATTATATAGTTTTTGCACATCAATATGAGTCCTCATCTGTTACATTTTTGAGGACAATACTGTAGTTTTTTTCAGCTTATCACGGTGTGCACCCAAATCAATATCGCACCTCGCTCACTAGTTAGGCGGCCTCCCATTCAGATGACGATGACGCGCACAACAACGCGGAAGTGCGGCATGCAAGCGGGTCAAATGGAACGTGCCCCACCCAGGGATTTCAAGAGCCAGCGTGAGCGGACGGAGGCAGGAGCTGCTGTCCGCGGATGGCCATTGCACTCATATTTTATAGCGCGGGGTGCAAGGCCGGGATCATTAGCAAGGATAGCTCACCAGCCGTGCCTAATTCCGTCATGTCATGTGGGCATTATAAGATTTGTACTGAAAACTTCTAACTAAAAAGTGGCAGCTGGAACGCTTAAAAATAGACGCAGGTTAATTTTTTTATAGTCTAAATAAAAATCCTCCTCTTTAGTGCCTCCTTTTACAATGCCAGACAACATTCAAATGCAAATTATTCACTTTCCCCAAGTGTGAATCAGTTGTTCTCACCTATACATTCAGAGGAACTGTAATGAACCTCTTCACACTTTAAAAACTCTTGAATCTGAGGCTCTTCTGAAGACTTTCAGTGATTAAGGCCTCTTTTTAAATTTGTGTAAATTTAATCTTCTGGATTCTAGATTCTAAAGTTGACATTGTTAACGTTTTTAATCCTTGGAATGGAAGAAAAAGGACACTGGATTTCCGCCCTTTTAGGACAGCGCGAGAAAGAGCTGTGCGATGTGTATAAATCAATGTGTGTGTGTTTTAAAACCCCCAATTCTGCGAATTCCCCCAGCAGCGAAACCGGTTTGATAACTTCACACCTCTCGTAAATGAAAGGTGAGAAGAGGCTTTACAGAGCGCGCTGTCGCGTTGTATTCAGAGAATAGACTAAAACAAAAACATGTCTGCATCAGTATTGGAAACAATATTGTATTAGGCTAACTTTATTAAAGATTATATTTGAACAGAAAATAATAGTAGGCTGGTAGGCATGTTATTTTTCATATAACTTAAATGGCTGAATGAAGCTAAATATACACAATAAATTAATAATTGCGTTTGCTTTACATTTGAGCACTCATGTGTAAATAGCTTTTTCATTGCATATACAGTACTACCATATCATATATTTGGATTCCAAGATGGCGCCGGTGAGTTCGGCTGCCGTCACGACTGCTCCGACCACCTTTTCTTTGTTTTTGTTCTTTAAGTTAGTTTTCAGTGTTTTAAAATCGGCAAAATCACCACCATTGAGTACATTAGGTATGATAGAGACACTCTTGTTTCTATTGGTATACAATGTACTCACAATTCGACGGTTTTAACTCCGGATCCGAGCTGGCCGAGTGAGATCCTGAGGGAGAACAATGGACGCGACGCGAAGCGACGGACCCGAGGGAGACGAGCTGGGGTGAGGAACAGGCTCAGGCCCCGTGCACACCGCACACCTCTGCCTAGCATCCTGCTCGCCAACGTCCAGTCACTGGAGAACAAACTTGATGACCTCAGGGCCAGGATAAAGTTCCAGAGAGACATTCAGGACTGCAATCTCCTCTGCTTCACCGAGACATGGCTGAACCCAGCGGTGGCAGACCACGCCATACAGCCGGCCGAGTTCTTCTTGGTTCACCGCATGGACAGGACGCGGGACTCGGGGAAGTCAAGGGGAGGCGGCGTGTGCTTAATGGTGAACAACAGCTGGTGCAACAGCGCGAGCGTTGTTCCTCTTACACGCTCCTGCACACCAAACCTGGAACTACTGTCCATCATGTGTCGTCCATTTTATCTTCCACGGGAGTTCACATCGGTCATAATCAGTGCCGTTTACATCCCTCCACAAGCAGACACAGACAAGGCCTTATGCGAGCTGCATGAGGCGCTCACACAGCATCAGACACAACACCGGGACGCTGCGCTCATTGTGGCGGGGGATTTTAATAGTGCAAACCTCAAACGCGCAGCGCCGAACTTTTATCAGCACATCACCAGCCCCACCAGGGGCGAAAGGACACTGGACCATTGTTATACCACGGTCAAAGATGGTTACAAGGCACAATCTCGTCCAGCGTTTGGTAAATCCGACCACGCCGCCATCTTCCTCATGCCAAAATATAAACAAAGGCTGAAACAGGAAGTTCCGGTCCAGAGGGAGGTCGCGCGCTGGACGGACCAATCGGTGGCCGCGTTACAGGATGCACTCGATGACGCAGACTGGGACATGTTCAGAAACAGCTCCGATGATGACGTCAGCGTGTTTACGGAAGCGGTTGTGGGATTTATTGAAAAGCTGGCAGACGATACGGTAGAGAAAAAGACTATCAGAACGTTTCCCAACCAGAAGGCGTGGGTGGATAAAACCATCCGCGACGCTCTGAGATCTCGCACAGCTGCCTACAACACGGGACTTGCGTCGGGGGACATGGAACCGTACAAGGCTGCGTCATATAACGTCCGGAAGGCGGTGAAAGAGGCGAAGCAGCGCTACGGGAGAAAACTAGAGTCACAGCTTCAACAGAGTGACTCTAGGAGCCTGTGGCAGGGACTGAGAACAATAACGGACTATAAAGCACCAACATCCGGTATGACGAACGCGGACGCGACTCTGGCAGACGAGCTCAACACCTTCTATGCTCGCTTCGAGGCTGCAGCTAAAGACGCTAGCGATGCTAATGCTAACGGCGCTAATGCTAACGGCGCTAATGCTAACGGCGCTAATGCTAGCGGCGCTAACGGCTGCAGACAGGAAGACACAGCCAGCACCGGGAACGCGCTCATCATCTCCGAGCACGACGTGAGGAGAGCCTTCAAGAGAGTGAACACCAGGAAAGCAGCAGGACCAGACGGCATCTCAGGTCGTATTGAGCCTGCGCAGACCAGCTAGCACCTGTGTTCACTGAGATATTCAACATCTCTTTATCTCAGTCGGTGATCCCCACATACTTCAAAGAGTCCATCATTGTTCCTGTTCCAAAGAAACCACATCCTGCTTCTCTCAATGACTATCGCCCTGTAGCCCTCACCTCAGTAGTGATGAAGTGCTTTGAACGCCTTATCAGAGACTTCATCATTTCTTCACTACCGGACACACTGGACCCACTACAGTTTGCATACCGTCAGAACCGCTCCACAGACGATGCAATCTCTCATCTCCTCCACACATCACTCACTCACCTGGACACTAGGAAAGGGAATTATGTTAAAATGCTCTTCATCGACTATAGCTCTGCTTTTAACACCATAATTCCCTCCACACTCACCACCAAGCTGGAGCACCTGGGACTGAGCTCATCTATATGTCAGTGGATCTCCAATTTTCTGACTGGCAGACCACAGGCAGTAAGGATGGGCGGACATGTCTCAGCTACACTCACTCTCAGCACTGGAGCCCCCCAGGGTTGTGTTCTGAGCCCCCTGCTGTACTCTTTGTACACCCACAACTGCGTGGCCACTACCAACTCCACCTCAATCAAGTTTGCTGACGACACCGTCGTGGTCGGACTGATCACCAACAATGATGAGTCGGACTACCTAGAGGAGATTGGAAATCTGGAGAACTGGTGCCAGAGGAACAATCTCCTCCTGAACGTCAGTAAGACAAAGGAGCTGATAGTGGACTTTAGTACAAAGCAGGAGAGGAACTACCAGACCCCCGTCATCAACAGGAACCCAGTGGAGAGAGTGGACAGCTTCAGATACCTCGGTGTTCACATCACGCAGGACCTGTCATGGTCCTGTCACATCAACACCGTGGTGAAAAAAGCCCGGCAGCGTCTCTACCACCTCAGACGCTTGAGAGACTTTAGACTGCCCTCCAAGGTGCTCAGGAACTTCTACTCCTGCACCATAGAGAGCATCCTGACGGGAAACATCACGACCTGGTTCGGGAACAGCACCATGCAGGACAGACGAGCTCTGCAGAGGGTGGTGCGATCAGCCGAGCGCATCATCCGCACTGAGCTCCCTGACCTGCACTCCATCTACAGCAAGCGGTGCTGGACTAAGGCCAGGAAGATCATGAAGGACCTCAGTCACCCCAGTAATGGACTGTTCTCTTTGTTGCGGTCTGGGAAGAGATTCCGCTCCCTAAAGGCCAACACAGAGAGACTGAGGAGGAGCTTCTTCCCGCAGGCGATAAGGTCTCTCAATCACACCTCCACGCAGGACTAATAACATCTTTTAAGCTCACAACACTGACTGGACAATCATGGACACATTCATACACACTTGCACTAAATACTCATACATCTGGACAATTGCACATGTCACCTTTCATGCATATTTGCACAACCACTGACACTTTAATTCTATATACATATATACTCTACTCTATATTTCAATATTTTTGCAATATTTTATTATGCCCTTATTGTACAGTTAATTTTACTAGTTAAAATTATTTCTTTAGTATTTCCTTTTTATTGATTATTTATTTTACGTACAAGCTTTTATTTTCTTTTTTTAAGGTCACTGGCGGTCGTATAAAGCATTTCACTGCATATTATACTGTGTATGATTGTGTATGTGACTAATAAAATTTGAATTTGAATTTGATTTGTGTCTAATGCTGTTTTTTTTTTCATATTTTACAACATTACATGCAGTTTGTAAATTACTTGCGATTGTACTTTTAAAATGTAACTTACGTACGTATACAGACAGTATAAGCATATTTAACTACTTCAGCAGTGAATGAGAAATTTGGTCGGTCTGGCTTTTAGATAAAGTTCTTATTTGATACAATTTTATTATTTAATTAATTATCTTATTATAAACATGATTCTTATTCTCTATATTGAGGGCACTGGTGGCTCAGTGGTAGGTGTTTCGCCTGCCATGCGGACGGCCCGGGTTCGATTCCAGCCAGTGGATACAGTGCCGGTCCCAAGCCCGGATAAAATGGGAGGGTTGCGTCAGGAAGGGCATCCGGCGTAAAACCTGTGCCAAGTTGTAGTGCGGACTGGAAATTCCGCTGTGGCGACCCCTTGCCGGGAGCAGCCGAAAGACCAACAACATTCTTATTCTCTATATTCTTGTCGAGTATAGTCCTTCATGTCTGCATTTTTTCGCACGCGTTTATCATCCTTTTGATCAAAACGCTGCCTTTTGTTAAGGCTGTCGGTTTATACAAGCCGATCAATGAATTTTAGATGAATTTTAAAGCATCTTTTTAGGCCTAAATATTTTTCTTCAAACGTGCGTCCAACCAACTCTGGAATGTAGGATCTCTAATAAAATTTCCCTCTCGGATATTAAATGGCATAAAGCCTGGCTTTTGCCTAATAAATACTGCATCTCTAACATCTCTGTTCATTTTAAGATTCTCCACAAAATTTACCCTGTAAACTCAGTTTTATCTAAATACTTGGAGGTAGAGGATAAATGTTCGTTTTGTGATACATTAAATTAATCTCTGATTCATTTGTTTGTTTAGTGTGTGAAAACAAAAAAAATTCTTAATTCTTTTAAAAGACCACCTTTTGAACCACCTAAATGTATCTCACTCCTTTACTATTAAAGATATAATCTTTTATGAGAATGAGAATGCAGAAAATAAACCGTGTGAATTTGTTGTTGTTTATTTTATTTTACATGCAAAATACTTTATACATAAACAGAGAATTAAATAGGAACAATTGTACTTCCATATTTTCCTTCTAGAAATGACCTGAATTTTAAACTCTCTTAAATTAATTCAATTTAATAAGAAGAATAATATACGTCTACATTATTATGATATTATTTTTTATTGAAGTGTCTCTTGCTACATCTTTTCACGGTTTATACTTAATTTCAATCCTCTCGTGTATTTTAACCTTTCTTTGGACTCTCAAATTTATAGTACTTTGTCCCTTATATTATTTGTTCTAATTAATGTTATTTTTTTTTCCCTGTATAAATGTGCCACAAAATAAACATCATACAAGATTTTGGGCACTGGCTGGGAATCAAACCCGGGCCTTCCGCATGGAAGGCGAATTACCTACCAGTGAGCCACCAGTGTATCATGTATATTAACGCACAGGTGCGTTCCAATAATAATAATAATAACTTCGAGAACTACTACTACTAATAATAATAATTATACAGTCAAAGAAGTACCATCATTGAAGGAGAGAAGAAAATGAAGAATAAATACATATCAGTTTGAGCTTGACATGTTTATGAGCTCTGTCGCTTGCTGTAAATGGGTGCCTAAGAACCATAACACATTTTTCGGCTTCAGTAGACACACAATACTTCAGACTGAAACACGACTGTCCCCTACAGTGTGTCCATGCTGTAAGGTGTAAATGTGTGTCACATCTGTGCCACCACGGTCCGGGGAAATAAGATCTGGGTCTCCAGACTACTGAGCCGCACCTTGTCCCCGCATGGTGTGTGAACTTGGTATGTCTCCCCCATCACTAGAATGCGGTGCACCTGTGTCTCTCCCCTGTGTGTCTCTATAAAAGCCAGTCGAACCCGTACACGTTTGTCCGTTCACTGTTGTCACCACGTTATGTTTGTTTGTGACTGCTGTTGTGTTTATTTGGAAGAAAAGTATTGTGCTTATGCGTGACTGTGCCCGCCTGCAGACCCAGCCTGAGGAGGCTCCCTAAGGAGCAGCCCTGTTTTGTTTTGTTGTGTTCGTTTTTTGTGTGCCGTTTCGTGACTTGTGATTTTGTTTGAGTTTTTTTCAAAAGACTTTATTGAAAAGAAAGAAGAGAAAAGAAAATAAACGTGAAATTGACTTTGAACTTGAAACCTGCATTTTGTGTCCTTTGAATAACCTAGAGATCATGACAAAGGTAAATGAACCATGTCTTGAAACCATGTCTTGAACCAGTGTTTTATCTGCAATAATGCAGCTCAAACAAATCAAATCAAATCACTTTTATTGTCACATCATGTTACTTGTACAGTACATGTGAGTGAAATTCTTATGTGCAAGCTACACAAGCAATAGTGGTGTACAATTATTAGAATAAATATGCATATGAATAAATACAGTAGTATTAATGTTATGCAAGTATTATTTAAAAAATGAATACAAATGAATGTGAATACAAGTGTATATATATATATATATATATATATATATACTGTATATATATATATACAGGTATATCCTCCTGAGACCTGAAAGAAACAAAGTCATTTATTTATTAGTTATAACATGTCCCTTGTAATGGACACTGGGTCTTGCTTTGTCGATTGAAGTACAATGAATTTGAGTTCTATTTACAGTAGTAATTTATAATATAAATAAATATTAATTATATAATTATAATATAATATAATAAGGCTATGTTTACACTGCAGGTATCGATGCCTAATTCTGATTTGTTGCCTATATAAGATTTTTTTGACCGTCTGTTTACACGTTTTTTTTTAACTATGACTCATATCCGATTCACGTGTTTACACTTGCCATACCATCTGAAACATCGCGCATACTTTAAGGGAGGTTATTGCGCCACACACTAGACAAGATAGACGAAGGTGAAATATGCTTGACGCTCTGCGATATATGCAAAGTTCGCGAAACGTCTCCGTGGTTTTAAAACGGAGGAGGAGAAAAAAACAGCATAAGTACAGCCTGCGCATATACATTCATTCACCAAATACTGATTTCTTAATGCTATTTAGCCCAAATAAGCATTAACACAAAGCGGTGTGTTTGGGGGGTGGGGGGGGTTGCTTTTCCTTTTCCACGTCACCTGCGATGTTATAATTCCACATGCGCTTCCACCGGAGATTAACATTACGTCATTAAACCGCGAAGAAGTCGCAGAACGACTCAGGAAATCCGATCTGTCTGTTTACACGACAATCACATTAGCACATATCTTAAGACCTGAAACCGATCTCGAAATATCGGAATGCATGCGTTTTTTTCCTGTTTACAAGGACAGAACATATTCTATATGTGTCACATATGAGCAAAAAATCGGAATTGGGTCACATTCACCTGACAGTGTAAACATAGCCTAAGTGATATAGTTAGAAGTAACAATGAGTGTGCCCATGCATCCTGCGCCATCAGCACCCAGGCAAAGCTATGATGTCACTCAATGTGATGTCACTGAACGTGATGTCACTCAATATGATGTTCCACAGAAGGTTCTTAACCACTTTCCTGTGTACAGTATGTTTAAGGCATCATCTCAGCTGACCAGTTTGAGATGTCAAAAATTTGCATCCTCAATGTCTTTAGATCACATAGGCTCGGTTCGGTATCGATTGGGTGTGTTTTGACAGACAAAATAACTGACTTCCTGTCGAGCTGAGCCCATGACATGCAATGTGAAATTTGTTAAGCTCAATGAGCCTGTCATTCTTGCAAGTGTGTATGAGCTATGCAGCAAAATCTCATGTGAGGGTCCTGAGCCACACCTGGGGTCCAGACTTTCTGCCAACATGTCAATGTCTGCCAATTTTTATGTTTTTGAGCATGTAGATACCCCAATAAGCCCAAAATGGTTCCTAGGAAAACCATAGGGCTCTTCACACACTATGATGACATAGTGCTGATGTCATAGTGCTTGGGCCCTAATAAGATACATATGTATACAAAAAGTCTGGTCTTTTGCCAGTCTCCCAGAGGCCTGGTGGTCTGATCTGTACTGGATTTTGTGCCAGCCAGATCATGTTGCCAGGAGAGCGTTTTTCTCTACCGATCCAGCACTTTGATATAGGTGAAATACCGGGGTAGGTATAGATGGGATCCTCCTGGTAGTGACCCTGCCATGCAAACAACAGCATTTCCTCCAATCCCCATCTGCTTGTCTTGAAAGGTGTTTTGACTCCTGTAGACTTCAAAGTTAAGCACCAAACCACTGGGACTGGCAAACACAAAGGCCCTGCGACCTTTGAGATTTGGTTTCCCAGGCTCACATTGGCACACAGGACACTGGCCTGTAAAAGGAATCATTTGCTCATCTTTGCCAGCTTTGAGGGATGTTGATCAATTGAGGCAGCCTTGTTGACTGTTGGTTTCTGTTTAAAAGAGACCTGACTTTCCAAAGAGCATACTTTTTTTCTGGTCATCCAGGATGGCAAGGTCATTTGATGGACTGGCAAAGTTTTAAAAAATCTGTCCCTGGTTATTGCATTGGCAGTAATGGTCTTTCTGTAATCTTCTTTGTCTTTCCTGCCCAACACATACAGTATGAAGCTTAGTATATTTGAGGGCAAGGGTTGAAAATGTGATAAAGCAAGTCCCACTGTCCCCTACAAAGGGCATGGAGTAAAATGTGTATTTTGAAAGGCTTAAAATTAACATGCTCTTATAAAATCGTAATATAATGCAGTTAAAATCTTCACAAATAAAAAACAATATCATAAGAAAAAATAACTACATGCTGTATTTAAAAATTTAGAAACAAACACGCTGCATACAGTATCATTCAATTCAATTCAATTCAATTTTATTTATATAGCGCTTTTAACAATGTTCATTGTCTCAAAGCAGCTTCACAAAAATTAAAGAAATTTAACAAAAAAAAAAAAAAATAAATAATAATAATAATAATAATAATAATTAAAAAAAATAATAATAATAATAATAATAGAAAAGAAAATAATTGGAAGTGTGGATGTGTGAGAAAAATGTGCAGATAATAATAATGAGACGAATGAATGAAATTTCTCTGATGAGCAAGCCAAGGGTGACGGCGACGGTGGCAAGGAAAAACTCCCTGAGATGGCATTAGGAAGAAACCTTGAGAGGAACCAGACTCAACAGGGAACCCATCCTCATCTGGGTGATAACAGATAGAAATGATATAACATCGTGTGTGTTGTGCAGGTGAAAATTCAATATGACAGAAATTATTTAAATTGACATGAAGACCAGTTCAGCATAGGGACGAGTCAGTAGGTGCAGAGGGCAGATGAGGTCTGGATCACTGGAAGCACAGGAGCAGCATGTGTAGCTCCAACCATCATAAAGCTGAATCCAGCTGGAGCTGGTCCTTCTCTGGATGCCTCAGGAACCTCGCAGGGTCGGCCTTTGTCTACTGAAGCTGGCAAAATCTCCTGATGCCTCGGAATGGGTAGAGAAATACAGAACAGATGGGGAGAATTAGCGTAGCCATTCGGTATAGGTGTACTGGAGTATGAGATTATGGGATGAGTTATGTGTATGCCAGATTAAAAAGATGCGTCTTGAGTCTACTTTTGAACTGAGAAACCGTGTCTGCTCCCCGAACACTGTCTGGAAGGCTATTCCAAAGCTTTGGAGCTAAATATGAAAAAGCCCTACCCCCTTTTGTAGATTTTTAAATTCTGGGAACTACCAGAAGTCCGGAGCTTTGTGATCTTAAGGCGCGTGGTGGATTGTAGCGCATCAGAAGACTGGTTAGGTATGTGGGAGCTAAACCATTTAAGGCCTTGTATGTAAGTAATACAATTTTGTAATTTATTCTAAACTGAACAGGTAGCCAGTGCAGGGATGATAATATTGGGGTTATATGATCATATTTTCTGGATCTAGTGAGAACCCTGGCAGCTGCATTTTGGATTAACTGAAGCTTGTTTATTGAGGATGCAGGACAACCACCTAGTAATGCATTACAATAGTCCAGTCTGGAGGTCATGAATGCATGAACTAGTTTTTCTGCATCAGATACGGATAAGATGTTCCTAAGTTTAGCAATATTTCGAAGATGGAAAAAGGCTGTTTTTGTGATATTTGAAATGTGATTTTCAAAAGACAAGTTACTGTCTAATATAATATCATGTCCCCTACAGAGGAAAAAAATGAAGGGGGGGTGGAAAAACTGAATTCGAGAACTACTACTACCAGAGAACTACTACTACCAGAAAAACTGGGTGAGTGGTAAGGTTTTAGAAGGGAGACATGAAAGGTGGTGTGAATTCGGTAGGTGTGTGGGAGACTTATATTATATGTGACAGGGTTGATTCTTGCGATGATGGTGAATGGGCCGATGAAATGGGGACTCAGTTTCTTACAGGCCAGTCGAAGACGGATATCCCGTGTGGAGAACCATACCTATTGGCCGGGTTGGAAGGTCGGTGTATCTGCTCTCCTCATGTCTGCAGTGATGCGCTGTCTTCGAACTGCCCATTGTAGTTGTTGATGAGCCAAGTACCAAACCCTCTCACTCTCCTGGAACCAGTGGGTCACTGACGGTACCTCGGATGGTGTGCCGTTCCAGGGGAAGAGTGGTGGCTGGTAACCGAGCACGCACTGACAGGGGGTGAGTCCGGTAGTGGGTTGTCGGAGTGAGTTTTGTGCGTACTCTGCCCAGGCGATGAACTGGCTCCAGGAGTGTTGGCGGTCATGGCAGAAGGTACGGCGGTATCTACCTATCTCCTGGATTTTACGCTCCGTCTGGCCGTTACCCTAAGGATGATATCCAGAAGACAGGCTGATGGTCACACCCAGGAGATTGAAGAATGCCTTCCAAAATCTGGAGATGAACTGTGGTCCCCTGTCAGACACAATGTCTTCAGGGATGCCATAAATCCTGAAGACCTGTTGCAACAATGTTTTGGCAGTCTCCTTGGCTCAAGGGAGTTTCTGCATTGGAAGAAGATGACAGGATTTAGAGAATCTATCTATGATTACCAGAATGCATGTATTACCTTGTCAGCTAGGGAGGTCGGTGACAAAATCCACTCCTAGGTGTGACCAGGGACACCGGGGAACTGGAAGAGGTAACAATTTTCCTGCTGGTAGGTGTCTGGGTGACTTGGTGGTGGCGCAGTCCTGACATCCTCTCACGTACCTTTTGACTTGTTCTGCCATGTGGGGCCACCAAAAGCGCTCTTCCAGGAGTGAGAGGGTTTGATTCACGCCGGGGTGACCAGTGCCCATTGAAGAGTGTGCCTGATGGAGGAGGATATCCCGCAGAGTGGTAGGTACATAGAGACGGTCTGCAGGACAGTCTGGAGGAGAGGGTTCTTCTAGCATAGCTTGACGAATGTCTTCTTCAATCTCCCACTGAATCGGAGAGATAAACAGGGTGGAGGAAAGGATGTTCTCCGGAGTTTCTGGAATTTCTTCCGATTCAAAGTGGCGAGAGAGAGCGTCAGCCTTCACATTTTTCGTTCCAGGTCGGTAGCTGATGGTAAAACGGAAGCGGGTAAAAAATAACGCCCATTGAGCTTGGCGCGGATTAAGGCGCTTGGCTTCCCACATATATTCTAAGTTTCGATGGTCCATTAGTACCTGGAAAGTGTGGGCTGCCCCCTCCAACCAGTGTTTCCACTCCTCTAAAGCAAGTTTGATTGCTAATAGCACCCGATTCCCTATGTCATAGTTCCGTTCGGCGGACGACACAGGGCACAAAAAAGGCACAGGGATGGAAAGCAGTAAAGCAGTTATTAGCAGTTTATATACTAATGACACGATCGGAGCGGATAGAAATTGTGTGTTGATGTCTGGTGAACACAGTAACCGGATCATTGCAGCAGTTTTCAATGCAAGACACCCTACGAGACCACCCATCTCCCATGCTACAGTTAGCAAACTACTATATAAGTGGTCAGAAACTTGTAAATAACTCATGAAAGAATAAAGTTACATTAAAACCAAGCACACCATTGTTTTTCTTGTGAAATTCCCAATAAGTTTGAAGTGTCACATGACCCTCTTCCTATTGAAAAAAAAAAAGTTCGATCCAAAATGGCCGACTTCAAAATGGCCACCATGGTCACCACCCATCTTGAAACGTTTTCCCCCTCACATATACTAATGTGCCACAAACAGGAAGTTAATATCACCAACCATTCCCATTTTATTAAGGTGTATCCATATAAATAGCCCACCCTGTGTGTATATATATATACACACACACACACACACACACACACACACACACACATCACTGCATCTATAAATCTCCTCTTATATATATATTCCCATTCTTGGAAACCCACCAAGCAGATCTTCATGCACATGGGCCTAGAGGCAGAAATGGAAACCAGATCCTGGAGGTGCAAAGCGGCAGTGCCAACCACTAAGCCAACATGCCACTATATATACACAGAATATATATGTATTTATTGCTCTTCGCCCTCATTAAATAGTTCCCCTGTTATCTGCAGCTCCCTTGAAACTGTAACAAGTGGAATGAGATACATTTTTATTATAACCCACTCTTTTTCAATAGCATCTATATCCCACTCTTTTTCAAAATGCAATAACATGCCAAACATTGAAGGCTTTAACATAGAAGGTGCTGTCATGAACTTGTTATTATTGCTAAGAAAATATAATGTCATAAAAGCAAATGTTGGTCATGAGCTTAGTCCTTCTCTACATATCCTCCATCTATGTCGACACTCTAAATGATGGATAAGCTGGTAGAGACCTTCCTTGAAGAAGCCTTCTTTTTGACTCTTGAGGACAAGTTCCACCACGGTAATCACCTCATCGCCATCAAACACCTGCCAGGGAGTGGTTTCTTAAAGTGATAGAAAAGGAAGAAGTCACTTGGAGCAAGGTCAGGGCAGTAGGGTGCATATGGCAAAATTTCGTCCCCCAAATCACTTGCAAGTTTCACCGTTTCATGACTTGAATGGGCTGGCACAATGTCATGAAGAAGGCGAATTCTTTTTTTTCAACTGGGTGCGCCATTTTGGTCCTGACCCTCTAGCGGCATTGTGCGGAACAATAAGAAATTTTAAACAATAAGAAATGTCCATGAGTAAGTTTACTAATTTTTAAAGACATAATTTGGACAAATATTTTCTATTTTTTTCATACAATAATACAGGTTTTATGGTTGACTCTTGACTTAAGAGATTAAAAAGATTAAAAAAAACAGAATATATAAATTGTAACGATTCGGGCTTGCAAAGGGCAGATCCACAAGGAAAAGCAACATGCTGTTCAGAATGGGCAGATCCGGAGGCGACTCCGCAGCGAAGTTCTGAACGGGTGAATCTATGGCCACCCTCATGCATGTTTGCTTGGCGAAGCCGCCATTTGGGCAATCGCGGTGAGGAACCAGCACGTGACGTACGATCATTAGGTAGCACCAGGTTGAGGGCACGTTGTTATGGTAACAGATACAAAGACAAAGGAAAAGACAAAGAAAAGCAGATTTCAGCAGATTTTTATCTACATCAAGAGGAAGCAGCACCTGCAAAGGCGGTATTTATAAAAGAAAAAAGAGAGACAATTAAAAAAAATAAAAGGAATAACTTGCAAAAACGGAAAACCTCGTCCAAAGAAGTTGAGAGACAGTTTATGTCTACAAAGCTCCATCCTCTCCCAAGGAGCAGCTTTGTGTTTTATTTCAGTTCCTTTTTAAGTTCTAATTAATAAACTTACATTATCTCCAAATGGGAAGGTCTTGCCTACAGTGCACACTCTTACACACTCATAATTCTCTGACGCCCTCTGAAGTCCTGCACTGCACTTACTTTTATTATTTACATCTCATGACATCAATATATCATCATATTGTCTCTGATGCTTCTAAATAAATTCCCCACCCATGCCACTATAAAACTTCCCACACATTTTTATACAATTAGTCTTTGACTGATTTGAAATGTTATATGGTTTAGATAGGGTCCATAGTCTACAGCTCACTAGCTACAGAACATCGTCATTTTCTGTGTGACATAACACACCTGATAGAAAAATGTCAAGCTCACAGCATGTTAAAAATGCTAGTATGTTAAACATCTGCAATGCAAGAGATTCACATTAGTGCTTTGCATAAGTATTTTCCTCCCTTGACATTTGCCCATATTTTGTTGTGTTTAAAGCTGTAACTGAATTTCATTTGACTGTCAAAGTGAAGTAAGGTAAGAGATCATGTGACTCTGTTCACAGGGAGATGCTTTATAATGAGGTCACAACTTGCAGATGTAATACTCCATAGCTGCCTCTTAGTGCTTGACAATTCACCCGAATTGAGAGTGACAAGGGTTTATAAAAAGCAACTGTAAGTATATGAATTGAATGCTTCATATTTTACTTTGTTCTTTACTTTTGTTTTTTAATTTTAGCAATGTTCTTAAGCATATTGCTGTATTGCTCATACTAAGTATAGGTAAGTAGACAATGAATATATTTATCAGTGATTTTAAGTACTGTAGTATAAAATCTCAACTCAAGAATTTTTTATTATTTTATACTATTAATATGTGTAGATTTTAATTAAACAAAACGTTAATGTGTCAGTAACTAATTTGTATGTACATCCTTATTAGTAATAATGGATTATGGAGATTTATCAACATTGGATCCCTTGTTTTCAGACTATGTAAGTATTTATTTTAATCACATTTTATGCCATAATATGGATATCAGCATGACATGTATTTTGAAGATTAACAAACAAATATTACTGAATAACGAGTGGTTTAGTATTACGATATTGGTTAAGGCAAAGGTCTTTTCCTATTGCTGGTTTTGTTTTGTTTGTGTAATTATGTTTTGTTTCTTATAAATACATTTCTGACTGGGAGATTACAGAATTGTAATTATCATGAAAACATAGTTCTTTATACTGTTAAACAGATCTTTATCTTAAGTTAGTATCTGTGTCTATGCATGGAGTCACAATTTTTCAAGTGTATAAGTTACTGCTTATGTCACTCTCCGGGGTCGTCTCAGAAAGAGGATGTGGTGTTCTAGTGTGGTTTTACCGCTTATGACATACAGCACCTGCAGCTATGTTGAGCTCTTAAGAATGTTTTGGAAAGTTAGGGTTCAGAGCTGCCTGGGTTTAATGAAAAACAACTCTTTGGGAGAGGTGACTTTTGTTCTAATGCAGTGTGAGACAGTTGTTAGATACAAACCCCAAAAGACAGGAAATAGAATGTTTGGAACATGAAAGGTAGCATGTGAAACTTTAAATGTGTGAGACAGCAGAAAGAAAAATTAGGTAGTGCAATAGTGCTTCCAAATCCAAATTATTACGAAAATCATCTACATTAGTTCACCAAACATTACTTAGGCTGAATCCCATTTCTACCCCTTACCCCTTCACATAGCCCTACCCCTCCGTTTGGCGCGTTCACGTGAAGGGGTAGGGGTGTCTCATTTCTCTTTTGGTTGGAGGGGGAGGGGGAAGGGGAAGGGCCAGATAGCCCTCCAAACGAAGATTTTTCAGGACCTCACTTCAAACGAAGGGCTAAGCGAAATTTTCAACATGGCTGCTCACTCGAGCAAACAGACCCATAAATGTAAATTTTTGCCATAAATAAAGATTTTTATGACAAGTTTTCATTATATGTATATTACCTCTAGTCTTGTGTTTGTGTTTATGGTGATGTTCTGTAAAGAAATGTTTGCAAAAAAATCGCTAAAGTTTGCTAGCGGCTAGCACCGATTGCACGATATTACAAATATATATTTTATTTTTATATATTTTTATAATTTATATTATGTATAGGGATGAAATACGGCGCAAAAAAACTTTGGGAGTGAGTAATCTCTCTCTTATTGCAATGTGTGATAAACATCGGTGCATGTCCTTTAACGTAACATTAGGAACTAGTGACAACGTATGATGACGTATAACAGTGTTGTAGTGGTGTCCCATTTCTTAGGGGAAAAATTTAAACCCTTCCCCTTTCCACTTCGTTTCAAGGGACAAGGGGAAGGGGCAAGGGGTAGGGGAAGGGGTAGGGGAAGGGGTAGAAAATAGAAATGGGATTCAGCCTTAGTGCCTGTAGATGCGGTCATATTATTTCACCAGTTTTGACGCGTAGCTCTGGTTTAATGTTTCACTCACACGACAGAAATCCAATCTCTTTGTCTCTTGTAGTTTATTTTGTCAGCATCAAAGAATCAACACTTCATACAGTCGTCTTGAGTAAATCCACTGTGATTACAACACCAGTTGCTGCATCTTGCAAATCTCTGACTTTTACAACAACCTATTTGCTGTATCTTATAAATTACAGTCTTAGCTTACGTATATAACAACACTCTTGTTGTATATACCTACTTACGGGAGCTTACGGTTACAACAACCTAGTTGCTGTATCTTACATTCTTAGCTTACCGGGAGCTCACGGTCAAAAGCTTGTGTTTCCGTAGCCTTCCGCATCTAAACTGAATTTTCTTTCATGCGATAGTCATACAAATACATGTCATAGTGGAATGACATCACAGACCAACTTACGATTGTCAAAATGGATGCATGTAAATTATGTAACAAACTTAATGCTTAATGCTTTACTAATGAATAGAACAAGGTAGAATAAATGAAATAACAACAAATTAAATAAAATAAAATAAACACAACAACAAATTCTGCAGATCCATCTTACATAACAAATGTGATATGGCTCTTACAGTGCCATTACTTCAAAATGCAAAAGATGATTAACATTTTTTCTTAGACTGTTTATTATTTTGCTTTGCAGTAATATGTCATATATTTATTTGCAGGAGAACGGTACAACAGACAGTGAGGAAGACTATATACCACCAGACAGTGGTATTTGTGAAAAAAGTTGGGTTAGAGAGTTCCGTGGCTCATATGAACCCCCTCTTTACTGGATCATCTTTGCAGTGGGAGCTATAGGCAACTTACTTGTTGTGTGGATCTATACTACTGTACGAAACCGACTTAAAACCATGACTGATGTCTATTTGCTTAACCTGTCAATAGCTGATCTGCTCTTCCTGGGTACACTCCCATTCTGGGCCACTGATGCCACCCAGGGTTGGGTGTTTAGTGACAGTGTCTGCAAGGGAGTCCGTGCTGTCTACAAGATAAATTTCTTTGCTAGCATGCTGTTGCTTACTTGCATTGGCGTAGACCGTTATATAGCAATTGTCCATGTAACTCAGGCACACAACTTTAAAAACAGGAGGATGTTCTACAGCAAACTGGCCTGCCTGTTTGTGTGGCTGTTCTCCTGTCTTTTGTCTCTCCCAGAGTTTATTTTCGCTAAGGTGACAACAAAACACGAAAAGGAATCCTTCTGCAGTCTGGTTTATCCCTCTGAGGATAGAAACCTTACCAAAGTCTTGGTGTTGTCTCTGCAGATCTCAGTAGGATTTTGCCTACCTCTGTTGGTCATAGTGGTATGCTATTCTGTGATCATCCGCACCTTGATACAAGCTCGTACCTTTGAAAAACACAAAGCACTAAGGGTCATCTTTGTTGTGGTGGCAGCATTTGTCCTCTCTCAGTTGCCATACAATGGCCATTTGGTTGTAGAGGCAACACAAGCTTATAATGTCACAATGACGGAGTGTGATGTTGTAAAGACCTTCGATGTGGCTGGGCAGGTTGTGAAGAGTCTGGCTTACACACATTGTTGCCTGAATCCCATCCTGTATGCTTTCATCGGGGTGCGCTTTCGGAAGGATCTGCTCCATCTGTGCCAGTGCTTGACCTCAGGGCATGTAGGCATCAACAAAGTGCAGTCAGTTCCCAAGAGGCCATCTGTCATGTCTGACACAGACACCACTCCAGCACTGTCTTTGTAGTCTTTTATTAACTAGTTACCTTTTTCCATTTAACTTCAATTAAATTCTTATCAATCGTACACAATGTTAAAATCTATTCTGTAGCATCTTCTTTTCAGTCTCACTACTCAGATGTCACTGTTCTCTAAATAACATGTTAGCATCCTAAAATAAAAAAAATAAATAAAAAATCCAGCAAGAAATAGCCTTTTCATTTACAACCTTGGCTATTTTCACTTTTTGTTTAATGCTACACATCACACTACTACTTCATGTGTAGTGTCCACTGATATGGAGCTTCTGAAATGAATTAGTGGCTCTTGCCATGATGACTGTAAGCAATACACTTAATTATTTCCTCAATTTACTTTAGTACAGGAAGAATTTAAGCTTTATGAAAATATTAAAAATAGTTCCTTTTCTTAGTAATTGTAGTTATGCTGCACATAACTTTCTTTTGTTTTGATTATTGCATATTGCCTATACAATTAAAACTGTATATTTTGTAAATACACTTTTATAAATGCTCATAATGTTTTGTATTTATACCATTGAATAAAGTATATTTAAATAAGTATAGTAATATCATATTTCCTGTCTATGCTGCCTTCTTGCTGTTATTCACAGAAAAAGAACTTGGATTGATTTCACCTCTAACATAAGAAAGCCACATGCTGTTTTTAACCTGTTAACGTATTTTTTGTGGTTAGAGAGGAGCTTGTGAATGTGGTTTCTCTTCCACGCTGATATGAAGTTGACTGCCTGTCAGCTGAGTAAAACATTTACTTTCAAATGTAAGATTTGTGGTGGCATGTTGGTGCAGCAAGCATTTTGTGGCCATAACTTAATGTGAACCAACTGTGCCGTTAATTTGTTCAGTATGCAGTGGTTTATAGGAATTCGTCGACAAATTAACATTAAAGAAAAATATTAAAGAAAAATCTGGTGAGCAGCTTTATTAATAAATGAGGCCTGTTATAAGGTAAAAATAAATCGGTAGTCAAAATAATTACCAAATTAACGAGGAAAAGTTTAAGTAAAAAAGTATCTTTAATATCTAAAAAAAAAAACATTTTATTTTTATATTAGCTGAGCATATTGTGTACACCATGTTCCAAATTATTACGCAAATGATATCTTTCCCTGATTTTTCATAATTAGTCAATGCAAATGACAAATACCTGTTTGCTGCTTTGTAATGGCATTTCAGCAGCCTGCTCTCTTAATCCGATGAATTTGTCTTGCAGAAACCTTCTTCATTCTGCCTTTATCTGCACGAACCTGTCTGTGTGATGAATCAGCCACAAATGTCTTCACAGTACAATGATCATGCTTAAGTTTTCATGAAATATCTAATGTTTTTATACAGTACCTTGTCCAAGGCATTGCAATATTTGACGCGTTTTGCCAGCAGAGAGATCCTTTTTCTTTCCCATTTTGCTTGAAACCTGTGGCCTGCTTAATAATGTGGAACAACCTTCTTCAGTACTTTTCCTTTAATTGGGCTCATCTGGCAAACTATTTATCACACGTGTCTGAGATTCATTTCAGTGATCCAAAGATATGGAATAAAATCACTGTCAAAAATATTCGTGCGTAAAAAAAAGATTTGTGTGTAATCTACAGCCACGACAGCGTACAGATACGAGATTTTGTGTGTTTGTTACAATACAACTCTGAAATATACGACTCTGACCGCTTACAGATACGAATCTCGTTGTTACAACTCCTCTGTTTCACGGACGAATTGTGAAATTACGGGTACGAATGCTGTGCGTGAAACCACTGTCAAAAATACGTCATCAAGATCACAGGCATTACTATCAGAGGGAAGATTAATCGATTCCACGATATGCGCATGAGCCCTTTAGGTTTAAACCACAGGCGCCAAAATGGCGGATCAGCAGCCAATAGCTCATCATCGTCTTAGGTAAGTGCACAATTCCACCCAAATTTCTAAGGGTTAGTTATCACTAATTACAGAAAGGATTAATATTAAGAAGATAGTTTAACTATAGTAAGTAAGCACTCAGAATCATGCGCATATCGTGGAATCGATTAATCTTCCCTCTGATAGTAATGCCTGTGATCTTGATGACGTATTTTTGACAGTGGTTTCACGCACAGCATTCGCACCCGTAATTTCACAATTCGTCCGGTCAGAGTCGTATATTTCACAGTTGTATTGTAACAAACACACAAAATCTCGTATCTGTACGCTGTCGTGGCCGTAGATTACACACACATCTTTTTTTTACGCACGAATATTTTTGACAGTGATTTTATTCCATACAAAGAGCCCTGAGACACAATACCATCCATGAGTTTAATTTAAAAACTAAACATTTAATGTTTATGACACTTACATCCAATTTGCATAATAATTTTGAAAATATAAAGTGTAAATATAATTACCTTCACTTTTCAACCACTGTAATATTGTTTATATCTGTAATATTGTGTACTGTAATATTATGGAACTCCAAAGTGTTCAAAATTAAATAAATAAATAGCACATTATGAAATAAATAACTCTATGAATAAATAAGAAACATATATGTAATATGAGAATGATATTGTGAAATAATGGAACATATTTTGAAAAAAAGCTTATTATTGTGAAATATATTTACTTATTATTATGAAATAATATTTCATGGTCATTATTTTTCCCAATAACAGAGATTATTGCAGAGGCATTTTATTTAATTCATGCTGTTATTTCAAAATGTCATTTTTTCAAAGTCAGTTTTTATTTTTCATGATGGCCTATTTATTTCATAATGCGGCTTTTCAGCAGAATGAGTCGTTCTGTCAATCAGCGCCAGTGGGTTGGACCTGCGCGCCTATTGGCTGATCCTTTAACATCGATTAGTTTCCCTGGATACCTGCTCCGCGGACCGCTGCTATAGCTAGCAATAACGTGCTAGGCAGTGGCGGACTGGCCGTCTGGAGTACCGGGCGTTTTCCCGGTGGGCTGCTGGTCAATGTGGCCGGCCAAGTCAGTACGTACATTTATTTTAAAAATGACGGAAACTATAATATTGCATCTCTTTTTTTACGCAGATAGATGCGTGTTAATCGTACGGGCGCCGCCGATAAAAAGTGTGTGTGTTTTTTACTATGTTGTATATCACATTATGTATGTACAGTATGTTGCCCTTTATGAGCTGCTGCGCGTGTCCGCTGAGGAGGTGTGTGTGCGCGTGAGGAGGAGAGAACAGAGCAGGAGCTCAGCTGTGCTGCTCTCCGCGAAACGCTCTATTGTTTTACCCTTTTCTTTACTTTTACTGTATGTTTTGTATTATAATTTTGTGACGCTGAAAAAGGCTGATAAAGGTTTTGTGCTGAACGCTATTGTTGGCTCTGAGATCTTTTTCCTGGCTATCCGGCCCAAAGCGTCACAGTTTGTGTGCATGTGAATGTATTGTAATCCTATTCCATATGTGTTCTGAAACCACGCCCCCTTTCACCTTTAATTTACAGAGGGAGAGAGATGGATCCTTTCTCGATACAGCAAATAATGAATAATTGCCATGGATGTAAGTAAAAAACCAGGTAAAACGAACCAGGTGTTGGTTCTAAATTGTCTAGCCAACTAAATTGGTAGTATTTCAAATAGTATGAGAGCACCCTGAACTAAAGCTCTTTGAAGAAGAAGAAGAAGAATATTCAATTATTGTCACATGTACTTTTTTTTACAGCACAGCGATGTTGTTGTTCTTAGATCAACATGTATTTTTTTATTTGTTTTTAAATAACAAAAATAATCCTAGATTCTTATTTAAAACTGGAGCAAAAATAACTTGGAATAAGACCACAAATGAAACATGCCCACCAATATAATGGAGTAGAAAATGACAATTTCATAATGTTTGCAAGTAACAAACTTCTAAAATCGAGCTAAAAAAATCAGACTGTAAAAAAAGGTTAATTTATTAAATATTTTACTCTCATTCATGAGACTGAATTAATTTCACGTATCTCTTTAGCTAACCTGTGTAGTACATCCTATCTTCAAGTTTATTTAAACAGATTACTGAACCCATTTGAAAAATACTTCTTTACTCAGCAATGGCTCCTGTCTTTTATGCTATCTTTTAATCTACAGTAGCAGTTACTAATCCTCTAAATAAGAAACCTACCTAGGAATGATATTGATGAAATAAATGTGCCTTATCACAGCACATAGACAGTGCTGGTTAAAGCAGGAAATTACCTACTATTGGCCTCTGACCAGGGTTGTGTCTGCGTGCTTGTGTTGCTTGATCTAGTGTAGCTCTTCCCCTTAATAGAATAGAAAATGTTCTAGGACTGAGTTAAAGTAATGGTTCTTCTTATTACATCTTATTTGACAGTTATCAGTTTATATATATATATATATATATATAAATGGTAACTTTTCTAAGTGTAACAAAGTGAAGTTTGGCATTCCACAGGATTCTTTTTTGGGGCCACTGCTCTCACTACATACTTCCTCCGGGCAACATCATCATTTTAGTATAATATTTGTTTTCACCTTTCATTAATAAATATTTATTTCAATATTTCAATACATAAATATTTACAGTGGTGTGAAAAAGTGTTTGCCCCCTTACCAATTTCTTGTTTTTTTTGCTTTTATATGTTTCACATTTTAATGTTTCAGATCACCAAACAAATTTAAATATTTGACAAAGAGAACACAAGTAAACACATTATGCAAGGTTTTTATTATTAAGGGAAAACAAAATCTAAAACTTCATAGCTCTGTGTAAAAAAGTGTTTGCCCCTTAAACCTAATTCCATTCAATTCAATTTTATTTGTATAGCGCTTTTAGCAATTGGCATTGCCTCAAAGCAGCTTTACACAATCAAAAGAATTATTTAAGTTTGTATGGAATGTGAATGCGTACGAATCAAAATGGTCAGTTTGGGTAATAATAACTTACCTGGTTGTTATTAACCTAATTACTATTAACTTATTAATTACTTATTAACAACTTATTACTAACCTAATAACTGGTTGGGTCACCCTTAGCAGCAACAACTGCAATCAAGCTTTTTCGATAACTTGCAATGAGTCTGTTACAGCGCTGTGTTACTCATCTTTGCAGAATTGCTGTAATTTAGCCACATTGGAGGGTTTTCAAGCATGAACCGCCTTTTTAAAGTCATGCCACAGCATATCAATTGGTCAGGACTTTGACTAAGCCACTTCAAAGTCTTCATTTTGTTTTTCTTCAGTCTTTCAGAAGTGGACTTGCTGATGTGCTTTGGACTGCTGCAGAACGTGTCTTGTAAAAGATGGCCGGACATTCTTAATATACATAATATACATAAATGTTTTTACTTTTATTTAAATGCATTCCCTGTTTCCTTTCATTTAATGTTTTATTTTTTTTATAAAATTAATTTAGCACTACAAAATGGATAATTTGTAAATGTAGTAATGAAGCTCTTTTGTTTTTCCATCTGTTGTAATAAAATAAATGTGGTCTGATGTTTTTGAGGTTGTCTCTGTGCCTGAAACTTACAGGTATGACCACAGTCATGTGCATGTACTCTCTCTCTCTCTCTCTCTCTTTCTCTCTCTCTCTGTCTCACACACACACTCCTTTATCTTAACAGGAAGCTGTCAGTCAAATTCTCCACTTGCTTTAGAGAGCATTGCTGATTTTTGTGCTGGTGCTCTGATTCTATCTACTCTCTGGAAGAAAAAGTGAAACATGTGGACAGAATTACTTAAATAAGAAAATGAGAACTCTCTGTTCACTTCTGCATGTACTGCATCTAACTAAATTTTTTAAAAGAGAGTGAAATGTCACAAAGATTTAGCAAAAAAGAAAAAGGAGATTTTCAATGCCTGTTTCTGTTGTGTTTCAGAAATTGAACTCTAAGGTTGTATTTTTTTTTACCTTAATTTTAAATGCAAATGTCATCAAACATTTCCTTTAAACTACAGGTTTCAGGTAGACCCACCAATGTGAGTCTAACTATATATTTCTGACTATAAACAGTAACAAAAGTACATTGCATATTAAATTGTAAGTTAAATTTGAAAATCTATGCAGATCACATATGCAATAAACACAATTACAGACGTAATATTTTATCTATTAATTATAACCACTGTTTAACACTACTCTGTATTTTGTAGTTTTGCAATTTTTTCTTTTACAAAACTGCAGTTTGTATGTAATGCAACTACAAGGGGGCACAATCCATTCTTCATTCATCCGTCTTCTTGTATCAGTCCCAAGTCTGGATAAATGCAGAAGGTTGTGGTAGGAAGGGCAACCAAAGTAAAACATTTGCCAAATAAATTATGGAAATTATTAACATGACTTCCATACCGGATCAGTCGCGGCCCAGGTTAACCTACTGTACAGGGTGACGGTGGCAATTGGGCTACTATTGATCGAAAAAGAGGAGGAGGTAGGCATGTTTGTAGGCATAAAGAGAAGAAGAAAGGCAAGAGTTTAGGAGTGACAGTAGGGACTTTGAATGTTGGGACTATGACAGAGAGGGCAAGAGACATCAAGGTTGATATGATGCAGAGAGAGAAGGTGAATATACAGTACTGTGTGTCCAGGAGACCAGGTGGAAAGGTAGCAAGGCTAGAAGCTCAGGAGCAGGGCATGAAACTGGAAATTGAAGGTGTGATGTTCAATGTTGTTAGGCTATTATGTTGGTTATGCCCCACAGGTAGGATGTGAGTTAGAAGAGATGGAGAAATTCTGGAGTGAGTTAGATGAAGTGATGCAGAGCATCCCCAGAGGTGAGAAAGAGGTGATTGGTGCAGATTTCAATCGACATGTTGGGGAAGAGAGCAGAGTTGATGAGAATGTAATTGGCAGGTTTGGTCTTCAGGACAGGAATGCAGAAGGACAGGTGGTTGTGGACTTTGCAAAGATGATGGATGGAAATGGCAGTAGTGAATACTTTCATCCAGAAAAGGCAGGAACATGGGGTGACGAATAAACGCAGAGCCAGAAGCACTTAGCTGGTCTACATGTTGTGTCAAAGTTGTAATCTGAAAGAGATCAGTGACTGCAAAGTATTGGTAGGGGGGAGTGTAAAATGCCCCTAGTGGTGAGAAAAGTGAAGAGGACAAAGACAGAATGTTGTGTAGGAACTATCCTCCTTACATGCAACATAAGGTGAAGGTAGAGGTTGCAAAGGCCAAACAAAGGCAAGGAAGAGAGATAGAGATGGAAAGGATATGAGGTGACTGTTGTGGAGCAGGAAGTACCAAAAATTAATAAGAGTGAGGTGAGGAGTGCGTTGAAAAGGGAGAAGAGTTGAAGGACACATGGTCTGGATGGCATACCTGTGAAGTGCTTAGGTGGTAGAAGAGTTTTTGACTGGTCTTTTTAACAAGATCTTGAAGAGTGAGAGGATCCCGGAAGAATGCAATGAAGCTCTGGGTAAGAGTAATGGAAGCTAGGACAGAGGCTGTATTTGTGAGCAGCAATATGCCTAGAAAGTGTACAACATAAGCAGTATTTGCTTTTAGAATGCTAATGCAAAAGTACTGGTAATAGGGACTTGCATTGTGTCTTGTAAAGACTTCAATAAAGCGTATGACAGGGTGCTGAGAGAGGAGCTGTGGTATTGTATGAGGAAGTTTGTTATGCCTCTTTTCCACCGCATAGAACGGCACGACACGGTTCAGTTCAACTCACTTCGGTTCGGCGCAGTTTGGCTCGGTTTGCGCTTCCACTGCAGTGTAGTAACACTTTAGCGTGGGCGGGATTACTCACACGCGTGGCGCCGCTACTGCTGTGACGTCATCGTAAATGCGCCACAAACAAACACACAATGTGTCACGACCCGCCAAGCCACAGCTCCACCATGATTTCAGAAGTACTCCTGCTCCACGTTCCCTACCACTCCTTACATCTCACCTCCTCATCTCCCGCCCTCCACACACCTGTGCACTATCTGTAATCATTTCCCCTACCTATTTAAACCACACATTAACAGAACCTCATCGCCAGATTATTGTGTGCCTTCCATAGCCCAATTCTCCAGCGTTTTGTTTCATGCTCTGACTCTCTGATACTGACCATGCTTTGTTTTTCTCGACCACGTTATTGTCTCATGTTTTGGATTTCCACGCTCACGGATTTTGTTATTGACCATTGGAATTGTTTCAACGACTACGAACTCGGATCACGGACTTTCCCTCGTCTTTCTGGTACTGAACTTTGCTCGCCCCCGAACACGAGAAAGCTTAACGGAACCAGCCACCAACCTGCGCGACGTCTCCATTCACTCGCCGGCTCTCCACGTCTCTGCATCCCCGCACGAGTCACGCTGCAAACACAGCGCTCTCACCGACTCTCCGCACTTCCGCATTCCGACGCGGGACACACACAGCGCTCTCGCTGGATCACGGCACTTCCGCATTCCGACGCGGGACACACACAGCGCTCTCGCCGGCTCACGGCACTTCCGCATTCCGACGCGGGACACACACAGCGCTCCCGCCGTCTCACGGCACTTCCGCATTCCCCCCAGGCTCAAGTTACACACAGAGCTCTCACTCCGGCTTCCGCATTCCTGCGCCTCTCTCTCCCTCTCTCTGCACACGCAGCTCCCCAACGCAGAGCAGCAGGCGCTTCAGCAACAAACACGTTTTCAGAGAAGAACCACTGCCAAGTCAGTTTTGAATCTCACGTCCAACATAATAAATTCCAGGAAGTTGCTCCACTGCACTTGGATCCATCCCGACCTGCAACCCTAACAGTATAATCTGGCCATCTAATGGATCCAGCAGAAGCAGCTCGCCTGAGGGGGCACTGGAGAGCGCTTCAAACTATCACGGAGACCTTAGGGTCACTTACCATTCAGCTACAGCAAACACAACCACCCTCGGCACCTATCCCACAGCCTTCTCTCCCAGTACATGCCACTGGTCATGAACCACGCCTACCTGCCCCACCCATTTATGATGGTGACCTGTCTACCTGTCGCTCCTTCTTGTCGCAGTGTTCCCTCGTTCTTGAACTGCAGGCCGCTTCATTTCCCACTGAACGCTCCAAAGTGGCTTATATAATCACGCTCCTCTCAGGGAAAGCAAGGGAGTGGGGAACAGCATTATGGGATGCCCAGGTCCCTTGCTGCTTCATGTACAAAACATTCACTGATGAGATGAGGAGGGTTTTCGACCATTCGTTCACAGGACACCAGGCGGCAGGTCAGATACTTCAACTACGCCAGGGATCTAGCTCTGTTTCCAACTACGCTATTGATTTTCGGACACTGGCGCCCTCCTGTGGCTGGGATGAAAAGCCCCTTTTTGATTGTTTTCACAACGGTCTCTCGGACTCAATCAAGGATGAGCTTGCGGCCCGAGAGCTCCCATCAGACCTGCAGGGCCTAATTGACTTGGCAACACGCATTGACGCCCGTAAACGATCCCGACGCGAGGAACACCGGCCCTCCAGTAAAATTTACACCCCTGCGCCCAAACTCACTACCCCTGAGCCACCTCCTGATCCAATGCAAATAGGCCGCGCACATATCTCCCCAAGGGAGCGTCAGCGCCGTAATGATGATGGGGCCTGCTTCTACTGTGGCCAGGTAGGCCATGTTGTTCGCTCCTGTCCACTAAAAAGGTCGGGCCCCCCAGTAGTTCTGGGGTTACAGGGGGGCCCTGCTTCCTTCCACTCTTTCCCCAGATCAGCGTTCATGTTTTCCTGTCACCTTGACCCTGGACAGCTGCTCCTTCATCACCCACGCTCTAGTAGACTCCGGGGCAGACCAAAACCTGATCTCCACCTCTGCCACTTCACAATTCAAAATCCCGCTCACTTCTCTGTCTCGACCATTCGTCGTTCAGGCCCTTGATGGCAGTAGGCTCGCTCCTATCACTCATCGCACCGCTCCAGTTACCTTACAGTTTTCCGGCAATCACATCGAGACCATCACCTTTCTCGCTGTCCAAAACGCTCACGCACCCATTGTCTTGGGCCTCCCGTGGTTAAGATTACATAACCCCCACATAGATTGGTTAAAACGAAGCATCCTGGCCTGGAGCCCCACCTGCCTCTCGTCATGTCTGCGCTCTGCTACCACAGGGCGACTCTCTCCCACCTTCGAAGAGGAAATCCCTGATCTGACCAAAGTACCAATTGAATATCATGATCTTCGACAGGTCTTTAGCAAATCACGGGCTGTCTCTCTACCACCTCATCGCCCCTATGATTGTGCTATCGATCTTCTCCCTGGCACCTCCCCTCCTAAGGGCCGACTGTATTCTCTCTCCCGCCCAGAGAGAGAGGCTATGGAACAATACATTAACGAGTCACTCGCAGCTGGTATAATTCGCCCCTCCTCCTCACCTGCAGGAGCAGGATTCTTTTTTGTAGATAAGAAAGACAAGTCTCTCAGACCCTGCATTGATTACAGGGGATTAAATGAGATCACGGTCAAGAATCGTTACCCTCTCCCATTAATGTCTTCAGCCTTTGAACTACTCCAGGATGCCTGCGTGTTCACAAAGCTTGACCTAAGGAACGCCTACCATCTGGTCCGAATAAGGGAGGGCGATGAATGGAAAACTGCCTTCAATACCCCTACTGGCCATTACGAGTACCTGGTTGTTCCGTTCGGCCTAACCAACGCCCCAGCAGTCTTCCAGGCACTCATCAATGATGTCCTCAGAGACTTCCTCAACGTCTCAGTGTTCGCCTACCTCGATGACATTTTAATCTTTTCACGCTCTGAGGAGGAACACAAGCTCCACGTCCGTCAAGTTCTGCAACGCCTGCTAGAAAACAAGCTGTATGTCAAGGCAGAGAAATGCGAGTTTCACTGCTCCTCCACCTCTTTTCTCGGCTTCTTTATCTCACCGTCCGGCATCCAAATGGACCCCACCAAGGTTAAGGCGGTAACTGACTGGCCACTACCATCTTTCAGACGGGAACTTCAGCGCTTCCTGGGATTTGCCAATTTTTACCGTCGCTTTATCAAGAATTACAGCATGGTGGCAACCCCACTCACAGCACTCACGTCGACCAAGACCCCGTTTCACTGGAACCCCCTGGCAAGCAACGCCTTCGACGAGCTCAAGCGTCGATTTACCATGGCACCCATCCTCACCCTACCCGATCCCTCCCTCCAGTTTGTAGTGGAAGTGGACGCTTCTGAGACCGGTGTAGGGGCCATCCTCTCGCAAAGATCACCTAAGGACAACAAACTTCACCCTTGCTCCTTCTTCTCACGCCAACTCACACCCCCAGAACGAAACTATGACATTGGAGATCGGGAACTCTTGGCAGTCAAACTGGCCCTCGAAGAATGGAGACACTGGCTGGAAGGAGCCGAACACCCTTTTCTTGTATGGACGGATCACAAGAACCTTGAATATCTAAAATCGGCCAAAAGACTTAATTCTCGTCAGGCGCGGTGGTCACTTTTTTTTTCTCGCTTCCACTTCACACTATCATACCGGCCAGGCTCTAAGAACATTAAACCCGACGCTCTCTCCCGGCAATTTTCCACCTCCCAGCACACACCCACAGCTGAAACCATCCTCCCCCCCATGTCTTGTGGCTACTATGCGGCTAGAAGTGGAAAACCTAGTTCAGCGAACCCTTGATCAGGAACCAGGCCCAAGTAATGTCCCCCCCAGGATGCTTTTTGTCCCTGCGTCAGTGAGACCCCAAGTACTTGGCTGGGCTCACAGCTCTAGGTTGGCTTGTCACCCTGGGGTGACACGCACACTTTCACTCCTACAGCAACGGTTCTGGTGGTCTACTATTAAGGAAGATGTCAAGGAATTTATAGCCGCCTGTGACATCTGTTTGAGAAATAAGACAACTAACCGCCCCCCTGAGGGCCTCCTAAGACCCCTCCCCATCCCCCATCGGCCCTGGTCTCACATCTCTATCGACTTTGTCACTGGACTACCACCATCCGACAATAACACGTGCATCTTGACCATTGTAGATCGGTTCTCCAAATCAGCCCATTTCATTCCGTTACCCAAGCTTCCGTCCGCCAAAGAAACAGCCGAAGTTCTGATCAACCAGGTTTTTCGTCTCCATGGACTTCCGCTGGACATTGTTTCTGACAGAGGGCCTCAATTCTCAGCTCGTTTCTGGAAGGCATTTTGTGGCCTTATTGGTGCTACCCCCAGCCTCTCTTCTTGTTTTCACCCCCAGACCAAAGGACAAACTGAACGCATGAACCAGGAACTGGAAAAAACATTAAGGTGCATGGCCTCTCGGGACGCAGCTTCCTGGAGTCGTTTCCTACCCTGGGTGGAATATGCCCACAACTCGCTCCCTACCTCCTCCACAGGGCTGTCCCCGTTCCATTGCTGCCTTGGGTATCAGCCACCACTATTCCCCTCCCAGGAAGAGGAAGCGGCAGTTCCCTCTGCCCAAGCCTTCGTCCGCCGATGCAGAAGAACTTGGCAGCGGGCTTGTGCCCAATTACAACGCACTGTCAGCTCCTTCCAGCATCAGGCTAACCGCCACCGTTTACCAGCTCCCAGATATCACATCGGCCAAAGGGTCATGTTATCTACTCGTGACCTTCCCCTCAAAACCACCTCTAGGAAACTCTCGCCAAGGTTCATTGGCCCGTTCACAATCACTCGTATTATCAACCCATGCTCTGTCCGGTTGGCCTTACCTCTATCCATGCGCCGGATCAACCCCACTTTTCATGTCTCACAGATTCGCAGACTGGTCTCCTGCCCACTATCTCCACCCATCCAACCCCCCCCTCCTCCTCGACTCATAGACGGGGGTGAGGCCTTCACAGTCCGTAGAATCCTCAAATCTCGCCGCCGTGGACGTGGTCTCCAATACCTTGTGGACTGGGAGGGTTACGGCCCTGAGGAGAGAAGTTGGGTACCTACCAGGTTCATCCTGGACCGCTCCCTCATCAGTGATTTTCACAGACTCCACCCTGAGGCACCTGCTAGAACGCCAGGTGGCGTTCATAGGGGGGGGGGTACTGTCACGACCCGCCAAGCCACAGCTCCACCATGATTTCAGAAGTACTCCTGCTCCACGTTCCCTACCACTCCTTACATCTCACCTCCTCATCTCCCACCCTCCACACACCTGTGCACTATCTGTAATCATTTCCCCTACCTATTTAAACCACACATTAACAGAACCTCATCGCCAGATTATTGTGTGCCTTCCATAGCCCAATTCTCCAGCGTTTTGTTTCATGCTCTGACTCTCTGATACTGACCACGCTTTGTTTTTCTCGACCACGTTATTGTCTCATGTTTTGGATTTCCATGCTCACGGATTTTGTTATTGACCATTGGAATTGTTTCAACGACTACGAACTCGGATCACGGACTTTCCCTCGTCTTTCTGGTACTGAACTTTGCTCGCCCCCGACCACGAGAAAGCTTAACGGAACCAGCCACCAACCTGCGCGACGTCTTCATTCACTCGCCGGCTCTCCACGTCTCTGCATCCCCGCACGAGTCACGCTGCAAACACAGCGCTCTCACCGACTCTCCGCACTTCCGCATTCCGACGCGGGACACACACAGCGCTCTCGCCGGCTCGCGGCACTTCCGCATTCCGACGCGGGACACACACAGCGCTCTCGCCGGCTCACGGCACTTCCGCATTCCGACGCGGGACACACACAGCGCTCTCGCCGGCTCACGGCACTTCCGCATTCCCCCCAGGCTCAAGTTACACACAGAGCTCTCACTCCGGCTTCCGCATTCCTGCGCCTCTCTCTCCCTCTCTCTGCACACGCAGCTCCCCAACGCAGAGCAGCAGGCGCTTCAGCAACAAACACGTTTTCAGAGAAGAACCACTGCCAAGTCAGTTTTGAATCTCACGTCCAACATAATAAATTCCAGGAAGTTGCTCCACTGCACTTGGATCCATCCCGACCTGCAACTCTAACACAATGGAGCATATCAACGGCATGGTGTTCTTCATTCTCGGCATGTGGATGTTTTTAACAGCGAGACGAAGGAGTTCAAAAGAGACCGACAGTTAATACAAAAAGGTGCGTGCGATCCTTCTCTGGCTGTTTCTAAATATAGCGGTTCTGTTGTGTCTCATGTCGCAAGTTCGGTGACGCAGTAATGACGATTTTCTCCGGCTAATCAGTGACCAGCCGTGTTTACACGTCACGTTTTGGTAACGGTTCGGCGCGCTTGGAACCTCGGCCGAGGTGGTGCTGAAAAAAGGAACAGGTACTATGTACTGTTCCCAGTGGATAACCCCCCAAAAGTGAGTAGAACTGAACCGTGTCGTGTTCAGTACTATGCAGTGGAAAAGCGCCATTATAGTGGTGCAGGACATCTATGATCGCTGTAAGACAGTGGTGAGATGTGCTGTACAGTAGGTGTGACACAAGAGTTCAAGGTGGAGGTGGGTCTGCATCAAGGATCACGCAGTTAACACTGTGCTTTGTAGCGAGAGCAGGGAACAGGTGTAGGAAAATCTAGAAAGGTGGAGGTATGGTCTGGAAAACGGATGATTGTAGGTTAGCGGCAGCAAGACAAAATACATGTGTGAATGAGAGGGAAATATAGTAAAATGTAGAGTTCTCATAATACTTCAGTATATTATTTCACTAAATTTACACTTGAGTAACATTTCTTATTTGATTTATTTGAATCTCATTTTATTTGTGTGGACAACATGAACATTGTTGCAAAGACATTATAGACATAATTTTTTTTATGTTTATTCTTAATAAAAAAGTCAGAGAAACAGGATAAGGAAAAAACCCTGAGAAAAACATGATGAAGTAACTATAACTGAATAGGTATAAGGCATAACTGAAAGGGTGTGCCAGAAGGAATCACAGACAAAGTAAGTAAGGCAACCAGTCACTTTACCATTAACAAACCTGAGTGAACTAATGATAGTCGTCATGGAATGGAAGTAGCTGAAACTTCCTAGCAACAGGCAAGAAAACTATTTGTATAGAATAGTGGACCAAAGATCCTCCTGAGATATGCGCATACCTGGTAACCTGCCATACAGTACCTTACCTGACGGCATTATATTTTTGTATGCTTCATTTCATCTTAAGTTGCAGTCAGAATAGTTTTATGCCTGTTTAATTTCACCTGCAGTAATACAATACAATACAATATAGGACAGTGACAGTGAATATTTATAGTACAATAAATATTTAGTCACTTAAATGCTTATGGAAAGCAAACTGTAAAAAAAAAAAAAACAACAGTATTATTTACAGCTATGTTTAAAACTGTGAAAGTAAGAACATTTCCACACACACAATGCAAAAAGAACTCATGGGATTGGAACTAAACAGCTGTGTAGCCTTAAGAAAACCACTTATCAGTGGGGTTAATCAGAAAAAAAAAGGATTGTGGTGCATTTAAAACAGGTCTTAAGGTCCAGATTTACCCTGTTCCAGACTAATGAGTGCATCACAGTAAGATAAGAGGATGAAGTAATACATCCATCGTGCCTAGTGCCTACCTTACAAGGATATGGGGCAAGGATATGGTGTTATGGTCTGGCGTTGCTTCAGTTGGTCAGGTCTAGGTTAAGCAAGGCTATGTGCTCAAAAAAGAGGTCTGCTGACAACCTACTTGTAAATATACTAAATTACCAGGTTTTTCCATCAAGGTATTTTTTCTTCCAAGATGGCACGGGTATATTCCAAGATTGCAATAACAGGATTCATTGAGCTCAAATTTTGAAAGAATGGTTCAGAGAGGATAAGACATCACTTTCACACATGGATTGGCCAAAGTGTTCAGACCTTAACCCCATTGAAAATCTTTGGGAAGTGTTGGAAAAGACCCTGGATTGGAAGCATTGCATAGTGTCCATAATCATTAATGACAGAAAAAAATGTTTTAACATTGCATAAGCTTATCAAAATGGTGCCATGGCAGTCAAAGCAACA
This sequence comes from Channallabes apus, assembly GCA_030522415.1. NCBI lineage: Eukaryota > Metazoa > Chordata > Actinopteri > Siluriformes > Clariidae > Channallabes > Channallabes apus. The sequence goes on along the minus strand of CM060115.1, from coordinate 41,225,360 downwards.
GAAGGTGTAATAAAATGTTAGTGTGCAGCTTTTTTTTAGACTGAGCAGTGTATACCATACAAGGGTGAATCAAAGCCAGTCATATTTTGTATATATTTAAATAGTTCTTTGGGCCGCACTGTCTCATCTGCAAATTCCATTCAAGGCTACTCTCTCCTCAGTCACTGCTGTGCAGTGTGTTAAAGTCCATTCGTACAAGTTACAATTAGCTGCTTATTAAAGAGGTGAAACCTAATCTTCGGATTAAATGCAGAGGACTGCTATCCAAGGGCGTTGTGATCTTGTATGACAATGCACTTCTGTCCACACTGACAAAACTCAGCAAAAACCTTGTTTTGATGTGTTAAAGCATCCTCTCTATAACTGTGAATTGCTCCATCAGACTTTTATCTGTTTGGTCCCCTGAAAGCAGATCAATAAGGACGAAAATTTCACTTCTGATAAAGAAGTTTGTGAGGGGCCTGGAGCCTGTCCCAGGAGACACTGCATCAAATTACGCGTGCACACATATAACGCACACACATAACAGGCTGAGGGAGAAAATGGATATTTAACCTCTAATGAGACTTTCTTTTGCTTCACACACGCACACACACTTGTGTTATAAGAAACAGTACACACCCGCTGTACACATGCGCTTACAAACACAAAATAAAATATGTTTTACACAAACACTGTGGTCCCAGTGGTATAGTAAACAGTAAACACGTGCACAGATGTTGATTATACCAGTAAGAGACGTGCACTAAGACCCAGCAGGGGAAACGATTATCCACAATTCCACAGCGCAAGAGGGAGAAAAAACATTGGCTCATTTGTGATCACGTGACGTTCAGCGACAAAACAAGAAGCGCATGCGTGATACATGACACTCAGTAAACAAAGACTTGCTCATTTTTCAAGTCAAAATTGATTAAAAAATTTTGCTCATCTTGCGGAACACTCGCAAACCGGGTTACTCGCAATCCGAGGTTTCACTGTATGTTAAATTCATGAGCGACTTACAGGTATGTCAAACTCATGTTAAAGTACTCTAGCAGAAAAACTGTGAAAATGGAGAATAAGCAAACCTCACAGATTATTTTGAACACAGAACTGAGTTATAAAAGGTGAGTGGGCGGGTGAGTGCCCATAGCAAATCTACTGAATTATAATACTAAGACCTTTTATTTTGGATAAAATGACTGATAAAGTGTGAACTTTTTTCAGCAGAACCTCTGTTTCAACGCATAATCCACGACTTTTAAGGAATATGTAAGACCTATCGAGGTGACACCAGGCTTTCCCAGGACACCTATTGATGTCTCTTGACATGCAATTCCTATGCACACTAAAAAAGCTACATAGCAAAAACATTTTATAGTATATTCCAACTGAAACAAAGACGTGAGCAGCCCCACCTCAATCACTACGCACTTCAATCACTCAGATTCATCAGTTATCAGCCACGCCAGTTGTGTAGACCTCGCTCTCCGCCACTTTGATTAGTGCGTAGCATGCTTTCTCTGCAGCTGGCTCTCTTTTGAGAGGAATAATACAAAATATTAATTAAAAATAAAACCTGTACTTTACCAGGAGCAGGGGAAGCAATACCCCCACTCCCCATCCACACACAAATGGAATCGTTGCTGAAATCTTTTTCTTTTTGTGTTACTTTAACATGGAACCTATCCGTAAAGTAAACCAAGGTAAATACCACCGTGGATGCAACAATTGAACTGGGACAAATATTCCAAGAAATGAGGATCCACTTAATTACTGGAATGGTCAAAAACATCTGTATCCTTCCTTCAGTTTTTATGTACACCTGCATCCTCAGACTACACCTGGGAAAGATGTGTGTAAAAAGAGAAACCGTCTCATCCTCGCCATAGTGGCAAATAATATTCCAACTAAAAAAATTATAAAAAAAAATCTCTCCCCATAATCACAGAATTGTCAGTTGAATATAAATAGAAGTAGGTGCTGTTGTTGCTTTGTCTGTGTGTGTGTGTGTGTGTGTGTGTGTGTGTGTGTGTGTGTGTGTGTGTGTGTGTGTGTGTGTAATAAAAATCTCTCCCCATAATCACTTCTCACTTTCAATCAACACAAAAATTGCATCCTTAATTTATGTTAAATCCTTTATTTTTGACAATGCCACTTACATTGCCTTCACTGACACAGAATTGTCAGTTGAATATAAATAGAAGTAGGTGTTGTTGTTGCTTTGTGTGTGTGTGTGTGTGTGTGTGTGTGTGTGTGTGTGTGTGTGTGTGTGTGTGTGTGTGTGTGTTTTAAAATAAAATAAGTTATTACAACATTTTTATCGTTTTATCATTTACATCAACAGCAAGAGAATGGCTGCTACAAATATCTAGGGCAGGGTCATGGACCATAGCCAAAAGCTCATAATTATTTTAATGCGATACATATTTTACCACTAGATGTCGCTAGTAAACCGTGTTTTGAATGAGGCGTCGCGTAATGAAGCTTTTCCCGAATCAATTGGCTGGGAAACTTCAGCGCTTTATAAAGCCCAAATTATCCCTCTCTCTTAATACTCAATACTTTTAATACATCACAATTTATTTTATAATGGTTTGGAGCCCAACACAGAAATTGTACATTTCCTTTGCAGGAATGTGATGACACCCAGTGAGCTGCACAGAGAGAGAGAGAGAGAGAGAGAGAGAATATAGCTAGGCCTATTGGGGCATACACTACATCTAACAGGTGATGTAATAAGACCTGCAATAAGACCTGTACCTCATTATTCTGTAATTGAGCAATGCTGGAGATTGCAGTGAGGAAAAGGATTCATCCACTTCCACAGCAGAACCTACCTCAGTACGATATTGTTTAGCATTGTAGAAATATCCAACTGTGGGCACATCAGTTAAACGTAAGTGCTAAATGGATAATGATTATACTTGTCTTGCAGGTAAGTTCTGCTGTGGAAGTGGATGAAAATGTTAGTTACTGTATTGCATTTGTACTTACAGAAAATAAAGAAGACTTAATAGAAGAAAAGCCTAATTGCCTTTATTAGACACTGTGGAGTCATTCATCATTTCTGAGTAACAGTTAGTGCACTGCTCAACAGAGCTGGAGAATTACACAAACTCTACTTGCCTAAAAATGTATACTTTTTATACTCCATTTTTACTCAAGTTAGAGTACTAAGTGCTCTAAAATGTACTACAGTGCAAAATTACAAGTGCTTAAAAAAAGTGATTTTCCTAGATATCTATCTGACCAAGTTACAGATAAAGAGTATTTTATAGTATTATAAACACAATTGAAGTTAATGCTTTTAATAACAACAATGTGCAAGTCACAGTTTAGTTTTCTAAAAAAAAAAAAAGTTAGTTTTTTTTTCCACCAGAATGAGAGTATAAATGAAAAATGAATTGATAAATGTACAATTCATTGGCTGGGTTCAAATGCTTTACAAGGTCATGAACCGACGTAAAACATTCATTCATTCATTTTCTATACCGCTTAATCCTGTGTTCAGGGTCGCGGGGGGCCTGGAGCCTATCCCAGGAGACTTCGGGCACTAGGCGGGGTACACCCTGGACAGGGTGCCAATCCATCGCAGGGCACACACACATACAAACACTCACACACCCAATCACACACTACGAGCAATTTTAGGAACGCCAATTAGCCTAACCTGCATATCTTTGGACTGTGGGAGGAAACCGGAGTACCCGGAGGAAACCCACCAAGCACGGGGAGAACATACAAACTCCATGCATACAGAGACGGGAATCGAACCCAGACCCTGGAGGTGCAAGGCGACAGTGCTAACCACTACACCACCTCGCCCCAACGTAAAACATTTTTTGCCAAAATAGTAAAAAATATTTAACAGGTTATATACATTATTTAACTGACTGACTTAAACCTTGCTGGGCAGAGAGGAGTGAACACTGAATAAGTTTTTAGACAAAGAACATTACAGCTAGAATGTTAAATGATTTTCAGCATTAGTGAATTATGGATACAGCATTAGTGAGTTATGGATACAGAAGAACCTTACAACGGTGCAAGTAGCTGCTCTGCCAGTATTTTTTTAAGGGAGCTTATGGCTTTTCAGATGCTAAAAATAAAATGTGGATGAACTTTATTCAACGTCAGTAAAATTAACCTTTTGTGCTCCGACGTTGGCCCAACTTTTGACAATGCATACGTTGGACCAATGCTGGTATCAGTGGTTGGCCCAATGTCATTTTGTCCGTTGGCCCACTGTTGGCCTATTGGTCGGGCCAAATATAGGTTGGCCCAATGTTGGTTCAGTAAATAATGGCAGGGTTACTAGAGTCACAGTTCTCCAAAGATGCTGTAATCACCTTATATAAAAGACAGTCTGAGGCAATGGGTACTTTCTTTGTATGCATTTATTTTCATCCACCTAGCTGAGAGAAAAAGTGGTTGTACTCTGTGTTTATTTTGTAGTTTATCATCATAATGGTTACATATATTTTCTTGGTTTATAATAATTTCATCACAAATAAAAGCAGTGTACTATCTGGTAAACCGATTTTATTTGTGATACTTGTTGATAGATAAATTAAACGAATGGAGAGTCTTTCATTACTTTAGTAGCTTAACTAGCTAGTTCCTACCATTACTACTCCGTATAACCCAATGCCTCTTTTCCACTGCATAGAACAGCACGACACGGTTCAGTTCAACTCACTTCGGTTCGGCGAAGTTTGGCTCAGTTTGCGCTTCCACTGCAGTGTAGTAACGCTTTAGCGTGGGCGGGATTACGTGTGTCGTTTAGTCGCGGCGCCGCTACTGCCATGACGTCATCGTAAACGCGCCACAAACAAACACACAACAATGGAGCATATCGACGGCATGGTGTTCTTCATTCTCGGCATGTGGATGTTTTTAACAGCGAGACGAAGGAGTTTGTTTCAAAAGAGGCTGACGGTTAATACAAAAAGGTGCGTGCGATCCTTCTCTGGCTATTCTAAATATATCGGTTCTGTTGTATCTCGTGTCGCAAGTTCGGTGACGCAGTAATGACGATTTTCACCGGCTAATCAGTGACCAGCCGTGTTTACACGTCACGTTTTGGTAACGGTTCGGCGCGCTTGGAACCTCGGCTGAGGTGGTACTAAAAAAAGGACCAGGTACCATGTACTGTTCCCAGTGGAAAACCCCCCAAAAGTGAGTAGAACTGCACCGTGTCGTGCCGTACTATGCAGTGGAAAAGCGCCACAAGTAGTCTACACAATTACACATGGGCATACTACAAGTATACAGTATGCAATTAGCTTAAAGATACACTAAAACTTTATGAGCTTGTTATAACAAAAAGGATTTTGTTTTAGGTGTGAATATCAAACCTAATGCATAAGAGTTTACAACTCTTTTGCTCAATATATTATATATAGCTAATGTTTGAGGTAATTGAAAAAGGAAGCAGAATAACCAACAGCCCAGAGACCAAGTCCCCAGGTAACCACCAATCACTTAAGGGCGCTTCCCAATCTGTGCTATCACAATGACCTGCCTTCGATTTCTATAAACAAGGATTGGTGGAATTGTTTTGTATCTGTATTTCATACATGGGGTGGAGATTATGTCACTCTATGATGTGAGCATCATAAACACTTATCGTTTGGTTAGAAAATTAATGCACTTCAGTGATTATCGTGATCATCATCCCATACCATTCATTAGAACTGGCTAAATAGTTTCAAATTACCTTCTACTGGCCTCTGATCTGGGTTGTGTCTCTGTATCTGTGATGGTTGACCTTAGTGCTTTTGACATCATTGATCATATTAGTCTCCTTGACATTAGAAAATGTTGTAGGAGATAAAGGAACGGCCCTTTACTTTCGGCCTGAGGTCTTATTTGACTGATCGGTATCAGTTTGTAGATGTACTGTAAATTTCTGCACATAAAGTTGGTGTTCCACATGTTTTTGTTTTAGGCCCACTGCTGTTATCTCTTTATAACCTTTCTGATGATAAAACACAGATACATATCTCAGCCAGATGAGAGACACCAGCTGAGGAAACGGCTGAGGAATGCGTGAAGGGCATTAGGTGCTGAATGCTTACCCAGATAGCAGAACAACATTGAATCATCGTTGAATCAACATTAAAGCATCAACCAACTTGTCATTGAATCAATGTTGAAATTTCAATGTTAAACGTTGATTTTTCATCAGGTTTGCACCTTGAAATAATGTTATTTCAATGATGAAAAATAGATCAAGATGGGCATAAAATCAATGTTTGTTCAACGTAAATTCAATCACTTATTTTACATTGAATCAACATTGAATCAACATTGAAACAATTATAGTTTAGTCTTGCTTTATGAACAGCAAGATTCTATGGCAGTAAATCATGTCCGTTTTGATTTATTTCTTTAAATCAGAGACCATGTAGGGCTGAAAAGCTTTTTTTTTTTAATTTTTTTTTTTAAACAAAAAGTCAGTAACTCAACATCCTTCAGTTTACATGTAAACATATTTATTTATTTATGCTCCATACCCATTTAAACAGGAAGTAACATCACAATTACAATAAAACAACTATATAATAAAACACACTACAACTTACATACAAATTATTATAAACTGGATGACAATATGACTTTTTAGAAGAGAACTATTAGAAGAGATTGTTAATTCTGAATTCATAAAACAGAATCTAACTGCCAAGATAAGAGACTGGAAAACCATAATATAAAAATGGCAGCCTGCCTCAGCAAAATTCAGTCAAATGCAAATAGAAACAACCAAGTCAGAAACACAACAGATGACTGAAACATTATTCGTAAGTTGAAATGTATTTACTCAGCAAAACAGATAATAAGACATGAGTCTGAACTTATGGTTTTCCACCACGAGCAATTCCCCCCAGCCGTTCTGGGGCATAACGAAGCCATTTCTGAACTGTTGAAGTAAAGAAACTCTGTGGCCTCCTTTTCTTCAGCTTTCAGCTGTTGTTGTAGTAGTGCATCTAAAGAATGAAAAACAAACAAAAGGTTAGAACTATACAATGCTCTAAAAACTTGGAGTGGTAGTTGTTTATGAATGACAGAAGGTGGGTCCTAAATTTTTGGAAATGTGACTTTTACAAATGTACAGATATGCAACATATGTTTTGAAATGTCCTACAATCTTCCATAGATACAATGCACACATTAGATTTTTTTTAATATACAGGTCCTTCTCAAAAAATTAGCATATTGTGATAAAGTTCATTATTTTCTGTAATGTACTGATAAACATTAGACTTTCATATATTTTAGATTCATTACACACAACTGAAGTAGTTCAAGCCTTTTATTGTTTTAATATTGATGATTGTGGCATACAGCTCATGAAAACCCAAAATCCCTATCTCAAAAAATTTGCATATTTCATCCGACCAATAAAAGAAAAGTGTTTTTAATACAAAAATAGTCAACCTTCATATAATTATGTTCAGTTCTGCACTCAATACTTGGTCGGGAATCCTTTTGCAGATTCTTGTGTCTCTCAACTTTCTCTTCACAATATCCCACAGATTCTCTATGGGGTTCAGGTCAGGAGAGTTGGCAGGCCAATTGAGCACAGTAATACCATGGTCAGTAAACCATTTACCAGTGGTTTTGGCGCTGTGAGCAGGTGCCAGGTCGTGCTGAAAAATGAAATCTTCATCTCCATAAAGCTTTTCAGCAGATGGAAGCATGAAGTGCTCCAAAATCTCCTGATAGCTAGCTGCATTGACCCTGCCCTTGATAAAACACAGTGGACCAACACCAGCAGCTGACATGGCACCCCAGACCATCACTGACTGTGGGTACTTGACACTGGACTTCAGGCATTTTGGCATTTCCCTCTCCCCAGTCTTCCTCCAGACTCTGGCACCTTGATTTCCGAATGACATGCAAAATTTGCAACCTGTAGCCCATTTCCTGCACACGGCTCTGGATGTTTCTACTCCAGATTCAGTCCACTGCTTCCGCAGGTCCCCCAAGGTCTGGAATCGGTCCTTCTCCACAATCTTCCTCAGGGCCCGGTCACCTCTTCTCGTTGTGCAGCGTTTTCTGCAACACTTTTTCCTTCCCACAGACTTCCCACTGAGGTGCCTTGATACAGCACTCTGGGAACAGCCTATTCGTTCAGAAATGTCTTTGTGTCTTACCCTCTTGCTTGAGGGTGTCAATGATGGCCTTCTGGACAGCAGTCAGGTCGGCAGTCTTACCCATGATTGCGGTTTCGAGTAACGAACCAGGCTGGGAGTTTTTAAAAGCCTCAGGAATCTTTTGTAGGTGTTTATAGATAATTAGTTGATTCAGATGATTAGGTTAATAGCTCATTTAGAGAACCTTTTCATGATATGCTAATTTTTTGAGATAGGGATTTTGGGTTTTCATGAGCTGTATGCCACAATCATCAATATAAAAACAATAAAAGGCTTGAACTACTTCAGTTGTGTGTAATGAATCTAAAATATATGAAAGTCTAATGTTTATCAGTACATTACAGAAAATAATGAACTTTATCACAATATGCTAATTTTTTGAGAAGGACCTGTATGTGTTATTTCACAATCTGCAAATGTTGTCCTACAATGTACATATTCAATGCTATGAAAACAAATATACTTAATGTAACAATGTAGTCTTTTATGTGCAAAAAAAAAAAAAAAAAAAAAAAACCTGTAGGACCAAAAAAATAAATAAATTAAAAAAGAAAATCAATCCGTGGCGACGGTTTTGCAATTTGTCCCCCGCACTCACAAATACTTAAACTGTTCCCTCAGTTTAACAAATCGTGGCCACGGATTAACAAACTGTATGCACAAATTTCCAATCCGTACGCTCAGATACCGTACTGTTTGCATATTTATTCTTAACATGAAGACTTATTTTGGTGATTTTATTATAAGCTTTTTACCCAGAGTTAGATGCATGCTGCACTGTTAATGTTATTATTAAATAACGCCTATTATTACATTGCATTTAGTTTGAGAGCAAAGTAATGACAACATAAACTGTACATTATTTGTTTTGTATTGCTTTTTACCTTCTCCTCAAACTCACACTGCATGATTTTCAAAGTCATCGGATCACCATTGTTTTCACACTGTACTATCTGTGGTAGCATTTAGTTGCTGCTGTGTTCACACTGCACAATGAATTGGCGACAGGAGATTACACACTGCATGACTTTACAATAGGATGAATCGCCAACAACTCTGTCTGGTGTGCAAGCTACAGCCAAACGCACACAAGAAGTGATAAGGAAACAACGCAAGATCATGCTGACATTGTGGTCTATAATTCCTCCCCGAACAAACAATAATTAAAAAATGATGACGTCCTTGTTTAAGATCCCATATGGTCAAAACTGAAATTTCATGGCTTTTTTCATGGTAACTGAGGTCTAGGGGCTATGTAACTACCATATAAGTTTCAAAACAGTCAATCCAGAGTAGAATGCACACAGCTTGCATAAAGTAGCTCTGCCTTTTCACGAGCTGCTGTGACGTCCAATCTACTCAGTCACCGCTTTCAGTCACCATCAACCACCATCCCACCCTTCTTTTGCCAAAACATCACGTCCATGCCATTGCTGAACAACAATAACATGAAAACAAGTCGAAAAAACGCTGTTCAGTCGATAGATGTCGAAACTACATCATTACACAGGCTTCCGAACAACATTAATATAAAAGACCATTGGCACGTCAGCTTCAGCATCTTTCACACAGCCATTCCATTAAACTTAAAAAATTTACATTAAAAATTTTATTTAATTAATAGAAGTTAATTGATAAAGAAAATCTATTTATGACATTATTTTTGACAGCATTATGATTAATTTATATGTTCTACAAAATAGAGGACTACACACCTTACAGCGCAATATAATGTGGCTTTAGAAGAGGAAAGGTAGGATTAAGAAGTGAGCAAGTGATGAATTAGTATTATAGGTCCCAAGCAGATACAGTAACAATAATGAGTGCTCTACCTTATGCAGTCTCCATTGATGGCTAATAAACATTGATACAAGTAGGTTATGGTTAAAGTGGTGAACTTATAAAGTCTTAAATATTTTGTTTTCCCTTCTCAACGCATTATGCATTTACTCACCAATAATGGCTACCTTTTTAATTTGGTCAAGTCTCCAAGTCGAAGGTGCCCAGCAGCAGATTCCGTACCATGGCAGTAGCAGAGGTGGCAAGGCGGGCTGCTCTCCACACTTCTGCCTGGCAAAACACCCCAGAGCCCTTTATAACTTCAATCTGAAAAATTATTTCACATCACAATATTAATTTATTGGCAACTTTTAGAAACTTTTCATGTTTCATACTGATTCTTATGTTTAGCTTCCCAATAGTTAATAGGATTTTATGTATAAATGCAGATTAATGATAATCTGGACATTCGTTTACATGCAGGGTAAAACTGCAACAGGAACAGTACAAAATAAAAACTGAAAAAAGACGGACATTCAGAGTAAAACAGTGCAAGATAAAAAAATATATATTACAAAACATACATGCAGGGTAAGCATTGGTGGGAGCAATGTCCAAGCAGTGTAGAGAAATATTTCTGTACGACTTCATTGTTTTGTGCTGTATAGTATAGTATTGTAATAGCTGATCAGAGTGATCAACTCCCCATGTGCTGGTTGTACGCAGTCACAGGACATGGAAATGTCTTTGTAGTCCATGTACCTTGTAATTTCACCCTCATCTTCACCGCGTCTACTGTAACGCAGAATGGATGGTAGAACAGGTAGATACTTCTCGTGTGTCCATCCACTTCACAAATACAAGAGGTCCATCTGAACGGAGCTTGCGTGTCCTGATGTGAGGGGCTGGTGAAGGCAAGGGTGATGCAGACACATTCCTAAAAACAAATAAATAAAAAAATGTTAACCTATACTGTTCAGAGTAAATGGATGTGCAATTAATATGGATGCACAATATATACAGTACAGAGATGACCAAAAATGTATCCACACTTCAACATGAAAAATATACACCTCTCTTCTGTAGGTCACATGACAGCATCAATGATGGTGATAGATAATACTACACACTGCAGCCATAATTAAATTTGAGTTTTAAAAAACACCATCCACTGGACATTACACACATATTGAACACATTCTAAACAATTACATCTTATCAGGTATTTGTAAATACACGCTAAACAAAAGGGATTATATACATTTACACCAAAGAAATATTCATAAGCATCACTTAGCTACATAAGGCTGTATTTTAGCCACCTGGAACTTGCTTGTTTGTGCTAAATAACATTACCGATAGCAGTGTTATAAGCTAACCAAAATGGAGCCAAATACACATTAGCAACCATAATCTAAAGCTATCCAAAACAAGGTGAATATAAACATCTGTAAACTCCATAAGGCATTAGCTTAGCCACCGGGAAATATCATGTTTGTGCTACATGAGGCAGCATGCTAGCATGATTTACCTAAACTATATAAATGGCATTGAAAGCCAATGTGTCACACAAGCTGACAAGAGCTAGCTGTAGTGAGGAAAATATTTACTAATATTAGTTTAATATTATCAGAATAAGAGTTATATAAGACTTAATAACTTACCCAGTGTAGCATGGGTCTATTCTCTGTTCAAAATGCTCCCGTTCGTCGTCGGAGTCACACAGTCTTCTTCTGAGGTAAATGTAAACTTTCCAGAACATTCTGAAGAGTTTCCTCGGATGTGTAAGCGCGTGCCATCTTCCAAAACGTGCAGAAAACTCACTGAATGGGAGTATTTTCAAGCCTGTCTCTCTGTGTTCGTTTTTTCATGCCGGTGTCCGGGGGCGTGGTCTAGTATGTAAATTACCTGGACTGATTTCCGTGTGATTGGCGCGTGGGCGTGTCCTGCCTCGGGTCATTAGCATACAAGTGTGACAGAAATTCTGTGCCTCTCCTTGGTTTCATACGGATTACATAAACTGAGAATATTTGTTTTCAATGTGACTTGCATCATTTAAAAGTAGACACTTTAAGCTTTATATAGATATATTTCTCATTTCAGTTAATTTTAGTGACGTGTTTCAAAAAGATTTTCACGGAGACTGAGGTTTCATATATGTGCATATATCCTCATATACTGCATGTGGCCAATTAGGATTAGTTTTTTGCTTTTTTTTTGTTAGTTCTTAGTTATTGCCTTGATAATAGAAAATATGAGCTAGGCATCATGTATGACAGTTGCCAAAGTGAGATATGAGCTAAAATGACCAGATCCTGCCATAGGAGACATATCTTGTATGTACATATACAGTAGGGCTTATATGTGGATATAAAGAAGCAATACAGGAGACCTATATGGCCTGTATATGCACATATATGCACCTCAATGTTGCCTACATGTGGCATATATACGCATATATGCAGCATATATACGCATATATGCAGCATATATATTATCATATATGTGCATATATACTGCATATAGGTTTCATATATGCGCATATATCCTCATATTTACATTTACATTTAGGCATTTGGCAGACGCTCTTATCCAGAGCGACTTACATTTTTATCTCATTATACATCTGAGCAGTTGAGGGTTAAGGGCCTTGCTCAAGGGCCCAACAGTGGCAACTTGGTGGTTGTGGGGTTTGAACCTTAGTCCAATGCCTTAACCACTGAGCTACCCCTGGCCCCATATACTGTAGGTGCGGTTATATGCGCATATATACTGCATATAGGTTTCATATATGCGCATATATCCTCATATAGGTTCTTTCCATGTGGGGCACGCACACTGCTCTGGGTCTGACACAGACAACGGGAAACAGGAACTAAGATCTCAAACAAATGCTTCCCAACAGAATACCGTAGGTCGCATCGCCAAAATTCTTTCACCGTGAGTGGCAGGAACTTCCAGACTACAACATATTGAATTCTCATGCCTGTAGAGTGTATTATACTGACGTGGCGACAGTGTAAAAACACCCTCCGATGTTAAATGCGAGCCGAAAATTGAGTACTTTTGAACGGCAAACAGGAATTAAGCTCTCAAGTGAGTAAACTAGACAGCAAGGTAAATACACAAAACTTACCGTCAAATTATTTTTTTTCCTCAATATATATATATATATATATATATATATATATATATATATATATATATATATATATATATAAAATTATTATTATTTTTTTTTTTTTAAGCACCATGGCAAATCTCTTGTAGTCAATTTTTTAACCTGTTTTAAACACATACACACATGCATACACATTTTTATAGAAATGCACTTAGTTAATTTAATTTGCCTTACATTGTTGAATGAGGATGGGTTCCACAACCAAAAATCAACATTGATTCAATGTTGGTCTTTTCAACACTGAAAAGCATTGAATTATCAACATTGATTCAACATTATTTAGCATTGAAAAATCAACCTCAACCAAAATGATGATTCTGATGAAATTTCAACATTGAATCAATGTCACCTTGCTATCTGGGTTATTAACTTCCTTCTACTATATTCTAGTAAGATAGAAATACTGGTAATAGGATAACACATAAAAGTTAAAAGTAAGCTTTGTGATTACTCTGGATGGCCTTTCTGTTCCATCATGTGCAGCAGTAAAATACCTTTTTGTGATTATTAATTCCAGGCTATCATTTGAAGCTCATGTGAATTATATTAATAGGATAGCCTTCTTTAATCTCAGAATTATTGCAAAGACAAATATAATTTCACTACATGATGGAGAAATTTTTTTCTTACAACACCTCACATTTATGCCTTCCAGATAATTTTACTTAATTTTGCAGATCTGGGGGACTCATGGATGTAAAGCTTTATGGTGAACTGGTATGTTTGGATCCTGTCTTTCCCCACTCTCACTGATGACTTGCATGTTTCTTGGCGGTGACTGCCAAAGTCCATGTTTGCACTCTGCACAAAAATAGATTGACCTTATACCTTAGACCTTATACCTGATACTTATTAATACTACTTATATACTTTTTCTCTCTCCCTTTCTCTCTCTCTTGATCTGTCAGTTTTTCTGTGATGGCTTGTCCCTACAGTTGCCAAATAGTATGGTATTTAAATCACCACTAATAATTTTGTACCCAAGTCCCCAACAACAAAAGTGGCCTTTATATTAAATTGATTACCTTTCCTATTATAACACACAGACATATAAAAGACTGATTTATGGTCATGGTGTTTGATATCAGTCGAGAGAGACTGGGTTCCCTGTTAAATCTTGGTTCTCCTGAAGGTTTCTTACTAGTGTCATCTTAGATTCAAGATTCAAAGAACTTTATTAATCCCAGAGGGAAATTGCTTATGCTACATGCACACACACAAAATTTTACTTGCAAAATAAGGATTATTCTCCATCAGGACATCCATTTTCTATCATTGTGCTGCAGGAGTGATTCATTGATAACAGTGAGACAGACTTATTTCCCACACACCCCCACACACATACAATATATTGGAATTTAGACATTTTATACATTAACTTACACACCAATAATAATGTATATAACTGGTGCCCTGCAGTGTCTATTTTTGTGAGCTACTTTTGCCATTTGTTTGCATCTACAAATGTCCGTAGGATTGTGGTCCGTTCATATCTGTGGAAACTTTAAAATGTCGGGGGCTATCTATACTATAATTTATAAAAATGTATTCATTTATTAATTTCTTGCATTTTCTAATTTAGTTCCATAATTGCTAATAATTTGTAGATTTAGAAACATGCAGAGAGAGAAGCTGTATTTATGAAGAAGTGGCAGAGATGTTTAGCCAAGCATTTTTATGAATAGATTTGCCATAAGGTAAAGGAGCAGATCTGGGGGACTCATGGACGTAGAGTATTATGGTGAACTGGTATGTTTAGATGCTGTCTTCCTCACTCTCATTTGATCACTCAGGTTTGTTGACGGTGAGGTGATTGTTTGCTTTACATCTCAGGGAGCCCTCATGTTTGTGTTTCCTTCTGGCTCTCCCTTTTAGTTATGCTGTCATAGTTAGTCCTGCCGGAGTCCCTGCTTGCACTCTACAGTAAATATACATTCACATTAGACATTGTGACTGTGACCATACCTAATTGCAATCTCTCCTCCTCTTCTCTTCCTCCCCCTCTTTCTCTTTCCTCTCTCCCCCTGTCTCCCCCTTTCACTCTTTCTCTCTCTCTCTCTGTCGAGCTACACATGTGGTTCCTGAGCTGCCAGTGATCCAGACTCCCTCTGCCCTCCGGACCTGTCTGATCCATCCTGGTGCCCGGTTTCTGGTTGGAGGTCTCGTCGCATGGATGCCCCGTGTGTCTCTTTAGGATGCGTCTGGTGTCTGGGGATGATTCTATCTACTTAGAAGATGGTTCTGGCCTCGACTGGTGTTGTCAGCTGTTTCTCTGAGGACTTGACTATTCGATAGTTCAGGACTGGAACTTTCTACAAGTCTATCTGAGTCTCGAATAACTACTGGACTCCATTTTACATCAACTATTATAACATCAATTAACATCAACTATTATAGCTGAACCTAACACTGCTGAACTCCATGGACTGCACTGTATAAATGCAGATCATTTCCTGCTATCTGTTTCACCCAGATGAGGATGGGTTCCCTGTTGAGTCTGGTTCCTCTCAAGGTTTCTTCCTATTACCATCTCAGGGAGTTTTTCCTTGCCACTGTCACCCTCGGGCTTGCTCACCAGGGACTATCTGAACATTTTGATTCATACACATTCACATTCCATACAAACTTAAATAATTCTTTTGATTGTGTAAAGCTGTTTTGAGACAATGTCAATTGTTAAAAGCGCTATACAAATAAAACTGAATTGATTTGAAATGTTAGAGTGGTGCAGGACATGTATGAGAGCTGTAAGACAATGGTGAGATGTGCTGTAGGTACGACAGAAGAGTTCAAGGTGAAAGTGGGTCTGCATCACCTGCATCAAGGTTCGGCAATGAGCCCCTTCTTGTTTGCTCTGGTGATGGACAGGATTACAGATGAGGTTAGCCAGGAATCTCCATGGACTATGATGTTTGCACATGACTTTTCGCTTTGTAGCGAAAGCAGGGATCAGGTGAAGGAAAATCTAGAGAGGAGGAGGTATGCTCTGGAAAGCAGAGGAATGAAGGTTAGAGAGGCCAGACTGAGATGGTTTGAGTCCAGAGGAGAGATTGATATCAGTGGAATGATACTGAGGATGGAACTGTAGGCAGGAGGTCTAGAGGAAGACCAAAGAGAAGATTTATGGATGCAGTGCAAGAGGACATGAAGTTAGTTGACAGGGAACAGGGAAAGACGAAGAAGAAGAAGAAGAAGAATTGAATATATAATGTATTGCTTAAGAGAGGAAATCGTATGAATCGAGCTGTTTAGAAACAGGTTGGTTATTTGCTGACTCACTGTCACTACATTGTAAAACCCTTTTCATTTTCAAAGGAGCAAGTTGGCATTTGTTTTTGAACAGTGAAATGGGGGGTTCGTTGGCTAACAACTTTAATTGTGAAACGCAGTAGGCAGTCGGTTAGAACTGAGTGAGATGGTTTCTTAATTGAAGAGAAGCACTCAATGGGTTGAAAGAGATCTTATTTACTGAAGACTTTTCAGGGATACATGCGTGTGGTTTTTCCTATGTACGCACACTGTAACCCAGTATAAACATCAACTTCACACATTAACGGAAATAACTAAAGGGAAGCTGCTGAACTCTCCATGTTCTCATATGCACTGCATCTCTCTTCCTGCCTGCCATCTAGCTCCGCCTCCTCATGACATGGCAGCCGTGCTGCAACTCTGATTGGGCAGGATCTGCTAAGTCTTAAAGGGAACCGGGCCTTTTGTACAGCCGCCCCCGAGTTCAGGAACTGAATTCGCTCATCTAACAAAAGGTCCGTTTCTGGTCTTAGTTATCCTCGGGTATGGTTGGAAGTCGGATGAGACGGGCCACAACTCGTGTATTGGTCTTCCCCTTGACTTCTACACTGGCAGTCCGAACGCGACCATCAGCGCCTGGGAAAACCTTAGTGATTCTGCCTACTGGCCAGAGGGCCCGAGGAAGTTGGGGGTCGATGATTAAGACTACATCTCCGATTTCTATCGCCTTCTTCTCCGTTCTCCATTTCTGGCGTGCTTGGAGACCTGGTAAGTAATACTTCAGGAAATGCCTCCAAAAGTGGTCTGCTAGCAGTGTCTGGATGGCCGAGCGGTCTAAGGTCTCTCATGTAGGCATGGGTTCGAATCCCATTTCTGACAAGAGCAACTCCTATTTGTTAGGGCAGTGGTGGCTCAATCGGTTAAGGCTGTGGGTTTTTGGGTTACTGATCGGAAGGTCGGGGGTTCGAACCCCAGCAAGTTGCCATTGTTGAGCCCTTGAGCAAGGCCCTTAACCCTATCTGCTCCAGGGGCGCTGTAAGCTGGCTGACCCTGTGCTCTGACCCCAGTTTCCTAATTGGGATATGCGAAGAAGTGCTGTAAAAAGTACATGTGACAATAATTGAATTTTCTTCTTCTTCTTCAGTTGGCCAGCTTCGCCGACTTAGTGTCTCCGATTCCTGGTAGATTACTTGGGGTAGTGACGCGTCTCGACGGCCAATCAGGAAGCAGGATGGGGTGATCGGGTCAGGGTCAGCCACGTCAGAGGAGGTATACCCAAGAGGCTTTGAATTAAGGATGCCTTCCACTTCAATCAAGACAGTCCTCAACACTTCTTCAGTAACAGTCTGGGCTCCAATGCTTACTCTGAGAGCTGCCTTGATAGAGTGGATCTCCCTCTCCCAGCATCCGCCAAAGTGAGGAGCACTTGGTGGGTTGTCAGTGAACTTGATCTGCTGCTCGGCAAGATGGCTCTGTAATTCGTCTTGGAGGGTGGCAAAGGCCTTATTCAGCTCATGTTCCCCTCCTTGGTGCCTTGGTCACACAACAACTCATACGGTTTGCCTCGTCTAGCAATAAACCGTCGCATAGCCATCAGGAATGAGTCAGAATCAATACTAGTGAGAATATCTAGATGGGTTGCTCTCGTCGTCATACACTTAAAGATTATGCCCCACCTCTTCTCATTACGTCGGCCAATCTTAATGAGGAAGGGACCGAAACAGTCCATGCCAGTCGAGTAGAAAGCTGGGCGGAAGTATCTCTGTCTAGTGAGGGGTAGATCAGCCATGAGAGGAATTTCTGGGTGGCCCTTCCACTTCTTACACTCTGTACATTGGTGCTGGTGTCGACGGACAGCTTCTCGCCCTCTAAGTATCCAGTACATCCTTCGAATTTCTGCAAATAATCGCTCAGTACCTGGATGGTGCAGCCTCTCATCATAGTCCTTTATGATTAGTACTGTGAGTGGATGTCGGGGGTCAAGGATGACTGGGTGAACGGCATCCTCTTCCATTACCTCACAGTGGTGTAGACGTCCTCCTACCCGGATAAGTCCGGTAATAGCATCAAACTCTGGGGAAAGGGTTATCAATCTGCTCATGGATGATATAGGTTTCCTAGCTGTCAAACGACTCATATCATCAGGAAAGGACTCGGTTTGAGCTTGGCGGAGGACTGCATTTCGAACGTCCATCTTGATATCAGCACTGGAGGCATAGGCCGCCCCATGAAGCTCCTGTCCGCAAGCGTCCAGGCACTCTGCCAGCGTGTCATAGTGCTGCAGCGTAGGTGAGGGTGCAGTCGTGGTCACTAACCCAGAAAAGGATGAGGATCTTAATTCGCAGCTTGGCTCTCCAGACGATAAAGCAGGCTGCTCAGGCCAACTATCAGGGAGTAATGCAAGGAATGTCGGCCCCTGGCGCCACCGGCTGCTGGTGGAGAGTTCCCGCAGAGGCTTGCCGTGAGTGATGTCGTCTGCTGGGT
Organism: Channallabes apus; assembly: GCA_030522415.1. Classification (NCBI taxonomy): domain Eukaryota; kingdom Metazoa; phylum Chordata; class Actinopteri; order Siluriformes; family Clariidae; genus Channallabes; species Channallabes apus. The sequence continues at coordinate 41,206,523 of CM060115.1, read as the reverse complement.
TGTCTGCAGATCTGACATAGCGCCAGACAGCGGATGCTGTCATCTCCTGGATGTTTGCTACTCTCGTTCCCACAAACACCTTGTAACGACATGAGCTGGATGTCAGCCACGTGAGCACAGTGGTAGAGTCAAACCAAAGTGTAGTGGAGCGAATGGGAATGGTGAGCTCTGCGGTAATAAGCCGGGATAGTTGCGCTCCGCTAAGGGCGGCACATAACTCTAGACATGGTATGGATTGTTGCTTGCGTGGGGCAATGCGTGACCTAGCGGCAATGAAGGCCACTTCGACTTGGCCCTCGTTATACTCTGTTCGCAGGTAGGCCACAGAGCCATACGCCTGCTCAGAGGCGTCGCAGAATACATGGATATCATAGTTGCAAGATTGATGGGCTTCTTGTGGGTGAGAGTAGCACCTGGGGAGAGATACCTCCTCTAATCCAGTTAGCTCCTGTTCCCATTCCTGCCATAATACGAGCAGGTCCTTTGGCAACTGTGGATCGTCCCAGTCGCGCCTTTTGTACCAGAATCTTAGCCCGAGTATAGATCTGACGCATAGTTACTGGGGAGGAGCATTTGGCTCGATGCTTATAACGGAGTGTATCGGACTGACAGTGCCACTGCAGTCCGAGTGTGGACTCGTGCATTTTGTTGTCCTTGACTGAGCCAGAGGTCACAGGTATTGGATCTGGATTCAGTGGGGAGGTGAGTAATCACTGATGGACAATTACTGGCCCATTGTCGAAGCTCAAAGCCTCCAGTAACCAGAAGTGCTCGCAGATGATCAACTAGGTCTTTAGCCTCTTGGGGGGAGGGGAGACTGTGCAGGCAATTGTCAACATAAAAGGATCTCTCAATTACCTCCCTGCATTGGTCTCCCAGCTGACTGTGATCCATCACGTGTCTCTGCAGGGCATATGTGGCACAGCAAGGACTGCACGTGGTGCCAAAGGGAAGCACCTGCCACTGGTACACATCAGGGGGCCTTTCAGTCATCAGATCTCGCCACAGAAAACGGAGCAAGGGCATGTCACAGGGAAGCAACCTCACCTGGTGAAACATACCATGGATATCACTGCTTACTGTGACAGGGTGCTCTCGGAAGCGGAGCAGTACTGCTAGCAGTGATGGACCTAGTGTAGGTCCTGGAAGAAGGAACTCATTAAGGCTGTGGCCTTCAAACCGGAAGGAACAGTTATAGACGACCCGGTTCTTGCTATTGTGCTGCACCATATGGTGGGGAATGTACCATGACTCTGTAGCGCTATCCACCTCACTTGCTCTCAGCTTGGCCACATAACCTGCCCTTTCTAATCTGACAATCTCGGCTTGGTAGACAGCTGCCTGCTCTGGGTTCTTAAAGAGTCTCGACGCCCCTGAGGTGAGGTAGAACGGCTTCCTTGGGCATAGTCAGGGGTGGCATACTCTGGGTCCGAAGAAGCGGTGTGGCATACCGCATCGTACCGTCTACTTCCACTTGCACAGTCTGGTCCTGCAGAAGCCTGATGGCTTCCTGATCTAATTTGGATCGTGTCACTACCTTCTCTCTGCGGTAAGGAATCATGTCCATCTCCCATAATCTCTCAACATGAGCAAACAAGTCCACGTTGTGGACAGCGGATGTGAAGAAACACTGTTGTGTGCTGATCTCACGATGAACCTCATGAGAAGGACCTTGAAGGGTCCATCCGAGCCGGGTTTTAACCGCTGCCGGACCTCCTGGTGGGCCTAATCGGACTGGTTCCACTGGCGTGATGAGGTGTGGACAATCTGATCCGATCAGCAACACGGGCTGCACACTATCCATTGGCTGCAATGGAAGACCAGCTAGATGTCTATATCTCTGCTGTAGGGAAGCCACCGGATAGGTATGTTTGGCGAGGCCTAGTCTCTCAGCTGTAAATGCACGCTGGATTAGGTATTTCTTGTGAGGTTGAGACACGGGTGATACTGTGAAGGAGACAGCCGCCCCATGAAGCACCTGCTGTTCCTGCCTCACTGTGCGCAAGATCAGGTCTTCTGGCCGGCCCTTTAGATTCAGCTGCTTATCCGCAGCATAGAGGAGGATGGTCCTCTCGGATCCATCATCCAACACTGCGTATGTTTCCATGGATGCATTTTCATTTGCAAGGATCACTTTACTAACTTTCAAGAGGACTCTGCGACTACCAACAGCACAGTCTGCATACAAAATGTCTTTCGTAGTACTCACAAGACATGAATTCTCCTTAGGTTCCGTCTCTGCACTGGTAATCCCCACTCGCTCATTCAGGTCATGTAATATAAATAGGTGTTTCCTGTTACAAGTCTTGCAGAGAGCCTTCAGTGTGCATCTGGATGGATGATGATTACGGCCACACCGCCAGCACCTGTTATTCTTGCGGATCCATACCTCTTTCTGTTCTTTAGTCAGCTCCTTGAAGTTGGGGCATCCATTAAGGAAGTGATTAGCATTGTCACAATAAGGACAGTAGGTGCGGGACTTCTCTCGGTTCCTGAACAGGTTAGACTTGGGCTCTGGCGCGAGTGTTCTACATTCGCTGACAGCAGTGGGCTCCTCAGCACCCAACAGGATGCTCGTAGATCTGTCGGTGGGCTTGGTATCGTGACGGCCTTCCCTTCTCCTGATAGGTACGGTTGGGACATACATGACTAATTTCGCAGTGTCATCTTGGACCTGAAGCTCGTATTCTAACCAGTTTGCAAAGTCGAGAAGGGTAGGGACTGTGATTCTGTACGGGTGAATGTATCTCTTAAAGCTGATCTGGAGTTCGTGAGGAAGCTTACTTTGGAGTCTGGACACATGTGAACCGCATTCTAATTCCGCTGTTCCTTCTGAACCCAACTGCTCCAACATACTCACTAATGAGCGCACTCGAAGGGCGAAGAGCTTAAACACTTTCACATCTCCTGGCTTAAGATTGGGACCTTCCAGAACTTCCGCGATGCTTCGCAGGACCAGCTTGTGTGGCTGACCATCTTCGTGAGAGCGTGCATCGTTTCTGTATAGGGTCTCCCTGAGTTACAGTAGGAGTCTGCCACTAACAATGCCTCTTCTAGCTTTAGGTGATCGGTCAGAATCTGATACTTGAAACGCTCACTTGCATCTGCTGGCAGAAGATTATCTAGTGCCATCCGTTGTCTGGAAAACTGCCTGGGGTCGGCTGCTGTCAGGCTGGGAATAGTTGGCTTAGGTCCTCGATATAACTGCTCTTGAGCACGCGGCACCTCCCTTCTAGGTGTCATCTGAGAATGTGAGGGTAGGCTGAAATCTCCCTCCCCCGGGGGCTGACCGTTTCGGGTACCAGTCGTCACACTGCCGTACTGTCGTGCTCCTTCAGACTGAGCTGTGTAGGTATATGGCCGCTGATGGACTGTGTAATGACTCTCATCATCATATGGAGACCTTGGAGAAGGTGTACGGTCCTCCATCAGTGTCAATGTGTCACACTGAGCGAACTGTGGTGGAGGAACTTCGTCAGCGTACGCTGCCGAATCTCTCCGACTACTGACGGATGGTGGTACATGAGTGCGAGGGGCTGGTACTGGTGTCGCTGTGCAACGAGGGGTCTCCAATCTAGTGCTGAATTGCTGGATTTCCCGTTTCAGCCAGGCGTTCTCTGCCTTAATCCCTCGCAGCGTAGACAGGATCTCTGGTAAAATGCGGCTGCGAAGCTCATCGTTATCCCTCTTCATTTCGAACCACATGGACTTTATATCAGATAACTGTTGAGTTCGAAGTAAGTACTCTCCGGGCTCTGGTGACACATCTCCTAATGGCCCTGGCCATGCATCTCGGATGACTAGCTCGTCGGTGTACGAGAGCTGACTCCGCGGGGATGACGATCTTGAGACATTCTCTGATATGGGTGCAGCTGCTTCCATTCTAGCTTCATTCGGAGGTATAACTGATGGCACTCTCCTCACCGAGTCAGTTCCTCTAACTTGATAATCTGTAAGATATGTAGGCGGCCTTATTTGTCGTCTGGGTCGGACAACAGGAGGATCTGACTCATGATGGAACGTCATCTCTCTACTGTGATTCACAATCCGGCTCGAAGGACCACTTGAAATGGGGGGTTCGTTGGTTAACAACTTTAATTGTGAAACGCAGTAGGCAGTCGGTTAGAACTGAGTGAGATGGTTTCTTAATTGAAGAGAAGCACTCAATGGGTTGAAAGAGATCTTATTTACTGAAGACTTTTCAGGGATACATGCGTGTGGTTTTTCCTATGTACGCACACTGTAACCCAGTATAAACATCAATTTCACACATTAACTGAAATAACTAAAGGGAAGCTGCTGAACTCTCCATGTTCTCATATGCACTGCATCTCTCTTCCTGCCTGCCATCTAGCTCCGCCTCCTCATGACATGGCAGACGTGCTGCAACTCTGATTGGGCAGGATCTGCTAAGTCTTAAAGGGAAATGGGCCTTTTGTACAAACAGGCTAATATATTTTTTTTCCAGGAGATTTTGAAGTCGTTTAATTGGAGCAAAAAATAAATAAATAAATAAATAAATAAATTTACACAAAAATGGTTCAGCCTGGGTCCCAAAAAACTTTTATAATTCCAAAAATTGTTATGTTTTCTACAGAGGGAAAAACATGCTAAATGTTTTAAAATTCAAATTAAATTTAACTTTTGTCACATACACAGCTATATACAGTATGATATGCAGTAAAATGCTTATTCGACTGTCACTGACCTAAAGTAAAAAGATTTCAAAATCTTGAAATCTTAAAATAGAAATATTAAACAGTTAAATTTAATATCAGGTCCTGCTTGAGGTGAACACCAGAAGCTATCCATTCTCTCCACTAGGGTCTCGTTGATTACAGGTTGATCGATTTGGATTGTATGCAAACTGTAATGGGTCCAGTGAATCAGGTAGTGCATACAGTAGATGATGAAGTCCCAGACTAGTTTTTCAAAGCACTTCAACACAACTGAGGACGGGGCTACAGGGTGATAGTTGTTGAGACTGGCAGTATTGGGTTTCTTTTGGACAGGAACAATAATGAATTGTTTAAAGCAAGTTGGGGTTACCAATTGAGAGAGGTTGAGAACTGGTCAATTGAGAACTGGTCAGCCCAGGCTCTGAGGTCTCAACCTGCGATGCCACCTGGGTTTGCTGCTTTCCTTGTGTTTACCCTCCTTGAGGAAGATGGTTATGGTTAGATTTCCCAAATGGGGATTAGATTCTGCCTTGTAGCTGATACTCATGGGGTAGGTGATGGTTGGCACTGTTGAATCCTGGTGTTGTGTCTGGTGTTGTTCGAGAGCCTCATGCAGTTCACATAAGGCAGAGTTTGTGTCCACCTGAGGTGGAATATAAACAGCGCTGACTATAACTGATATAAATTGCAGAGAAAGGTAAAAAGGTTGACATTTGATGGTCAGAAGCTCCAGGCTGGGTGTGCTAGTCCTAGTGTGCTAGTCCTAGTGAACTGTCCAAGAACACCGTCTCCTTACGTCACACTCATCGTCGCCCTCAAGCTGAGCAACAGGCAGATTCCACCTATCTCCAGCAGGAGCTGACACATGCACAATGACGTATCAAGCAGCTGGAACTGGAAGCTCAGGAGCGACGAAAAGGAGGTGATGAGGTAAAGCAAGACAAAGTGGAATTCACGGCTGCAAGAAACCCTGGCAAATACTACGCATGAAAGGGAACAAGGCAAGGCAGACTACACTGACCTCTCTGACAGGCTGCAGTACGTACAACAGCTGTGCTCTCTTTGCTGAGAATAAACAGAGATCTTCAGACATCATGCCATATCTGGAGGGCGGAACGATCTACGCTGTTGCGGGGATCCTAAGGTCCCGCCGTCGGGGGGGGGGGGGGGGGGGTTTCGCCTTGAATACCTCGTCGACTGGGAGGGCTAAGGCCCTGAGGAGAGGAGTTGGGTCCCACGTGACGAAATCCTCGACCCAAACCTCCTCAGGGAATTTCACCAACAACACCCGCTCATGCCAGCTCCCAGAGGAAGGGGCCCCGACGACGATTCCTGCGGCCCTCAGGAGCGGTCCGTGGAGGGGGGTCACGGAAACACCAGGCTCCACTCTCAACTTCCATTCCCAATCACCTGAGTTTTGAGCACACACCTGATTCCCATTAGCACCACACGTTAAATACACTTCACTTCCCCTCACTCAAACGTCTGACTTCACATGAGGCTACAGACTACGCCACGTACCTATTCAACCTCCCGCTTCGTGTCGTCTCTTGGTTCCTTCCGGTCTCCGTGTCTGTGCACCTACGATACTCTTCGCTCCGCCAGCTCGTCTATTCACGTCCACCAGCTCCACACTCAATACAGCTAAGACTTTCCGGTTTATTTATCCTCTGTGTTTCAATACTTCACCGACTTTCAATAAAACTTTCAATAAGACTTTCAGTAATGACTAAGGTCACTACTAAGATCACTGTCTGTTGAGTCTGTATTCCCGTAACAAGTTAGTGCCCTTGTAGAGAATAAATAAATGAGTAACACCTTCCAACCCCCTCTCAAGAGAGTTTCAAATAAAATCTCTATTACAGATGTCGCCTTAAAGACTGCGCGTGTTTTCCTGCGGGATGCCGCAATTTAGCGCGCGGCATGCCGCGACTTGCCAGAGGCAACATTCTGGAATTTTAAATAAATGTGTTGCGCTTCACTGAATATCCGCCAGATGGCGCATGGAAGGACTTTATCTAAAAGCCGGACCAAGTACAACAATGAATGTAAGGACGCAGATGAACAGTGCTGAAGCGAACATGAATTTTATTTTGTTTTATAATAGATCTTTCATGATGAATGAGTGTATATGTGCTTCACATTATCAAACACAGGCAAAGGAGACAGAAATTATTGAGGGATCCTCTGAAAAAAGTAAACCTAGCTATCGTTCGTTTAATGTGTTTTTTTTCCCTCATTCCATTAGTAAAAAAAATAATTTGCTCTTTTTAACTAAAGTGTCTAATTTATGCTTATGGGTGAATCTTTTTTTTTTTTTTTTTACTTTAGTATAATTCTGTTTACAGCAGTGAAATATTTCATTTTGATCAAGGTACTCTTATTAGGTTGAGTGTGATTTGCGCATGCGCAGTCTTTAGACCATAGTTTTGCCGGTATAATTTTATTTCCGCCTCAAACCGGAGCATGACGTTGAAACAAGGAAGGATATCAGAACCTGTATTTCAGTTACTGTTAGTTAAAGCCCCTGATTAAACTTAAATCTAATCCATTCACAAAGGACATTTCTGCTTCAAACCGTGTCACATGACCTCATGACGCAGCATTATCACGGACTGAGTCACCTTCTGCTGCGGGCGGAGATTCTCAAAGAAAACTCCTTTAAACCAGGTAAGAAAGCAAACTCGTGTCATTTCTATGTTAAATGTATCTCTTATATGAGCAAATTCATGATTTATGTCAGGAACAACTACTTTGTAGATTGAGTTTTGTGTCCGTGTTTGCTACTGTAGCTAAAACCACCTATATTACCTGCATTAGCATTAGCTAACTAACGTGGTGATTTTCAAAAACACCGGAGTTTCTACAGTAAGTCAGCGGCGCCGAAGAAAATAATTATATTTAAGTACCGTTGGTTAACGATGTAAAAATTAATAGGAAAGTGACGTAAACATAGAACAAGCTAATTTGGAGTGAGTGCTGTTTGTAGTGTACTGCTTTCTATACTTTATACACACTGTAATTAAGATTTGCTAACATAAGAACTTGAGCCAGTCCAATCTTTGTTTTTACCTTTTTTTTTTTTTTTTAAGATCAGTAATGAGTTCTGAGAATTATATCTGCTCCACTTCAAGCAAGATTACTGGTTTCCTTGGACAAGCAACACTACAAACTAATTGAGATCATCAGAAACTAGGGAGGAACCCGTCAGAGAGAAGACCAGAGATATAATCTTCATCTTCAAGTTCTTGATCTGGTATGTACGCGCTCAAAAGCAGAAATTAGCTTGGTGTCAAATGTAATCTTGTGAATGGAAGCCACAGGACCTGAGCAAGGCATCCACATCAAGTTGGCTGTGATGCACTAAATTAAAACATAACTAGCAGAATAAAACTTTAGTTTAACTTGTTCACAGGTTAGTGTATGCTGTCTGAATACAGGTTTCAATGTCTGCCATGTTCATTTTTTCACGCTTTACAAGCCTAACATAACCAACGATACTATGTTTGTTTTTATGTCCCTAGAGCCTGGAGGTGATTACCTCCTGAAATTAATACTTAAAATAATAAACTTTATCATTAATACATAATGTGTGTATATGTATGTCAGTTATTTTGGCCTATTTATTGAGCTAATTACATTTATCATGCTGCACCATAATCCTAGGTGTTTTTTTCACTCATAGGGAGCATTAAGTGATTTTACATGCATACATCAGACACTGTTTTGCCAAATAGAGCAATTGTCTAACAAATGTCCTTTCTTTTATTAGGTTGTTCAGGAAGATGAAGCTCAGGCAGAACTTGTGAGGTGCACAATGGCCCTGTTTGTCCTCAGGTAGGAAGAGGACTGTCTTCAGCCTCCACAGGAAATCGGGATTGTGACTTATTGAGTTTCCATCAGTCGCACATGAATGTTCCATGTTTTACCTCTGCTGATTTTGTTTCAGGAACATTTTCTAATTTTCTTTTCAGTCCAATTAATAAATGTATGTTGCAAAGTTGAGTGTTACTATTTGTAATTTTATTCATTCATTCATTTTCTATACCGCTTAATCCTGTGTTCAGGGTCACGGGGGACCTGGAGCCTATCCCAGGAGACTTCGGGCACTAGGCGGGGTACACCCTGGACAGGGTGCCAATCCATCGCAGGGCACACATACATTTATGGAGTAATTTATTTTAGTCGCAGAGTATTTAGTTTGGTTCTTCTTCAGCAGGTTTGACAAGGACAAAATGTACCCATTGCAAAATTTAATTTGTGGATAAATGCAGACATCTTTTTTTTCCCTCTCAATTTCAAATTCAGTTAACAGTGTTGAATGACTGTTGGTGTTTATACATAAAAAAAAAAAAAAATAAATCTTATTGTTAACATTTTGGATGAAAATATGTTCATTCCACAATAAATGTTTATATAAAGAAATGTGTTTTGAGTGTAAATCAATATGTAATTAAGTTTTTTATGCTTTTATATTTAAATTATGAATGCCTTAAATCTTTTTGATGCAACTTAAAAAAAGGTAATTTGCTCAACCATTCAAAAGTGGTTTATATCAAGTTTATAATTTCAGGTTAGATTTAGTAGAATATTTACATTAAGTAATATAGCCAACTCATTTATTTCTGGAATTGATGCACGGGCTTCATCTTAGGCCTTTTTTTTCTTTCGGTTCTTTCGTTTCTCAGCGCCGGACTGTTGATGTCTCTTTCCAGGACCAGGCATATCGTTCAATTATTATAATTCTTTTGGCCAAATACTGTAGGCAGCCGTAACAGAGGTGAGGGCGCGCGCGTCATCACGTCTGCTTAGCCGACTCTGCGTTCACCGTAAACTTCAATATAGACGTTTATATTTTTGTTTATTTGTATATGTATGTTATTAATATACATTTTTTAGAGATTGTGTGTGTGTGCATGGAGAGTTTGTGTGGATAAGTTTATGTGGATAAGTTGATAAGTGTATGTTGTCAAAGTATTTGTGGACATATAATTAGGGAATTTTTTTTTTTAATTAAGGATGTCTTGAAACATAATGCAGTAACTCTACAGTATTTATTTGAACACGGTAAAGGTGTTAATGTTTCGTACATTCCTTAATTTGTCCTTTCGGTTTGTGTTTTATGTTTCACTGTTTTCAATATACTGTACATACTGTAAAACGTATGGACAACAATGTTCCGGAAGCATTATTAAATATTCAATAAGGCACACACACACAATTTAGTTGCAATAAAGTTTTATTAAATTTATAATAAAGCAGGCAGTACTGTATATGGCAAATGGTCACTCAAAATCTTTACAAAAGTAAGAGTATTCATTAATTTTTTTTTTTTTTTAGAAAAGAGGAAAACTCAATCTTTTCTTTCTAAGAAGTTCGTTAATTATGTCTCTTATTTGCTTGTTGCTGTGGGGTGGAATTTCCTCGCAACAGCATCGGAAAGTGCTTGAATCAGAATTACCCCATCAGCGAAACCGGTTTGATAACTTCACACCAAGGATACAGTAGGTGAGAAGGGGGATTACAGTAACGGTTTCTGTGGGTCTTCACCAAGAGGTGATGTGGGTCGCGTTGTATTCAGCGAATAAACTAAAACAAAATCATGTTTGCTTCAGCATTGGAAACAATATTGTATTAGGCAAACTTTATTTAAGATTAAAATAATAGTATATAATATATAATTATATATATAATAGTTTATAATATATTAAACATAATGTAAAATAAAATAATATAAAATAAATAAATATATAACATAAATGGTTAATGATAGCAATAAAATCAGACTTTAATAGTTGGATTTGATACTTTTATTTTAATTTACTGTATAGACATCTTATTATGCTTTATCTGTTATTAATCTCTTCTTCTTCTTCTTTGTCTTTCGGCTGTTCCCTTTCAGGGGTCGCCACAGCGAATCATCTGCCTCCATCTAACCCTATCCTCTGCATCCTCTTCTCTCACACCAACTAACTTCTCTCTCACTGCATCCATAAATCTCCTCTTTGGTCTTCCTCTGTTATTAATCTCTCTATTCTCTAATTATGACTTGAATAAATCGGCTCACATCGGAGCGCGCACGGAGCGAGTACTGTAGTCTATATATTTGTGTTTGTTGTTTTCCTGGGGGGGGGGTGGCATTTTTATGTCTGCATTTTATCTATAAATCGTGTGTGTGTGTGTGTACGGAGAGTTTATGTGTGTGCACACGGAGAGTTTAAAGTAGCGTACTTTACACACACTGATCAGCAGTTGACGCCCCGCCGTACCCAGCAGATCAAAGGGGCAGTTATCGGCTATGACACGTTGAAGGAGAACTTAATAGTGTAAATGTCTGCAACAATCACTGACCATTAAAAAATGTTTTTTTGTAATTAAACACGAAAATAAAATATTAATTATATTTCCATATATATATATATATATATATATATATATATATATATATATATATATATATATATATATATACACACACACACACACACACAAGGGCGTAGGTTTGCTACCTATGACTCCAACTAATACCCCATCCCCCAATCCCCTTTTCCACCCACCAACCTCCCACCCCAACTATGTCCACTGAATACATGTTTTTCTTAATATGGTGCGAAATCACTTTACATTAATACTAGCAATGCTTCGATTGATATTAATCCACTCGAAATGCAATTCATTAAGTTAAATTAAGGAATAGTGTAAAGTTAAAGGAATGTTTCATAACTGACAAAAAGATAGTCTTTAATAAAATAAAAACTATTCTTTATTGAGCCCTAGTGCAAATGAAACATCTCAATCATCTGTATATATATATATATATATATATATATATATATATATATATATATATATATACAGTGGTGTGAAAAACTATTTGCCCCCCTCCTGATTTCTTATTCTTTTGCATGTTTGTCACACAAAATGTTTCTGATCATCAAACACATTTAACTATTAGTCAAAAGATAACACAAGTAAACACAAAATGCAGTTTTTAAATGAGGGGTTTTATTATTTAGGGAGAAAAAAAAATCCAAACCTACATGGCCCTGTGTGAAAAAGTAATTGCCCCCTGAACCTAATAACTGGTTTGGCCACCCTTAGCAGCAATAACTGCAATGAAGCGTTTGCGATAACTTGCAACAAGTCTTTTACAGCGCTCTGGAGGAATTTTGGCCCACTCATCTTTGCAGAATTGTTGTAATTCAGCTTTATTTGAGGGTTTTCTAGCATGAACCTCCTTTTTAAGGTCATGCCACAACATCTCAATAGGATTCAGGTCAGGACTTTGACTAGGCCACTCCAAAGTCTTCATTTTGTTTCTCTTCAGCCATTCAGAGGTGGATTTGCTGGTGTGTTTTGGGTCATTGCCCTGCTGCAGCACCCAAGATCGCTTCAGCTTGAGTTGACGAACAGATGGCCGGACATTCTCCTTCAGGATTTTTTGGTAGACAGTAGAATTCATGGTTCCATCTATATCACAGCAAGCCTTCCAGGTCCTGAAGCAGCAAAACAACCCCAGACCATCACACTACCACCACCATATTTTACTGTTGGTATGATGTTCTTTTTCTGAAATGCTGTGTTACTTTTACACCAGATGTAACGGGACACGCACCTTCCAAAAAGTTCAACTTTTGTCTCGTCGGTCCACAAGGTATTTTCCCAAAAGTCTTGGCAATCATTGAGATGTTTTTTAGCAAAATTGAGACGAGCCTTAATGTTCTTTTTGCTTAAAAGTGGTTTGCGCCTTGGAAATCTGCCATGCAGGCCATTTTTGCCCAGTCTCTTTCTTATGGTGGAGTCGTGAACACTGACCTTAATTGAGGCAAGTGAGGCCTGCAGTTCCTTAGATGTTGTCCTGGGGTCTTTTGTGGCCTCTTGGATGAGTTGTCTCTGCGCTCTTGGGGTAATTTTGGTCGGCCGGCCACTCCTGGGAAGGTTCACCACTGTTCCATGTTTTTACCATTTGTGGATAATGGCTCTCACTGTGGTTCGCTGGAGTCCCAAAGCTTTAGAAATGGCTTTATAACCTTTACCAGACTGATAGATCTCAATTACTTTTGTTCTCATTTGTTCCTGAATTTCTTTGGATCTTGGCATGATGTCTAGCTTTTGAGGTGCTTTTGGTCTACTTCTCTGTGTCAGGTACTGTAGCTCCTATTTAAGTGATTTCTTGATTGAAACAGGTGTGGCAGTAATCAGGCCTGGGGGTGACTACAGAAATTGAACTCAGGTGTGATAAACCACAGTTAAGTTATTTTTTTAACAAGGGGGGCAATCACTTTTTCACACAGGGCCATGTAGATTTGGAGTTTTTTTTCTCCCTTAATAACGTAAACCTTCATTTAAAAACTGCATTTTGTGTTCAATTATGTTATCTTTGACTAATAGTTAACGGTTTTTGATGAGCAGAAACATTTAAGTGTGACAAACATGCAAAAGAATAAGAAACCAGGAAGGGGGCAAATAGTTTTTCACACCACTGTATATAAAAGTAGATTACATCTAAACATGAACTACTACTGTAGGTACAGTACCACACAACAGCTCAATGCCTATTGCTCCTATATGAAGGAGACAAAAACATGCCTTAGCCTCTCGTTAACAGAAATAAACTGCTGGCATATTTGTTTGACATCAATATTGTCCAGGCTGTTCTTTTTTTCTTCTGATAAACACTAAAGATGATATTTTGTAGAATGCTGAAAACCTGTAATCATTGATTTACATAGTATTTGTTTTTCCTGCTACGGAAGTCAATGTTTTCAGCTTTTTTCCCCAATATCTTATTTTGTATTCAACAAAATAAAGAAAATCATTAAAGTTTGGAACCACTTAAGGAGTAAATAGTGAGTAAAGTTTTTTGGGGGGTGAACAATGGCTTTGACCCTAACTCTTCCCCTCTGACTGCACTAGGACCGGACAGCATTGCCACCTGATGAAATAGCGTGACAAAAAAGTGAAATGTCAGTTCAAAACTTTTGCCAAAAACACTAATGAATCACTTACATCCTCAGCCTATCACTCCTCATAATGCTAAATATTAGTATAATCAACATGTATAATACACGCACACATATTATATGTTATATATATAATCAACATTCAGATTGACCTCCTGTGACCTCGCCTCTTCACCTGAACTACAACATGGCTGATCTGCTTCTGTCCCCTAATTGAAAAACATTGAGGGATTCCTTATGAGCATGGACAGAGAATGCCTCAGCCTATTATTGGTAACAATGTTAAATCTCAGGACAACTACAGTGGCTTGCAAAAGTATTCGCCCCCCCGTGAACTTTTCCACATTTTGTCACATTACAGCCACAAACATGAATCAATTTTATTGGAATTCCACGTGAAAGACCAATACAAAGTAGTGTACACACGAGAAGTGGAACGAAATTCATACATGATTAAAAAAAAATTTTTTTTACAAATAAATAACTGAAAAGTGGGGTGTGTGTAATTATTCAGCCCCCTTTGGTCTGAGTGCAGTCAGTTGCCCATAGACATTGCCTGATGAGTGCTAATGACTAGAGAGCACCTGTGTGTAATCTACACTCTCTCCATCGCTGTCTGATATACAGCACAGGTATTTAGGTTCTGTTACCTGACAAAACAGGATAAACACATGGCATTTAAACAGCAATCATTTTATTTCACTTTTTCTGAGTCTTAGTGTGCAAACCTCGAATCAAATCATTAATGTTCGCCAAGTAAGTGAATGCATTTTAAAAACTATTTTTCTGAAGTGGATTGTCTATTGGTGTCAACAAAATTCTAGCCATATGGCAATATTAGTATATTAGCTTATCAATTTCTTTCACAATACTGATTTCTGACAAACAGTCATTAGATTAGGAGACTGACAGGGATCATATTTATACTTTTACATTTAGCTGTTTAATCTGCTGCTAGTTTTAAGTCCGTATTCACAGACTATATCCTGGCCTGCTGTAATGAATGTGAGTCCACTGCATTTGGCGCTGCTTGTGTCTGAACGCAGCCAGAGTCTATCACATGATGGCAGGGAAAGGCACAGCCAATCAAAATGTTCATATGTGTTTTGGGGGCGGGAGGACTCAAGGAGAGAACGTGATTTATCCCTTTCTGCGTGTCTAGGTTAATGTTGACAGAACGATAAAAAAAAAAAGTGGATTAAATTATTGGTGGGGACATTTCAATGGTCAGAGGATATTGGTGGGGACACATCCCCTCCGTCCACCCTAAATCTACGCCCCTGTATATATATAATTTAAAACTATTTATTCATTTGTCTTTTATTTACTTACTTACTAGCGAATGCTTTTTTAGGGCTCTAAAAACTACGGCAGTATGAATGACAATGGAATAGGACGTTTGAGTTGTACCGGTCTCACACACACACACACACACACACACACACACACACACAATAAATAAATCTATATATAAAATTAAATTCTTAAAACATCGTGTTCACCCATGCACTGAAAAAAAGAACTTGTAAGATTTACTTGATAAAATCCTCATAACAATTTGGACACAGATTTTAAGTAAATTTTATTGCTCCAATATTAAGGCTGAATTCTACCCCTTCCCCCTACCCTTCCATTTGGCGCGTTCATGTGCAGGGGTAGTGGTGTCTCATTTCTCTTTTGGTTGGAGGTGTAGGGGGAGGGGGAAGGGCCAGATAGCCCTCCAAACGAAGATTTTTCAGGACCTCACTTCAAACGAAGGGCTAAGCGAAGTTTTCAACATGGCTGCTCACTCGAGCAAGCAGACCCCTAAATGTTGTCATTTTTGCCATTAATAAAGATTTTTATGACAAGTTTTCATTATATGTATATTACCTTTAGTCTTGTGTTTGTGTTTATGGTGATGTTCTGTAAAGAAACGTTTGCAAAAAAAATCGCTAAAGTTTGCTGGCGGATAGCACATATTGCACAATATTACAAATATATATTTTTATGTCACATACACTTTACTGCATGCTACAAACAAATATGAAAGTTCAGTAGCACGGCAGTTTGCCGAGCATTTGATAACGCATTGTTTGTTTGTTTTTTGTTTTGCTTACAGCCATATGTGTACATGTAAATGAACGGTGCTTACACTATTCTTACTTATTGCAACGTGACCACAGTTTTGTAATTTATATTCTGTATATGGACGGCTGAGGAAACCCGAAGACTCATCCGTGTTCGTGGTGAAAATGAGCAACTTTTTTAAAAATCGAAATACGGCGCAAAAAACCTTTGGGAGTGAGTAATCTCTCTTATTGGAATGTGTGATAAACATCGGCGCATGTCCTCTGACGTAACATTAGGAACCAGCGACAACGTATGATGACGTATAACAGTGCTGTCCCATTTCTTAGGGGAAATATTTATACCCTTCCCCTTTCCACTTCGTTTCAAGGGACAAGGGGAAGAAAATAGAATTGTGATTCAGCCTAAGTAAAACTCACCCGTAATTGTCAGGTAAAATTTACTTAATTAAATTAACAATAAAAGAAATCAAGTAAAAGTTACATAATTATATTTAATGCACAAATTAGATTTATTTAAAATAATCAAGTAAAGTTAATTCATTATTGTATCAGCAGGAACCTTAATTTTATGAAATTACTATCATTTTGTTTTGTGAGATTTTCCCTTAACTTGGTTTTATCAATTTGTATTACTCCCTATAATAATGTAAACATTGCTAATTTATGATTTGGAAAGAAACTTAAGTAATTATTTCATCTATATCTTTCATAAATCACACAACTAAAATATAATTAAACAGTTTATTCACCAACATTACCAAATATTTGTGACGTTCACAGTCTAGATCCAAGTTGTCTTTTTAATAAAAGTGCATTCAGCTAAATTTTGCATCCATAGAAAAAACTGCACGGCACCAGGGCCTGAAATACTTGTTTTAAACAAAATTGTGTAAAATAATAATAAATAAAATACAGCATTCATTTAGAAATAAAATACAGCAGAAAATACATTAAACAAACTGTAGAATAAACGTTAAAACTTAATAGCCCTCGGAAGCAGTGAAGTTGCAACATTCAAATCAGCACTCTGGACTAGTGCACTTAAAAGTATACCATTGAAACCATAACGCATTAAAACATTAAGCTGAACATGTAAACACAACATGTAAAGACTTGTAGTCAAGCCAAATCAAATGTTTTAAGATAACTTCATCTTTAAAGCTTGCACTTTTGGTGATAGCTTAATCCCATCAAGTTCTAGAAGAACTTTCTGAAAATAGCTCAAATGTGTAGCGCAGTGCTCGGAGCTATTGCCACATTCTTGCAAAATTTCCTCTCCTTCAAGGATTATGGATACACCAACCGGTTCTTCCCCTTCAACAGCACAGATGACAAGGATTTTAAGAAGGTGCATACTGGCATCACTTCGTCTGTCCCCCTGCATAAAATGTACAAGAAAATAAATAATTTATTTTGAGAAACAAAAAAAAAAAAAAATCTGAATTGCTTCAACCTGTGCTGACTTCATTTCACAGAGGAAAAAATAAAACTAATTGATAATAAAAAATGACCATCACTTCATATACTTCAGATTGTTAAACTTGGGTTAAATTGCTTTAGCAATTTAATCACTAAAACATTGTAAAACATGGCATGAGATGGCTACACTCCATAGATTACTCTGCACCTTTACAGTGTCAGGAAATCCTATGATGAATGCTGAGTTTGTATTTAAAGGGTTAGTCCAAACATGAAAATTCGTTCAATAATTACTCATATTTATATATTCATTTGCATTTATATGCTTCTGTCCAATACAACAAACACTATATTCAAGGTAATAATAAATTGTATAATTAATAAGAAAACAGTGCTTTACCAGGCAATCATCAAAGAGATCCTCTTCAGATTCATGTCTCATCTTTACGCTTTGTTTCTGTGAAAATATTTACATTGTATCATTACATAATCTTTTATTCGTACAACTACATTTACAGTAGGCATTTCTTCATCTTTTGTAAGTTTGCCTTTATCCAAAGCAAATTACAAAAGAGGAAGGCATCAAGCATGTCAGTGCTACTAACACAAAGTTTCTGACACCGTTAGAAAAATACAAGATAGAACAGTGAGGGATTAAGGAAAAAGTGAGAAGCAAGAATCATGTGTGCAAAGATTAAGCATGCAGGGTCACAGGATGACTCGACTTATTTTTATTGTCTGCAATGCGATTTAGACAAATTAGAGCTGCTGTCAATACTGTATGAACATATGTACAGGTTCTTTACTCGTAACTCATTAATAAAGTTCGGCTTCAGAAAAAAAATGTTTATTGCTAGTGCTCTTTTACCATTTAATGCTTTAACACACACGACTCAGTTTGTTCAGAAATGGCATCTAACTGGCGACGCTTTGTCTGAACACGCAGTTTTCACGAGGTGTGGGGGGTAAGAAATACACATCTCGGTTTATTAATCCGCGCTCGGTTCGTTATTATTTTATTTATTTATTTATTTACCACAGGACCCATGGGGGCTCCGTAGGTTCAGGTTTTTACACGAAAACGGTGTTTTGTGAATCTCCACACTATTAAAAACTGAAATATTGCTAATTGTACGTCCTGAGATTAAGATGAACATTAATTGGGAGTCATGAAAGCGAGAATCACATCCAAAAAAGAAAGCTAAACTTACCTCGAACACGACAAACTCCAGCTGCAGCCACGCCATGTTGTAACCTCCATGATGATCCACAACCGACTGATACACAGCGCGGGCACAGCGTCTCCAAACACGCATGCGCAGTTTAATTTGCACACATTTTCGGCTTCAGTAGACACACAATACTTCAGACTGAAACATGACTGCCCCCTACAGGTAATGAAGGGCATGTTCACAGCTTCCCGCACGCTGCCGCGCAAAGCCGCGGCAAGTCACGGGATCCCTTTTCTCGAAACGCACGTTTTTAATGGCGACATCTGTACTTGACCCTGAAGTCTAGTTTAGCACACAAAAAACAGAAATGTCCTTTCTGGTAAATCAACTGCATATGTAGTTTATTTACAGTAATTAATAAAAAAATATATACATTGTATAGTACAAGGTAAACATGAGAGACTACAAAATGAAAAAAAGCAGCGTCTACTTTATAAACAGCTTAGTATACTGTGCATCGAGATGCTGAAATCCCTGGCATGTTGCCCCTCCGCCTTGCATTTTTTGTGCCTCCATTTCAAGTGGAGAGATATTTGACCGACAGCCTAAAACAAAAGCCTAGGTGTGATCACGACCCTCTCCTAACGACCATGCCATGAATCACTTGGTCTGACCACCTCAGAAGTTCCCTTCAATGTAAGCTGATGTTTTGCCAGTATTTTCAAATTCAAATTTTATTTGTCACATACACAGTCATACACAGTACGATATGCAGTGAAATGCTTAGACAACTGCTCGTGACCTTAAAATAAAAGACTATGAATAGGAATAGGAAATAAATATGAAAAATCAAATAGAGGGTAAATTTAACTAGGAAAGAATAAAATAAAATCTAAAAATTAAAGTTAAAATAAAATAACTGTAAAACAATACACAATATAGAAAATATATGAAGAATATATGAACAATAAGAGCAGCTGTACGAGTAGGAAAAGAATGGTAATGTCCAGTGTCTTGTGCAGTGCGAATATGCTTAAAGTGATTTATTTAAAGTGACTTGTGATAGTGATTTGAGTGATTTGATTACCACGAAGTGTAGTTGTGCAGTGGTCACTAGTGTAAACGAATGCCCAGAATGTCCAGTGTGTGTAAAGACCATATGTGTGGGTCAGTACTGTGTGGTGGTGTGATTGAGAGACCGTATCGCCTGTGGGAAGAAGCTCCTCCTCAGTCTCTCTGTGATCACTCGGAATGAAGTGCAGATAAGATAGGTGTGATGAGCTCATATCTTCTGATTCTAGTGAGGACTCTCGCTGCTGCATTCTGGACTAACTGGAGCTTATTTATGCATCTAGCTGAACAACCAGACAGTAAGGCATTACAATTGTCCAACCTAGAAGTGATAAAAGCATGAACTAGTTTTTCTGCATCGTTTAGCGACAGTATATTTCTTATCTTGGCAATATTTCTGAGGTGAAAGAATGCTATCCTGGTAATGTTATCTACATGAGCTTCAAATGAAAGTCTGGAATCTATAATCACACTGAGGTCTTTTACTGTTGCACTTAATGGAACAGACAGGCCATCTAAAGTTACAGTGTGATCTAAAATCTTACTTCTAGCTGAATGCGGTCCTATGAGTAAAACTTCTGTCTTATCAGGATTAAGCAGTAGGAAGTTAATTAGCATCCAATCTCTTATTTCCTGCACACATTGCTCAACTTTAGTGAGTTGGATTTTCTCATCTGATTTTGATGAGACATATAACTGTGTGTCGTCAGCATAACAATGAAAACTAATACCATGTTTACGGATTATGTTGCCCAGAGGAAGCATGTAAAGGGAAAAAAGCAGTTGGCCTAAAACTGAACCTTGTGGAACACCAAACTCCACTAGAGAGCATGCAGAATAGTCACCATTTAAATCTACATACTGACAACGATCGGTCAAATAGGATCTGAGCCAGGAGAGGGCTGCACCCTTAATTCCTACTACATTTTCTAATTTGCGAAGAAGAATAGCATGATCAATGGTGTCAAACGCTGCACTGAGGTCGAGTAATACACAACCCTGATCAGAAGCCAATAGGAGGTCATTTACTACTTTAACGAGTGCTGTTTCTGTGCTATGATGAGGCCTAAATCCTGACTGATACAGTTCATGTACAGTATGCTATTTCTATGTAGATATGAGCATAGCTGCTCCGCTACTATCTTTTCGAGAATCTTAGAGATAAAGGGGAGGTTTGATATCGGCCTGTAATTAGACAACTGACTGGGGTCGAGGTCAGGTTTCTTAATAATCGGTTTAATGACTGCTAATTTAAAAGATTTTGGAACATACCCAATGCTGAGTGAGGAATTAATTATTCTCAACAGGAGTTCTGTTATAACTGGTACTATCTGTTTAAGAAAATGTGTCGGTATAGGATCTAATATACAGGTTGATGAATTTGCAGAAGAGATTCTCTTCAAGGGGAGTAAAGTATTCTAGATTCTGATCTGACATAGTTAGTTTAACAGCTGCATAAATTGCATTGTCCGGTTTTGAAGCCTCAATTTTATGCCTGATATTTATAATTTTATTATTAAAAAAGTTCATGAAGTCCTCACTATTGCACGATGTTGTTGTGGAGATTTCTGCAGTGGTCTTATTTCTAGTTAATTTGGCTACGGTATTAAATTAAAATCTAGGATTATTTTTGTTATTTTCTATAAGAGTGGAGAGATATGTTGGTCTAGCTACACTAAGAGCTTTTCTATATTTCTGGATGCTCTCCTTCCATGCTATTTGAAATACTATCAATTTAGTTTGATGCCATTTACGTTCTAATTTCCGAGCGATCTGTTTTAAAGTGCGTGTGTGATCGTTATACCAGGGAGCGAGTTTCTTATCTCTGATCATTTTTCTTTTAACTGGAGCTACATTATCTAGGGTATAACGGAACGTCGACTCTAAATATTCAGTCGCCGGATCAAGTTCTGTGGGGTCAGACGGTGATCCAATCAAAGTTGATAGCTCTGGTAAAACTCTGTGTGGTAGTTGATGTGAATGTACGTTTAATACGGTAGCGTGGTGCTGTGCGTACATTATCACTATGGCACACTTTAATTGAGACAAGATAGTGATCTGATATAACTTCAGACAGTGGAATTGTGAATAAATTTTTTATACTTAATCCGAGAAATATTATTAAATCTAAAGTGTGACCTGCTTTATGAGTGGGTCCTACTACACACTGATTTACTCCTACTGAGTCCAGTATGGACATAAATGCTGTTCTCAGAGGGTCTTCTGGATTCTCAAAATGAATATTAAAATCTCCAACAAATTAACGCTTTGTCTATAGAAATGACTAGGTTAGAGAGGAAATCTGCAAATTCACTAAGAAATTCAGAATACGGCCCTGGAGGTCTGTAAATTATGATTATCGCGATCGACTGAGCTGACTTAATACGCTTAAATACACTTATATTACGATAAAGGATTTCGAATGAATTAAATTTGTGCCCGTGTTTTTGTATGATAGACAGATTATCATTATGAATAACTGTGACGCCTCCTCCTCTACCAGTTAGCCGAGGCTGGTGTATGTAGCTGTACCCAGGAGGACTAGCTTCATTTAAAGCTACATACTCATCCTGTTTAATCCAGGTTTCGTTTAAACAGAGTATATCAAACTCCTGATCTGTGATAATTTCATTAACAATAACTGCTTTTGATGCGAGAGATCTAATATTTAACAATCCTAGCTTCAGATCAGAGGTGCCGGCTGCGCATTCAGTATGATCCGAGTTTGTGGTCTTTATGTTAATTAAATTATTAAAACAGACTTTCTGAGTCTTTCTACATTTTTGCTTAGATCGGGGAACAGACACAGTCTCAATATGGTGAACCCTGAGTGATGACTCTATGCAGCTAGCAGACGGTTGGTTTAGCCTGTCTGTCTGCTCCCTTGCCTGAGCTCTGGATTGTCACCTATTAACTAGACCTCTACTGAGACAATGTGCTATATTACAGGAAATGAGAGCAACACCTTCCCAAGTGGGATGGACACCGTCCCACCCTAACAGGCCAGCTTTGCCCTCAAAGGTCTTCCAATTATCTATGAAGCCCACATTGTTTTCGGAGCACCACCTGGACATCCAGCGGTTCAGCGGCCATAACCTGCTGTAAGCTATGTCACCACGTTTTATTGGGATGGGACCAGAGCATATTACTTCATCGGACATTGCCTTCGCTAATTTAAACACCTCTGTAAAGTTACTCTTACTAACCTCTGACTGACGAAGGCGTATATCGTTAGCTCCAGCATGTACCACTATCTTAGAGAACCTGTGCTGTCCTAGAGCCCTAAGATTACCTGCTATGTCCGGTGCTCTGGCTCCCGGGATACACCTAACCACTGCCGCTGGCGCCCCTAAAGGTCTAGCTAATTTCATGTGCCTCAGTATAGAGTCTCCTATAACCAGAGCTCTTTCAGGTTTCTCAGCGGGTGCAGCACTGAGGAGAGCAAACCTGTTGGACACGTGAAGCGCAGTGGAGGTGTGCTCCGGTGGGCTAGCCTTAGCGTTAGCTTTGGCTGAAAGAGTATGCCGCCGAGTCGTCACCCACTCGCCCCGCTGTGAGGGCTCGGCTACGGGAATAACGCAGCTCTCACACTCTCTAACCCTCTCTAAAGTCTGGATGCGCTCCTCTAATGCTGATATCTTCTCTGCCAGAGTGGTCACTAACACACACCTATCACAAGTAAAGTTATCGCTAATGACGGAGGAAGAATATCTAAACATCCTGCACTCCACACACTGAACAAGCTGAATATTATCCATTATAACGTACCTCTGAGTCTGAGTTTTTAGTTGTTCTGTGCTGATTTCCGTTTGTTGTTTTTAGACGAAGAAACTCTCGCGTTGCGAAACTTTCGCGGCAACAATACAAAAACAGGAAGCTACGTCACCGAACACACACCGAGTAAAAAAACAAACAAACATTAGTTAACTGTTGTTTGGACAGAATAAGTTCACTAGCTGATAATTTTATTTGTACGAAGAATGAACTGTTATATATCTCTGTTTGTATCTGTTTATTGTTATTTTAAAATTTTAATTAAAAAATACATCAAACTTTAAATATAGAAATGACTGGTAAAATAGCCTTTCAGAATAAATCATTCAGCTCAAAAAAGATGCACAAAAAATGTTGTGTTGTTTCTGTAAGCACATCGTTGGGTGGTTTATGCTGGGTCAAAATTCTGGGTTATTTCGGGTACTTTAAATACATTGTTGTGTTGCTCATGTTGGGTCATATGAGATTTAGTGAGTCATTTACAAATGAACACCTGGTTGGGTTATTTTGACCCAAGAACTGGTTTATTCTTTATTCTCTGGTTTCTCCAAACGGCAGCTTGCAAAATGTTTTAAATATTAGTTATTGTGTCACAAGTGTGGTTTTCGGAGATTTGAGCTTCAGGAAATCTCCATCAATTAATTTAATTTTAATGACGTTTGGGCTCGGGATTTGGTATCTGTAACAGGTTTGAGCCTATTTGCACGGGCGGCACCATGAAGCACAGACATGAGGTGAGGTCTTACAGGAAAAGGGATAATTTATTTAGGTAAAATAGAGAAGGAAAGGTTTAAAGGAGGGAGGACGGAAAGAAAGGGGAAGGGATGAAATTCACATGCAGTTCCGGGGACTGTGCCATGCTGACATGCAGGTACACAGCTGGCGAAAGGTGGCGATGAGCGGAGTGTCAGAACGGAGCACGCAGAGACAGCGCGCCTGTACGGAGTGAAGCGGGAGGGAGCGCGAGTATCAAAGAGCGGAATGCCAGTGTCCTGTTTAAAGTCCCTGGGGCGCGTCACATCGCCCCACTCGCATGCCACTCTGTCCTGCTCCACCGCATCACGTACTTCCCGGACTCAACTCCGCGGAGTTGATAACAATAGCCCTTGCTTTTATAATGCGGAGCAAGCCTGAGATACTAACGTTAATTATCGCCAGCCAGCCCGAATAGGCGGCTCCGTCCCTTTACATACCTGCCACCTATCTAGGGAGCCTACGGAATGATTTGGGCACACACCTATCACAGGCGCACGCCGTGACATATCGTGATCCTCGTCTTTAACCTCCTATGTAGTCTGATCAGCACCCAGCCGCACGCATAAAGTAAAAAAATGCGTTGGGGGTAAAACAGCAAGGAGACTAACTATGACCATTTCAATAATTCACGTATACACGGAGTTTCGGTTCATTTTCTGGCGCGCTCAAGTTCACCGAAAACAATACAGAACAGCGTTTGCTTTAATTATTTTACAAGATCATTAAGTTTTTTCATCATTGTGACGCCTAAAAATAGATGCAGGATTATTTTATAAAGTCTAAATAAAACTGCTTTTCTAAACATGGACTATTGTTGTTTATCTCCTCCTCTTTAATTCCCTACAAAGTCTAATCAGCACTCACCCGCACGTATAAAGTTTTCCCATGCGCGGAGAAATTTTATTGTAATATTTAATAATAATTAATGCTTCAAAGCCACCACCATCGTCCCCGTGCCCAAGAAATCTACTGTGTCCTGTCTCAATGACTACCGTCCCGTTGCACTTACACCCACCATCATGAAGTGCTTCAATCGGCTCGTCATGAGACACATGATGCCCCCTGCTGCCCCCCTCACTGGACCCACTGCAATTTGCATACCGACCTAACCTCTCAACGGACGACGCCATCTCCACTACACTCCATCTTGCCCTCACACACTTGTGGCGCTTTTCTACTGCATAGTACGGCATGACACGGTTCAGTTCAACTAACTTTTGGGGGGTTTTCCACTGGGAACAGTACATGGTACCTGGTCCTTTTTTTAGTAGCACCTAAGGTTCCAGCCGAGGTTCCAAGCGCGCCGTTACCAAACCGTGACGTGTAAACTCTGCTGGTCACTGATTGGTCGGAGAAAATCGTTATTACTGCGTCACTGAACTTGCGACACGAGACACAACAGAACCGCTATATTTAGAACAGCCAGCGAAGGATCGGATGCACCTTTTTGTATTAACCAAAAATTTTCTTTGGCTGCCATCAGCCTCTTTTGAAACAAACTCCTTCGTCTCACTGTTAAAAACATCCACATGCCGAGAATGAAGAACACCATGCCATCTATATGCTCCATTGTTGTGTGTTTGTTTGTGGCGCGTTTACGATGATGTCACGGCAGTAGAGGCGCCGCAACTATAACGACACGTGAATAATCCCGCGCACTCTAAAGCGTTACTAAACTGCAGTGGAAGCGCGAACCGAGCCGAACTGAGCCGAACCGAAATGAGCTGTAATGAACCGTGCTGTGCCGTACTATGCAGTGGAAAAGAGGCATTGGACAAGAAGGACACATACGTTCGAATGCTGTACATAGATTTCAGCTCAGCATTCAACACTATCATCCCCCTACAACTGATCGGGAAGCTGAGCCTGTTGGGCCTGAACACCTCCCTCTGCAACTGGATCCTGGACTTTCTGACCGGAAGGCCTCAGTCAGTACGGATAGGGAACTGCACCTCCAGCACCACCACACTGAGCACTGGGGCCCCACAAGGCTGTGTGCTCAGTCCACCTTAGCTGGTCCCTCAACACCAGCTCCCTACACAAGAAAGCCCAACAGCGTCTCTTCTTTCTGAGACGACTGACGAAGGCCCAGCTTCCACCACTGATCCTGACCACCATCTATAGAGGAACTATCGAGAGCATCCTGAGTGGCTGCATCACTGTCTGGTTTGGGAATTGCACCATATCGGACCGCAAGACCCTACTGCGGATAGTGAGGACAGCAGAGAAGATCATCGGGGTCTCTCTCCCCTCTATTGAAGACATCTACACCACACGCTGAATCCGTAAAGCCACAGGCATTGTGGCTGATCGGACACACCCCTCTCACACACTCTTCACACTCCTGCCATCTGGAAAAGGGTACCGAAGCATTCGGACACACACATCCAGACTGTGCAACAGTTTTTTTCCACAAGTCATCTGTCTCCTCAACAAAAAGGGACTGGACTGATAAACACACACACACACACACTCAGCTTAACTCAACTACCTCAAAATATTGGCACTGGACTGACTAATCAACACAAGCGCAGACACACTGATCTACACTAACATACTATCATACGCACCAACCTGTAAATGCTTCACTGTTTATCTCGTTTGCACAAAAAACATTACTGGACTACTTTTTGCACTAATTCCTCAATTCTTGCTGCTGTGTTAAGAAATGTTTACAGTTTCTCACTACCTCAACACCATATTATTCTGTTATGTTATATCGTGTTCATTGCTTTGTCACTTTGTTGTTGCTCTTGTTTGCACATTTGCATGTGCACTTTATGTTGTCTGTAAAACCTGTAGTCTTTACCTAGCTAGATAGTTTTTGTAAATTTATGTTAAAATTTGTCAAGTCTATCTGATTTGTCTCTGCTAGCCAGCTAACTAGGCCTCTTTAGGTAGCTAGTTTAGTGTTTCTGTTAATTTATGTTGTAAATTTATGTTGCATGTAGCACCTTGGTCCTGGAGGAACGTTGTTTCGTTTCACTGTGTACTAACTGTATATGGTTGAAATGACAATAAAGCCTTTGAACTTGAACTGCAAATTATTCACCCTCCCCAGGTATGAATCAGGTGTTCTCACCTATACATTCAGATAAACTGAAATGGACCCCTCCCCACTCTAAGACCTGGATTTTGAAGACCTGCAGTGATTCAGGCCTATTTTTAAATTTCTGCAAATTTCCCATCTCTGAAATAACATAAAAATCACGGGCTGTGTATAGAGTGATTAAAAACAATACAAGGCATGTTATGATGAGGAAACTTTCTATCTCTTCCATTCCGTCGTCTTCGAAGCAGTGAACGCACCTACTATTCACTTTTCATACGAATTACATAATCCAATCATTTGTTTTTCATTAGTTTATATAAAAGCAGACATTTTGCTTTCTATAAGTATATATTTTTCACGTCAGTTCAAAGAAACTGATACAGAATAGTGCTTTATCCCTGTTTGCTTTCATTATTTTACAACATCATAACGTTTTCTCGTCCTTGTGCATGCACTTAAATAAAAGTAAAGTCTTATAAAGTCTTAAAAGCTTATATAGGTTTATTATATTGTTTTTAATCTGACAACACCTGTGGCTCACCCACGTTTTCTGATCACGTTTCAGGCTTCCTTAAGGTGTGAATTGTGGGCAGGGCTTAGCTACATATATTGAAGGTGTTTAATAAGCATATCCTACAACAAAGTTAGTCAAGAATCTATATAGCAAGAGCAGCAAATTGACTCAGACTCTTGTTTACCAAGAAATTACAAGTTTTATAGACAATTACCTCAGTCTAGCATGTGTCTTCAACCTATCTCTGTCAGTTCTCACAGACCAAGATGCGTTTACTCACACAGCAGAGGCAGATCTCCCAGAAACCTCATCTACCCTCCAGTACTGTCTCATTGCCCTGCACTCGTGGTAGGGAGGCTCTGGATCTTCTGCCTATGTATTCTCTCACTCTCCACCAACTGGTAGAGGTGGTGGTACGGGTCTCCTGTTGTCCAAGAGATGGTCCTTCTCGCCAATCCTTCTCTCGCGTTTTCTTTTCTCTAGCTTTCACGTTACGACCTCGCTTTGTTTTTTCTCGTTTTTGATTTTCTGCTTGCCGATTTGGATTGTTCGCCTGCCCTTTTGATCTCCCGGTCTCGACCCACGCTTCTCCCTTTTGATTTACGACTCCCGTCTCTCGTCCTTTTGGTTTCGTTTTTGCCTCGCTGATTGTCTTCCCGGTTTTGACCTCGCGCTTTCCCTTTTTGATTACGGCTCTCGTCTAGTGTTTTTGCTTTGGACGCTTCGCTGACGGACTCACGGCTTTCGACCCTTGTTCACGCCCCCGACCACGCCCCCACATCTCTATACAGTCAGTAACCGCGCTTGGATTCATACCGAGACATTCTCTTTAACTCTAAAGAACAGCCCTCCCACACACAAGGCAGGGAATTCTCTCGATCTTGTTTTCTGCCGCCCTTGCCCAGTCACGGATGTCACTACTATTCCTCTTCATAAATCTGATCATTACCTGGTATCCTTCACCATAACCCTTCCTATTCTATGTAAACCTAACCACCAAAATTTCACTTTTTCTCGCAGAAACCTTCACTCTGCCTCCCCCTCCTCTGTGTCTTCATGCACCCTATCATCCCTCCCAGACCCAGACTCCTTCTCCTCTCTACCACTAGAGACTGCGACTGAAACTTTCCTCTCCTCTCTCCTCATCCATAGATCTCCTTTGCCCGCTGTCATCTAAACCAAGGAAGACGTCGTGTCCTGCTCCTTGGCTATTTGATGTACTACGCAACAACAGGAGAGAATTGCAGAGAGAAGATGGAAGAAATCGCAACTTGATGCAGATCTCATCTCTTACCAGACACTTCTCTCCAAATTTTCATGTGAAGTGACTTCTGCCAAAACTACCTTCTTCAAAGAAAAGCTGGAAGCCTCTGCACATGATCCTGGCAAACTCCACAACATCTTCTCCTCACTACTCAACCCACCGACTCCTCCTACCCCTTCCTCTCTTACTGCTGACGATTTTGCCACATTCTACGATGGGAAAATTGCAGCAATCCGCCAGTCCTTCGCTCCCAACCAAACTCCTACAGCAGAACCTCAGGACCTTCCCTTCCCTCCTTTAACAGAATTCTCCAACTTGTCATCTGATGAGATTCAGCAGATCATCTCGTCATGTTGTCATCCCACCACCTGTTCATTAGACCCAATACCCTCCACAATGCTCCAGGCAATCTCACGAGACCTCCTTCCCTTCACCACAACCATCATCAACCATTCCATATCATCTGGTCATATCATCTGGTCCTGCAGCTTTTAAGAAGGCAAGGGTTATTCCCATCCTCAAGAAACCCTGCCTGGACCCATCAGAAGTTAACAACTATCGCCCGGTATTACTTCTCTCTTTTATTTCCAAAATTCTTGAAAGAACTGTTTATAACCAAATGTCTCTTTATCTCTCACAGAACAACCTTAATGATCCCAACCAATCTGGATTCAAAGTGGCACATTCCACAGAGACTGCCCTTCTGTCAGGCACTGAGAAGCTACATGCTGCTAGATCTGCTAAACTATCATCTGTTCTCATCCTCCGCGACGTGTCAGCTGCATTTGACACGGTGAACTACAAGATTCTATTATCTATTCTTACAAGCCTTGGAATTTGTGGAACAGTGTGGCAATGGTTTGCTTCTTACCTAGAAGATAGGTCATGTAAGAGCCATATCGTACTTGTTATGAATTTGTTGTTGTGTTTATTTTATTTTATTTTATTTCTTGTTATTTCATTTCTTCTACCTTGTTCTATTAATTAGTAAAGCATTAAGCATTAAGTTTGTTACATAAGCCATAAGCTTTAAAGTTCTAAGTTATGCATCCATTTTGACAATCGTAAGTTGGTCTGTGATGTCATTCCACTATTACATGCATTTGTATGACTGTCGTATGATAGAGAGTTCAGTTTAGATGCGGAAGGCTATGGAAGCACAAGCTTTTGACCGTAAGCTTGTGAGCTCCCGTAAGCTGGGAATGTAAGATACAACAACTAGGTTGTTGTAACCGTAAGCTCCCGTAAGTAGAGATATACAACAAGAGTGTTGTTATATACGTAAGCTAAGACTGTAATTTATAAGATACAGCAAATAGGTTGTTGTAAAAGTCATAGATTTGCAAGATGCAGCAACTGGTGTCTGTAATCACAGTGGATTTACTCAAGACGACTGTATGAAGTGTTGATTCTTTGATGCTGACAAAATAAACTACAAGAGACAAAGAGATCGGACTTCTGTTGTGTGAGTGAAACTTTAAAGCAGAGCTATGCGTCAAAACTGGTGAAATAATATGACTGCATCTACAGGTCATATGAGGTAACATGAAGGGGATCTATATCTGCCCCATGTAGACTCTCTACTGGTGTCCCACAGGGCTCAGTACTTGGTCCTCTTCTGTTCTCCCTCTATACCCGGTCTCTTGGTAAAGTCATATCATCGCATGGATTTTCATACCATTGTTATGCAGATGACACCCAACTTACTGTCTCCTTGCCTCCCTCTGACACTCAGGTTTCCACCCAGATCTCAGCATGTCTGGCAGACATCTCATCCTGGATGACTGCACATCAGCTAAAGCTCAATCTGAGTAAAACTGAACTGTTGTTCATCAACTGTTGTGACTCATCCCCAGGTCAAGACCTTGTGATATCCCTGGACAACAACCAAATCACTCCTTCAGCCACTGCTCGCAATCTTGGAGTAACAGTGGACAATCATCAGTCATTTTCCCCACACATCGCTAACCTTACACGCTCTTGTAGATTTCTTCTTTACAATATCAGAAGAATTCACCCAATTCTTTCTTCACAGGCTACTCAGGTGCTTGTTCAGTCCCTTGTTATTTCAAGACTGGACTACTGCAACTCACTCCTGGCAGGCCTGCCTCTGTCCACGATTCGTCCTCTGCAACTGATCCAGAATGCAGCAGCATGTCTCGTTTTTAACCTCTCCAAGTTCTCCCACACCACCCCACTCCTCCGCTCCCTGCACTGGCTTCCTGTAGCTGCCCGCATCAAATTCAAAACGCTGATGCTTGCCTACAAAGCTAAAAATGGCCCAGCACCCACTTACCTCTCTGCTCTAATCACACCACGCACTGCACCACGTTCCCTCCGATCCTCCAGCACTGCTCGCCTCATCCCACCATCTCTCAGGGATCGAGGGCGGCATTCATCCAGGCTCTTTTCTGTTCTGGCACCTAGGTGGTGGAACAAACTTCCTCTAGATGTCCAGACAGCAGAGACTTTGACTATCTTTAAACACTTAGTTATTAACCTAGTTAACCCAGTGTAAGTATGTATCCAGTGGTGTAAACTTTAAAGCACTTTTTGTAAGTCGCTCTGGATAAGAGCGTCTGTCAAATGCCTAAATGTAAAAAGATTTAATTTAATTTACATTATAAATTTGTACTGTAATGTTACTACTGTGATTATAAATTCGTTTAATTATAATGTTTCACTTGATTTTATCTGCAACTACGTGCGGCTCTAGACGAGCTGCGACTCATTAATCCTGGGGAGAACTCAGCGGTAAAAGCCAGCTAACACACAAACCCAAATGCTGACGCCATACACCGCGACGGTAAAAGTCACATACCGCTTGTGCACCCACTGTAGTATTCTTCTTCACAGATTAGAAAATATAGTAGGAATTAAGGGTACAGCCCTATCCTGGCTCAGATCCTATTTGACCGATCGTTATCAGTACTGTATGTAGACTTAAATGGTGATTATTCTGCATGTTCTCTAGTGGAGTTTGGTGTTCCACAGGGTTCAGTTTTAGGCCCACTGCTTTTTTCCCTTTACATACTTCCTCTGGGCAACATAATCCGTAAGCATGGTATTAGTTTTCATTGTTATGCTGACAACACACAGTTATATGGAACCGCATACAGCTAGGAGTAAAATTTTAGATCACACCATAACTTTAGATGGCCTTTCTGTTTCATCAAGTGCAACAGTAAAAGACCTTGGTGTGATTATAGATTCCAGCCTTTCATTTGAAGCTCATGTAGATAATATTACCAGGATAGCATTCTTTCACCTCAGAAATATTGCCAAGATAAGAAATATATTGTCGCTGAACGATGCAGAAAAACTAGTTAATGCTTTTATTACCTCTAGGTTGGTCTATTGTAATGCCTTACTGTCTGGTTGTTCAGCTAGGTGCATAAACAAGCTTTAGCTAGTCCAGAATGCAGCAGCGAGAGTCCTCACTAGAACCAGAAAAACTACTCTTGTCATATAAAGCATTAAATGGTCTCGCGCCGCAGTATCTGAGCGAACTGCTAGTGTCTTACAATCCCCCACGCCTACTTCGATCAAAGGATGCAGGCTGCTTGTCAGTACCGCGTATTATGAAAACTACAGCTGGGGGCAGAGCTTTTTCTTACAAAGCCCCCAAATTATGGAATAGTCTTCCAAATAGTGTTCGGGACTCAAACAAAGTCTCAGTGTTTAAGTCTAGGCTAAAAACCTATTTATTTAGCCAAGCATTTTTATAAATAGATTTGCCTTAGGTAATGGAGCAGATCTGCGTGTTTCATGGAAGTAGAGTATTACGGTGAACTGGTATGTTTAGATGCTGTCTTCCCCACTCTCATTGATCGCTCAGGTTTGTTGACGGTGAGGTGATTGGTTGCTTTACATATCAGGGACCCCTGTTTGTGTTTCCTTCTGGCTCTCCCTTTTAGTTACAGTATGCTGTCATAGTTAGTCCTGCCGGAGTCTCTGCTTGCACTCTACTGCCATCTCTCCTCTTTTGCTGTCTCTCCCCCTCTTTCTCTTGCCTCTCTCCCCCTGTCTCCCCCTTTCTCTCTCTCTGTCGAGCTATACATGCAATTCCTGAGCTGCCAGTGATCCAGACTCCCTCTGCCCTCCGTTCCTGTCTGACCCATCCTGGTGCCCCGCTTCTGCTTGGAGATCTCGTCAGATGGATGCCGCCGTGTTTCTTTGGGATACGTCTGGTGTCTGGGGATGATTCTCTCTACCTAGAAGACGGTTCTGGCCTCAACTGCTTTCTCTGGGGAATTGACAGTTCGATATTTCAGGACTGGAACTTCCTACAAGTCTACCTTGTCTCTCTACGAGTCTCCAATATCTACCTGGACTCCATATTAACATCAATTAACATCAACTGTTATAGCTGAACTGCCTGCCACCTAACACACTGTATAAATGCAGATCATTTCCTGCTACTGTATCTGTTTCACCCAAATGAGGATGGGTTCCCTGTTCAGTCTGGTTTCTCTCAAGGTTTCTTCCTATTACCATCTCAGGGAGTTTTTCCTTGCCACTGTCGCCCTCGGCTTGTTCATCAGGGACAATCTGACCATTTTGATTCATACACGTTCATATTACATACAAACTTAAATAATTATTTTGAATTTGTTTAAAAAATTTAAAAAAATTGAATTGAACTGAATGTATTTTAAAGTTTAAACATT
Organism: Channallabes apus; assembly: GCA_030522415.1. Taxonomy (NCBI): domain Eukaryota; kingdom Metazoa; phylum Chordata; class Actinopteri; order Siluriformes; family Clariidae; genus Channallabes; species Channallabes apus. The sequence continues at coordinate 41,173,117 of CM060115.1, read as the reverse complement.
TGCCCAGATCTTGCGTTACCATGCTTATACACTTAGACACTTAGTAAAGCACTTAGACACTTAGTAAATACCAGATTTTGTATTACCATCGTTGTGGTAAGATACATTAAATTGTACTAAACGGTAGACTTTGGGATACAAGACTGTGATCCCAAACCACAATTTTGTTCTTATCCTTCTCATCTCTTCATCCATTTATAGAATCTCATTCCCAACACCTCCCCATCTCCATACACATTCCCATTTCATTTCAGTCATTCTGAGGCCTGTATGTGTGTTACCTGCATTGTGATAAGTATGTGTGGCTGGCCATGGGTGTCATTTATCACTGTCACAAATACATACACCAGCAAATCTCTCTCTCTCGAAAACACACACACACACACACAGAGATAGAGGTAGAGGGAGGGAGAGAGAAAGAGAGGACTGGGACGGAACTAATCCTATACAAAGATGAGCCCCTGTTGGTGATCACTAGTGCTTTTATGCTTATGTTTTTTTTGTCAGAAATATTTTATCATTTTCTCAAAATAATGAAATAAATGTTCAGATAAATATAACAGTAGATATTGTAATCAGTAATTCTAGTAATTGTCAGTAATTGTGTTATTGCAAATTTTATAGGAGTGTTTTCCTTTTTCTAGGGATCCACATTTTTAAATATAACAAACCACAGTAACCCAATTCACAACCGACATTATTTATAAATCTTTGGAAAAGGTTATATGTGCAGAAATTTGTATTTCTGATAATTTTTCATGCCATTTACACATACCTTTTTTCCTCATCCTCTATACCGTTACACTATAAAGGGTGTTGGGAGGCCTGAAGCCTATCACAGGGGACTCGGGGCACTAGGCAGGATATACTGTGACCTGCCAACACAATATGAATTACTTTCATACATTACTTTTTATTACACTCATCAATAGTGGCTTAAAACAAGATCTTTTAAACAAAATATTTCCTTTGGCTTGCCTGTTTTTGTTTTTTAATAAAAATAAATATTATTAAACAAAAATTTAATAAAAAAAAATACTATTTGTCAAACACACACTTGCTCCGCGACCGGCACTAGGACCCGGAAGTAATGCGGTCGCAAACCCGGAAGTATAAGAGGAGTAAACAAATCACTGCATACAGCTTAGTCTCTGAGTTCGTGCATGTCGGTTCAGATTGTTTACTTTCTGATTCGAGTGTGTGTTTGTAGGACACGGGTTAAATTTGTGTTTTTCCCTTGCTCCCCTCCTTAGACTAATTCGCGTGGTTATCCTGCCTAATCGCTTGCTTCCGCGTTTGGGTTTATACCGTCCACGCTACAAAGGGCTGACGGCTAATCGCTAAGTCTTCTGATCATCCGGGGTTAGTTCACGACATAATTAAGTATATATATATATATATATATATATATATATATATATATATAAGCGGGTATAAGCATAGTAAGGGCCCATCTGATTGGTCAAATTTGGACACACAAATGCTTGGCACATAAATTATTTATCGCAACTCTTTGCGATATGGTTATTGGGTATGCCATTATCTCGATAACGATATTTTTTCGATATATCGTGCAGCCCTAGCCCAGGCATACATGAAGACAAGTCTTTAAACAGTCTGATGAGTCTCCTGCAAGCCTGAATCGTCCAGATGGATGGAGTAGTGGATGGTTGGTGGATGGCCACCATGTCCCAACAAGGCTGCGATGTCACCAAGGAGGTGCCGGAGTCATGTTTTGGGCCAGAATCATGGGGAGAGAGCTGGTAGGCCCCTGTAGGGTCCTTGAAGGTGTGAAAATGACCTCTGCAAAGTATATTGACTGACCACTTTCTTCCATGGTACAAAAAGAAGAACCGTGGCTTCCGTAGCAAAATCATCTTCATGCACGACAATGCACCATCTCAAATTCATCTGCAAATCAATAAAAGCCTATTTTCAGTTCTTTACAACCTATAAAATGTTTTAACTCTGTTGTGCATAATAATTTGGAACAGTGCATTTTCAGTTTTTTATTTTTAAAATAAATATTATCATTAGGAGGTTTGTTCAATAAAATTCTAATTATACCCCAATAGTTGATGACTAGAAAATTATACTGACTGTCATTTGCATTTACTAATTATGAAAATCAGAGAAAGATTCATTTGCATAATAATTTGGAACGCAGTTTAAATACAAATGTCCAGGAGGTGTGCAAATATGCCTCAAAGCGTCACATTTAAACAGACTTAATTAATTAACTTAAAACGTTAATTGTAAGATGTGATAGCATCGTCATTGTAATATTTGTTTAGGTGCACATGTGGGAACTGTGTGAGAATGCCAAGTGAATGTGAAAACCTAGTAGGACAGGTAGTATAATACGTATCGCGACTTAGTACGTGGGCGGACATTATGCAAATATGTTACATAGCGACGTGGATCCGTAACAGAAAAAGATTCGAATTGCTAACGACTCGTTTAGGTGAATGTTAGCTGAATCTTTTTTTTAATAGACAAAAGCTTCCTTTATTGTTCACTGTCATTGTAACAACTTTGCAGATAGTTTATGTTCACATACAGCTACATGACACACTGCATGAAAGATCATATTTGAAAACGCATAATAGGGGCACTTTAAAGGAGATTTTTACTCTGGCACCATTTCTCCAGATTTCCAATCTCCTCCAGGTAGGCCGTCTCATTGTTGTCGGTGATCAGGCCCACCACAACTCTGTCGGCAGCAAACATGATGATTGTGGTGGAGTTGGTAGATGCTACGAAGTTGTGCGTGTACAATGAGTACAGCAGGGGACTCAGAACACAACCCTGGGGGGCTTGTCCCCTCCATCCTTACCGCATGTGGTCTGCCAGTTAGGAAGTTGGAGATCCACTGACACAGAGATGAGCTGCGTCCCAGGTGCTCCAGCTTGGTGGTGAGTGTGGAGGGAATTATGGTATTAAATGGTGAACTGTAGTCGATGAAAGGTATTTTAACATAATTCTCCCTTCAATTGTCCTGGTGAGAGAGAGAAGTTTGGAGAAGATGAGAGATAGCGTCATCTGTAGAGCGGTTTGAACGGTAAGTAAACTGTAGTGGATCCAGTGTGTAAGGTAGTGCGGAGATGATGAAGTCTCTTGATGATGACCAGTCGCTCAAAGCACTTCATCACTACTGAGGTGAGGTCTACAGGGCCATAGTCAATGAGAGAAGCAGGACGGGGTTTCTTTGGAACAGGAACAATGATGGACTCTTTAAACTCTGACTGAGATAAGGAGAGGTTGAATATCTCTGTGAACACAGGTGCTAGCTGGTCTGCACAGGCTCCCAGGACTCGACCTGAGATTCTGTCTGGCCCTACTGCTTTCCTGGTGTCCACTCTCCTGAAGGCTCTCCTCATGTCATGCTCAGAGATGATGAATGCATTTCTGGTGCTGGCAGTGTCTTCCTGTCCGCAGCCGTTAGCGCCGCTAGCGTTAGCATCGGTAGCATCTCAAGCTGCAGCCTCAAAGCGAGCATAGAGGGTGTTCAGCTCATCTGCCAGAGACACATCCGCTTTCGTCATACCGGATGTTGGTGCTTTATAGTGCGTTATGGTCCGGCAGTGCGAGATCTCACAGAGCGTCGTGGATGGTTATATCCACCCATGGCTTCTCATTGGGAAATGTTCTGATGTTAGTTTTCTGTATGGCATCATCCGCTAGTTTCCCGATGAATCCCACAACCGCTTTGATGTCATCGGAGCCGACATCTGCGTCTGCGTCATTGAGTGCAGCCACCGATTGGTCTGTCCAGCGTGCGACCTCCCTCTGAACTGGAACTTATTGTTTGAGCCAGGTGATGTGTTGATAAAAGTCCCCCGCCACAATAAGTGCAGCGTCCCAGTGTTGTGTTTGGTGCTGTGTGAGTGCCTCATGCAGCTTGCATAAGGCAGTGTCTGTGTCCACTTGTGGTGAAATGTAAACGGCACTGATTATGACCGATGCAAACTCCTGAGTAAGATAAAAATGACAACATTTGATGGACAGTAGTTCCAGATTGGGTGTGCAGAGGAACAACGCTCGTGCTGTTGCACCAGCTGATGTTTACCATTAAGCACACCCTGCCTCCCCTTGACTTCCGCGTGTCCCGTGTCCTGTCCATGCGGTGAACCGAGAAGAACTCCGCCGGCTGGATGGCGTGGTCTGGCATCACTGGGTTTAGTCATGTCTCAGTGAAGCAGAGGAGACTGCAGTCCCAAATGTCTCTCTCACCATCTCTTGTGGTGGATGACCAAAAAGTTTGTCCAAAGTCTGCAACTCCTGGAGCTGCTTAGTATCTGATGGGGGAAAAAAATTATTAAAACATTTGAGATTTATCTACCTAACACCATTCAGCTACTCCATTCCCAACTTTCTGAAGATTGAGAGGTGGGCTTGAGCTTGCTCATCAGCTGCTGGTTACCTGACTGATGGTGTGGTGCTGATAGAGACTCCGGAACATTCTCCTGCATTTTCTTGAATTCTTATTCTCCTCAAATGCGTCTGAAAAAGCAACGTCGGTTAAATGCGTCAGTTAAAGCAAAGTGTATATAATTACCAAAATAACCATTCCACAAACAAACATACAGTAAAACCTCAGATTACGAGTACCATGGTTTGCGAGTGTTCCGCAAGATGAGCAAAGATTTTTAATAAATTTTGATTTGGAAAACGAGCATTGTCTTGGTTTACAAGCATCGAGTATCATGTATCACGCATGCGCTTCTTGATTTGACGCCGAGCGTCACATGATCACAACTGAGCCAACGGTTTTTCTCTTCTCTCGCGCTGGTTCACTCACACACACACTCGCTCTCTCGCCTTTACTGTATGTCAGTGTTTGAGTGTGTGTGTGAGAGGCGAGAGAGCGAGTGTGTTTGTGTTTTTCTTTCTCTTGCACTTCAGAGTGTGCGCGCACGTAATTTTACACCGCGCCGGTTCACACACACACACACACACACACACACACACACACACACTCTCTCTCGTCTTTAGTTTGTGTCAGTGTTTGAGTGTGTGTGTTATGTGTGTGCGCGCGTAATTTGACACCGTGCCGGTTCACTCTCTCTCTCACCTTTAATGTGTTTGGCACGCTGTCCAATTACGCGCAAACACACACACACATAACACACACTCCGCAGCGTGAGAGAGAGAAAAACACACACACATAGCGCATAAATGGAAACAATTATCTGTTCGTATTTATTTATATATTTTTTTTAAGGTAAAGTGCAGGTTAATTTGTTTTATTTTTACTTTACCTTTTGTGTTTTTAGTATTTATTTTTGTGTATTTAGTTTTTTGGGCTGTATAAAATTTGCTTTGATTTACGAGTGTTTTGGAATACGAGCCCACTTCTGAAACGAATTATGCTCGTAATCCGAGGTTCCACTGTATTGGTCTTTATTTATAGAATATAATTAACTGATGTATCTAAAGTTACATGTTCTGGTAACTACTGTTAAACACTGAACACACCATAATAAAACTACTGGTTTTCAAAAACTAATCATGTAGTAACTTACTATTTTAAAAAAAGGGAAAAAGTAACTTAATAGGTAAAACCACACTGGTTAACCAGCCTAATAATAATAAAACTGTAACCAGCTGACTGATTTTTAACATTAAAAACAAAGAAAAACAAAACAACTTCCAGCCTCACTAGTGTTGGGTACCTAGTCATGCAAAACCACCCACAGGTAGCATTTAAATTTCTTTTTTGATTTAAGAACCACAGACTTTTTTTTTTTTTTTAATTTTTTGATATATTTTTTTAATTCGGTGCAAAAAGTAAAAACCCACCTTCACTGCCGCGTTGTCTTCGTGATCTTCTTCTTCTTCACTAGATCTGCGGCTGGCAAAGTAGATGGTGCGCTACCGCCCCCTTAAGGTCTGGATGAATGGTGCGTGGTAAAGTGGTTTTTGCTGACTGACACCGAGGCCAGACGATGTCCGGCCCATTTCTCTAACATAGTGGCCACTTAAAGATTTGCAGGCTTAGAGCGTGTGTGGGGAAATTATGTATTTATTAGAACTACATGTACTGTAGGCTTAATTGGGTTGGCCATGAGACAGTTGAACATTCAGTCATAAATGTATAATCAAAAATAGGCTTGGCCTTAAATGATAAGTGTGTACAGAAATCACTGAACACAAACATTATTTTGTTGCTTCACTTCTTGATAAAAATATTCTATATCTATATTTTATTTTAGTTCTTTGTTAGTAATGACATGTGTATGGAATGTAAAGTAAGTTTGCCATTTGCCAGTTTAATTTTAATGAATTCAATATTATTTAATAAATAAGTTTCAATAATATATTTGTATTTCATCTTCATAAAAGAATCAGTAATAGACTGATTAGCATCTAGTGTTTTCCAGGAATTTTACTAACCTTTAAGCAAACTACAATCTGTTTTGTTTATATTAATGTTTATGGGTTTTTATTGTTAGGCCAACTTGTTTTTATAGAAAAACAATCACTTGACCTAACTACATCAATGGGATACAATGGCAGACAACTTACTTTTTGAATAGGTGAAAGGTTGAGCTAAGTCAACCATAGAGAAATATAATACCAGGCCACTGTGCTCATTGGGACCTTCAAAGCAACATACATTTTTCTGTAACCTTCCCCAGATTTGTGCCTCGAGACAAAACCTTTGACTTCATGCTTGGTTTGTGCTCTGACATGAACTGTCAACTGCGGGACCTTATATAGACAGGTGTGTGCCTTTCCAAATCATGTCCAACCAACTGAATTTACCACAAATGGACTCCAATTACAGTAAGCTACAGAAACATCTCAAGGATGATCAGGGGAAACAGGATGCGCCTGAGCTAAACTTTGCAAAGGCTGTGAATACATGTGCTTTCTCAATGTTTTTTTTATTTTTTATTATTAATTAGCAAAAATCTCAAGTAAACTTTTCATGTTGTCATTATGGGGTGTTGTGTGTAGAATTCTGAGAAAAAAAATGAATTTAATCCATTTTAGAATAAGGCTGAGACATAAAATGTGGAAAAAGTGATGCACTGTAAATTGAGCCCACAACCAATACTACTTGACCTAAATATTTGAATTAAATATATGACCGTGCTATGTAAACAAATTAAGTACTGTACATTCAATAAAAGTTTACTGAGAGGACAAGATAAAGAAACCTTGAGAGGGACCAGACTCAACAGGGAACCCATTTGTTGTGTATTCGTAATAATGACTTTGTACTCTCGTAGTAAGTTTAACAGTTTTTCTTTTTACTCGCATGTCACCTTCTACATCTTCTTCTTCTCCTTCTCCACACCACATTGTAACAGCGACACCTGCTGATACGTATGTATTTCAAAACACCACATATTCCCTTTTTGTGGAAGAAAGGAAACTTACCTTACAAGCTAATTTAAACAAAGCACAGAACACCAGAAAACAACAGTTCTGAATATTGCAACGTGAAATCTTAACACACAAAATATTCCACAATACATTGTTTTGTAACTCACATTTTTCTATCCTATTTGTAAATAACCAAGCATTTTTACTTCTATATGTATTTATCTTTACATGTACAATATCCTGTACAAAATCTATATTTATCTTACATATCCCAATCACTTTTTATTGACTATGTTTCAAAAGTACTTATATCTCCCTCCCTTGTTAAATTAAAGAGCATATTTTTAAGTAACATAGTCCTTAGACCACACTGGAGCACGATGCACTCTACGAGTACGTGGGGCTTGAGGAAGAGAAATTGCCATTTGAGGTGTTTGAGATGCTACAGGAGGTGTGAAGGAGTCTTCTGCTACAGAAGTTGTAGCAGGTGTGTTGACACAGGATACAGCCGGAGCCAGATGCATAGCATTCCAAACTTTCCCGTCTGAGAGGAGGTAAGTTGCTGAGCCTCTCTGAGCGACAACCTTAAGAGGCTGTGTAAACTTGCATTGTCCTGTTTTGATGATCCCTGGCTTTCTAACACGCACAAATGTTCCCACTTTTATCTTTGGAGGTGTTGCACTGCGTCGCAGATCTGTATATTCTTTCATTTTGTTCTGTGACTGCTGGATGATTTGTTGTAGATTCTTTTTATTCTTTGGTGGGGTCACGCCTGGAAGACCACTCACATGTAGTTTTGTCCTAATTTGTCGGCCATGCAAAAGTTCGGCAGGTGACAGTTTTGTCACAGCATGTGGAGTTGCCCTGTATGTATGCAAAAACTCTGTCACAAAAGCTTTCCACTCTTTACCTTCAATGCTAGCAGTCTGTAAACAGTCTTTGAACACTCTGTTAAAACGTTCAATCTCACCATTCGCTTGAGGGTAATAGACAGAGCTACGATAGTGTTTAATATCTCTCTCTGTAAGGAATGCTTCAAACTCAGCAGAAATGAATTGTGAGCCATTGTCGGTCACAAGTTCCAGCGGATTTCCTTCACGACTGAATGTAGCAGATAGAAACTTTATAATAGTTGCCGAAGTAACATCAGGTGCAAACGCAACCTCTGGCCATTTACTGTAGTAATCAATAAGTGTTATCGCAAAGCGACATCCTTGAGGAGCATTATTCAAGGGTCCAACTACATCAATAGCCAATTTTTCCCAAGCGGTCGTTGGAGTAGGCACAGGGCAGAGCGGAGCTACGTGTGTAGTAGCGGTTTTATCGTGCTGAAGGCAGGTAGCACAAGATTTGATGGCATTTTCCACTTGACAGTCCATGCCAGGCCACCAATACAAGTCTCTCAGTCTCTGCTTTGTACGCACCATTCCTTGATGTGTGGCATGAGCCAGTTGTATAAACTTTTGCTGTAATGTTTCTGGAATGATCACTCGATGTGTGCCTCGAATTATGAACCCATCGTATACAGACAGCTCATTTCGAAGGGGGTGATAAGGCACAATAACTGAGCGTTTAGCACTACAAGGCCATCCTTTTTCGATACAAGCCTTTACCTGCTGAAGAATAGAACAGGCATCACATGCAGACTTAAGCTCATCCACAGTAACAGCTGCAAACTCAGGAGACAGCACTGCAACCATCTCAGGTTCTTGCTCCTGGCTATAATCAGGGACTGGAAGCGGAAGCCTGGATAAACAATCAGCTGTTACATTGTCTTGTCCAGGTTTGTACTTTATGCTGTAGTTAAAACACAGCAGACGTGCAGACCATCGGGCGATTCTCATGCCTGCGCGTCCAAGGCCCTTTGTCGAAAGCAGAGTGGACAAGGGACTGTGATCAGTACAAAGAGTAAAGTGTCGGCCCCAGAGGTAGGTACGCCACTTTTCTGTTGCCCAAACACATGCCAAGGCCTCTTTTTCTGTTGTGGAGTACTTCCTCTCACAATCTGACAACGTTCTTGATGCAAAAGCAACAGTTCTTTCTGTAACGCCATGATGCTGGGTAAGCACTGCACCAATGCCATAATCTGAAGCATCTGTAGTAACTGTTGTTGGTAAAGAAGGATCGAACAATGCCAGTGCTGAGCTAGCAGTGATTAGATGTTTCAACCGATCGAAATACTCCTGTGCTGCCTTTGTCCAGGAAAAGCTAGTAGACTTTCTGAGCACTGCACGGAGAGGTTCCACCAATGTTGCATACTGTAATTGGGAATGAATTTGGAATACCATCCAACAAGTCCAAGAAAAGAACGCAAGGACTGTGCATCATGAGGAGGAGGCGCTTGCTGTATAGCTAGAACATGATCTGGGTTTGGATGTAAGCCTGAAGCCGAAATAACATGGCCCAAAAATGGCAGCTCTGTTTTCCTGAAGTGGCATTTTTCTACATTAAGCTTTAAACCTCTGTCTTGCAACCTCTGTAGTACGGATTTAAGTCGCTTCTCGTGTACCTCTGGATTATCACCATAGACAATGATATCATCTAAATAACATTGCACACCATCCTGACCTGCCAAAATCTGAGACATCATCCTTTGAAATGCACTAGGTGCTGAGGCTAGCCCATAAGGGACCCTCGTAAAACGGTACAGTCCGTCATGTGTAATAAAAGCTGTCAGATCTCTACTATCCTGATGCAAAGTTACTTGGTGGTATGCATGCTGGAGATCTATTGTAGAAAACATAGAAGCACCACGCAATTCTGTAAAGAATACCTCAATGTGTGGCAATGGGTGACTGTCTATGATTACAGCTTTGTTTGGCTCTCTTAAATCAACACAAAGTCGAATTCCACCAGATTTCTTTTGAATGACAACTACTGGTGACACCCAAGGAGAGGAGTCGCATTTTTCTATGATCCCGTCAGATTCCAGTCTCTTTAACTCTTGCGAGACTGCATCTCTCACGGCAAATGGCAGCCTACGCAGTTTCTGCTGGACCGGTGGCACATCTGAACGCAACTTTATTTTATGTACAAAGCCAGCAGCCAAACCCAAAGGCTTAGTGCAATTTACAGCAGCTTGGATGTTTTCTGTGGAAGATGCAACAGAGCCATTCCTTATATCAAGATGTAAAGCAGTGAAGAGATCCATACCAAGTAATGGTGTTCCACCAGATACAATGTAGAATGAAGCCTGCACACAGTGACACTTAAAGGTAACATCAAGGGACAAGCACCCTAAAACTGGAATAGTCTTTTTCAAATATGTCACAAAATTAATATTAGGTGCATTAAGGGAAATATCTGCAAAGTGCTGGCGGTATAGGTTCTCTGGGAGAATGGAAACAGCTGATCCAGTATCTACAAGTAGTTCAGTGTCAACTGATTGACCACTGTCCGTGTGCAAGGAAACAGTGCATGTAAGACATTGTTTCGGTTTTATTTGCAAAGGCGTATCAATGCTCAAGACTGTTAACTCAGGCACAGTAACTTCTTGTACATTGCAGGTGGGAGTTGAACTACGACAGACTCTTGCAAAATGTCCAACTTTACCACACTGTCTGCATTTTGACTGTTTAGCGGGACATTTAGGGTAATTTGCTAAGTGCCACAGATGTAGTGCCACAACGGAAGCATGTTCTTGCATCCATTTTTCTCTGTGAGTCATGTGATGGCATCTGATGAGAAGCTGTGGACTTACGTGGTACAGATTTCTGACGCCACTGCTGTTTTGTTCCTTCACGTGAGCCAGTGTGCACCACTTTAACTGAAGTTTCAGTCCGCTCCATAGCTTTAGCCTCTGCTACTGCAGACTCAATTTGTCCCGCGATAGTAATCGCTTTTTGCAGAGTGAGGTCTGTTTCCAACAGCAGGCGTTCCCTTATACGTGAAGTGCATGTCTTCTCTACAATTTGATCTCTAATCATATCGTCCGCAAGTGCGCCAAAGTCACAGTTCACAAGCAGCTCGCGCAGTGCAGCCACATACTGCACGATAGGTTCACCAAGTCTCTGAGCACGTTGGCGAAATTTATTTCTCTCAGCAACCACGTTTACTTTTTGCACAAAAAATGCTCGCAAAGCAGTCAGCGCAGTCTCATATTTGTCATCAGACACTGTAAGCGTGTAAAAAATCCTCTGTCCCTCTGTCCTCTGTCGCCAATATGTTGTGTATTCGTAATAATGACTTTGTACTCTCGTAGTAAGTTTAACAGTTTTTCTTTTTACTCGCATGTCACCTTCTACATCTTCTTCTTCTCCTTCTCCACACCACATTGTAACAGCGACACCTGCTGATACGTATGTATTTCAAAACACCACACCATTCTCATTGGGTGATATCAGAAAGTATGACCATAAATCAGTCCCTGGTATATTTGTGTGCTATGAGGTTAAAGTTCAATGTTATAAATGGCTTGTATTTTAAAGTCAAACATTGTTACACAGATGTAGTATGGGAGCGCACCAGCACAAAATTAAATTAGACTAATGACTTCATTCAGTACAAATACTTCGTTACCTTATTTAAGTAGAAATTTTGGGTATCTATATTTTACTGGATTAATTATTTTTCAGCCGACTTTTTACTTCTACTCATTAAATTTTCACACAATTATCTGTACTTTCTACTCCTTACATTTTAAAAATAGCCTGGTTACTCCTATTTTATTTCAGCTTGTCATTCAAAAAACAAACAAACAAAAAAAACATCCGGATAAATCGCGCCATCCGGATGGAGCGAATTTGATTGTAGTGTTTGCATGTAGTTCTGTTCCAAGTTTTCTGTTCAGCATCCTGACTCTGACGTAAGCACGTAAGCACGTCGAGCGAGATGAGGTAACTAAGCGTGTGTAATCTGTCACTGGGCATGCGCATTAGAGAACAAAAAAGTAAACGGCACATTCGGCACATATATATATATATATATATATATATATATTTTTTTTTTTTTTTTTTTTTGATTAACCACTTGGATTAATCATTCATTCTGACAGCACTAATGTTTATTGTAGACAACCATACAAGGGTAATTGTTACTAAGCCTGCCCTGGGTACACTAATTTTCTTGTATGTTGCCCTCACAGATTCCTGCAGCTAAGCTTGGATGTACATTTACATTCCAATAAAGGTTACTGATGACATGCCTCTGAAGTCTGACTTTTTACACCATTCAAATACTTATAGGCAACTAGTTATTATATCTTCTTCTCCATAAAACATGTTAATGCTCAGTAGTACACATATGTTTCTTTAATGTATTTGCATTGTACTAAAATGCATTCTATTTCAATTGCTATATACAGTATCCCAAATCACTATGGCCGTTAAAAAATAAAACAAAAAAACAACACATTTTTCTTTTCTTTTTTTATGAGGTCTTAGTGTACAGTAGTATATAGGCCCGTGGCACAGCCTAAACTTTTATCCTTAATGCTTTTTTCCCCCCTCACGTTACTTTTATTTTTATACTTTAAGTAGTTTTGAAACCAGTACTTTTACACTTTTACTTGAGTAAAAAGCTTGAGTTGATACTTCAAATTCTAAAGAAGTCTTTTTAAACCCTAGTATCTATACTTCTATGAATGTGAATACTTTTGACACCACTGTTTATCACCAATCATAAGAAAACATTTATATCTCCAGAAATGTATTTAATAATTTTGTTTGTGATAAAAATTATTACAAACTAAGAAAATATATGAAACCATTATGATGATAAACTACAAAATAAACACCTGGTACAACCACTTTTTCGCTCAGTAAATTGGAGGAAAATAAATGCATACAAACAAAGTACCCATTGCCTCAGACTGTCTTTTATATCAGGTGGCTCTGCATCTTCCCCATCTTCAGTCATTAGCTTGGTCATTGTAGCTCAGGGGTCCGTTCTTCGTACGTCGCATGACACATCGAGATGAACTGATACATCTAAGATGAGATCATCGTGCTAATTACGGTCCGGCTAAGTTGGTTCTTCAAGCACACCTGTTGTTGATGATTAGTATGACTGGATTGAGTTGTCTAGGATTACTGCGCGTTCGTGCGTTTGTTTAAAAGGAACACTATCGACAGTAGAAACACTGATCACAACCCCTTTGATTGGTTGACGAAATGACAAAAGAGCGAGCTCAATTTTTTTTTTTGTAACACCTGTTATGCGCTGAAATGCCCCCCTGCCATGGATCCCCCCTCACCACACACACATAATCGCTATCAAATATTATATTAGAACATAATATGCGCATTCCTTGCGCATATGGTTTACAAATTACAAATTACATGAGACAAAATAAAACAAGCAATATGAAAATTAATATGTTGTATATGGAAAAATTGAAATATTAATATTTTTTTTCAAAAATATGTATACTTTTATATTGTTTATTTTATAATAAAATTAGTTTCGTCCAATTTTTCATTATAAAAAATGTATTTTTATTATATATAAATATTTATTTGCATATTCATGACAAACCCCTGAAAAATAAATGTGTTACAAAATAAACATTATACAAGAATTTGTATTAACCCAGATAGCAGAACAACATTGAATCATCGTTGAATCAACATTAAAGCATCAACCAACTTGTCATTGAATCAATGTTGAAATTTCAATGTTAAACGTTGATTTTTCATCAGGTTTGCACCTTGAAATAATGTTATTTCAATGATGAAAAATAGATCAAGATGGGCATAAAATCAATGTTTGTTCAACGTAAATTCAATCACTTATTTTACATTGAATCAACATTGAATCAACATTGAAACAATTATAGTTTAGTCTTGCTTTATGAACAGCAAGATTCTATGGCAGTAAATCATGTCCGTTTTGATTTATTTCTTTAAATCAGAGACCATGTAGGGCTGAAAAGCTTTTTTTTTTTAATTTTTTTTTTTAAACAAAAAGTCAGTAACTCAACATCCTTCAGTTTACATGTAAACATATTTATTTATTTATGCTCCATACCCATTTAAACAGGAAGTAACATCACAATTACAATAAAACAACTATATAATAAAACACACTACAACTTACATACAAATTATTATAAACTGGATGACAATATGACTTTTTAGAAGAGAACTATTAGAAGAGATTGTTAATTCTGAATTCATAAAACAGAATCTAACTGCCAAGATAAGAGACTGGAAAACCATAATATAAAAATGGCAGCCTGCCTCAGCAAAATTCAGTCAAATGCAAATAGAAACAACCAAGTCAGAAACACAACAGATGACTGAAACATTATTCGTAAGTTGAAATGTATTTACTCAGCAAAACAGATAATAAGACATGAGTCTGAACTTATGGTTTTCCACCACGAGCAATTCCCCCCAGCCGTTCTGGGGCATAACGAAGCCATTTCTGAACTGTTGAAGTAAAGAAACTCTGTGGCCTCCTTTTCTTCAGCTTTCAGCTGTTGTTGTAGTAGTGCATCTAAAGAATGAAAAACAAACAAAAGGTTAGAACTATACAATGCTCTAAAAACTTGGAGTGGTAGTTGTTTATGAATGACAGAAGGTGGGTCCTAAATTTTTGGAAATGTGACTTTTACAAATGTACAGATATGCAACATATGTTTTGAAATGTCCTACAATCTTCCATAGATACAATGCACACATTAGATTTTTTTTAATATACAGGTCCTTCTCAAAAAATTAGCATATTGTGATAAAGTTCATTATTTTCTGTAATGTACTGATAAACATTAGACTTTCATATATTTTAGATTCATTACACACAACTGAAGTAGTTCAAGCCTTTTATTGTTTTAATATTGATGATTGTGGCATACAGCTCATGAAAACCCAAAATCCCTATCTCAAAAAATTTGCATATTTCATCCGACCAATAAAAGAAAAGTGTTTTTAATACAAAAATAGTCAACCTTCATATAATTATGTTCAGTTCTGCACTCAATACTTGGTCGGGAATCCTTTTGCAGATTCTTGTGTCTCTCAACTTTCTCTTCACAATATCCCACAGATTCTCTATGGGGTTCAGGTCAGGAGAGTTGGCAGGCCAATTGAGCACAGTAATACCATGGTCAGTAAACCATTTACCAGTGGTTTTGGCGCTGTGAGCAGGTGCCAGGTCGTGCTGAAAAATGAAATCTTCATCTCCATAAAGCTTTTCAGCAGATGGAAGCATGAAGTGCTCCAAAATCTCCTGATAGCTAGCTGCATTGACCCTGCCCTTGATAAAACACAGTGGACCAACACCAGCAGCTGACATGGCACCCCAGACCATCACTGACTGTGGGTACTTGACACTGGACTTCAGGCATTTTGGCATTTCCCTCTCCCCAGTCTTCCTCCAGACTCTGGCACCTTGATTTCCGAATGACATGCAAAATTTGCAACCTGTAGCCCATTTCCTGCACACGGCTCTGGATGTTTCTACTCCAGATTCAGTCCACTGCTTCCGCAGGTCCCCCAAGGTCTGGAATCGGTCCTTCTCCACAATCTTCCTCAGGGCCCGGTCACCTCTTCTCGTTGTGCAGCGTTTTCTGCAACACTTTTTCCTTCCCACAGACTTCCCACTGAGGTGCCTTGATACAGCACTCTGGGAACAGCCTATTCGTTCAGAAATGTCTTTGTGTCTTACCCTCTTGCTTGAGGGTGTCAATGATGGCCTTCTGGACAGCAGTCAGGTCGGCAGTCTTACCCATGATTGCGGTTTCGAGTAACGAACCAGGCTGGGAGTTTTTAAAAGCCTCAGGAATCTTTTGTAGGTGTTTATAGATAATTAGTTGATTCAGATGATTAGGTTAATAGCTCATTTAGAGAACCTTTTCATGATATGCTAATTTTTTGAGATAGGGATTTTGGGTTTTCATGAGCTGTATGCCACAATCATCAATATAAAAACAATAAAAGGCTTGAACTACTTCAGTTGTGTGTAATGAATCTAAAATATATGAAAGTCTAATGTTTATCAGTACATTACAGAAAATAATGAACTTTATCACAATATGCTAATTTTTTGAGAAGGACCTGTATGTGTTATTTCACAATCTGCAAATGTTGTCCTACAATGTACATATTCAATGCTATGAAAACAAATATACTTAATGTAACAATGTAGTCTTTTATGTGCAAAAAAAAAAAAAAAAAAAAAAAACCTGTAGGACCAAAAAAATAAATAAATTAAAAAAGAAAATCAATCCGTGGCGACGGTTTTGCAATTTGTCCCCCGCACTCACAAATACTTAAACTGTTCCCTCAGTTTAACAAATCGTGGCCACGGATTAACAAACTGTATGCACAAATTTCCAATCCGTACGCTCAGATACCGTACTGTTTGCATATTTATTCTTAACATGAAGACTTATTTTGGTGATTTTATTATAAGCTTTTTACCCAGAGTTAGATGCATGCTGCACTGTTAATGTTATTATTAAATAACGCCTATTATTACATTGCATTTAGTTTGAGAGCAAAGTAATGACAACATAAACTGTACATTATTTGTTTTGTATTGCTTTTTACCTTCTCCTCAAACTCACACTGCATGATTTTCAAAGTCATCGGATCACCATTGTTTTCACACTGTACTATCTGTGGTAGCATTTAGTTGCTGCTGTGTTCACACTGCACAATGAATTGGCGACAGGAGATTACACACTGCATGACTTTACAATAGGATGAATCGCCAACAACTCTGTCTGGTGTGCAAGCTACAGCCAAACGCACACAAGAAGTGATAAGGAAACAACGCAAGATCATGCTGACATTGTGGTCTATAATTCCTCCCCGAACAAACAATAATTAAAAAATGATGACGTCCTTGTTTAAGATCCCATATGGTCAAAACTGAAATTTCATGGCTTTTTTCATGGTAACTGAGGTCTAGGGGCTATGTAACTACCATATAAGTTTCAAAACAGTCAATCCAGAGTAGAATGCACACAGCTTGCATAAAGTAGCTCTGCCTTTTCACGAGCTGCTGTGACGTCCAATCTACTCAGTCACCGCTTTCAGTCACCATCAACCACCATCCCACCCTTCTTTTGCCAAAACATCACGTCCATGCCATTGCTGAACAACAATAACATGAAAACAAGTCGAAAAAACGCTGTTCAGTCGATAGATGTCGAAACTACATCATTACACAGGCTTCCGAACAACATTAATATAAAAGACCATTGGCACGTCAGCTTCAGCATCTTTCACACAGCCATTCCATTAAACTTAAAAAATTTACATTAAAAATTTTATTTAATTAATAGAAGTTAATTGATAAAGAAAATCTATTTATGACATTATTTTTGACAGCATTATGATTAATTTATATGTTCTACAAAATAGAGGACTACACACCTTACAGCGCAATATAATGTGGCTTTAGAAGAGGAAAGGTAGGATTAAGAAGTGAGCAAGTGATGAATTAGTATTATAGGTCCCAAGCAGATACAGTAACAATAATGAGTGCTCTACCTTATGCAGTCTCCATTGATGGCTAATAAACATTGATACAAGTAGGTTATGGTTAAAGTGGTGAACTTATAAAGTCTTAAATATTTTGTTTTCCCTTCTCAACGCATTATGCATTTACTCACCAATAATGGCTACCTTTTTAATTTGGTCAAGTCTCCAAGTCGAAGGTGCCCAGCAGCAGATTCCGTACCATGGCAGTAGCAGAGGTGGCAAGGCGGGCTGCTCTCCACACTTCTGCCTGGCAAAACACCCCAGAGCCCTTTATAACTTCAATCTGAAAAATTATTTCACATCACAATATTAATTTATTGGCAACTTTTAGAAACTTTTCATGTTTCATACTGATTCTTATGTTTAGCTTCCCAATAGTTAATAGGATTTTATGTATAAATGCAGATTAATGATAATCTGGACATTCGTTTACATGCAGGGTAAAACTGCAACAGGAACAGTACAAAATAAAAACTGAAAAAAGACGGACATTCAGAGTAAAACAGTGCAAGATAAAAAAATATATATTACAAAACATACATGCAGGGTAAGCATTGGTGGGAGCAATGTCCAAGCAGTGTAGAGAAATATTTCTGTACGACTTCATTGTTTTGTGCTGTATAGTATAGTATTGTAATAGCTGATCAGAGTGATCAACTCCCCATGTGCTGGTTGTACGCAGTCACAGGACATGGAAATGTCTTTGTAGTCCATGTACCTTGTAATTTCACCCTCATCTTCACCGCGTCTACTGTAACGCAGAATGGATGGTAGAACAGGTAGATACTTCTCGTGTGTCCATCCACTTCACAAATACAAGAGGTCCATCTGAACGGAGCTTGCGTGTCCTGATGTGAGGGGCTGGTGAAGGCAAGGGTGATGCAGACACATTCCTAAAAACAAATAAATAAAAAAATGTTAACCTATACTGTTCAGAGTAAATGGATGTGCAATTAATATGGATGCACAATATATACAGTACAGAGATGACCAAAAATGTATCCACACTTCAACATGAAAAATATACACCTCTCTTCTGTAGGTCACATGACAGCATCAATGATGGTGATAGATAATACTACACACTGCAGCCATAATTAAATTTGAGTTTTAAAAAACACCATCCACTGGACATTACACACATATTGAACACATTCTAAACAATTACATCTTATCAGGTATTTGTAAATACACGCTAAACAAAAGGGATTATATACATTTACACCAAAGAAATATTCATAAGCATCACTTAGCTACATAAGGCTGTATTTTAGCCACCTGGAACTTGCTTGTTTGTGCTAAATAACATTACCGATAGCAGTGTTATAAGCTAACCAAAATGGAGCCAAATACACATTAGCAACCATAATCTAAAGCTATCCAAAACAAGGTGAATATAAACATCTGTAAACTCCATAAGGCATTAGCTTAGCCACCGGGAAATATCATGTTTGTGCTACATGAGGCAGCATGCTAGCATGATTTACCTAAACTATATAAATGGCATTGAAAGCCAATGTGTCACACAAGCTGACAAGAGCTAGCTGTAGTGAGGAAAATATTTACTAATATTAGTTTAATATTATCAGAATAAGAGTTATATAAGACTTAATAACTTACCCAGTGTAGCATGGGTCTATTCTCTGTTCAAAATGCTCCCGTTCGTCGTCGGAGTCACACAGTCTTCTTCTGAGGTAAATGTAAACTTTCCAGAACATTCTGAAGAGTTTCCTCGGATGTGTAAGCGCGTGCCATCTTCCAAAACGTGCAGAAAACTCACTGAATGGGAGTATTTTCAAGCCTGTCTCTCTGTGTTCGTTTTTTCATGCCGGTGTCCGGGGGCGTGGTCTAGTATGTAAATTACCTGGACTGATTTCCGTGTGATTGGCGCGTGGGCGTGTCCTGCCTCGGGTCATTAGCATACAAGTGTGACAGAAATTCTGTGCCTCTCCTTGGTTTCATACGGATTACATAAACTGAGAATATTTGTTTTCAATGTGACTTGCATCATTTAAAAGTAGACACTTTAAGCTTTATATAGATATATTTCTCATTTCAGTTAATTTTAGTGACGTGTTTCAAAAAGATTTTCACGGAGACTGAGGTTTCATATATGTGCATATATCCTCATATACTGCATGTGGCCAATTAGGATTAGTTTTTTGCTTTTTTTTTGTTAGTTCTTAGTTATTGCCTTGATAATAGAAAATATGAGCTAGGCATCATGTATGACAGTTGCCAAAGTGAGATATGAGCTAAAATGACCAGATCCTGCCATAGGAGACATATCTTGTATGTACATATACAGTAGGGCTTATATGTGGATATAAAGAAGCAATACAGGAGACCTATATGGCCTGTATATGCACATATATGCACCTCAATGTTGCCTACATGTGGCATATATACGCATATATGCAGCATATATACGCATATATGCAGCATATATATTATCATATATGTGCATATATACTGCATATAGGTTTCATATATGCGCATATATCCTCATATTTACATTTACATTTAGGCATTTGGCAGACGCTCTTATCCAGAGCGACTTACATTTTTATCTCATTATACATCTGAGCAGTTGAGGGTTAAGGGCCTTGCTCAAGGGCCCAACAGTGGCAACTTGGTGGTTGTGGGGTTTGAACCTTAGTCCAATGCCTTAACCACTGAGCTACCCCTGGCCCCATATACTGTAGGTGCGGTTATATGCGCATATATACTGCATATAGGTTTCATATATGCGCATATATCCTCATATAGGTTCTTTCCATGTGGGGCACGCACACTGCTCTGGGTCTGACACAGACAACGGGAAACAGGAACTAAGATCTCAAACAAATGCTTCCCAACAGAATACCGTAGGTCGCATCGCCAAAATTCTTTCACCGTGAGTGGCAGGAACTTCCAGACTACAACATATTGAATTCTCATGCCTGTAGAGTGTATTATACTGACGTGGCGACAGTGTAAAAACACCCTCCGATGTTAAATGCGAGCCGAAAATTGAGTACTTTTGAACGGCAAACAGGAATTAAGCTCTCAAGTGAGTAAACTAGACAGCAAGGTAAATACACAAAACTTACCGTCAAATTATTTTTTTTCCTCAATATATATATATATATATATATATATATATATATATATATATATATATATATATATATATATATATATAAAATTATTATTATTTTTTTTTTTTTAAGCACCATGGCAAATCTCTTGTAGTCAATTTTTTAACCTGTTTTAAACACATACACACATGCATACACATTTTTATAGAAATGCACTTAGTTAATTTAATTTGCCTTACATTGTTGAATGAGGATGGGTTCCACAACCAAAAATCAACATTGATTCAATGTTGGTCTTTTCAACACTGAAAAGCATTGAATTATCAACATTGATTCAACATTATTTAGCATTGAAAAATCAACCTCAACCAAAATGATGATTCTGATGAAATTTCAACATTGAATCAATGTCACCTTGCTATCTGGGAATGGTCTTGACGGCTGTCTCGTGCCTATTGTTTATTATAATAGTAATATCATTTGATAATAATAAACCTATGAATTTATGTTCTAATATAATATTTGATTATGTATATACATATACATTCTAATATAATATGCAATTATGTATATACATATATATATATATATATAGATAGATAGATAGATAGATAGATAGATAGATAGATAGATATGCAAGATACTTTTCTTTCCCCACGTGAGTCAGTCTGTGTCAGTCATGCTCTTTAACCATTCAGATGTGACCTCACCATTTCAACCAATCATAACCCGCCAGGAGTGCAGCCTTAATCCTGTTTACATGAAATAAACCTGCTCCCGAGCAGGTTCAAGCTTACGGACATGTTGCTATGACAGCAAATGCGAGATGAGCATCGAAGAACGAAACAATCCAAGATCAGGACAAATCCACAACAATCAAATCCAGCTAACTGAGTTAGCGACCTACGAAGAACGGACCCCTGCTCCCAAGCAGGTTCAAGCTTACGGACATGTTGCTATGACAGCAAATGCGAGATGAGCATCAAAGAACGAAACAATCCAAGATCAGGACAAGTCCACAACAATCAAATCCGGCTAACTGAGTTACGGACGTACGAAGAACGGACTCCATGTCTATATTGGGTCCGTCGGCCCATGACCAATTCAAACATTGTCCACTATTTGGACGTCCAACCATGACCCAACTTGGACCTCATTTTGACATTCAACATTTGACCTAATTTGGCTTATTTTTTTTGGACGTCATTTCCACGTCCAAACTAGGTCCATGTTAGAATTATTTTATACAGTATATAAAGGAGTTGTTTCTACTCTCTTGCTCTCTTCTTCATAGATTTGATATTATCGTGTTGAATCTTTCCTGCTGCTATCTTCCTGTCTCCTCTTGCATCTGTTCTTAAAGGTGTGAATGCTACCACGCTCACCTTCCCATACTCTATGTTTCTCTCTCTCCCTCTCTCGCTATCTCCCTGTGTCTCCTTCCCCCTCGCCCCCTAACTCGAGCCAACATCTTGTGATCTCTCTCTGGACGGACACCTCTCTATCTTCCTCTCCTTTGATTCTTCAGGATCTCACCAGGACATTTACAATGGTTCATGCTCTTTGTAGTAACCACCTTCCCCAACGACCAGGTACTACATCTATCCACAGCAGACGTCAGGTCGACTCTCCACAGAGTGAACCCACGAAAAGCTGCAGGACCAGACAACATACCTGGCCGGGTGCTCCGGGATTGTGCTGATCAGCTTGCGGTCATCTTTGCAGACATCTTCAACTCATCACTGAGCTCTGCTGTTACACCTACATGCCTGAAGACCACCAAAATCATCCCAGTGCCAAAAAAGTCAACTGTGTCTTGTCTTAACGACTACCGCCCCATAGCACTCACATCTATCATCATGAAGTGCTTTGAGAGGCTGGTACTGAGTTACATGAAGTCTAAGCTCTCACATACTCTGGACCCGTTACAATTCGCATATCGACCAAACCGCTCCACAGATGACGCCATCTCATCTGCTCTTCAACTTACCCTCTCCCATCTCGACAGAAAGGACACTTACGTCAGAATGCTGTTTATCGACTTCAGCTCAGCATTCAATACAATAATTCCCCAAAGGCTGGTAAGGAAGTTGGACCTTCTAGGTATAGACACTCCTCTTTGTAATTGGATCCTGGACTTCCTCACTGACAGGCCACAGACTGTGTTCATAGGCAACAACTCCTCCGGGGTCCTCAGACTGAGCACAGGCTCCCCACAGGGCTGTGTGCTTAGCCCACTGCTTTTCACTCTGCTAACGCACGACTGTGCTGCACAGCACAGTTCAAATCACATCATAAAGTTTGCAGACGATACAACAGTAGTGGGTCTCATCACCAACGACGATGAGTCTGCGTACAGAGAGGAGGTAAAACATCTGGTGGACTGGTGTCAAAATAACAACCTGTCTCTTAATGTTCAGAAGACCAAAGAGATGGTTGTTAACTGCAGGAAGAGCCCGAAGGCCTACGCCCCACTGTACATCAACGGATCTGCTGTCGAGATTGTCAGCAGTGTGAAGTTTCTGGGGGTGCACATGGCAGATGATCTTTCCTGGAACCTGAACACCACCACCATCACCAAGAAAGCACAACAACGTCTTCACTTTCTTCGGAAACTGAAGAAGGCGAGTCTTCCACCTCCCATCCTCACCTCATTCTATCAAGGGACCATCGAGAGTGTTCTCTGCTGTTACATCACCGTCTGGTACGGAAACTGCACCACCGCTGAAAAGAAGTCCTTGCAGCGGATAGTGAAGACAGCAGAGAGAATCATCGGGGTCCCTCTCCCAGCCATCTCCCAACTCTACGACAAACACCTGATCCGCCGTGCGAGCAGCATAGTGAAAGACTCTTTTCACCCCTCACATGCACTGTTCTCCCTCCTCCCATCAGGCAGACGGTTCCGCAGCATCAGAACTGTGACTGCCAGACACTGCAAGAGCTTCTTTCCACAAGCAGTAAGGGCTCTCAACTTACTGACAACATAGAACTGAACAAACATACGAAACACACACTCAACATAAACACATAATGGACTCCTATATTTATAAACTCACCTAAACAACTAAACCCTCATACAATATGCTACATGCACACCAAAGACAAAAACACACAAATTGGACTGTGGTACAACACACATATTGTACACCCTGTATTGCATACTGTATTTTTGTCCAAGAAATTTTCTACTTCATGCTGATTTGCACTAGTCGCAATTTGCACATGTCTTGTCTTGTCTCGTCCAATACTCCTACAATAACTTGAACCCGCACACTGTACTCTGAACCAATTGCACATGTTCACTTTGTATCATTGCACTGTATTGTCTTCCTGTCCTGTTAGTGTACAGATAGTTTATTTAAAAATAGTCACTTAGTTAGTTTAGCTTAGTTAGATATCATTTAGTTGTAATTTCTTGTTTTCTATTTCTTATTAAGGCACCACGGAGGGTCTGTGTGAAACGGCATTTCAATACAATGTATACTGTGTATATTGTTGTATTGACAATAAACCTCTCTTGAATCTTGAATCTTGAATATGTCTATAGCACAGGCGTTTGGTCAAACATATATAAACCCCATCTTTTGCTGATAGTTAAAGCATGCAGTGTGCTGCATAATATTGCCATTAAAAACGGTATACCACTGGATGAGATGCCGATACAAGAAGATCGCCACATGGCAGAAGATTTCGACCCGATGTCAAATGCTGTGGCCGTGCAGCTAAGAGCAGGGATAATCGAACGGTTCTAAATCTGTTTCACAATAAGGAGTAATTGTGAGAAAATGGTGAGATCACTTGGAGCTTTTATTGAACTTGCATGATGCATTTAGTGAATCACTAATGTTCCTCAAGTCCACATTGATTTGGTGCAGTTCCTCTTTTATGCTTGCAATGCCGCTCACTAATTCCTCCTGTGTTTTCAGAACCGCATCAGTCATGACTCGTGCCTCGAAACGCATCGGACGCGCTGAAGTGGCAGGCGGAGCAGGACCTGGCAAAACTGGCAGATCTATAAAATAAATGTTAAATGAACAATCCAAATCATTTGCAATGTGTGTGTTATTTATCTATGAATAATATATCGCAACACAAACATTTGAAAACCTACTAACCATTTTCGGATGGCTCGGCCTCTCCTGCAGTTGATGGGATTGCACTTTCAGTGTCACCATCGGGGTGACACTGAAATAAGACTCTGGCCTCCTCCCGTGGCACCGATGTCTCTTCTGTGGGCTGCAATTCTTTTTTTAGAGGACACTTTCAAATCAAACCACTTTTTCTTGACCTCTGCAGTAGTTCTACATAAAGGTGAGATGGCATTTACCGCATTAGTAACCTGTCCCCATGCCAAGACTTTTTTTATCTTTGACATTCCGCCTGAAAAAGCAGCAAACAAAACTGTCTTATAACATTGTACCTCATTTAAAAGCACTTCCATTTCTTTGTCTTTGAAGTTTTTTTTTTCTTTCCTCTCTTCACGGGATCCATGATAACGGTTCTATAGTGCCCTGGCGGCATTGGGTTTTTATAAGGAAGGTTGTTTGCCAAATAAGGTCATTTGAGGGCGTTTCTGTATGCAAATTTAAATTACTATGCACACGCACACAATTTAGAAGGAGTGCGATTCATCATCAGTCATTTCGTACAGCTGTGCGTACTCACGTTTGATATCTCCCAACTTTCTTGTGCTTACGGCTGTTGGTATACGCACTAGTTTAGAACTTTTTTTACGCACGCTTGATAAATGAGACCCCAGGTCTCTGGGCAAGCACTCTACCACTGCGAATGCCTTATTAATTCACTATATTGGTATTTGATAAATGTGTGAATCTCCAAAGATGTAGAGGCATGTGAGATTTGAAATAGAATCCATATTCCTGGTAGTGTTATCAGGAACGCAGAGATATTGCACATTTTTTATAATACACTTATAAATTACAGTATTCTTCAGTTTTAAATATATTCTTATGCACTCTGTTCGAACGTCACACCACCCGTAATTAAAAAAAAAAAAAAAAAAAAGGCTTAAAGTGTCCGCTTAACTTCAATAAGCTTGGTTTGTTTACTAACTGTAACTTACTAACAAGATGGGAAATGGTCATTCCAAACAGTCTCTTACTCCTAATGATTGGATGGATAATCAAGGATTTGGAATTTTTGTTCAACCTTTCATTAACAATTTGGCTGGATGGACGGAGGGTTCTTCTCAGTGGAGACATAATCCTAGAGAAGGTTCATTTGACAATGCTGACATTATTACATGCTAATCTTGTCTCTCATCTTTTACAGGCTAGTGTGCTTCCCTCACAATTGGCTATAGTGAAGGTCAAAGGTCATGCATCTGGTGACTCTGAAGAGGTTTTAGATAATTGTTTAGCTGATGAAGTTGCCAAATGGGCCGCAAAAGAAGCACCTTTGTCCCCACAGGTTTGTAGGGATACAGTATTCTCTTTGACGTCCCATGTCTCTGTTCCTAGTTTGTCATCTGACACCGACCTTGCCTTTTTGCAAACCCATTCATCACCTGAAGATCTACATTTTTGGTCTTCCCGTAAGTGTTCACCTGGCAGCGATATACTAATTTGGGATGAAAACGGCCGTATAGCTCTTCCAGCATCTGTCCTCCCGTTATTAGTGCGTCATTTTCATGGTATTTCACATGTCGCAAAACGGGGGGTAATCCGTATGATTGAGGACAGATTCTGCATTCGCAATATCAAACAGGTTACACTTGTTCTATTAGATTCCTGCTTGATCTGTGCTCGTGCAAATACACAAGGACAACATGTTAAACATGATGCCTTGCCAATGCCTATTGCACCATTCCAATGCTTACAAATTGATTTTACACACATGCCACCTGTCAGAAATCTGAAATACATGCTTGTAATTGTGGACAGATATTCTAAATGGGAAGCATTTCCATGCTCTAAAGAAAATGCAACAATAGTAGTTAAAATTCTGGCTAAAGAAATCATTCCTAGATACGGTATTCCAACATCTATTGACAGTGATAATGGCACGCCATTCGTCTCCAAAGTGACACAAAAATTGTGTACATTTTTAAGCATTGATTGGAAATTTCACATCCCCTACCATCCCCAAAGTTCTGGTGTGGTAGCGAGGATGAACGGAACAATCAAAGATAGGTTGACAAAAGCCATGATGGATACAGGTAAGAACTGGGTTGACCTGTTACCGTCTGTGCATTGTGAAATTAGAATGACACCCAATTCTACAACCAAACTTTCACTATTTGAGATTATAATGGGACGACCATTCCCCACCCCCTGGGTAAAAGGTAACCCCGGTGTTTCCCTTACAGGTGGTCTGGACGTGATTGTCGGCGATTATACGCAAGCGCTCATTGAAAAACTGAACAGTGTTCACGGTAATGTCTCTGCTTCTCTCCCTCTGCCTACAGACAAGTCTACTCACTCTTTCATCCCAGGTGATACAGTGCTGGTGAAAAGTTTAAATCCCAGGAAGGTGGGGGATGCTGCCTACAGTACACCTACAACTGTAATTGCAGTGACACGCACAGCTGTTCTCACAGACTCACAGCCACAGTGGAAGAAGGCACGGCAGATGACTCTGACTGCTTGACATAATCGACAACTCACAAGATCTCCTAGCTCGCACTGAGGGGCTAGTGGAGCAACATACGCGCAGAAGACACCTCAAAAGGGTGCTCTTGCCGCTTCTCACTTTTTTCACATACAAATATAGGTTCAACTTTGTATTAGTTTGCTTTTTCCACATTTTATTTTTGTGCCAATGCCTGATTACGTATGTACTGTGAATTTCATTTCTAATTGTGATTCTAGAAGTGATTTAATCCTGACTATCTTCTTCCTTTATCACCCTTCTTATCATCTCTGCTAATTATGAATCTCTGCTTCTTCACGTTAATATCTTTTGCTATGTTAACTAATTGACATTCACAAATTCTTTTAGAATTTAAGGGGGCAACTGTTAGAATTATTTTATATATAAAGGAGTTGTTTCTACTCTCTTGATCTCTTCTTCATAGATTTGATATTAACGTGTTAAATCTTTCCTGCTGCTATCTTCCTGTCTCCTCTTGCATCTGTTCTTAAAGGTGTGAACGCTCCCACGCTCACCTTCCCATACTCTATGTCTCTCTCTCTCCCTCTCTCCCTCTCTCGCTATCTCCCTGTGTCTCCTTCCCCCTCTCCCCCTAACTCGAGCCAACATCTTGTGATCTCTCTCTGGACGGACACCTCTCTATCTTCCTCTCCTTTGATTCTTCAGGATCTCACCAGGACATTTACAATGGTTCATGCTCTTTGTAATAACATATGTCTATAGCACAGGCGTTTGGTCAAACATATATAAACCCCATCTTTTGCTGTTAATAAACAGAGACCTTTCTGACAGACAACAGGTGTGTGTGTTTGACTGAGTCTCTCCTGGGGCCAGAAAAGCTTACCGAAGCACAGCGGACAGACCGAGCAACTCGCCTCCTCTACTACAAAACTTTAGAAAAACTTTACAGTCCACTATTTGGACGTCCAACCATGACCCAACTTGGAGGTCATCTTGACGTTCAACATTTGACCTAATCTGGCTTAGACCAAAGACATTTCCCCAAGACGGTGTCACAGTAACCCGCCGCAAAGCATGACGGTTGTCAGCCGCTGCCCTGCCCTGGGGGGTTTTATTTAAAGCCTATAATCAAGTTATTTGATATATATATATATGCAATACAATATAAAATAAAAACATAAATAACTTGATTATAGGCTTTAAATAAAATACCCTTTAAATAACCCCTGAAAAATAAATGTGTTACAAAATAAACATTATACAAGAATTTGTATTAATGGTCTTGACGGCTGTCTCGTGCCTAGGGTTTATTATAACACTAATATCATTTGATAATAATAAACCTATGAATTTATGTTCTAATATAATATTTGATAGCGATTATGTGAATGCAAGATACTTTTCTTTTCCCACGTGAGTCAGTCCGCATCAGTCGAGTTCTTTAACCAATCAGATGTGACGTCGCCATTTCAACCAATCATAACCCGGCAGGAGCGCAACCTAAATCCTGTCTACATGAAATAAACCTGCTACCAAGCAGGTTCAAGCTTACGGATGTTACTATGACAGCAAATGCGAGAAGCGCGTTGGAGAACGAAACAATCCAAGATCAGGACAAATCCACAACAATCAAATCCAGCTAACTGAGTTAGCGACGTACGGAGAATGGACCCCACGGACCCTCTCGCATTTGCTGTCATAGCAACATATCCATAAGCTTGAACCTGGGGTCCGTTCTTCGTACGTCGCTTGATACATCCGAGATGAACTGACATCTACTGTATGATGAGATCATCGTGCTTAGACCTGGCTAAGTTGGTTCTTCGAGGGCACCTGTTGTTAATGATTAGTATGACTGGATTGAGTTGTCTAGGATTATTACGCGTTCGTGCATTGGTTTAAAAGGCGATATGCATCGACAGTAGAAACACTGATCACAACCACTTTGATTAGTTGACGTAATGACAAAAGAGTGAGCTAAATCTTTTTTGTAACACCTGTTATGCGCTGAAATGCCCCCCACGTGTTATGCTCTGAAATGCTTCCCTGCCATGGATCCCCCCCCGCACCACCACACACACATAATCGCTATCAAATAATATATTAGAACATAATATGCGTATTCCTTGCGCATATGGTTTACAAATTACAAATTACATGAGACAATAAAATAAGCAATATGAAAATAAATATGTTGAATATGGAAAAAATAGAAATATTAATATTTTTTTCAAAAACATGTATACTTTTATATTGTTTATTTTATAATAAAATTAGTTTTATCCAATTTTTCAGTATAAAAATATTAATTTTTATTATATATAAATATTTATTTGCACATTCATGACGAACCCATGAGTACAGGAGTACAGGGAGATGCACCGTAAGGTGAAGGTACTGTAGAAGTGGCAAAGGCCAAACAAAGAGCATATGAGGACTTGTATGCTAGGCTGGACAGTAAGGAGGGAGAGGTGCATCTGTACAGGTTGGCGGGGCAGAAGGATAGAGATGGGAAGGATGTGCAGCAGGTTAGAGTGATTAAAGATAGAGATGGAAATGTACTGACAGATGCCAGGAGGGTGATGGGAAGATGGAAGGAGTACTTTGAGGAGTTGATGAATGAGGAAAACGAAAGAGAACAAAGAGTAGAAGAGGTGACTGTTGTGGAGCAGGAAGTAGCAAATATTAGTAAAAGTGAGGTGAGAAGGGCATTGAAGAGGATGAAGAGTGGAAAGGCTGTTGGTCCTGATGACATACCTGTGGAGGTATGGAAGTGCTTAGGAGAGCTGGCAGTAGAGTTTCTGACTAGTTTGTTTAACGAGATCTTGGAGAGTGAGAGGATTCCAGAGGAATGGAGGAGAAGTGTATTGGTGCCGATTTTTAAAGAACAAGGGAGATGTGCAGAGCTGTGGCAATTACAGAGGCATAAAGGTAATGAGCCATACAATGAAGCTGTGGGAAAGAGTAGTGGAAGCTAGGTTAAGGGCAGAGGTGAGAATTTGTGAGCAGCAATATGGTTTTATGCCTAGAAAGAGTACATCAGATGCAGTATTTGCTTTGAGGATGCTGATGGAGAAGCACAGAGAAGGTAATAAAGAGTTGCATTGTGTCTTTGTAGATTTAGAGAAAGCGTATGACAGGGTGCGGAGAGAGGAGCTGTGGTGTTGTATGAGGAAGTCTGGAGTGGCAGAGAAGTATGTTAGAGTGGTGCAGGACATGTATGAGAGTTGTAAGACAGTGTTGAGATGTGCTGTAGGTGTTACAGAAGAGTTCAAGGTGGAGGTGGGTCTGCATCAAGGATCGGCTCTAAGCCCCTTTTTGTTTGCTCTAGTGATGGACAGGATGACAGATGAAGTTAGACAGGAGTCTCCATGGTCTATGATGTTTGCAGATGACATTGTGCTTTGTAGCGAGAGCAGGGAACAGGTGGAAGAACATTTGGAGAGGTGGAGGTACGCTCTGGAAAGCAGAGGAATGAAGGTTAGCCGCAGCAAGACGGAATACATGTGTGTGAATGAGAGGGACCCAAGAGGAACAGTGAGGCTACAGGGAGCAGAGGTAAAGAAGGTGCAGGATTTTAAGTACTTAGGGTCAACTGTCGAGAGCAACGGAGAGTGTTCAAAGGAGGTGAAGAGACGAGTACAGGCAGGTTGGAATGGGTGGAGAAAAGTGTCAGGTGTGTTGTGCGATAAAAGAGTATCAGCGAGAATGAAAGGAAAGGTGTACAGGACAGTGGTGAGACCAGCAATGCTCTACGGCTTAGAGACAGTGGCACTGAAGAAAAGACAGGAGGCAGAGCTAGAGGTAGCAGAGCTGAAGATGTTGAGGTTCTCTTTGGGAGTGACAAGGATGGATAGGATCAAGAACCAGTTCATCAGAGGGACAACCCATGT
This sequence comes from Channallabes apus, assembly GCA_030522415.1. Lineage (NCBI taxonomy): Eukaryota > Metazoa > Chordata > Actinopteri > Siluriformes > Clariidae > Channallabes > Channallabes apus. The sequence continues at coordinate 41,141,806 of CM060115.1, read as the reverse complement.
GAGATGTTTTGGAGATAATGTCAGAGAGGCCAGATTGAGGTGGTTTGGACATGTTCAGAGGAGAGATTGTGAATATATTGGTAGAAGGATGCTGAGGTTGGAACTGCCAGGCAGGAGGTCTAGAGGAAGACCAAAGAGGAGATTTATGGATGCAGTGAGAGAGGACATGAAGTTAGTAGGTGTGAGAGAAGAGGATGCAGAGGATAGGGTTAGATGGAGGCAGATGATTCGCTGTGGCGACCCCTGAAAGGGAACAGCCGAAAGACAAAGAAGAAAGAAGAAGAAGACTTAAGTAAAAAGCTTGGGTTGATACTTCAACTTCTAAAGAAGTATTTTTGAACCCTAGTATCTATACTTCTACTCAAGTAATGAATGTGAATACTTTTGACACCACTGGCGCCATCTAGTGACATGTTTGACAGTGTTCACAGTTGAGCACAAAGCATAATGAATTTATCATTAGAATCATTTAGAACTGCAAAAGTTCATTCATTTCAGTAATGCAACTTAAAAGTAAAACTAATACATGAGATAGACTCATTACATGCAAAGCGAGATAGTTCAAGCCGTGATTTGTCATAATTGAGATGATTATTGCTTACAGCTCATGAAAACTCCAAATCCACAATCTCAGAAAATTAGAAAAGGTTCAATTTACAAGGCTCAAAGTGTCCCACTCTAATCAGCTAATTAAGCCATAACACCTACAAAGGGTTCCTGAGCCTTTAAATGGTCTCTCAGTCTGGTTCTGTAGGACGCACAATCATGGGAAAGACTGCTAACCTGACAGTTGTGCAGAAAACTATCATTGACATCCTCCATAAGGAGGGAAAGCCTCAAAAGGTAAAAAGCTAAAGAAGTTGGATGTTCCCAAAGTGCTGTATCAAAGCACAATAATAGAAAGTTATGTGGAAGGGAAAAGTGTGGAAGATAATTGTCAGGAAAAGGTCATTCAAAAGTGTTGGGGACTTTCACAAGGAGTGGACTGAGGCTGGAATCAGTGCATCAAAAGCCACCACACACAGACGGATCCTGGACAGGGCTTCAAATGTTGTCTTCCTCTTGTCAAGCCACTCCTGAACAACAACCGTCAGAAGCGTCTTACCTGGGCTACAGAAAAAAAATAACTTGGTCTGTTGCTCAGTGGTCCAAAGTCCTCTTTTCTGATGAGAGCAACTTTTGCATCTCATTTGGAAACAAAGGACCCAGAATCTGGAGGAAGAATGGAGAGCCACACAGTGCAAGAGGCTTGAAGTCCAGTGTGAAGTTTCCACAGCCTGTGTTTTGTCGCTGTTGTATACAATTGTGTTGTGGCCCCTTTAAGAAAAGTGTAAGTAGGGAGTTGTCATGTGACCTGTAGTCAGGAAGCAGTTAAGCAGAGACAGAGTGTAGCGTGTTCAGCATTACTTGCAGCAAAATCTGTGATATTTGAGTACTTATTACCTTGTAGTAGCATCGTGGGTATGTGTTTATTGTTTTATTGATACCTACATGTGTTTTGAAATTATTGACAGCAGTGTTAATTGATTTAAGTTCCTTGTTAGAAATAATTTTTCTGACTATGTTGTTATGCTAACATATCTCCGCATTAGCATTTTTTCCGTTCATAGAAAGCTAACACTATATGTGCAACAGTGCAAAAAAAATTATGTTTGGTAACTGTCTGTTACATGGTATTGAATATGTTATATTTGGAAAAGTGCTAATGAGCTAAATGAGAGCATTTAATTTATTCTTTGAGCATTTGTGTATCTGTACATTTTAAACAGAAGTTTAATTGGATTATTCTTTTGTACCTTTTAATATTCCACTTTCACCTTTCTTGTCAATGTCAATAAACATGTGGACAAGGAGAGTCTCGTCTTCAGAGTCTTTATGTTAAGAAAGTGTTTATCTGGCTGTCAAGTTATATTCAGGACATATACCGAGGGCAGCACAGCCTGTGTTAATTTGTGGAGCCATGTCATCTGCTGGTGTTGGTCAAATATGCTTCATTAAGTCCAGGGGCAACGCAGCCGTCTAATAAGATTTAGATCTGGTAACTGTGCAGGGCATGGGAGATGATCAACTTCACTTTCATGTTCATCAAACCATTCTGCCACCAGTCTTGCTCTGTGTATTGGTGCATTATCATCCTCAGATACGGCACCACCTTCAGGATACAATGTTTGAACCAGTGGGTGCATATGGTCATCCAGAATGGTTAGGTAGTCCTTGGCAGTGATGCGCTCACCTAGCCCAAGTATTGGGCCTAGGGAATGCCATGATATTGCAGCCCAAACCATCACTGATCCACCCACATGCTTCACTCTGGGAATGCAACAGTCTGGGTGTAACGATTCCTTGGGGATTCTCCACACCGCAACAACTCCAGATGTGGGAAAGATAGTGAAGGTGGACTCATCTGAGAACAATACATGGTTTACATTGTCCACAGCCCAAGATTTTCACTGCTGGCACCATTGAAACCGACTTTGGCACAAGGGACCAAAGGTTTGGCTATAGCAGCCCGACCATGAACATTGACCCTGTGGAGTTCCTGACAAACATTTTTGGTGGAAATAGGAGAGTTGTGGTGCACCTTTAATTCTGCAGTGAGTTGGGTAGCTGTGGTTTTATGTTTTTTGGATACAATCCGGGTTAGCATCCGGACATCCCTTTCAGACAGCTTCCTCTTGCGTCCACAATTACTCCTGTTGGATGTGGTTTGTCCTTCGTTGTGGCACGATCTTTGCCTGGAATAAACTTGGAACAACCTGAGTTGAAACACCATGACTGGAAGCTATGGTGAGGAGAGGGGGAGCTTGTTATAGCACTGTGGGACTTCATTCATGGGCATATCGTGCTGCACACCAGTGGAGACAATCTCAGCTTGAGAGTCAAGTTCCTGTTCCGGAGCTTTTGAGATACGAGTTTAAGGAGTTACGTGTGAGCCTGAGCTTGGGCTGTTGCTTCATTGGTTAAAGTGCCTGTCTAGTAAACAGGAGATCCTAGGTTCGATTCCCAGCAATGCGATATAGTAATAGTTCTTTCAATGCTAATTACTTCATATGCCCATCAGGTTTGCTATCCTCAGTGAAGCACCTGTTGAGAAACCTGAAAGAGCTCTGGTTATAGAAGACTCTATACTGAGGCATGTGAAATTACTATAGCTAGGCCTTCAGTGGTTAGGTGTATCCCGGGGGCCAGGGCACCAGACATAGCAGGTAATTTGAGGGCTTTAGGTCAGCATAAGTTTTCAAATATAGTGATACATAGAGGTGTTTAAATAACAAAGGCAATGTCCGAATAAGTCGTATGCTCTGGCCCCATAGCTCATAGTCTCAGAACAGGCCTAGTTAATCGTGACTACCAAGCAGGCTTCTGCACAATTCAGAATTTGAGAATTGGCCGGCATTCAATTGTAGCCAGGTGGGAATAGTACATGCAATTTTTATGTACGCCACTAGATGGCACTGCCATTTGGGCGGCACACTTAGGGATACAGCGTGATACCGGTGAATAAGAGAAAACACAGGAAGTCAGACCGTTGGCTGCCGAAATTGAAGCACGTTATGTTGCAGGTGCATCTGATTGTTTTATCAGGTAAATATGCTGTAAAATGTCTGTTGTATCAAAATATTTAGTTAACAATGTTAAAGAGTGTGTTATACAGAAATACTGTTGGATGTTAGTGGCTACTATTGTTGTTTATGTTGGATGTTAGCAGATACGTCGAGGGATGTTTAAAGTATGACTCGTTAGAAGTCTGCCACAAGATAACCTGTGCTTAAGTGGATGCACTAAACAGTCAGTATTTTGGGAAGATTTATGCATTCATTGTTCTAAAGTACATTTTATACAAACATTGTGATATGTACTGTAAGATTGTTGACAGTGGAATGTGTAATTTCTATTGTTTTATCAGGAAGAGCCACCACAGTTATTTTTGTATATTTTTGTATATTTCAAATGAACAGCATTTCGTTTTCTTTTCTTTTCTTTTAAAGGTTACTGTTCGAAATTTTGGTTAGTTTCTTATTTGAAATGTATTTGTACTAGGAGATGAGGCTCAGTTGTTATGCCTCTCGGGTTGAACTAATTAAAGGACACTGAACGTGTTGTGATTGTGCTCATAGGGGAGGATTCCCAAAGACCTGTATTCTATTTTTATGAAACCCCAATTTTTACTTTCAGAATAAAAAACCCCAAAAGACATTACTGTGTCCTGTGCTGGTTCACTTTCGCCAGGCTACACAATTTGGTACCAGGAATGGGGTTCTGCAAAATTGGTGGTTCATAAGAATGAGATTTTTTTTATAAATCTAAGCTAAGTAAACCTAGTAGAGTGCTAGGGGTACATAAAATAACTGTGGTGGCAGGGACACGCGTCATCTGGTATTGAAGTTCTACAGCGCTGAGGCTTTCTTGGGGGTGCCGCTGGGGATCAGTGACCACGACGCTGTACATCCGATGACGGCCACGAGGAGGATCTTCTGAGAAGGAGCGGAGGACATCGGGACAGCCAGCTGACCAAGTTTGGAAGAGACTTTTTATATCTTGCCTTTGGTTAAAGTTTACTCCTAGACAATTTAAAATGTCAGACAGAGGCAGTGATAATGAACAGACAGAGATGGATCCTGTCGTTGAGCTTCAGGCCAGGTTATCTGAGCTGAGTAACAAACATGACCAGGCAATGGCTAAAATAACAGCTTTGAGTAGTAGCACTAATAGATCTTATGTGTACTTGCCCAGAGAACGCCCGGTCCAGCCTTTCAGTGGTGATGCTACAGTCGATGGTCGTTCCATTTATGAGTTTCTTGATGAGGTACACAGGGCTATCAGGTCTAGGGGCTTGGGTGACAGTGACCAGGTTGACTTCATTCTCTCTCTCCTCAGGGGTTCAGCACTGGAAGAGGTTAGATTGTGCATGGATGAGGAGCTAAGTGATCCGGATGATATTTTCAGTTTTCTCAGAGAAGCATATGGTGAAAAGCGCAGTGTAGCACAGCTTTTACAGACCTTCTACAGCCGTTACCAACTAGAAGGCGAGGACTTCTTTGAATACTCACACGCACTATCCCAGATCCTTCGCTCAGCTCTTAAACAAAAGCCAGACGCAGTGTCTGATGCAAAGGTGGCAGTCAGAGACCAGTTTGTGGAGGGAGTTAAGGATTCTGCACTCAGAAGGGAGCTTCGGAAAATGGTCAGGGATAAGCCAGAGTCCACTTTTAGATGTGCGTCAGGAAGCTATCGCATGGTTTCTTGAGGAGAGACCCAGTAACACCAGAGTTGCCAAGAGCAGGAGCGTAGTGTGTGACAGTGTAATGGAGAAAGGTCAGTGTACAGGTAGCACCCAAGACAAAGCATCTACACTGGACGAAATCCTTAAAGTTGTGACTGAGCAAGGCAAGGCTATTGGGGAGTTAGTCAATGTGGTGAGGCAGAGTGTTGCTCTTCGGGACAAGCCAGACAAAGGTGGGAGGCCTAGCCGAAGGTTTGAGTTCACAGAGGAAGGAAAGCCTGTCTGTTTCAAATGTAAGGGAGTAGGACACATTGCCAGGGAGTGTAAGCGTCCCAAGCCACAGAGTAGGCCCACAGCCAGCGATGCACCTTTTCAGGGAAACTAGCTCCCTCGATTGCTGGGAGCCGGGCAATCCGAGGGGGGCTTAAAGGCTCAAAGACCCTTACTCGTGAGAGATTTTTTGAACGAGCAGTTGGTAGGTGTCCAGAAGTGGAAGTTGAGGTGGGTGGAGCTAAGGCTAAAGCCCTGTTGGATACGGGAAGCCAGGTTAGCACCATCTCTGAATCGTTTTTCCGACAAAACTTGCTTGGTGAGAATGAGGACATATCCCCTACCGCCAAATGGTTAAAGCTAACTGCCGCTAACTCCTTGCCAATCCCTTATATAGGCTACATTGAGTTGGGTGTGCGAGCTATGGGGTTAACTGTACCAGAGTGTGGGTTTTTGGTAGTCCGGGATTCAGCCCCCGGAGATTTAGTTTCAGAAGATTCTAGGGCAGAGAGAACGGGTGCAGAGCAGCAGAGAATGAACGATCTGAGCCTGAAACATTAGCCCCAGTACTTATAGGAATGAATGTGATTAAGCGATGTAGAGAGTTGGCTATTGCCAGTTTCGACTCCGTCTTTGGTGGTGAGCTAAACTCGGTTTGGAGAGAAGCGTTTCAGGGAGTACAAAAACGGGACCTAGTAGAAAAGACATCGGCAGCCAGGATAGCTGGTAAAAACACTGTGCATGTGCCAGCAGCTTCAGTTGCTACGGTGTATGCAAAGGGGCTCAGGAGGAGCCTGAATGACCAGACATTGATGCTACTAGAGCTTAATAATGCACTGTTACCCAGTGGTCTTGTGGTGGTCCCTACTCTGGTAGAGCCTAACAAACCAGTGTACCCAGTCCAAGTAGTGAATCTCTCACAGGAAGATTTGTGGTTACCGTCCAGAATGAGACTTGGTGTTCTCCGTGTGGTTGAGTGTGTGGAGGAAGCAGTGGAGGTACACTTCAATCGCATTTCTGCTGACCATGAGGAAGTGTCCATAGGCACGAAGGAGATGAGGACGGCAAGTGAACTGCAATCATTAATCGGTCAACTGAATATCGGGGGTTCACCAGATCAACAGGCTAAATTAGCAGCACTGTTAGCCCAGTATGCCGATGTTTTCGCATTCAAAGATGAGGACTTGGGTTTTTTTTACTTGGGTAAAAGATTATGTAATGATACAATGTAAATATTTTCACAGAAACAAAGCGTAAAGATGAGACGTGAATCTGAAGAGGATCTTTTTGATGATTGCCTTTTAAAGCATTGTTTTCTTATTAATTATACAATTTATTAATACCTTGAATATAGTGTTTGTTGTATTGGACAGAAGCATATAAATGCAAATGAATATATAAATGAGTAATTATTGAACGAATTTTCATGTTTGGACTAACCCTTTAAATACAAACTCAGCATTCATCATAGGATTTCCTGACACTGTAAAGCCATCTCATGCCATGTTTTACTGATGCAAGATTAGTGCTAAAGCAATTTAACCCAAGTTTAACAATATGAAGTATATGAAGTGATGGTCATTTTTTTATTATCATTTATTTTTATTATTATTTTTTCTCAATGAAGTCAGCACAGGTTGAAGCAATTCAGATTTTTTTTGTTTCTCAAAATAAATGATTTATTTTCTTGTAAATTTTATGCAGGGGGACAGACGAAGTGACACCTTCTTAAAATCCTTGTCGTCCGTGCTGTTGAAGGGGAAGAACCGGTTGGTGTATCCATAATCCTTGAAGGAGAGGCTATTTTCAGAAAGTTCTTCTAGAACTTGATGGGATTAAGCTATCACCAAAAGTGCAAGCTTTAAAGATGAAGTTATCATCTTAAAACATTTGATTTGGCTTGACTACAAGTGTTTACATGTTGTGTTTACATGTTCAGCTTAAAATGTTTTCATGCATTAAGGTTTCAATGGCATACTTTTAAGTGCACTAGTCCAGAGTGCTGATTTGAAAGTTGCAACTTCACTGCTTCAGAGGGCTATTACGTTTTAACGTTTATTCTACAGTTTGTTTAAAGTATTTTCTGCTGCATTTTATTTCTAAATGAATGCTGTATTTTATTTATTTATTATTTTACACAATTTTGTTTAAAACAAGTATTTCAGGCCCTGGTGCCGTGCAGTTTTTTTCTATGGATGCAAAATTTAGCTGAATGCACTTTTATTAAAAAGACAACTTGGATCTAGACTGTGAATGTCACAAATATTTGGTAATGTTGGTGAATAAACTGTTTAATTATATTTTAGTTGTGTGATTTATGAAAGATATAGATGAAATAATTACTTAAGTTTCTTTCCAAAACATAAATTAGCAATGTTTACATTATTATAGGGAGTAATATAAATTGATAAAACCAAGTAAGGGAAAATCTCACAAAACAAAATGATAGTAATTTCATAAAATCAAGGTTCCTGCTGATACAACAATGCATTAACTTTAGATTTATTTAAAATAATCAAGTAATTTGTGCATTACGTATAATTATGTAACTTTTACTTGATTTATTTTATTGTTAATTTAATTAAGTAGATTTTACCTGACAATTACGGGTGAGTTTGTTTGTAGCATGCAGTAAAGTGTATGTGACACAAAAATATATATTTGTAATATCGTGCAATCTCTGCTATCCGCTAGCAAACTTGAGCGATTCTTTTATTTTTTTATATAATATAAAGTATGTTTACAGTATAAACTTTCTATGTACGGGTCCAATCAGAAAAATTTAACCAGAAAACAGCATATTACATTGATTACATTGTCCTGAGGCTGGACAGTGGAATAAACTGTGGGATAAACTGTAGAACTGAACAGAATTTTTTTTCCATGTGACTTGAAAAGCCTTCCATCTAGTTAAATATAAATATTAAAACTCTGATCATGTTATCTAGTTTAATTTCATGTTTTCGCTACATAAATAAGACAGTAGGTTCTCTATTCAACCCCTTAAAATTTCAAATGTAATCTAAAAATGGCCTAGCTTGTACAGGCTACTATACGCTCATCAGCAGTCGGCGCCCCGCTGTAACCAGCAGATCAAAGGAGCAGTTATCGGCTGACACGTAGCCTTCTGAGTTTGGAGACCCACAGAACCCCCACTGTAATTCCCCCATCTCACCTTTCATTCACATAAGGTGTGAAGTTATCAAACCGGTTTCCGGGAATGGGGTAGAATTGGGGGGTTTTAAAACAAACGAGCAGTTGTCTCTGCCTAAAATGTTTTTCGCCAGCAAAACACCTTTCTCCTCTCTCTCTCTCTCTCTCTCTCTCTCTCTATATATATATATATATATATATAGTTAATTCAGGGCTATTTATGATGGAGACACCTTTTTACGTTTTAAATATGTAAAACCTCCGCTGCGTGTATTCATTCACAGGCTGCAGCGCGCGCACAGAGAAATAGGAGACTGTGGTGTATGAGTGGATTGGAGAGAAGAGAGCTGTTCAGTTACTATAATATATATATATATATATATATATAAACATATGATCTTTTTGAGTTATAATGTTTTTTTTAATTATTCATAAGAAAACCTTTCAGTTTTGTAAATATTCTAGTTATAGTGTGTTATGTTTTTCTTTAGGTTAAACGGTTTTGAGAATTAGACCATCCAGCTAAGATAAATATTATGTCGTTGATTGATAAAATCTGGATTAAGGATAATTTATTTTATTTAATTTGTATTTTTCACCTCCCCCCCCCCCCCCCCGAGGGATTGCCACCTTATTGTGGTCAGGGGGTTTGCGTGCCACAGTGACCTTAAGAGCTATACCAACAGGAGCTTAGTCTTTGGAGGTGGGGGATGCATGTTGAAATGCAGACTTTTTAACCCAAGACTATATAAGTTTTTACAGTACTTAGATAAGGGGGAATCAAAAACTGCCCCCAAAAATGTTTTACTGCAAGTTTGAAAAACCCACTCTCACATCACCTAACACACACACAAATTATTTGCAAACCGGTTTCGCTGACACTTTGAGTGTAATTCATAAATTTACTGAACATATTCAAATAAACACACCATACGGCAAATAAATCATCTCAAAGCGTTTATTTTTTGGGTCATAAATGCAGTGTTCATTTACATTCCTGTGTGTCCATGTTACGTCAGAGGACATGCGCCGATGTTTATCACACATTCCAATAAGAGAGATTACTCACTCCCAAAGGTTTTTTGCGCCGTATTTCGATTTTTAAAAAAGTTGCTCATTTTCACCACGAACACGGATGAGTCTTCGGGTTTCCTCAGCCGTCCATATACAGAATATAAATTACAAAACTGTGGTCACTTTGCAATAAGTAAGAATAGTGTAAGCAAAACAATAGTGTATGGCCGTAAGCAAAACAAACAATGCGTTATCAAATGCTCGGCAAAATGCCGTGCTACTGAACTTGCATGCAGTAAAGTGTATGTGACATAAAAATATATATTTGTAATATTGTGCAATATGTGCTATCCGCTAGCAAACTTTAGCGATTTTTTTTGCAAACGTTTCTTTACAGAACATCACCATAAACACAGACACAAGACTAAAGGTAATATACATACAATGAAAACTTGTCATAAAAATCTTTATTAATGGCAAAAATGACTTAACATTTATGGGTCTGTTTGCTCGAGTGAGCAGCCATGTTGAAAACTTCGCTTAGCCCTTCGTTTGAAGTGAGGTCCTGAAAAATCTTCGTTTGGAGGGCTATCTGGCCCTTCCCCCCTCCCCCTACACCTCCAACCAAAAGAGAAATGAGACACCACTACCCCTGCACGTGAACGCGCCAAATGGAAGAGTAGGGGGAAGGGTTGGGACTCAGCCTTAATATTGGAGCAATAAAATTTACTTAAAATCTGTGTCCAAATTGTTATGAGGATTTTATCAAGTAAATCTTACAAGTTCTTTTTTTCAGTGCATGGGTGAACACGATGTTTTAAGAATTTAATTATATATATATATATATATATATATATATATATATATATATATATTTATTGTGTGTGTGTGTGTGTGTGTGTGTGTGTGTGACCGGTGCAACTCACACGTCCTATTCCATTGTCATTCATACTGCCGTAGTTTTTAGAGCCCTAAAAAAGCATTTGCTAGTAAGTAAGTAAATAAAAGACAAATGAATAAATAGTTTTAAATTATATATATACAGGGGCGTAGATTTAGGGTGGACGGAGGGGATGTGTCCCCAACCAATATCCTCCGACCATTGAAATGTCCCCACCAATAATTTTATCCACTTTTTTTTAAATCGTTCGGTCAACATTACGCAGAAAGGGATAAATCACGTTCAGTTATGTCAGTCTCCTAGTCTAGTGACTGTTTGTCAGAAATCAGTATTGTGAAAGAAATTGATAAACTAATATACTAATATTGCCATATGGCTAGAATTTTGTTGACACCAATAGACAATCCACTTCAGAAAAATAGTTTTTAAAATGCATTCACTTACTTGGCGAACATTAATGATTTGATTCGAGGTTTGCACACTAAGACTCAGAAAAAGTTAAATAAAATGATTGCTGTTTAAATGGCATGTGTTTATCCTGTTTTGTCAGGTAACAGAACCTAAACACCTGTGCTGTATATCAGACAGCGATGGAGAGAGTGTAGATTACACACAGGTGCTCTCTAGTCATTAGCACTCATCAGGCAATGTCTATGGCCAACTGACTGCACTCAGACCAAAGGGGGCTGAATAATTACACACAACCCACTTTTCAGTTATTTATTTGTAAAAAAAAAAATGTTTGAAATCATGTATGATTTTCGTTCCACTTCTCGCGTGTACACCACTTTGTATTGGTCTTTCACGTGGAATTCCAATAAAATTGATTCATGTTTGTGGCTGTAATGTGACAAAATGTGGAAAAGTTCACGGGGGGCGAATACTTTTGCAAGCCACTGTAGTTGTCCTGAGATTTAACATTGTTACCAATAATAGGCTGAGGCATTCTCTGTCCATGCTCATAAGGAATCCCTCAATGTTTTTCAATTAGGGGACAGAAGCAGATCAGCCATGTTGTAGTTCAGGTGAAGAGGCGAGTTCACAGGAGGTCAATCTGAATGTTGATTATACAGTATATAACATATAATATGTGTGCGTGTATTATACATGTTGATTATACTAATATTTAGCATTATGAGGAGTGATAGGCTGAGGATGTAAGTGATTCATTAGTGTTTTTGGCAAAAGTTTTGAACTGACATTTCACTTTTTTGTCACGCTATTTCATCAGGCGGCAATGCTGTCCGGTCCTAGTGCAGTCAGAGGGGAAGAGTTAGGGTCAAAGCCATTGTTCACCCCCAAAAAAAACTTTACTCACTATTTACTCCTTAAGTGGTTCCAAACTTTAATGATTTTCTTTATTTTGTTGAATACAAAATAAGTTATTGGGGAAAAAAACTGAAAACATTGACTTCCGTAGCAGGAAAAACAAATACTATGTAAATCAATGATTACAGGTTTTCAGCATTCTACAAAATATCATCTTTAGTGTTTATCAGAAGAAAAAAAGAACAGCCTGGACAATATTGATGTCAAACAAATATGCCAGCAGTTTATTTTTGTTAACGAGAGGCGAAGGCATGTTTTTGTCTCCTTCATATAGGAGCAATAGGCATTGAGCTGTTGTGTGGTACTCTACCTAGTAGTTCATGTTTAGATGTAATCTACTTTTATATATATACAGATGATTGAGATGTTTCATTTGCACTAGGGCTCAATAAAGAATAGTTTTTATTTTATTAAAGACTATCTTTTTGTCAGTTATGAAACATTCCTTTAACTTTACACTATTCCTTAATTTAACTTAATGAATTGCATTTCGAGTGGATTAATATAAATCGAAGCATTGCTAGTATTAATGTAAAGTGATTTCGCACCATATTAAGAAAACCTAGCAAACCTACGCACTTGTGTGTGTGTGTGTGTGTGTGTATGTGTGTGTATGTGTGTGTATATATGGAAATATAATTAATATTTTCATGTTTAATTACAAAAAAAAAACATTTTAATGGTTAGTGATTGTTGCAGACATTTACACTATTTTTGAGAACTATTAAGTTCTCCTTCAACGTGTCATAGCCGATAACTGCCCCTTTGAAGCCTTTGAATCGTGTTAAAAATACTTGCAAAACAAGTATTGCAGCCATACATTGGAGGGAACTTCTGAGGTGGTCAGTGATTGATGGCACGGTCAGTCGGAGGGGGTTGTGATCACACCTATAGATCTTTTGTTCTAGGCTATCGGTCAAATATCTCTCCACTTGGAAGCAAAAACATGCAAGGGATTTCAGCATCTCGACGCACATACTAAGCTGTTTATAAAGTAGACACTGTTTGTTTTTTCATTTTGTAATCTTTCCCGTGTTTACCGTGTACTGTACAATGTATATTCATTTTTTAATGAATTACTGTAAATAAACTACACATTCCGTTGATTTACCAGAAATGACTTTTCTGTTTTTTGTGTGTGCTAAACTAAACTTCAGGGTCAAAGTAATAGCGATTTTATTTGAAAAGTATTATATATTTACAATGCTGATAAGTTCAAGCTTAGATTCATATATAAACTGCTTCAAAGTCTTTCCGTGACCGCTGAAATCCGACAGACGCAGGGCTCAAGGGAGGTGTGTCTGTGTGTGTGTGCGCGCGTGTGTATGTGTGTGTGTGCGCGTGCGCTGCAGCATGTCCTATTTCAGCGGATTTTTCCGCTACCGCAGATCAGTTTATCAACTTGTAATATATACATTTTAGGAATATATTAACATGTGCAGACATTTAAGGGTGCGCTGCCCTCTCTTGCCCCTGCGTAGAGCCTACACACACAGACACACACACATCTATCTATCTATCTATCTATCTATTATATAAATACACATTTGGAATCTGCATCTACATTTTCTGTTACAAGTATAGAATTAGGTTCAGCTGAGACTCATGATCAATGGTGTTAGGGTACTTATGTAGTGATAATTAGTTTCAGCCAGATCATTAAAACTAACAATGGACTATGACACTCTTGAGAGGGGATATGAAGGTGTTATTCATTTATTTATTCTCAAGGGTGCGAACTACAGTACAGACCAAACTATAACTTATATACTACTATAAAAATTCTAAATATAAACAAACAAAATACAGCTTTTTTTCCTCAGAGGTAAACGGAAAAGTGAAGTTGTTCAGTTGTTTCCTGTCACTGCAGCTTCTTCAAAGTCTTCCCACTCCGTGACCACTGAAATCCGACACGACACCACGTTAGGCTGCGTCTTGACTCATTTGTATACCGACGGTGATTGGATGTTTCCCGAGGGCTCAGGGGAGTGTGTGTGTCTGTGTGTGTGTGTGTGTGTGTGTGTGTGTGTGTCTATGTGTGTGCGTGCGCGCGGGTACTTGTTCTACTGTTATAAAAACTCTAAATATAAACAAACAAAATACAGCTTTTTTTTCAGAGGTAAACGGAAAAGTGAAGATGTTCAGTGTCACTATGCAGATGTTACACTCAGTGGAGTTACCGAAATCATTGGTTTAGTCCTCATTGAGCTTTTGTTCCTCTTATGTGAGCATAAACAGTGAAACATTCCACAGGTTTATAATACACCGCAGCCAAGTGAACCACGTTCCCGTCGAACGAAACGAGGCATAATCGTGGTGTTTGCTTCGGTTATGACACACCATAGTTTATTACCTGCTGTGGTAGATCTGAATATTTATTCAAACACAATAATAAAGCTTTATATCCCCAGGAGGGCTCAGTACATTGTTTTAGCGATAGTTTCACGGAAGCGAGTTCAGAACTAATCTAACCAAACCAAAAAAAAAAAAAAAACATCCGAAGCTTCAAATAGAATGAACGAACTAATGAAATTGATATATATGTAATTGATATACTGTATATACAGACGTGTGTGTCATTTTAATTCAAATGAACATTTTAATGCTTTCTGATACACTTATCAACTTATTCACATACACTTATCAACACAAACTCTCCATGCACGCACACACAATCTCTAAAAAATTAATATTAATAACATACATATACAAATAAACAAATGTAGGTGTAATAAAAGTAGTCGTGATGTCAGTACTCGCCCAGCAAACCAGCCTTTTGCAGCGGCTTAAAACGTATGAATTATCTTCAAATATACAAAAAAAGCGAAAAGACACTCGATTATTATGCATAGGTTATTTGTTTAATTCAAAAAGTTCATAAAAACACTTTAAAACGAGAGAAAAACTATTAAAATCCTCGTTCGCCTTCTCAGCGTTAGGTAGCGAGTGACGTCATGATTTGAATCTGCGCGCCACCGGGGAAACATAGGGAAACTGACTTTCCCGGACCACCGGCTTTTAGATAAAGTCCTTCTATGCGCCATCTGGCGGATATTCAGTGAAGCGCAACACATTTATTTAAAATTCCCAAATGTTGCCTCCGGCAAGTCGCGGCACGCCGCGCGCTAAATTGCGGCATCCCGCGGGAAAACACGCAGGGTTTTAAGGGCGACATCTGTAGCACAACTGCTAAAAAAGGGTGTCATTAAAGAGAGCACTAGTGCTTATGCTTCACCTATTGTACTTGTGAGGAAGGCCGATAACAACTTAAGGTTGTGTGTGGATTACAGGCGACTAAACTCAAAGACCAGACGTGACGCCTTTCCTCTGCCACGCATCGACGAGTGCTTTGATGCATTGCATGGAGCAAAGTATTTCTCGACCATAGACCTTGCTAGTGGTTATCACCAGGTGGCTGTGCATGAGAAGGACCGACACAAGACTGCCTTTATGACCCCTTTTGGACTATTTGAGTATACCCGACTTCCGTTTGGTGTTTGCAATGGGCCAGCAACCTTCCAAAGGCTCATGCAGGCCACCATGAGTGACTTGGTCTTCCAGGTAATGCTTGTGTACCTGGATGATATATTAGTCTATTCACCACTTTTGAGGACCACCTAGTGCGACTACAGACAGTGTTGCAGAGACTCAAAGAAACAGGTTTGAAGGTCAAGGTAGAGAAATGCAATTTTCTTCAGCCCAGTGTATGTTTTCTTGGTCACCAGATCTCAGCTGACGGCATTGGCACAAACCCAGACAAGGTAGCAGCAGTGAAGCAGTGGCCAGTACCTGCTACAGTCAAAGACTTAAGATCATTCTTGGGATTTTGCAGCTACTATCGGAGGTTTATGCAAGGGTTTTCCCAACTGGCTGGTCCTTTGCATGATGTTGTCAACGCATGCATTAAAGAAAACACCCCTGGTAGGTCTAAGAGCCTGTTTGAAAGGTTTTGGACACCAACATGTGAAGAGTCATTCAACCAACTGTAGGAGAGACTCACCAGTGCTCCTCTACTTGGTTATGCAGACTTCTCCCTCCCATTTGTTGTTGAGACTGATGCCAGCGGTTTGGGGCTAGGTGCGGTTCTCTACCAGTACCAGGGAGGCAAAAAACGTGTTATGGCTTATGCGAGTAGGAGGTTGAGAAATGCTGAGAAAAATGACAGGAATTACAGTAGCATGAAACTGGAGCTCCTCGCACTCAAGTGGGCTGTATCAGAGAAATTTCGGGGTTACTTGTTAGGGTATAAGTTTACTGTAATAACGGACAATAACCCTTTGTGTCACCTCAATTCAGCAAAACTTGGGGCAATTGAACAACGATGGGTTGCTCAGTTAGCTCCTTTTGACTTTGAAGTACAGTATCGGCCTGGTCGATGTAACACTGCAGCTGACACCCTCTCTAGGCAGCCATTAGCAGGGGAGCAGCTACAGGCTAGAGATGATGAAGAGTTTGATGGGTGTATATCAATTTGTAATGTGGTCAGGAAGGGAACAGCTCTGGAGCCAGATCTAGTCAGTGCAGGTGTGAAGTGTTGTCAAGTTAGGCAGGTTCGTGCTGGTGTTGTTAAGCAGGGTACTGAGGTCACTGACTCCCAAGGTAATACACCAACTCTGCCGGGTTACACCAAAGACGAGTTGAAACAGTTTCAGAGCAGTGATCCAACACTCAAGTCCTTTAGACATTTCTGGGACTGGCGGAGGAAGCCCACTCATCACCAGAGAAAGAGTCTATCTAAACCAGTCATCTCTTTGATCAGACAGTGGCCCAGAATAAGGAAGGTTGAGGGGTTACTACATCGTGTCATCGATGATGTGCATGTGGGTAGATGTCAACAGCTCCTTTTACCAGCATGTCTAAAGAAAGCTGTACTTGAGTGTGTACATGATCACATGGGGCATCAGGGAATAGAGCGCACACAGAACCTGTTAAAGCAGAGGTGTTACTGGGTTGGGATGTATGAAGATGTGGAACAGTGGGTTAAGCAGTGTCAGAGGTGCATCCTTACCAAGATGCCTCAGCCAAAGATACATGCCCCCATGAAGCCCTTTCTAGCTTCGCGGCCTCTTGAAGTTGTTGCCGTAGATTTTAGTGTGTTGGAACATGCCTCTGATGGACGAGAGAATGTTTTGGTGGTAACGGATGTTTTTACCAAGTTCACACAGGCATTTCCTACACGTGATCAGAAAGCAGATACTACGGCCAAGGTCCTCCTCCGAGAGTGGTTTATGAAGTATGGTGTGCCTGAGAGGTTACATTCAGATCAGGGCAGAAACTTTGAGAGTGAAGTCATTCAGGAACTGTGCAAGTTGTATGGGGTGAAGAAAACTCGCACCACACCTCACCATCCACAGGGCAACGCACAGTGTGAGCGTTTTAATAGGACGCTTCACGACCTTTTGCGCACTCTGCCACCGGAAAAGAAACGCCGTTGGCCTGAACATTTGCCAGAAATTGTCTATGCCTACAATGTAACTCCTCATGCCACAACAGGGCACTCACCTTACTACCGCATGTTTGGGGTACACCCGCACCTCCCAGTAGATGCTTTGCTAGGTCAGGAACAAGTGCTAGATAAGAAACAGGACTGGCTAGTAGTCCATCAGGAGCGTTTAAAAGATGCACACCAGAGGGCGAAGCAGTATGCTGAGCAAAAGGCTGAAGAGAGAGTCCAGCAGGAGCAGGGCAAGGTATATTGTCCCCCTGTAGAAGTAGGTCAGCTAGTTTACCTACGTCACTGGCCACAGGGTAGAAACAAAATTCAAGATGCTTGGGGTCCTACCATGTACAGGGTTGTTGAGGTTCAGGGTAGTACGCATACGGTAGAGCCAGTAGAGGGTGGTCCAACAAAGAGGATCCACCGAGCCAACCTTAGACCTTGTACTGGGCCTGTTCCAACACCTAGGAAATCAAGAAATAATGTTCCCAGTACTGTGACCACCCCTCCTACAGAGGTTGCAGTAGAACTTCCTGATCTAGACCCGGAGTATGTGGTGTTGGAAGAAGCCACGTGCCTGGATCTGGACCCGATAGAGGGGAGAGAGAGATGAAGTCTCTGGTGAGAACAGTGAGGACCTTAGGGTGCCTGAAGTCATTGCACCTTCTGTTCCCGAAATAGTGTCTCAATCAAAGTTACATGCCCCAGTGGAACGCAGCAGATCTGGTAGGGAAAATAAAGTTACCGCACCCACTCCAGCACCACGCCGAAGTCAGAGAGTAAATGCAGGCGTGCATTCTAACCCACATCACATCCCTAGGTCAGCATGTAATGCCATAACATTAAGTCCTGAGGTACTGTCACAGCTGTTGACAAGTATGGGTGCTGCATTCTTTAGGGAAGCAGTAAATGAGGTAAAAATTTTGAGTTAAGTCACCGAGGACGATGACTTCTTAGCAGGGGAGAATGTAGCCAGGTGGGAATAGTACATGCAATTTTTATGTACGCCACTAGATGGCACTGCCATTTGGGCGGCACACTTAGGGATACGGCGTGATACCGGTGAATAAGAGAAAACACAGGAAGTCAGACCGTTGGCTGCCGAAATTGAAGCATGTTATGTTGCAGGTGCATCTGATTGTTTTATCAGGTAAATATGCTGTAAAATGTCTGTTGTATCAAAATATTTAGTTAACAATGTTAAAGAGTGTGTTATACAGAGATACTGTTGGATGTTAGTGGCTACTATTGTTGTTTATGTTGGATGTTAGCAGATACGTCGAGGGATGTTTAAAGTATGACTCGTGAGAAGTCTGCCACAAGATAACCTGTGCTTAAGTGGATGCACTAAACAGTCAGTATTTTGGGAAGATTTATGCATTCATTGTTATAAAGTACATTTTATACAAACATTGTGATATGTACTGTAAGATTGTTGACAGTGGAATGTGTAATTTCTATTGTTTTATCAGGAAGAGCCACCACAGTTATTTTTGTATATTTCAAATGAACAGCATTTCGTTTTCTTTTCTTTTCTTTTAAAGGTTACTGTTCGAAATTTTGGTTAGTTTCTTATTTGAAATGTATTTGTACTAGGAGATGAGGCTCAGTTGTTGTGCCTCTCGGGTTGAACTAATTAAAGGACACTGAACGTGTTGTGATTGTGCTCATAGGGGAGGATTCTCAAAGACCTGTATTCTATTTTTATGAAACCCCAATTTTTACTTTCAGAATAAAAAACCCCAAAAGACATTACTGTGTCCTGTGCTGGTTCACTTTCGCCAGGCTACACAATTCATCAGTTGGAATTTGAATTGAATTGACTCCGCCCCACAGGAAGTTGAATTTGAATTGGAGTTGGAATGACAGGAAGTGGAATTAAATTCATGGCAATTCAAAGACATTCCACGCAGTCATACAACAGAGAGAATGTGTTGAATCTCACATACAATTACATTAATTTTGTAATTTACTGTAATAGCATAATTTCATTACACATAACTAGTTACTCCTCAACCCTACATACATTTTGTTCCAACATATAGATAATGATCAAATTCTTGAAATAAATTACTCCCTCAATGTTTGTTTAGTTTTGTTCAAAATGTTATTTTCATTTCAAAGTAATCAAATAACACAAAGTCGAGGGTTTTGACCATCAAATTGTGTAGAAAAGAAGCTTTCAAACAAATGTCCACCTCAAATTGTTTGGCAACCATTTTAAATTGGTTAAAGCAAAGCATTCTGGGATATGGAGTCACGTTCCATTGTGTTCCACAAAATTACAATTCTAATAAATCAAACTGAATTATGTGTTCTGTTATTAGAGCTTTTAACATTTATTGCTGGGGGAAACATTTCCTGTTAATGTAATCTGTATAAGTAGTTCAAACTAATATCATTTATAGAATACGTAATGAAATCATATCTGACATATATTGTAAAGCTTCATTGTTAAACACTTCACTTATGTATATGAATTTCTTTGAATTTGTATTGAATTGCAATTCTGCTTCCATTAATTCAATTCTGAATTGTAATTCTATATCCTGTTTTTGACATCAATTCAAATTCAAGAATTGAATTGGAATTTAGGAGTCATTCTCAATTCAATTCTGAACTGTGCACAAGCCTGCTACCAAGCCCAGGTTCAGGTTACACCATATTAAGACTGTGTCTTCTCCCCGAGGTAAACTAAAATGTTTTTAAATGTCTGTTTTAGTAATTTAATTAATATAGAGACCTCAAATCAAAGCAGACTGAATACACAGCCATAATGTCTGATCTGAAATTAGGACTGTTAAAGATTAGATCCCTTACATCTAAAGCATTTACTGTTCATGAAACTATGTTCAGTAGTTTGGTATACTGTGTTTAACAGAGACCTGGATTCAACAGAATGAGTATGTAGCATTAAATGAAGCCAGTCCTCCTGGATACAGCTAAATACATTAGTCTTGGCTAACTGAAGGAGGAGTAGATTGGAGGTTAACAATGACAACTCCTCAGCCCGAAGATATCTCAGATCACTATCTTGTCTCAAAATATATAATATAAAATATGTCATAGTAATAATACAGTTGTTACAAAATCGGAGCATCGTATGTAACGTCGCCGCCGCATTACGGCATGTGCATTTGTTGTGCATTTGCTTGCTTTTACCACTGAGTGGCGCTATATAACTACAGACTGACGCATCATGCCTTACATTCTCTGTCTCATTAATGAGACGCGTCCCATTAAATAATACACGTAGTAGCCCATAACATCAAGTGAAACACTGTAGTTGATCGAATTCATAATCACAGTACTATAATTACAGTACAAATGTAGAATTCAAATTAAATCAAATCTTATTAAGATCAAATTTAAGCACAATAAATATTAACACAGTGAGCCTTTAGATTTTATCACGTGTAATTAGAAAATAAGTGTGTAGGGTTTTATTTAAATATAAATTTCTAAACCAATAAGATCAAATAACACCAAGTTATTAATATAACAGGCTTACTTCGTCACTTATCAAAGACGTACACTTGCTTTCAAAGAAGTCGAGTGGCTTATTAACGTCTCTGGTGTGCATTGTCTCTAAGTGGCCGCTTGGTGTAGCGGGTAGAACACTCGACTAGTGATCTACAAAGCGCCAGTTCGAATCCCGAGTGATGTTTTAAAATTATTTTATTTTAAAACTAAATAAAATGTTTTAAGTGCGCTTAAGGTAGAGTCTTATAAAGGCTATGTAGACTTATATAGTTTTATTATATATTTTTGCACATTAATCTGAGTCCTCATCTGTTAGATCTGTTTAGTTTTTTTTTTCCTGCCGGGACGAATGCGCGGTTCCATCCCTTTCCCGCCTATTCAGGGAGCCTACGGAGTGAGCGATTAACCATAGTCGAATCGATTGGTGTGCGTCCAACTCACGTTACTCGTTTGCTATTCATGCCGGCTGGTGATAATTAACGTTAATATGATCTCGGGCTTGCTCACGATGCTCAACATCTATAAAAATAGCAAAGTATTGTGTATAGAGTGATAAAAAAAAAAAACTATCTAACGCATGTTAGAAAACATAATTTCCTGCATTTTTTTCTGCTTCAGGAGTCAGTCTGTTCTGAGACAGTGAGAGTAGAGGAAGGGGCAGATTCAGGACCAGGGAGGGAGCCGGAGACAGCAGAACAAAGAGATGATATTGCCAGCACCAGCACAGGGAGCACAGTTTTTAGTTTAGATCTCATGTTTACATTTTATTGTATGTTGATGGCTTGACTGTAAACAACATAAACAATGCAATAAATTTATAAAAATATATATTTATTGTCCCCCCTGCTGTTAAATGAAATTTGCGTTATTTTACGTTAATGTTACGTTATTACATTATTAACGTCGACAGAATAAAGTAAAGTTTTATTTCTGGAATTGATGCACGGGCTTCATCTTAGGCTTTTTTTATATATGCACAGTGCTACGATACCGCATTAAACAGACATTCACATCAACTAACACACAGAACTTTTTATTTCTTTATTTATTATTATCTCCCAGAGTTATCAACTTTGACTGGACCCCACAATCAGGCAACTGAATATTTAGAGTCAACATAACGTTATATCTTAGGTTAATGTAGCTTCAGTTAAGAGAAAAAAAAATAGAGAAAAGAAACTCGTTTCCTTGTATAACGATCTCACACGCACTTTAAAACTGACCGAATGTAAATGTGTCAAACTAAATTGTTAGTATTTTACATAAAATGAAAGGAAAATGTCTTGACCTATAAAAATTTAACACTTATCTTTATTTTATTATAAGAGAAGATATTTTTGTCTACATTTTTTTTTGTTTTTGACTGTTAAAACTATTTGCCTTAGTGATGGTGGTAAATTAAAATAAAGTGGTTAAATAAAAAAAAAATTCTACTGGTCTTCATTTATACATGGATTGTTAAAAAATATTAAATAATTATCGATACAGAATGATATGAAACATTATATAGTGATAAATGCTTTTATTGTATTGCCAGTAGGGCTGCACGATATATCGAAAAAATATCGTTATCGCGATAATGGCATGCGCGATAACCATATCGCAAGGAGTTGCGATAAATACTTTATTTGCCAAGCATTTGTGTGTCCAAATTTGACCAATCAGATGGGCCCTTACTATGTTTATACCCGCTTATATCTTTATATACTTCATTCTGTCGCGAACTAACCCCGGATGATCAGAAGACTTGGCGATTAGCCGTTAGCCGCGATTAGCCGTTAGCCCTTTATAGACGGTAAACCCAAACGCGGAAGCAAGCGAGTAGGCAGGATAACCACGCGAATTAGTTTAAGGCAGTGGTTCTCAAACTTTTTCTGTCATTCCCCACTTAAGGGGGTGAGTGAATTTTCAAGCCCCACTTGTCAACAAAATAATAACGAAATCGGCCAAGTTTACTGTTTATTGAAATATCAATTCCTAAACCAATACGATCAAACACCACCAAGTTAAAAAAAGATAAAATACACGTGCAATTGTTACAAGGCTTACGTTGACACTTATTTTTGCATAATTGACCCCATGTTTATTAGCTGCTCAGCAATTGTTTGTAGTTTTTTTGCACTGGCCAATTCTGTATGTACCTTTGAATGAAGCCATTTGTGCTTTGCTGTCCACTGATTCAGATGTTACCATGCGATTATCCTGCTGTCTGTATTCTGCCAGCTTTCTTTGAAAGAAGTCGAGTGGCTTATTAACGTGTTGTCTCTAAGTGTCTTCCTAATTTGTTGGGTCTCATGCGGTCTGCTGCCAGCAGTTTAAGACACAAAACACACACGGGCCTCTCTTCTGCCCCCACCTTCCCCACCATGAATCCAAGCTGAAGATAGGCTTCATTAGTGGTGGGTGATATAACCAAAATCTTCTATCACGGTAGAAGCAATTTTCTAACTCAATAACGATATATATCACAATATAGCAATTTGTATCTGAAAATGCATAAATAAAAATGAAAACACAAAAATTGTTTTACATAATTTCATTTTTTTAATGTAATTTTATTTAAACTGTGAATTGCTGATGTTTGCCGCATTTTTTTTTTACTTTGGCCATATTCGATTTGTATTTCAGATGATAGAAAAGGTTTGATGTGTTTCCACCCCTTGTTAAAACAGTGCACTGCAAATCACGTTCGTCTCATTCGTATCACTTTTCTTATCCCCAAACCAGTTCCACAACACAGACGATGCACTTTTTTTCTTTACAATCTCCTCGTTGTTGGTTTCGTCACATGTAAGCAAACTCACTGCTGCTGCACCATCTTCTCCCATTGTCGAAGTGTATGTGAAGCCAAACACATCAAAAGTGGGACGAAACCGCGGCACCCGATTGAACCAAATATCTGCGCAAATACAGCGCAGCGCGACTATCTGGATAGCGCAGTGATGATCTGGTTTATTTGCTCAGCCTGGTGGATCGCGCAGCGCCGCTCGAATCACAAACCTGGGCGACCCCCTGTGTTTTATTTAAAAACTATTCATTTAAAATGTCAGGACTGTTTAATATTGTTTCCGCCTTGCCATGCCTGGTTTGTACGTGCGCATCCCAGCGGGGTAAAATGTATTTTGATGGTCGGCGCGGTCTATTTCTGTCAGAGTTGCGCAAACTTGAGCAGCGTTGCCCAGTGGCTCGCGCAGGTTTGTGATTCGAGCAGCGCTGCTCAAGTTTGTCCGACGTTAAACCGTTATTGTTCCACTATGGTTCCACTTTTTCTCCCGGCCCACAACTGATGTTATTTTAAATTTACTTGTATTAATGATCCATTTATTTGTGTGTGATTGTTTAGTTTTGAGCGTACGCTCTTCATTATCAATAAAGAAAAGCATGAATTAGAATAGGTACTTTCCTGTTTTTCCTCCCGTTCATTGCGCCCCACCTGTCATGTCTGTATTCCCCACTAGAGGGGCGCGCCCCACACTTTGAGAACCACTGGTTTAAGGACTCTCACAGAAGGGGAGCAAGGGAAAAACACACATTTAACCCGCGTCCTATAAACACACACTCGAATCAGAAAGTAAAAATCTGAACCGACATGGCGAACTCAGTGACTAAGCTGTATGCGGTGGTTTGTTTACTCCTCTTATACTTCCTGGTTCGCGCCCGCATTACGTCCGGGTCCTGGTGCCGGTCGCGGAGCGAGTGCGTGCGTGCGTGCGCGCGCACGTGTGTGTGTGTGTGTGTGAGACAAATAGTATTTTTTTAATAAAATTTTTGTTTAATAATATTTATTTTTATATAAAAAAAAAACAGGCAAGCCAAAGAGAATATTTTGTTTAAAAGATGCTCTTGTTTTAAGACACTATTGATGAGTGTATGGTTACATGTAAATAAAAAGTAATGTTTGAAAGTAATTCATATTGTGTTGGCAGGTTTATAGTAACAGCAAACCAGAAGTCAGAATATCTGCTGAGGGGTTTAAGTCATTCATAGTAGGGCTGCACGATATTAGAAAAATAATGCGATATTGTTGTTGAATACTGCGATAACGATATTTCTTGCGATATAACATTTCCCTAGAGAAAATTTTTTTTATTATTATTGCCTATTTTTTATTATTTATTTATATGTAATGATCATACTAAAATAAACAGGTAATAGATATTCATCTGATTATAATTAAATCTAATTCAGGCTAAAAAGAAACTATATGTCAAGGAAGTTGCAAATATTTAGACTTCAAAACACTATGAATGACTTAAAACCCTCAGCAGATATTCTGATCCTAATAAAATAATACCGATACCAACGAACGCACCCAACGATGCAGCTTCCAGTCGTTAATTCCAACTAGAAGCGGAGGTCTGGGGAGCCAATCAGACAGTCCGAATCTGCCCGCCTCCCGCTTCTGATTGGCTGGTGTCGCACTGATTCTAGTCTCTGGTTGGCTGGAATAGTTGATGAGTTATAAGACTGCTGCAGTTCGTGCAAGTGTCGCTTTATGACTATGGAGTGATATCCTGGACAATATTCAAAAGGAATTTCAAATTGACAATTAGCGTCGGAGGCGGGTCTATACTGTGGGGCGGGACTGTATGGGGAGTGACGTCACTCGCAGTCACTGACCAAGAAGGGGATATTTGAGCAATGGAGGTGAACCGCGGTAAATGGAGGTGTCATGCGCTAAAATGCCCCCCTGCCACTGATTGCACCCCCCACAAAATCTCTATCAAATATATTAGGACATCACAATCAAAAATTCATATTATTATCAAATATATTATTACTATTACTGTATAATTAACCCTAAGCATGTGACAAATTAATACATGAAAATTAAGACACGTAATACAAATTCTCATATAATGTTTATTTTGTGGCACATTTATTTTGTAGGGGTTTGTCATGTAATACAAAAATGTTTACAGTAAGCAAATATTGTTTATGATGAAAAATTACACTAAGCGATTTTTATTATAAATAAGAAATATAAAAATATACATGTATATGAAAAAATATATAATTTATATATTTTTCCCTGTACTACATGTATTTTTTATATTGTTTATTTTATAATAAAATTCGTTTGGTGCAATTTGTAAATCATAAACCTATTAATTTATGTTCTAATATAATATTCGATAGAGGTTGGGGGGTCAATCCGTGGCATTTTAGCGCATACGTAACATTACAAAAAAATCTATAGCTTTTTCGTTATGTGGCTTACACATGCAAAACCAGTTGTACTATAATCCACTCTATCACTGCTAATAACTACAACCTTTTTCTCATTAAGTTTGATTTCATTTTTCTTTTCTTTTTTTTTTTGCAAAAAATTAATAACAAAATTAACAACTGAAAAATTCAAACTGAATTTTGCAAAGGGAAGGGTTGTAGTTATTAGCAAGGATAGAGTGCATTATAATACAGTTGGTTTTACATTTGAAATTTCTATAGCAAAAAAGTTATTGAATTTTGTTGATTTGTCATTTTTTGCAAGTCATAATAGACTGTACCAAAGTGCATTCACTTTCATACATATCTTTACAATTATTATTATGATTTTAATAATAAAAAAACACCCCAACTCTCATTTAACAAATTTATCTGTTTTATTGCCACAATAATTGTCTGTTATCATTTATTTTAAAATGTACATTAAAATTATTATTAATCAATTAAACAAACAAATAAAGAAACAAATAATCCATACTGTAGCCTAACAGTGTAATATATTTGATGTCCTGTGAGGTATTTCTCTGTAATATTGTGTATTCTTCTGTAAACAAACGGTTGGGTCTTGGTCATGCACATTTTAGACGGTCCCTTATGCCTCTTTTCCACTGCATAGTACGGCACAGCACAACGGTTCAGTACAGCTCACTTTGGTTCGGCTCAGTTCGGCTCGGTTTGCGCTTCCACTGCAGCGTAGTAACGCTTTAGAGTGGGCGGGATTATTCACGTGTCGTTATAGTTGCGGCGCCTCTACTGCCGTGACATCATCGCCACAAACAAACACACAACAATGGGGCATATCGACGGAATGTTGTTCTTCATTCTCGGCATGTAGATGTTTTTAACAGCAAGACGAAGGAGTTTGTTTCAAACGAGGCTGATGGCAGCCAAAGACAATTTTTGGTTAATACAAAAAGGTGCGTCCGATCCTTCGCTGGCTGTAAAATATAGCGGTTCTGTTGTGTCTCGTGTCGCAAGTTCAGTGACACAGTAATGACGATTTTCTCCGGCCAATCAGTGACCAGCAGAGTTTACACGTCACGTTTTGGTAACGGTTCGGCGCGCTTGGAACCTCGGCTGAGGTGGTACTAAAAAAAGGACCAGGTACCAGGTACTGTTCCCAGTGGAAAATCCCCCCAAAAGTGAGCTGAACTGAATCGTGTCATGCTGTACTATGCAGTGGAAAAGCGCCATTATTGACTCCATCGGTATAAAGCTCCGGTAAGCAGCGAAAGATTTAGCTCCAGCAGGCTGTAAAAGGAGAAGATATATTTATAAATATAAAAAATATATTTATTTGTAAAAACTTTTGTCCATTCCAGAGTAAGAAAATATGCGATTTGTCATTTTTGTGTGTTTATTTCTTGATAAACAAATGAGATAATCTCGGTTCACCTCCATTGCTCAAATTTCCCCATCTTAGTCGAGTGACGTCACTCCCCATACAATCCCGCCCCACAGTATAGACCCGCCCCTGACGCTGATTGACAGGTTTCTGTGTAACGTGTTGGAAATGCAATTGCAAATGGATTAGCGATTGCGTTTGAATTTTGGCCGGCTTGACGCAGAGAAAGTGAAAAAGCTATGGTGTTATATTCCTGTCACAATTCTGAGCGCGTGTTTTGAAATTTTGAGAGCAGACTAAGCACTCTATGCGCGTGCAATGTCTCCCCTGCGCGCTCAACAGCTCGATTCTGCGCGTGCAGTGTCTTCCCTGATCACTCAACGTGTTCTCCGCGCGTGCTTGACTTCTCGATTCTGCAAAGTTTGCAATTGCATTTGAATTATGGCACACTTTGTGCGTCCACATATAGTATGGGAAACGCAATTGCAAATGCAATTTGCAATTCCTTTTGAATATTGTCTGGGATATCACTCCATATTATGACAGTGAGTGCATAGAAGAAAGTTTAAACACAGAAATGATCTTGAACGGGCAAAAGTGATTTTCAGCGTGCAAAAACAAGTTTGAGGGCGCACGTGGGATAGAGAGCTTCAGTGTGCAAAAACTAGTCTAAATGCGTCAAAAATGCGCGCGAACAAGAGAGTAGTACACTTAATATAAGTACATATGAATAAATACATTTAAATTTAACTGATAATATACAGAGACTACCGTATATTAAAATTTGTATACTTACTTACTTTCTGTACATACTTTCTGTACATTAGTACAATGATTATTTCAAGCATATATATATATTTTTTATATACCAAAAATACATTGAAAAACAAGTTTAAATAAGTATACTTTGGAAATTAAACAAACCGTTCACATATAAAGTATATTTTCCAATAAATTTTCCATCTTCGACATCATGACGTGAGCTGTATTTATTTTTCATATATGTAACAGCGGAAAAAGACTGCTCACACAAATATGTAGATCCAAATTGAAGCAGTACATGCGTTGCTGCACGGGACAACTCGTGTATTCGGTTTCTACCGCAACTTAGTGAATACTGATACTGCACTTTATGAATTCTTCCTCATATTTCCGACGTTTCCTACTTTGGTCTGATAGGGTCTTGCTCTTTTGCTTGGTCGCTGTACATGGTTCCGATGACTCGGGCAAACATCTCGGCAGTTGCGGTTTTCACGTGCAGTTGTGCACTGTAGCAATAACTAGTGAGACAGTCGCTGCACAGTGATGTCATATCTTTGAGTCTCGAATTTTTTTTTTTAACACTGAATTTAAACAATCACATTCAATGAGTAATATTTTTACAAATCAGAAAATATTTATTTATAGCATTTACTTACTGAAAAGTGTGTATTA
Source organism: Channallabes apus (assembly GCA_030522415.1). Lineage (NCBI taxonomy): Eukaryota > Metazoa > Chordata > Actinopteri > Siluriformes > Clariidae > Channallabes > Channallabes apus. Next base: position 41,112,987 of record CM060115.1, on the reverse strand, counting down.
TAATCACAAAAAATATATATTTTTTAATCCCTCTTGCGACCTCACTTTTCAGTTATTTATTTGTAAAAAATGTTTGGAATCATGTATGATTTTCGTTCCACTTCTCACGGTGTACACCACTTTGTATTGGTCTTTCACATGGAATTCCAATAAAATTGATTCATGTTTGTGGCTGTGATGTGACAAAATGTGGAAAAGTTCAAGGGGGCCGAATACTTTTGCAAGCCACTGTAAAATGTTGTATGGATTAAATAACAATTGTGTATGCTCATCAACTTCAATAAAGAGAAAATAATTCCAAAATCTATCCAAAATAACAGAATAAACTGACAAACTCCCATCGCTATTGTTTACCTAAATTTTTTTTTTTAATGCATCACTATTACGACTTATTATTTCTCCTTCTCTAACTCTGGTGTGCGTTGGCAAAAATTTTTTGTGGTGGCTGAACCTATCACACAATTACAACTATAGCCCTATTCGGACGGGAGTAGTTTTCCAAACGACGTTTGAGTTAGAATTTTTTTCAGACAACATCTGGTGAGGTGTTCTTGAATATTTCTACAAAGGAGCTGTTTAATGAAGAGTAGTCGTTGCATGCTCTCCCGATTACGACAACCATCTCTACAGTTTTGTTCATTGTAAGAGATATTGTAACAGGCGATTGGCTAGACCAGTGGTTCTCAAAGTGTGGGGCGCGCCCCACTAGTGGGGAATACAGACATGACAGGTGGGGCGCAATGAACGGGAGGATAAACAGGAAAGTTCCTATTCTAATTCATGCTTTTCTTTATTGATAATGAAGAGCGTACGCTCAAAACTAAACAATCACACACAAATAAATGGATCATTAATACAAGTAAATTTAAAATAACATCAGTTGTGGGCCGGGAGAAAAAGTGGAACCATAGTGGAACAATAACGGTTTAACGTCGGGCCAACTTCAGCAGCGCTGCTCGAATCACAAACCTGCGCGAGCCACTGGGCAGCGCTGCGCGACTCTGACAGAAATAAACCGCGCCGACCATCAAAATACATTTTCTGGGATGCGCACATACAAACCAGGCATGGCAAGGCGGAAACAATAATAAACAATTCCTGACATTTTAAATAGTTTGTAAATAAAAACATAGTGGGTCGCATTCGAGCGGCGCTGCACGATCCACCGGGCTGCGCAAATAAACCAGATCATCACTGCGCTGTATTTGCGCAGATATTTGGTTCAATCGGGTGCCGCGGTTTCGTCCCACTTTTGATGTGTTTGGCTTCACATACACTTCGACAATGGAAGAAGACGAGCAGTGAGCTTGCTTATATGTGACAAAACCAACAACGAGGAGATTGTAAAGAAAAAAAGGTGCCTCGTCTGTGGTGTGGAATTAGTTTGGGTATAAGAAAAGTGATACGAATGAGATGAACGTGATCCACTTTAAACATGTGGATGGCACAACCCTGGACATTACCATTCTTTTCCTACTCGTACAGCTGCTCTTATTGTTCACATATTCTTCATATATTTTCTATATTGTGTATTGTTGTACAGTTATTTTATTTTAACTTTAGTTTTTATATTTTATTTTATTCTTTCCTAGTTAAATTTACCCCCTATTTTATTTTTCATATTTATTTCCTATTCATAGTCTTTTATTTTAAGGTTTGAATTAAATAGAATTTTTGAATTTGATTTGCAAGGTACGCAAGTTCACTGTTTTAACAAGTGGTGGAAACACGTTAAACCTCTTCTATCATCTGAAATCCAAGCATCCAAACGAATATGGCCAAAGTAAAAAAAAATGCGGCAAACCTCAGCAATTCACAGTTTATATAAAATTACACTATGTAAAACAGTTTCTTTGTGTTTGAATTTTTATTTTATGCATTTTCAGATACAAATTGCTATATTGTGATTATATTGTTACCGAGGTAGAAAATAGCTTCTACTGTGATAGAAGATTTTGGTTATATCGCCCACCACTAATGAAGCCTAACTTGCTTCATGGTGGGGATGGTGGGGGCAGAGGAGAGACCTGTGTGTGTTTTGTGTCTTATACTGCTGGCAGCAGACCGCATGAGACCCAACAAATTAGGAAGACACTTAGAGACAACACACGTTAATAAGCCACTCGACTTCTTTCAAAGAAAGCTGCCAGAATACAGACAGCAGGAGAATCGCATGGTAAAATCTGAATCAGTGGACAGCAAAGCACAAATGGCTTCATTCAAAGTTGCATACAGTATTGGCCAGTGCAAAAAAAACTACAAACGATTGCTGAGCAGCTAATAAACATGGGGTCAGTTATGCAAAGATAAGTGACAACGTAAGCCTTTTATAACAATTGCACGTGTATTTTATCTGTTTTTAACTTGGTGTTGTTTGATCTTATTGGTTTAGAAATTGATATTTCAATAAACAGTAAACTTGGCAGATTTCGTTATTATTTTTTGTTGACAAGTGGGGCTTGAAAATTTGCTCACCCCCTTAAGTGGGGAATGACAGAAAAAGTTTGAGAACCACTGGGCTAGACGATAGCGAGTTTGTTACAATATGGCATTAACTGTGGAAAATGTGGAATATGTGATATATGCTGAGAATAGGTGAATAGATGCTGAGGACCTGAGACTCCACCTTCAGAACAGCAAATTTGACCCTCTTATTCCAAAATCCACATACTGGAGTAAGTTAGGGAGCACATGGTTATAATATGAATTAGGGGTGGGCGATATAACCAAAATCTTCTATCACGGTAGAAGCAATTTTCTACCTCGATAACGATATATATCACAATATAGCAATTTGTATCTGAAAATTCATAAATAAAAATTCAAACACAAAGAAATTTTTTTACATAATGTAATTTTATTTAAACTGGGAATTGCTGAGGTTTGCCGCATTTTTTTTACTTTGGCCATATTCGATTGGATGTGTAACAAACGTAATTAGATTTTGTTATATTGTGCTAATGTTAGATGCACAGGCGCTCGTGAGGTGCATATGTGTGTGTGAGGTTTTTATCCCCTCGGGGCTTGCCGTAGAAGGGCAAAAGGCGCATGCGCACTTCCTGCTCTAGAGTGATGCGTGTGTTGGAGTTTCAGTTTGTTTTTGTGAATGAAGGAGAATAAACAGTTGATAAGGATTTTGTGTGCTCTCGTTTTTATTGTTTTTACACCCGATTGAACCAAATATCTGCGCGGTTTAACTTGAGCAGGGCGGCTCGAATCACAAACCTGCGCGACTCACTGTTTTTTATTTAAAAACAATTTATTTTAAATGTCAGGACTGTTTATTATTGTTTTCCGCCTTACCATGCCTGGTTTGTATGTGCGCATCCCAGCGGGGTAAAATGTAATTTGATGGTCAGCGCGGTCTATTTCTATCAACGTCGCGCAGGTTTGTGATTCGAGCAGCGCTGCTCAAGTTGGTCCGCACTGCGCGATCCACCGGGTCTGTATATTTGTTCTGCCCACGCCGGCTCAGTCGGGTGCCACGGTTTCGTCCCACTTTAGATGTGTTTGGCTTCCCATACAAGTGAATGTGTATTGCGTGGTTACGTAACGTGCAACGTCACATGATCTCAACCGCGATTAAGACGATAGACCAAAATCTCTATCGGTTGACAAATTTCTACCTGTTAACCGTGTATACCGGTATATCGCCCACCCCTAATATGAATTATATGGTGAATGTAAAACTAATTTGAAAATGTATTTATTTATTTATTTATTTATTTATTTATTTATGGTCTGGTGACACTGTACTCGGTGAAGGGAGAAAATAGATGAAAGAACAAGCATTAAATTTTGCCTCTTGCATATGTCATTTTACATTTTACAAAAAACAAAACACAGATACTGTGTAGTTTATAATGATTGTTGAAGAAAACTCACAATTGAGAGAGCAGAGTGAGTGAAAGGATGAAGATAATTAAAAAAGTGAGAATAATTGAGGGCAAGGGATAAGGAATGATAAGAACACAGATATAAATATTGATGTATAAGAGGAGAAGAAGAGTTGAGCCAGGAGCAGAGATTCTGTCAGGAAACCCTCCTTGCATGCTTTTTGGATGCTCACTAGATAATCATATACATGTCACAAGGCAAAACCGGTTCTCCTCATTACCCTTTTGTAATCCCTTGCAATAGAAATGTGGCTGGATTTTCATTATATAGCTGTTCTTCATGTATCATGGTATCCCCCTGGAGGATCATTCAGAAAATTGCTTAAGTAGCTGAAGCTGGTACAGTCTGCCAGTCCTCCTTATCTAGCTGCTACACTAATAGCACACTCAAGGACACCAAATATACCTCAAAAAGAGAGAAGAAGCATGTGAGAAAAATAATCTTTCCCTCTCTCTCTTTCTCTCGCGTTTGATTCAAGGATTTAGGGTATTCAAATCTCACACAAGCTTTTCCAGTATATGGCCTTCTCTGCTTCAGTCTGAGTGCTCAGCAGTGGATTAGCAGTAGTAATCTCTGCTTTGTGGCCTGTTTGCAGACTAAAAACTTTAAAAAGGGTAACCACTGCCTGCTTGCCAACAACATGATGCACAAGAAAAAACAATAAGCTTTAGCTCTGGCTACAGTACTGACCATTTTGCTTTATTGTGTGCTTAAATAAATGTGCCCTATGCAGTGTACAGTAGGTGGACAACCAGACTGCTCATTACCGTCGCGCTCACCGCCATGGAAACGTGGCAGCGGCCAAAATAAACCAGTAGCATTTCAAAATAATTCGTGAAATGACTGCCAGGTGGCGCAAATTGACATTTTCCGTCGTCTCGGTTTTTAAATATATTTAGAGCTTAAGTCATAATAAAGTCATAACAATATGTTGTAGCGAAGAAATACTACAATTATGATAATTTACACATCCAAGTACTGTGTCCAACAAACATGAAAAACTATAAATATAAAAAAATGTGAGTTAGAAAACATTGGTTTTATTTTGTTTAGACAGACTCTCTGTTTTTATGTTTAGTGTTATTATTAAAGAAAACAGCACAAACAACAGCACTAGGGCATTTAAAAAAAATTTATTTAGACAATACTTACAGTTGTTAGAGTTTAAGACATCAAGATTTAAATATAGAAATAACTAAAACAAATAGAGCAAACTTCCAGAATAGATAATAAAAAAATAAATGAATATAAAAGATGCATGCAGTATAATCGGGGCCTCTCATTACATTATTTGCTCGCACTTCGTCTGGCACTGAACCAAAATATATTGTCTTACATTTGTGAATAAAATATCATTGTTTTTTTCAGAGATTTATTTGTGCAAAATAATATTTATGCAATATAATTACAGGCTCTGGATTCGTTTTTCATTTGCAATATAAACCAAAATACATCTTACGATTTTTGAGAGATTTGTGGTAAAAAAAAATCTGTTTGTTTCAAATATTTTGTGTGTACAAAATAATATTTATGCAATATAATCACAGGCTCTTGATTCGTTATTCGTTTGCAATATAAACCAAAATACATTAACCATATAATATAAACCAGAATATAAACCAAAATATTTAATTTGTTGTATTAAATATTTATGCCGTCTCATAAAGGATCCAGAGATTTCGTTGTACTAAATAATATTTTTGCTGTATAACCATCTTAATTCGTTAACCGTAGATTTTTTCTGCGATTCAGTTGTACTGAATGATGTTTATGCAGTATAATCAAGCTCTCTTATTTCGTTATTTGTTCGCATTTGGCTTGCACTTGCTGCATTGCACACTACTGAGCATCCAAGCGTGGCAACGCATGCTTGGTTTAAGTTGGACATTGACGCACATATTGTAAATGAATGTGAATCGTAGGGCATTATAGTCCTGCCACAATTCTCACAGCTGCACAGTATGCATTGAAATAATAAAAATAGTGTTTTTCTTTACTGAATAGAAATATAATTGCGCAACTGTTAAGCATTAGCCCGTACTTGATAATCTATTGTTCGTTCTATCAGGGTTTAATTGCCCTAATATCAACACCAATCGAGCACGCGCTGAAGGAGTTCGTCAGACGTGAGGCTAAGCCACGGAACAAAGATGAGCTTCTTCAGGCCATTGTGACTTTCTGGAAGGATCGCTTGATCAAAACTGCGTGCAGTAAATATATTGATACATACAGCGCAGCGGGGCTGCTACTGGGTTGTAAAATTGTAGTTTGTTAAAATGGTTTCATTATTTATTAAAGAAAATCATGAATACCAGCCTATTGCATTTCATTCTTATACTAACACAAAAACACAAGCGCTACTGTATAACATCTAACGCGAATTTTATGGTCATTTGGTCATTTATGGTGTTCATTTTATTTTTTGTATTTTTGTCTTTGATTTTAACTACACAAAGCAGTGTCTTCCCTCCTGCATCTCCAGCATACTGTTTGATTGATGGACATGAGTTCGCATCTGTTACATTTTTGGTGACAACTGTTTTTCAGCACACATGTTTTTACTGTGTAGTTGACCGCGCGCGCACAACCTCTCGCAGGCGCAGAGGCAGAGAGTACGCCGTTTTAACAGGAGTGGGGATAAGGAAACAGCAGAGAAACTGACTGGCCATTTTAATAATTCATTGATACGTTGATGTCTTTGGTTTCGGCTGTGAGTGGATGTGCTGTAGTAATCCACGTTTTATACAAATTACATAAGCTGATTTTCCCCCCATTAGTTTATATAAAAGCAGACATTTCGCTTTCTGTATCTGTATTTCAGTCATGATATACTAACATATTTTTGCTGTGTAGTACGCGCGCGCGCAACATCTCACGGGCGAGCCTCCACACAGCAGACCAAATCGTCATTAGCGCATCCCTCCCCCCAAACAGCGCAGCAAGGAGCATTTACTTACATCTAAACTGAGTCATTTACATAAATCACTGATCACATTTAAACAATTTATTCATACAGATGTACCTGTTTTATAGGTTTGTTACTGAAGAACTGTGGCAGCGGGCACACCTAAAAATAAATGCAGGATTATTTAAATGTGGGCTACTGTTATCTACTTCAAATATTTGTTAAAACAGCCAGGAAACTCACTCTGACCATTTTAATAATTCATTGATAAATTAGTGATTCCTTTGGTTTCGGCTGTGCTGATGGTGATCATGTCATCTCCGCAGCAGGGAGCGCGCCTATAATTCACTTCTCATACGAATTACATAATCTAATAATTTTTTCATTAGTTTATATAAAAGCAGATATTGCGCTTTCTATAAGTATATATTTTTCACGTCTATCGTCTATTTTTCACGAGTATCGGTTCATTTTCTGACGCGCTCAAGTTCACCAAAATCAATACAGAACCCCGTTGACTTTATTTATTTAACAAAATCATAAAGTTTTTTCGTCATTGTGAGTGCACCTAAATAAAAGTAGAGTCTTAAAGCTACAAATTTAAAGAACACAAAATATAAGATGACACAAGACCCTACACGTGTTGCTTTTCTAATTAGACATAATAAAAAGGTTCAGTGTGTTAACGTTTACGTTGCTTAAATCCGATCCTAAAAAAAATGAATTTCATTTTAATTATAAATTTGTACTGTAATGTTACTACTGTGATTATGAATTCGTTTAATTACAATGTTTCACTTTATTTTATCTGCAATGACGTGCAGCTGTGGACGACCTGTGCCTCATTAAGCCTGGAGAGAACGAACTGATGCCTGAGGCGTCAGTCTATAGTTATACAGTATAGCGCCACTCAGCGGTAAAAGCCAGCAAACACACAAACCCAAATGCTGATGCCATACACCGGCGACAGTAGAAGTCACATACTGCTTGTGCACCCACTTTAAATGCATCACTGGAACATACAGTAAACATGCTTGTCAGTACCCTATTTAAATAGTTTGACAGCAAAATTAGTCAAACTCTCAATTTTTGCAGTAAAACAAATTAATTCAAATGAAGCAAGAACTGTTGCAAAATTTTGTGTATGCTTTCTTTTAGTCACAAGGGTGATAAAAAGCACAAATTTCAAAATATCATGCCAAAATTGTTTAGAAGGGCATATCAGTGTATATCTTGTGTGATTTTGTGCTATAACATTTGTCACAGTGGATAAATCAGCCTACAGTTTTGTTTGTGGTAGTTAAGGTATGGAATTATGAATTGTGGTTGAGTGTTAATATAAATGTAGCTTAGCTCATGTCTTGATTGTGTTTTTGTAGTGAGTCACTGGCAATAAATTGGAACAATGAAAAACATGTGGAGTTTTGTTGCACACGTTTGTAATTACAAAACGTGTTAAAGATCATGAGAAATATTACCAAAATTTCTGTTTACAATCATCAGACTCCTCCTCTACAAATTTCAAATTGGTAGTTAAAACAGTGCTCTTTGAAAAGTTAATATAGTCAACCTTTTGTTCCAGATGAAAAATTATTTGCCAGAATGAGTAAAAGTGTGAAAAATGACATTTTGCTCTTGCATTATTGTGTTTTCCAGATGTTTGTCATGTCCAAAGTCAATACAGCTGACTACCAGCAGATTTTAAAGCACTTCATGCTTCCTTCTGCTGACGAGCTTCATGGAGATGCAAAATTCTAGCTGGATTTAGCACCTGCCCATAGTGCCAAAACAACACAGATCAGATTTTTGTTTTATTATTTTAGACACATTATATTGATCAATAACCTTTAATTAGATATAGATCAGATGACATTTAATGACTAATTAATTTAGAAAACTATGAAATTCAAAAGGTTCACATACATTTGCAAGAAAAAGTAACAAAAAACATCATTCACCCTGTCCACCATCTTCCATTGTGTGGTCCAGTTCTGATGCTCATATGCCCACAGTCGCTTGTACATCCTGGAATCTGTGTACCTGTCTTGTTAAAGGGTGCCCAAAAAATGTATACACATTTCCATATAAAAAATATATGTCTATCTTCCCGACAGTAACATGATAGCATCAATGATGGTGCAACTACTGACATCTTTAGAGAAAACCTAGTACTACACATTGAGTTATAAGAAAGGGCAGATAACATCTGTTGAAGTTTGTATACATTTTGCACACTACTAGTTAAAAATTTGGTTTGGCTAATTGCATCTTAGTCTTTTCTAAGTATCCTGTGGTTGTGGTAAAGATATTACTCAAATTATTGGGCTTCATCAAGCAAAAAATATAACTATGGAGATTGCTGAAACTACTTAAATTGAATTAAGAACTGATATAGTTAGAAGAATAGTGATGAACCATCTCTTTTAGGAAGAAATGTAGTCAGACATCCTGAATGAGGATGATGGGAGATCAAATAAGTGCTTAAATAATTAAACAAAAAAAAAAGTATACCTACAGTAATGTTTAATAGTGAAAGTAAGAGCATTTCCACACGCAATGCAAATAGAACTCAAGCGATTGGGACACTGGGGCTATTAGTGAAAAAAGCCTTATATTTTCAAGAGAGCATAAAGAATGGATTGTGGAGCAGTCATGTGGTCTAATGAGTTAATATTTACACTGTTCCAGTGTGATGGGCGCATCACTGTTAGAGGAGAGGAGGATGAAGTGATGCACCTATGATGCCCTGTGCCTATCATACAAGCCTGTGAGGGCAGTGTTGTGATTTGGGGTTGCTTCAGTTGGTCAGTTCTAGGTTCATTAATGTTATGTGCTTAAAAAAAATTAATCAGCTGACTGCTTGAATATACTGAATAACCAGATTTTACCATCAAAGTATTCTTTCTTCCCTGATGGCACAGACATATTCCAGGATGACAATGCTAGGATACATCTGTCTCAAGAGTAGTTCAGGGAACATGAGACATAACCTTCACACATGAATTGACCATCAGAGTCCAGACCTACAGTATGTGAGGGATTTATAAGGTCTTGGAGAGAAATTAATACGACTCTGGACAGAAATAAATGTTGTAACATTGCAAAAAGATTATTGAAATTATGCCACTGCCAATTGTGTGCTGTAATCAAAGCAAAATGTGGTCCAAAGAAATATTAGTGTGTGATTCTTTTTTATAGAAATGTGAATGGATGGATGGATAAATGGATGAATGGATTTATACAAAATAACATTGATTATCTCATTACAATGGCACATGAAAATATGTGGTGTACACTACCAGTCAACAATTTGGACACGACTTCTCCTTTAGTGCTTTTTCCTCAAAGTTTTTTATTATTATTATTATTATTATTATTTTCAACATTGTATGTCTTTAGTATTAATATACTGTACAAACTAAGACAGATGTGTGGCACTATGAAATAAAAAAAAAAAGAAAACCCAGAATATGTCTTAGATTTTAAATCAAACTTTTTTTTATATGTCTGCAGTGGCTAGATTTAGCTTTGATGACAGCTTGGCACACTCATGACATTCTCTCATCATATTCACAAAGTAGTCATCTGGAATGGTTTTCAATTAAGAGATGTGCCTTTTCAATCGTTAATTTGTGGCATTTCTTGACTTCATTTTGTGTGCTTTACACACAATAGTTATGTGTCGATAGCGAATTTAGTTAGTGTATAAATTCAATTCAATTTTATTTGTATAGCGCTTTTAACATCATTGTCGAAAGCAGCCTTATACAATCAAAATTATGCAAGTTTGTATGAAATGTGAATCTGTATGAATCAGATTGTCCCTGGTGAGCAAGGGCAACAGTGGCAAGGAAAAACTTCATGAGATGCAATAAGAAACCTTGAGAGGAACCAGACTCAACAGGGAACCCATGCTCATTTGGGTGATAACAGATAGCAGGATATCTAGCAGGATATCTGCCGTCATACTGTGTTAGGCGGCTGGACGTTCAATATAAAAGTTGATGTCCAGTTTGTTTTTGTAAGCTCGGGTAGACTGTACGAAATTTCAGTCCTAAACTATCTAGTCACTATCTAACATTCATTTTGAGAATCCAGAAGACCCTCTGAGAACAGCATTTATATCCATACTGGACTCCGTAGGTGTAAATCAGTGTGTAGTAGGACCCACTCATAAAGCAGGTCACACTTTAGATTTAGTAATATTCTTCGGATTAATTATAAGAAATGTATTCACAATTCCACTGTCTGAAATTATCTCAGATCACTATCTTGTCTCCATTCAAGTGTGTCACAGTGATAATGTATGCACAGCACCGCGCTACCGTATTAAACGTACATTCACATCAACTACCACACAGAGTTTTATCAGTAATCTCCCAGAGTTACCAACTTCGATTAGGCCACCGTCTGACCCCACAGAACTTGATCAGGCGACTGAATATTTAGAGTCGACACTTCGTTGTACCTTAGATAATGTAGCTCCAGCTAAAAGAAAAATTATTAGAGATAAGAAACTCGCTCCCTGGTATAACGATCACACGCGCACTTTAAAACAGACTGCTCGGAAATTAGAGCATAAATGGCGTCAAACTAAATTGTTGGTATTTCAAATAGCATGGAAAGAGAGCATCCTGAACTATAGGAAAGCTCTTAGTGTAGCTAGATCAACGTATCTCTCCACTCTTATAGAAGAAAATAAAAATAATCCTAGATTTTTATTTAATACCGTAGCCAAATTAACCAGAAATAATACCACTACAGAAATCTCCACAACAACATCATGCAATAGTGAGGACTTCATGAACTTTTTTAATAATAAAATTGTAAATATCAGGCATAAAATTGAGGCTTTGAAACCAAACAATGTAATTGATACAGATGTTAACCTAGCCATGTCAGATTCAAATCTAGAATACTTTACTCCTCTTGAAGAGAATGAACTAATTTCACTCATCTCTTCTGCAAATTCATCAGCCTGTATATTAGATCCTATACCGACACATTTTCTTAAACAGATAGTACCAGTAATAACAGAACCGCTGTTGAGAATAATTAATTCCTCACTTAGCATTGGTTATGTTCCAAAATCTTTTAAAGTAGCAGTTATTAAACCAATAATTAAGAAACCTGACCTCGACCCCTGTCAGCTGTCCAATTACAGGCCAATATCAAACCTCCCCTTTATCTCTAAGATTCTCGAAAAGATAGTAGCGGAGCAGCTATGCTCATATCTACATAGAAATGGCACACATGAACTGTATCAGTCAGGATTTAGGCCTCATCACAGCACAGAAACAGCACTTGTTAAAGTAGTAAATGACCTCCTATTGGCCTCTGATCAGGGTTGTGTAACTATGCTTGTATTACTCGACCTCAGTGCAGCTTTTGACACCATTGATCATGCTATTCTTCTTCACAGATTAAAAAATGTAGTAGGAATTAAGGGTACAGCCCTCTTCTGGCTCAGATCCTATTTGACCGATCGTTATCAGTATGTAGACTTAAATGGTGATTATTCTGCATGTTCTCTAGTGGAGTTTGGCGTTCCGCAGGGTTCAGTTTTAGGCCCACTGCTTTTTTCCCTTTACATGCTTCCTCTGGGCAACATAATCCGTAAGCATGGTATTAGTTTTCATTGTTATGCTGACGACACACAGCTATACGTCTCAACAAAACCTGATGAGAAAAACCATCTTACTAAAGTTGAGCAATGTGTGCAGGACATAAGAAATTGGATGCTAATTAACTTCCTTCTGCTTAATCCGGATAAGACAGAAGTTCTAGTCATAGGACCGCATACAGCTAGAAGTAAAATCTTAGATCACACCGTAACTTTAGATGGCCTTTCTGTTCCGTCAAGTGCAACAGTAAAAGCCCTCGGCGTGATTATAGATTCCAGCCTTTCATTTGAAGCTCATGTAGATAATATCACCAGGATAGCATTCTTTCACCTCAGAAATATCGCCAAAATAAGAAATATATTGTCGCTAAACGATGCAGAAAAACTAGTTCATGCTTTTATCACTTCTAGGTTGGACTACTGTAATGCCTTACTGTCTGGTTGTTCAGTTAGGTGCATAAACAAGCTTCAGCTAGTCCAGAATGCAGCAGCGAGAGTCCTCACTAGAACAAGAAGATATGAGCACATCACCCCTATCCTATCTTCACTGCATTGGCTCCCTGTGAAATTTCGCATTGATTTTAAAATACTACTCTTGACATATAAGGCATTAAATGGTCTCGCCCCGCAGTATCTGAGCGAACTGCTAGTGTCTTACGATCCGCCACGCCTACTTCGGTCAAAGGATGCAGGCTGCTTATCAGTACCGCGTATTATGAAAACTACAGCTGGGGGCAGAGCTTTTTCTTACAAAGCCCCAAAATTATGGAATAGTCTTCCAAATAGTGTTCGGGACTCAGACACAGTCTCAGTGTTTAAGTCTAGGCTCAAAACCTATTTATTTAGCCAAGCATTTTTATAAATAGATTTGCCATAAGGTAAAGGAGCAGATCTGGGGGACTCATGGACGTAGAGTATTATGGTGAACCGGTATGTTTAGATGCTGTCTTCCTCAGTCTCATTTGATCACTCAGGTTTGTTGACGGTGAGGTGATTGTTTGCTGTACATCTCAGGGAGCCCTCATGTTTGTGTTTCCTTCTGGCTCTCACTTTTAGTTATGCTGTCATAGTTAGTCCTGCCGGAGTCCCTGCTTGCACTCTACAGTCAATATACATTCACATTAGACATTGTGACTGTGACCATACCTAATTGCAATCTCTCCTCCTCTTCTCTTCCTCCCCCTCTTTCTCTTTCCTCTCTCCCCCTGTCTCCCCCTTTCACTCTTTCTCTCTCTCTCTCTGTCGAGCTACACATGTGGTTCCTGAGCTGCCAGTGATCCAGACTCCCTCTGCCCTCCGGACCTGTCTGATCCATCCTGGTGCCCGGTTTCTGGTTGGAGGTCTCATCGCATGGATGCCCCGTGTGTCTCTTTAGGATGCGCCTGGTGTCTGGGGATGATTCTATCTACTTAGAAGATGGTTCTGGCCTCGACTGGTGTTGTCAGCTGTTTCTCTGAGGACTTGACAATTCGATAGTTCAGGACTGGAACTTTCTACAAGTCTATCTGAGTCTCCAATAACTACTGGACTCCATTTTACATCAACTATTATAACATCAATTAACATCAACTATTATAGCTGAACCTAACACTGTATAAATGCAGATCATTTCCTGCTATCTGTTTCACCCAGATGAGGATGCGTTCCCTGTTGAGTATGGTTCCCCTCAAGGTTTCTTCCTATTACCATCTCAGGGAGTTTTTCCTTGCCACTGTCGCCCTCGGGCTTGCTCGCCAGGGAATATCTGAACATTTTATTCATACACATTCACATTCCATACAAACTTAAATAATTCTTTTGATTGTGTAAAGCTGTTTTGAGACAATGTCAATTGTTAAAAGCGCTATACAAATAAAACTGAATTGAATTGAAAAAAAATAGTCACAAGTCCTCAGAGAACAGCTGCCTGCATCAGTGGAGGCCAGGACCATCTTCAGACAAAACCAGACAATTAATTGATGAAGATGATAAATTAGCCACATCAGATCAGAACCTAGAATACTTTACTCCTCTGGAAAAGAATCAACTAATTTCACTCATCTCTTCTGCAAAATCAACAACCTGTGTTGTAGATCCTATACAGACACATCTTTTCAAGCAGATAGTACCAGCAATAATGGAACCCCTGTTAAATAATTAATTCTTCACTCAGTGGGTGTCACGAACTCCTGTCACTCCTCTCGTTTGTTGTTGTTTTTGTTCCCACGCTGTCAGATTTCTCTACTCGCGGTCACGTTGTCTCTAGACTGTCACGTCTTTTCCCACGCCTTCGTACCGCCCCTCCCACACACACCGGCTCCCCATTCACAAATAATTTCTCCCGACATTTAAGGAAGCGCAGCGCGCTTTCTTGCTGCCGAATTATTGCGTGCTCCACAGCCCAGTTTCCTCGCGGTTATTTTTCCTATGATTCATGCGTTTTTTGACCAAGTGCTTTGTTTAACGGCTTTCGCTTTTCGCTCGCCCCTACGGATTTGTTAGACCTGATTTTTGCTTCACGGACATCGACCCACGCCACGCCCCTCGACTTCGCTATCGTCTTCCGCTTCGGATTGTTTGACCTGGCCTTGACTGCTCTCACGGACACTGACTCACGCTTCGCCCCTTGACTTCGCGATTGTTTCTCACTTCCGGATTCCACATCCTTCGAGACACCAACAGGTGAAACGCCTCTGCTCCTCTCAATCTCTGCATCCACGTCTGTTTTTTCCACTACATAAAGGCACCCAGCAGCCATCCTCCACGTCAAGGTGAACTACAGAATCTCACTTCATTAAACGTCAGAGAACCGCTTCAGAGCTGCACCTCTGTCCTCCATTATAGTCCCGTGTTCATTATACACCTGTATTCCGTGAGAGAGTAACACCAAGCACTACCAACCCTATCTCCTACATTTTCATCATTAAAGCCCTTTTAAGAATATCATCCCAGAGTGGTGTCTGCTCTTGGGTCCTATCAGCCTGCCTGACCTCGCACAGCGCCGTGACAGTGGGTATGTTTCAAAGTGCAACAGTAAAAGACTGTGGTGTGATTACAGATTACAGTCTTTGATTTGATGCTCATGTATATGATATTACCAGGACAGCATTATTTCACCTCAGAAATATTGCCAAGATAAGGAATATATTGTCGCTAAATACACTAGATACAGAAAAATTTGTTCATGCTTTTATCACCTCTAGGTTGGACTATTGTAACGCCTTACTGTCTGGTTGTTCAACTAGGTGCATAAACAAGCTTCATTTAGTCCAGAGTGCAGCAGTAAGAGTCCTCACTAGAACCAGAAGATGAGCACATCACCCCTGTCTTATCTTCACTGCATTGGCTCCCTGTGAAATTTCGCATCGATTTTAAAATTAACGTATAGCGTATTAAATGGTTTCATGGCGCTGTATCTGAGTGAACTGCTAGTGTCTTACAATCCACCACGCCTACTTCGATCAAAGGATGGAGGCTGCTTGTCAGTACCGCATATTATGAAAACTACAGCAGGGGGCAGAACTTTTTCTTACAAAGCCCCCAAAGTTATGGAATAGCCTTCCAATTAATGTTTGGGATTCAGACACAGACTCGGTGTTTAAGTCTAAGCTAAAAATCTGTCTATTTGGCCAAGAATTTTTTAGGAGGTAATGGAGCAGATCTATATACAGTGGTGTGAAAAACTATTTGCCCCCCTCCTGATTTCTTATTCTTTTGCAGGTTTGTCACACAAAATGTTTCTGATCATCAAACACATTTAACTATTAGTCAAAGATAACACAAGTAAACACAAAATGCAGTTTTTAAATGAGGGGTTTTATTATTTATGGAGAAAAAAAATCCAAACCTACATGGCCCTGTGTGAAAAAGTAATTGCCCCCTGAACCTAATAACTGGTTGGGCCACCCTTAGCAGCAATAACTGCACTCAAGCGTTTGCGATAACTTGCAACGAGTCTTTTACAGCGCTCTGGAGGAATTTTGGCCCACTCATCTTTGCAGAATTGTTGTAATTCAGCTTTATTTGAGGGTTTTCTAGCATGAACCGCCTTTTTAAGGTCATGCCACAACATCTCAATAGGGTTCAGGTCAGGACTTTGACTAGGCCACTCCAAAGTCTTCATTTTGTTTTTCTTCAGCCATTCAGAGGTGGATTTGCTGGTGTGTTTTGGGTCATTGTCCTGTTGCAGCACCCAACATCGCTTCAGCTTGAGTTGACGAACAGATGGCCGGACATTCTCCTTCAGGATTTTTTGGTAGACAGTAGAATCCATGGTTCCATCTATCACAGCAAGCCTTCCAGGTCATGAAGCAGCAAAACAACCCCAGACCATCACACCACCAGCACCATATTTTACTGTTGGTATGATGTTCTTTTTCTGAAATGCTGTGTTACTTTTACGCCAGATGTAACGGGACACGCACCTTCCAAAAAGTTCAACTTTTGTCTCGTCGGTCCACAAGGTATTTTCCCAAAAGTCTTGGCAATCATTTAGATGTTTTTTTTTAGCAAAATTGAGACGAGCCTTAATGTTCTTTTTGCTTAAAAGTGGTTTGCGCCTTGGAAATCTGCCATGCAGGCCGTTTTTGACCAGTCTCTTTCTTATGGTGGAGTCGTGAACACTGACCTTAATTGAGGCAAGTGAGGCCTGCAGTTCTTTAGATGTTGTACTGGGGTCTTTTGTGGCCTCTCGGATGAGTTGTCTCTGCGCTCTTGGGGTAATTTTGGTCGGCCGGCCACTCCTGGGAAGGTTCACCACTGTTCCATGTTTTTGCCATTTGTGGATAATGGCTCTCACTATAGTTCGCTGGAATCCCAAAGCTTTAGAAATGGCTTTATAACCTTTACCAGACTGATAGATCTCAATTACTTTTGTTCTCATTTGTTCCTGAATTTCTTTGATATCTTGGCATGATGTCTAGCTTTTGAGGTGCTTTTGGTCTACTTCTCTGTGTCAGGTAGCTCCTATTTAAGTGATTTCTTGATTGAAACAGGTGTGGCAGTAATCAGGCCTGGGGGTGACTACAGAACTTGAACTCAGGTGTGATAAACCACAGTTAAGTTATTTTTTAACAAGGGGGGCAATCACTTTTTCACACAGGGCCATGTAGATTTTTTTTTTTTTTTTCTCCCTTAATAATGTAAACCTTCATTTAAAAACTGCATTTTGTGTTCAATTATGTTATCTTTGACTAATAGTTAATGGTTTTAATGGTTTTTGATGAGCAGAAACATTTAAGTGTGACAAACATGCAAAAGAATAAGAAATCAGGAAGGGGGCAAATAGTTTTTCACACCACTGTATATATATATATATATATATATATATATATATATATATATATATATATAATTTTTTTTTGAGGGGGGGGTGGTTTTCCTGATTTTCCCCCTAATTTAGTTGTGTCCAATTCCTCCCCATCACTAGGGGGCTCCCACATTAAGACTACTACTACCACTCAGTCGGGAGGGTCGAAGACTATCACGTCTTTCCTCTGAACTACGTGACACCCACCGACGGCATCTTTTCGAACTGCACGCTCACACACCGTTAGGGGCGGCGTAACATACTCGGAGGATAGCGCTATCTGCTCCTTCCTCTTGCGCGAGCTCACAGACGCCCCTGATTGGCTGCAGAGCCGTGAATTAATGTGGGAGCACAAAGTACCTCTCATCCCTCCCTATCTAGAGAGAGCTCGGCCAATAAGCTCTCTATGCAATCTCTCAGTAACAAGGGAATCAAACCAGCGATCTCCGGATGATAGGACGAGCACGTTACCACTGGGCCACTTGGAGGCCCTGTAGAGTATTATAGTTAACGAGTATGTTTAGATACTGTCCCCACTCTCATTGATCACTCAGGGAGACTGTATTTTTCCTTCTGGCTCTCTTTTAGTTATGCCTTCATAGTTCTAGATCTCTCCCCTTCCCTCTCTTTACTTCTCTGTGTCTCCCTCTCTCTCCCTCTCTTTTCCTCTCCCTGTCTCTGTTGAGCTACACATGTCGTTCCTGAGCCTGTATAAATCCATATTATGGCAGGAAACACTCAGATACAGTAAAGAGAAAAGACACTCCCACAAATGTCAGTCCAAGGTCAGTCACTCAAAAAATCTCTAAATCTTTGAACATATCACCAAGTGCAGATGCCAAAACCATTTAATGCTACGATAAAACTTAAAAATAAATTAAATAATAAAGGGAGGATTTAGAGGAAAGGGCGTAATGCATATATGTGGGTCAGAAGTAGTGTCTAGCAGACATGGTGGCATGAATTTGGTGGGCGATAGCAGGGGCAGGAAGACAAAATAGGTGCACAATGGAGACTCCCCAGCAACATGTTTCAGAAGGCCTTTAAAAAGTTAAGATGTCTGCCGGGCACTAGGAAATCTGTCACTAGGCCATTCCAAAACCTGGATTCTGTCATGATGCAGGTGTTACTGGCTGTTGTTAACGCCGTGCCACGCTTTAAAAATTCACGCTCCTATGAGCGACACATGCACACCTGCGCTCCTACGAACGGCGTACCACACATTCACGCTCCTATGCAACACATGCACACCTGCGCTCCTACGAGCGGTGTACCACACACTTACTTGGAGCATACACAGGCTTGAGAGCATAGAAGAATGGCACTAGAGACAGGGGAGAGGCACTAGAGACAGGGGAGCGACACTAGAGACAGGGGAGCGACACTAGAGACAGGGGAGCGACACTAGAGACAGGGGAGCGACACTAGAGACAGGGGAGCGACACTAGAAACAGGGGAGCGACACTAGACAGGGGAGAAAATAGCGAAATGGGAAGAACCTAGAAACATGAGGAAGAACCAATAAACAGGAGTGACTGGAAACAAGAGGACTAGAAACACACTAACCGATACTCTTAACTACATATAACCCGACATATTACCATATTTACCCGACACACGACGCAGACGCTCTGGTTCCCCGAGTAGGGTGGAAAAGTAAGCGAGTCCGGATTGTTGCCGAAGCCGAGCTGTGGAGGCAGCTGCTGGACCCTTTATTCAGAACGGCCGGCTGAGGCAGCACTGGATCGCTGGTGTAGGCCGGGGGGCGGAGACAGCACTGGATAGCTCTTGCATTTCGAGCAGCGGATGCAGTGCTGGGTCGTCCTCCAAGCCGGGCGGCGGATGCAGCAGCGGCCTATCCTTAAAGCTGGACAACGGAGGCGACTCTAGCTCGCTCTCGGGGTGGAGTGGTGGTGGATGCCTGACATCGAAGCCGGGTGGTGGAGGCAGTCCTCGATCCTAGTTGTGAACCTGGCTGATGAGGCAGCGCCGGATCACTGTAGGCCGGGCGGCGGAGGCAGCACTGCGTCGCTCTTGTAGATCGAGCATCGTAGGCAGCACTGGGTCGTCCTTCTAGCCAGGTGATAAAGACAGTTCCGGATCCTCTCTGTGGACCTGGCTGATGAGGCAGCACCGGATCAAAGTAAGCCGGGCGGCGGAGGCAGCACTGTATTCCTCTTGTAAGCCAAGCCTCTAATACAGCGCTGGGTTGTCCTCCAGGCCGGGCGGCCAATGCAGCACTGAATCGTCCACACAGCCGGGGCCTCCACTGAGACTCTCGGACAAACAGAACCCCTCATTGAGGCTCTTGGATAAAGGTGGAGCCTCCACTGAGGCTCTCGGGGTTAAAGGGACATTTACTGTGGCTCTGCTGTGGGACCCCTCTGCTATGCCCTTGTAGAACGGTCGAGCATTCTGTCATGATGCAGGCGTTACTGGCTGTTGTTAACGCCGTGGGCTTAAGAAGGGCAGGCATAAACGCAGAGGGTTTTCCAAACATAAAGATTCTTTTATTTGAAGCCAAAACACAATTCCCCAAAATAATCAAAACACTGACTCCTTTGGCGTAACACACTCAAACATCTAGGCTTCTTTTTAAACATAAGACACAATGCCTCACAGGATCTTTTTAAAGCATGACACACAGAATCTCTCAAAGCATGACACACAGAATCTCTCAAAGCATGACACACAGAATCTCTCAAAGCATGACACACAGCATCGCGCTCCTATGAGCGACACACACACACCTGCGCTCCTACGAGCTGCGTACAACACACCGGCTTGAAAGCATAGGGGAGAGGCACTAGAGACAGGGGAGCGACACTAGAGACAGGAGAGCAACACTAGAGACAGGAGAGCGACACTAGAGACAGGGGAGAAAATAGCAAAATTGGAAGAACCTAGAAACATGAGGAAGAACCAATAAACAGGAGTGACTGGAAACAAGAGGACTAGAAACACACTAACCAATACTCACATAATTTTAAGGACAAACTAAAGATACTCTTAACTATATATAACACAACACACAAGCCTTCAGAGGCAGCTTAACATGAATCCCAATTTAAACAAAACAAGCAAAAGCATACAAAACAAAAACAAATGCCCACTCAACAGTATTAATGCTTGACCCAGTTTCCCAGAACTAATAGCTTTTTATACAATCTCTAATGAGCTCCCTCGGTTCTGGTGAGCTTCATCACCTGACCAAGGTGCCTTCTGGGAAACTGAGTCTTCTAACAAAACTACAAACAAAAAATAAATAATGCCCACAGTGCCCCCTAGGGGCGGTTCCTTACAGATTCTCTTATTTTTCAGCCGTCCTGATGTAGATTTACTGGTGTGTTTTAAATCATGGTTCCGTTACATGACCCAAACATTTCACTGGGTACTAAAACCAAACAACTTCACTTTGGTCTCATATATCCATTGGACATTGTTCCAGAAGCCTTGTGCTTTGTTCAAATGCAGTTTTACAAACCTCAATCATACTTCCTTGCTTCCTATAATCATTGTATGTAAATGTGCTTAGATGTTACTCCTGGGAAGATTGGCAACTGTCTTGACAGCTTTCCATTTTAAAATATTCTTTCTCAATATAGACCATTTAACTTGTTTGTAACACTTTCTTGATGCTTTTGCATCAATAATTGTGTCTCTAAGATTATTGCTTATGTCTTTCCCTCTTGGCATTGTGTTACCACATACCTGAATGCTTTGGAATAATGGCATGGTGAAACCATGTATTGTATTGCCCTAATACTAAGACCAAATATGATCAGATTATTTGTATCATATTTTGACACAAAAACACACAGAACTTAAAGAGGGGGAACTAACATGACTGCACTGTATGTCACCCCACTTCACTACTGATTTTGTCCCAAAGTGTTTTGTTACTTGCATAATTAAGGCATTAACTTTTCTTTTAAACTGAAATACTTTCTGAACATTTGAACTACCAATATGCCTGTTAATTCAACGTGGAATGCTATTAAAATTCTGCAATATCCATCGACACAAATATTGCTAATATTATACATTATTTTATTAATTTTGTCTTTCAGCTGGTCAGTATTCGCAAAAATGTTTATTTAAAAAACAGTTCATACATTAATGATAGTGTGTGGAAAAGGACAAAGAAACAGACAGTATAAAAAATTTTTTAAAAGTCTTTTAAAGTATAAAATAAAAATTTGCAGTGAGTCCCTGAGTCAGCTCTTGTGTGGGGCAGAAGTTCTTTAATTGGGGTGATATCTGGGGCTCAAAGGAGGCCAAAGAAAGACCTGCATCCTTTTGTCTCTTCCATAACCACTTTAGCACCATGGCTGCTTTGATGTGTGCTTTGCCTGTCCAAGGCTGGCTTTGGAACATGTTCTTGGGAGACCAGTGGTTACTTGCCTCTAGGCAAAAGCGCAGTCCTTGGTATCATCTTATGCTTTGATAAAATACTTTTGGGATCCACCACTCTTCAATCCACCTCACTCCTCACTCTCCTCTCCTTACTTCTGCTCCTTTGAGAAAGTCTAAAGATGCAAAAGGTCTTTTCTTACATTTCTTTATCAACCTCAATATTTGATAATACTAATGTTGTTACTCATATACACAGTTAAAATCATCAAATACATTAAAGACTGCAGGTTTTGCTCCTGACCCAACTGTATAATTATGATACCATATGTATAATATATAAATGTTAGGTGTGTAATGGACTATTTAATCCTATTTATTTTGTTTAGCTACATTTTGTAACTGTACTTCTGTAGCTGCTACTCTTCTTCTTTTACTAACTTTTTAAACTTAATTTTATATTGTGCTATGGCCTGGTATAATGGTCAAACAAGTGTTTTAAGGAATTACAAGCAGTTTTGGGTGGAAAACCTTTTGTTCCTTTACTTGAACAAACTTAATTGCAGTGATTCAATATTATTTTATTGACACAACAAATTGGTGGCAAGTGCCTTCAGTACAGCTTAATCACCAATAAATAATGAGTATGACCTGGTGACTTGGTATTTTTTCTATTATATTGCAAGTTAAAAATGTGTGTTTTATAATTAGCAAAATTTTTAACAACAATACAAAGACCTAGTATTTTATGATATATTTTAAGAGTATAATGCAGAATAAAAACACCAAACCTGTGTGTTTGGATACTTTATTCTTTATATTGTGTATAAAACTCACTTAATCTGATTCAATGAATTCTCCTATGAATAATTCTCTTATGAATGTTCTCCTAGAACAGATCTCGTTCGTAATTCAGGTACTTAATGTAATATAAACTTTTTTCAATATGCATATTTACTTTTTTTTTTACCTTCTTTCAAATGGAAGGAAAGTGTTATGTGCTGTTGGTTAGAGAATAATATTAAACTAAAAAATTTAATAAGGTATTGTTGAAAATTCTTGCCTGTATATAAAATTGTATAGGTCTATATACAGTAAAAATTTTATATATGCATTGCACAGCATTTCTATATCACTAAATTCACCAGTGACACTGTAAGGTGAACTCTTTTGAAGGTTTTCCAGTACTCAAACAGTTTGGTCATTATTTTATTCAGGATTACCTGTTTCCCCCCCTCTATTACTATGTTATAAAGGTGGCCCTGGGTGGCAATTTCCACCTTTGAATATTTATTATTTAATTTATGTTTGGTAATAAATAAATAAATATATATATTATATATATATATATATTTATTTATTCCCCACATGAAGGATAAGATTAAATTGACAACATTAACCAAAATTTAATACAATTGTTACACACACTATAATAATAATAATAATAATAATTCCAATTCTGACAAACAGATCAGTTAGAATCTTTGATAGAAATTAGCGGCCTCTGCCTTTTAGTCTTTGAACTGCACGCCAGCTCCAAATGAAGTTCACAGTGATTGGCGAATGCTATCTCGTTGTAATACTACTTCACGAATGCCCATAGTTTAATACTATGGGCTTAAATGTATATCGACAACAGTCAAACAGGTGAGAGACAACAGGACTGCTTAAAAAAAAAAAAAAAATTAATCTCACTATCTCTCCGTGCCGCAGAGTTGCCTAGGATGTCTGAACTGCGCAAACAGCATACCTGTCATATATTGTAACGGTTTAGATTTCGATTTACGTGCTGGTAGTTATCAGGAACAAGTGATTAGCTTACCTTTGTATTAGCCAGTGTGCCCGTGTCACTTCTTCATAACGAACGCGCGTCAGCTTGTATGTGGTCGTGCGCTTAATTTCTATTGACTAATCTTTCAATGACAGCGGGGTCACGCAAAAAAAAAAAAAAAAAAACCATTGATACCGCGGGTAGCCATCCGTCAGTTTATGGAATGGCAGGCCATTAATTGAAAACACGCGGCCAATAATATGAGGTCGTCGAGGGGAAATGCGGTACGTGAATTTGGCAGATGCTTATATACAGAGTTACTTAAGCCACTGGTCTGGGTCTTAAAATGTCATACGAACTGGTGTTCGCACGGCTATGCGTCTTGAATCGTAACATGATAGCTCTATATTTTGTAATAGCATATGTCACTGCAATAGAAACGAGTTATACAGTATCATTAAACGTTTTGGTAATTCCCGCCGTTTTCATACTTGCCCACCACAAAAAGGCAACAATGCTTCTTTCCCTTAATGATTTAATTTTAATTCTTACAAATTTCTTATTGTGTTATATGTGTATTAAGCTTTAAGGGGAAACACGGGTGTCTTGCCAGTCATAATAATGTGCTGCTTACAATCAGTGTCATAACTGTGTTTGTGAATCCAACGTTGACCAAGATCTTCGTACATTGGTACATTTGTGTGAATATATATTACTTAAGTTCTTATTGAATTGAATCTCAGGGACAGTTAAATACAAATTATAGGATTATAGTATGATTTCATGCTTTATCTGATATATTTTTTTAGATGATGGGCACAGAGAAAATTAAGGTCAGCCTATTTCCTTCATGTAGTCATTATTGATTATGGTCAAGCTCCAATAGAGACCTTATTTGTTGTTTATTTTATTTTATTAATTTACAGTTTGTACTCTACTTGACCAAGCAAATTCATATGAATATATGTGTTACCAATATTATAAATACTATTGTATTATATTTGAATGTTTGGCTTTTTTAGTTATTTGATGTAAAAGCAATTCTCATTCTTGTTTAATAACTTTTCCCTTTTAAAATCACACCATTTCCTTTTTTTCCATTATAATAATGTTAGTTGGATTTTTTTATTCTCATAAGTACATACATTATTTTTAGCATATACAATATATTTTTGATTGTATAATGTGTAATATTTCTTTATTATACGTATAAAAGGCTATCATAACAGAAATAAATATTTTTGTGTTGTTGTTTTTTTTGTATTCTCCTGTCTCATTTAACAGAATTGTAGAAAATAGGCTTCTGCTATTGGGAGCCATATGTCAGCCTTACAATGTGAGCGTTGATAAACATTCACAGCAAAATTCCCAGTGATGAATTAGCACCCAGTTTTGAATAAACACCCTACAGTGTTTCTATAGGTCCGTTTGGGCTCACATCAACTCGAAAAGTGTAAAATTAGCAATGGAGATTTAACTGCTGCGTTTCCTAGTGTAGTGTTAAAATCTTTATAATAATAATAATGATAATAATAATAGTTTGCATATGCAAACAAATGTTCCTTTTCCAGGCACTTTCAGGATAAAAACTGAAAGTAGTGTGGAAAAATAACATATTCAGATACCTGCTTGATATAATCAGCCTTGTGGGAATGAATATGGTTCACCATATTATTTTCAGAATGTGTAAATTTGTCCAATTGTATAAACGTCTCAAAACGCATGTAATAACAGTGTTTTTATAAATAAAATTTTCACCATTAAACCATTTTTCATATTAAAGAGGTGGGTCCAATGGCAGGAGCAATGAACTGGGATTAGGGTACGAGGAAGGGGGAGAAAGACGAAAAGAGGGGTAGAAAGGGAGTGTGTGTGTGTGTGTGTGTGTGGTGCGCGCGCGCATACGCGCGTCGAGGGAGGAGTCAGGCTAAGGAAAGGGTAGCTGGAGTTCCACACTCCACATAAAGTATCTACAACGCTTGAAACCACACTCTTTGTTGCCATAAAGCTTTAGGAATCTCTGTATGTGTGTGTGCGCGCGCGCACGCTTTGGCTTGTAATGTTCTGGCAGGCATGTAGAGAAAGTTGCGAACGTTAGTGCGCTACTCGAAGTGTCCCGGAGAAGAAAAGGAGAGGACCAAAAGAAGAAAAAGTCGGCTAAGTTCTGCGTTAAAGCGGAAAGATTCGCAAGCAGCACGTTTGCAACGAATAATAAGAAACTGAAGAGGAAAGTTCGGAAAAGTTAAAAAAAAAAATTCACCGGGGAAACCAGCATTCGGAAACGTAAGTTTAAGAGAATGTGGAGCCTGCAGTTTGCTCTCTCTCTCGCTCTCTCTCTCTCTCTCTATGTTGTGAAAGAAAGTTTTTGGACAACCGTGCAGTATTACAGCACGTCGAACGTCAATTTAAAATCGCCAGATTTGCATAGTAGATGAGCTTTAGCCCTTATATTCTGTTATTGTGTTTCATTTTGTACAGTGCGCGAGATTTAATATTTTCGTGATATTGCACACAATGTTGGCAAACATCGTCCGTTCATTTTTGTGTAAGAAAGTGTACTTAGATCAAAGTGAAACTTAGATCACATTGTTTCGTTGTTCATTTATAGCCGACAGAAGACCGAACGCGAAATGTGTGGTTTTGTATTCACTTATCATTACTTTATGTGAAAGTAAACTGAAAAGCAATTGTCATGGGCCCGATCTGTCTTTGGCCTGCCCTGATATAGTCATTAGAGATGCTGTAGTTTTTTTTTTTTTTTTGGGGGGGGGGGGGCAGATTTTCAGCGGCATCAGATTACAGAATGGTCTTCACGTGCTCCTCTGCATTCAGTACTGATCCGGGGCATGCACAATCACGTAAACACCGAATCTACTTTAAATGACAATCAGTTCCGGCTTGAAATTATTAGTGGAACTGGTTTCAAAAGGCAAATCTGTCTTGTATTATGTAAAATTAATTTGTCTAAATTTACAATAGGACATCAGGATAGGTAGGTCGAATATTTAGACTGATGGCCTTGCATATTTATTTTGTACTAAATACATGCACTATTTTTTTTTTTGCGGTAGTTAATTCTAAGCCATAATTTGGTTAGAATCTTTTACCTAATTGAAAACAAATATAAAAATAATACATCTCCAGCAACTTAAAGTATAATGTAGTGATGGTCATACTATTAAGTACACTGTATGTACAGTGGAGAGACGTTTGGGAGTTTTCGGTTCTGTTCCGCACAGCTGTCGCACGGGTCAGTGTAAGCGCGCGCCGCTCTGCTCGCTCCTCAGGTTTGAGGCAAACCAATGAAGGACACGCAACAGCTCAGAGAAATAAGTAAAAGTAATTTATTCGATGCATTTTACAAGCTAAAAACGTCAAATAGTACTAATGCATTGTTAAAGTTGGATACTGTAAATACCACGAAAGTCATAACGGAAAAAAGGATGCTTTATTTGATTTTTTCCCTTTTATCCTTTCATTACCTGTTAGCGATGTTCTGATTTTATGCTGTTGTATAAAAGGTGTACGTACTAATAGCAATTGAAGTAATTCCCAGTAGCAGACGTGTTTAAAATATGTCGATTGTTTTGAAGAAATTATAGCCTGTGACTCTGCTAATTGAAACACACAATTGGAAAGCCGTATAACTCATATTCAGGACAATTTTCTGCTTATCCCGTTTTACCATAAAGTTTTAAATTAAAGAGGACATGATTTTTATTTTATACAATACAAATTTCGATTGGTTTAAAGCCAACATTTAAATGAAGGCTTTATTTCAGCTCACTTTACTGAGTCTCGGTCAATTTACGTAGGCTATACTCGTTTAATCCTCCATGTAAAGACTCAGTTACATCATGATTTGGAAAAATCTTCACACACTACAATTTAGATCTTTTTACTAAGTATATGTATTTTTTAAGATAATATGATCTTATTTAGGCCACGCTCATTTACAAAAAGATTTCAAATAATATTGTAATATTAGATAATTTAATAATTATATAACCTTACAGTGTGTCTCTGTGTGTTTGTGTGTGTGTGTGTGTGCAGTGAGGTCCAAAATTCTGAAGCCACTTTTAAAAATGCTGTCCCTTTTTTCTTTAATATCAGTGTGCGTTCAAGTTGACTTCATAGGAATATCTGCTAAACACATGCTTATTAAGAGATTATGCCTGAGACGGTCTTCTGCATTTTGGGGATTTTGTACAAAGTAATTAACAGAGTCAATATATCATGATTGCTCCCATTTAAATAGAGACCTAGAAATTGTGTAGAATTTTGAAATGTATATGTTTAATATATCGAGTATTTACTTTAATTGTTTTTAAACATTTCAAAGTTTCATCACAATTTTAAATAACAAATGTGTCTCAACCTTTTGGACCCCACTGTATTTTGTGCACTAAACATTCTGTTTGCTACAAATATGAGCTGTTTCTCATATATATGTCATCTTAAATAATATCTACTAAACAGGTAAAACATTTTTGGCGGGATGGCAAGAGAGGGAGGGCAATCCTGTTCAGTTAGTTAATATCAATGCCAATAACATCTAAATAGGAAGCCGTAACAATGACACATGATTAATGACAAATTGTCTTTCTTTCTTTTGTCCCTTGTTCACTAACCCTAGTTCCTTAATCTTAAAAATCTTGTAGCCTAGTTGCCCTTGCCCTCATTCCCAAAGCAGGATGCAACACTACCTGTAATTATAAGGGGTGTCTGTGTGGTTAATAGCAGGGCATTGTCATGCTAATAAATGTTTAAATAGTCCCAATACCCATCTGAACCAATACAATGATAAGTGAGGTGAAAGTGCCCGGCACCAGACTCCCCCCCCCCCCCCCGACCAGCCCGAAACACACACACACACATGTCTGGGATTGATCCTAGATGGAAATTACAGAAGTGCTCTCGGGAGTGTTTGGGGATTTTCTTTTTTTTCCTTTTCAAATTCAAATTTTATTCGTCACATACACAGTACGATATGCAGTGAAATGCTTACACGACCGCCAGTGACCTTAAAAAGAGAATTAAATCTTACAGTAAGGAATAAATATGAATAAAGAAATACAATAGGAAAATTTTAACTTAACTAGAATAAAAATAGAAATAAAAAATAAAAGTATACTGTACATAAAATAGAAATAAAAATAGAGATATACTGTACAATAGAGATTTTCTTTTAAAATTGAAATTTGGTGGAGGATGTATGGTGTGCAAGTAATTTGCATAGAAACATGTGTTAAGGTGCCTTATTAAAGTGACTTTGTGCAGGGGTCCAGAATGTAAACATAAATATGAGTTCCAATGTCAGGGTAGATGTGCATGAAAGTGTCCATAGTGTCCGTTGACGTTAACAGGTTGTATTAGTTGTGTGTTTGTGGTGTGAATGTGGTATGGTTGAGAGACCTTATTGCCTGCGGGAAGAAGCTCCTCCTCAGTCTCTCTGTGTTGGCCTTCAGGGAGCGGAAGCGCTTTCCTGACCGCAACAGAGAGAACAGTCCATTGTTGGGATGGCTGAGGTCCTTCATGATCTTCCTGGCCTTGGTCCAGCACCGCTTGGTGTAGATTGAGTGCAGGTCAGGGAGCTTGGTGCGGATGATGCGCTCAGCTGAACGCACCACCCTCTGTTTAGCTCGTCTGTCCTGCATGGTGCTGTTTCCAAACCAGGGGTGCGTTTCCCAAAAGCATCGTTAGCCAACTATGGTCGCAAGTTCCGTCGTTACCAACATAGTTCAACAACTAGGTGTTTCCCGAAACCATAGTTCAAACGAACATTCGCAAACAGCGTCGCAAACTTACGTGGTTGGAACTACAGCCTTCGACCTGTGGTTAGAAGCATAGTTCCTTGACGCGGCTGGGTGTGTTCTATTCACAGTTAACGACCCTACGCCCTATTAGTTTCTAAAAAAAATTCCCAACCACTTTGAGCGATTTGGAAAACTTAATGTTTTGGTGCTCAGATATTAGGTTATTAATTTTTCGGTTATTTTTATTACAAATTCACTTTAAACGATATAACAGCGGTACCATCGCAATTATTCTCCCTTCGAAGTGCCCTACAGAAGCATTATTTATGCCGGTTGGAACACAGCCTTGGTTTCGTTTGTGCGAAGAAAAGGCGAGTTTTTAACTGAGTATCTTTAAACATACCCAAAGAGAAATGTCTCATAACAATATTTGTAGTATTATGTTAGAGGTTTTCACTTATAATGAATGTTATCTGAATGTTATACAGTGCACAAAGTGTTAAGCACTAAGAAATTGTAAAATTTATGCACTACCATAGTGTAAGCCTATTTAAAATATTACTCAATATATGTAAGCCTATTTAAAATATTACTCGATACATATTCAATGAATGTACCCAAATAAATCAACAAACTGGGGGCTGGGAATCGAACCCGGGCCGTCCACACGGTAAGCAGAACAGCTACCGCTGAGCCACAAGTTGGTCACACCTACAAAGTCCCTCCACTTGTTTCTGACTTCCTCTGGGCTTCTCTCATACCCATTCCCAGAAGCATACATTTTTTGTGCGATTTCATTCCAATTTTTTGTCCGAATTTGTAACTGCAAGCTCTTTTTTTTAGTAAATTGTGGTTTTCGTGTCATTTTTTCACGTCAACTCTCATTAAACCATGGCTGTATGTAAAGGGACTTATATAGGAAATAATATTGAGCAAAATAGGTAACAGGTGTTCACAACACAATCCCAGCGTTTTCAAAGCCCATCATTTCTTTTTATTTTAAGTGTACTGATGTATCAATACCAAATAAAAAATGAGTTCAAATGAAATATTGAAAAATGAAAAATGTTGCGTTTGTGACATTATTACACCACGTCTACGTTACGTCACTGCGAAAGCGCATTGAATGCGAGCCGAAGAGAGAGAGAGAGAAAAAATAAACACACTATACAGTAGGGGGCGATATGTGCCTATTGCACTACTCCGCCATTGTATCGAAGAAGAAGAAGAACTACGGTTCAAACCAACGTAGTTCTAACCATGGAAGTGCGACGCAGGTACTATGGTTTTGGGAAACACTTGTGACTAGTTAGTTATTTTCTTCAACGTTGCATCGTACTATGGTGGTTAAGCAAAGAGCTACATAGTTGTACGGGAAACGCACCCCAGGTCGAGATGTTTCCCGTCAGGATGCTCTCTATGGTGCAGGAGTAGAAATTCCTGAGCACCTTGGAGGGCAGTCTGAAGTCTCTCAAACGTCTGAGGTGGTACAGACGCTGCCGGGCTTTTTTCACCACGGTGTTGATGTGACAGGACCATGACAGGTCCTGCGTGATGTGAACACCGAGGTATCTGAAGCTGTCCACTCTCTCCACTGGGCTCCTGTTGATGACGGGGGTCTGGTAGTTCCTCTCCTGCTTTGTACAAAAGTCCACTATCAGCTCCTTTGTCTTACTGACGTTCAGGAGGAGATTGTTCCTCTGGCACCAGTTCTCCAGATTCCCAATCTCCTCCAGGTAGGCCGACTCATCGTTGTTCGTGATCAGGCCCACCACGACAGTGTCGTCAGCAAACTTGATGACGGCGGTGGAGTTGGTAGTGGCCACGCAGTCGTAGGTGTATAAAGAGTACAGCAGGGGGCTCAGAACACAACCCTGGGGCGCTCCAGTGCTGAGTGTGAGGGAGGCTGAGACATGACCGCCCATCTTTACTGCCTGTGGTCTGCCAGTTAGGAAGTTGGAGATCCACTGACACATGGGTGAGCTGAGTCCCAGGTGCTCCAGCTTGGTGGTGAGTGTGGAGGGAATTATGGTATTAAATGCAGAGCTGTAGTCGATGAAGAGCATTTTCACATAATTTCCCCTCTTAGTGTCCAGGTGGGTGAGAGATGTGTGGAGGAGATTTGAGATTGCATCGTCTGTGGAACGGTTCAGACGATAAGCGAACTGTAGTGGGTCGAGTGTGTCCGGTAGTGAAGAGATGATGAAGTCTCTGACCAGGCGTTCAAAGCACTTCATCACTACTGAGGTGAGGGCTACAGGGCGATAGTCATTTCCGTGTTTAATGTTTGTCAGTGAGGAAATGTTGATTAGTTAGAAAGCGCCGGCTTTTTTCTTCGTATTATTTTTATTTAATGTTTTTCTAGGTGTGTAAAAATGTTGCAAAAGTTACAATATCATCTTCTTATAAACATTGACTTTTTCAATTTGCACTTTAAAATGAATGAGAGCCTTAAATACTGTGATATTAAAGTTTTTCATACTGATATTGAATACTTCAGATGAAAATGACAAAACATTTAGCAAAAAGTGAACATGGTGAGGAGTAGGAGCTATGAAAATGTGATATAGGCTTTCAAGAAAAGAGAGGAAGGGAGGTTGTCAGTCTTACCTATGTACTTGGGTGTGTAGTGTGCTGACACACAGTTGGGCTGTTGTGTAAAAGTCGAGAAATGTCAAAAATGTCTGTCCATATTTGTGTCTCAGAGGAGGTAACAGAAAACAAAGGGGTGTGTTTCCATGCAGGAAGGGTCTCCTTCTCACTCCCTCTGTCTGTCTCACTGCAACCCCCCCCCCCCCCCACCTCCTCTCTGACTAATCCCCAGGCTGAGTCAGCCCTTCAGGGCATGCTTCTGATCTGCCTCTCCATCAGGACAACCCCCTTTCTCTCCCACTCTTTCTATTTCCCTTTTTATCTCTTTCCTCTTTCCTTTTTCTTTTTGCATCCATCCATCTTTATTCTCCCATCTTTCATTCTTTCCACAGTCAGGTCTTGTTCACCTGTTGTGGCCAGTTAACCCCAAGAAGACTTATCTATTTTTGAGCAATTTTCACCTTCCTCTATTTCAAAGCTTCAATCACTGCAATATATACATCATACACCTGCTCACAGACACTATAAACAGATGCTGTAAAATGCAAAAACTTTACTCACTATTATAATTAAGAGATGATTGTATTTATAACAGTGAGTAAGAAGTGAGTTGACATTTTAAAAACTGCATTATTTGATGATGCACAAAGAAGTCATGATTTGAGATAGAGATGTTCCGATACCATTTTTCTCCTCCCGATACCGATTCCGATACTTGGGCTCAGGGTATCGGCCGATACTGAGAACTGATCCGATACCTGGGTGTGTATCTGTACAGTGTGTGTGTGTATATATATATATATATATATATATATATATATATATATACACACACACACACAAAAAAAGAAATTATATTATATATATACCCTAACTATTACTCACAGAGGCAGAATGGAGTAATTGCACAAATAGACTGAGGCAGCTTATATATATATATATATATATATATATATATATATATATATAATATAATTTCTTTTTTTAAGTAAAATACTACTAGCCCTGTGTAACGGGTTCGGCCCTAAGTGCACGGGCGACACCATGAAACACAAACACGAGGCGAGGTCTTACAGGAAAAAGGGTAATTTATTTAGAAAAAAGGGTAAGGAAAGGGTTAAAGGCTCTCTGCGGCCTTTTCCACTTTGGCGGCAGGGATGCGAAGGCGGGCTCTACGCGGAAGTGAAGGTGCCGCGGGAGCTCGTGCAGCTCATTCACGCGCTCCTCTCGCGGAGATCAAAGGCGCCCCCTTTTTTAAGTCTCTGGGGCGCATCACATCGCCCCGCTCTTGTGCCACTGTCTCTCATAAAATCCACTGCGTCGCAAAGTCCAGCTTCCCAACAGTCAGACCCCGAGCTACACTCTCCGCTGTGTTTTATAGCGTCGGGATCATTAACGGCGCTAGCTCATGGGCCGTTGCCTGATTCTGCGGCCCTGCTGCTTCACATACCTAAAGGGGGGGGAGGCCGCCTAACTAGTGAGCGAGGAGCGATATCAATTTGGGCACATGCCCATCACAGGCGCACGCCGTGACACTCTGTAAGTAAGCTAAGCTAGCGGGCATAAATAGGTTATGTTTAGGAAAATGGTATTGGATCGGTACGTGGACTCAAATACTCGCCGATTCCGATGCCAGATTTTTTTGTGGTATCGGCAGCATTTACGATACCAGTATCGGAATTGGAA
Source organism: Channallabes apus (assembly GCA_030522415.1). NCBI lineage: Eukaryota > Metazoa > Chordata > Actinopteri > Siluriformes > Clariidae > Channallabes > Channallabes apus. Next base: position 41,079,117 of record CM060115.1, on the reverse strand, counting down.
CAACCCTAATTTGAGATGGGTCTAATTCGAATTGTCTACTGATCTGCAACTTATTTCTGAAAGATAAAAAGTTCCTGAGCGATTAAATATAAAAGACTGGCTGCAAAAATGCCTACAAATTGAATCTAATTCAAATAATTAAAAATTGACATAATGATGTAAGAATAAGAAAACTCCAATATGAATTTGTTTGGGCAAATGTATGATACAAACATTCAATGCATTGGCTTTGGGTGCAGGAATCCCTTTTCAGGGGTTTAAAGTACTTTTCAGATATAGGATATGTAACATTTTGGCTTTATTTATTCATAAAAACTACATATTTCTGTCATTCACACATACCTCAATTGTAAATGTATGTTCTTCGTCATGGTTTCATTAAACATATTGTATTTAAGAGAGACAGAGAATGATTTTGTGTGTGTGTGTGATTTTTCCTGTGTGTTTGTGATGCAGTATGTAACCTTAAATATAAGCAATAATATATTCATTAATATATTCAATATGCTGTATTCAATATAGACGGCGTGTTGGTGTAGTGGTTAGCACTGTCGGCTTGCACCTCTAGGGTCTGGGTTTGATTCCTGGGCCAGGCTTGGTGGGTTTCCACTGGGTTCTCCAGTTTCCTCCCGCAGTCCAAAGATATGCAGGTTAGGCTAATTGGCTTCCCAAATTTCCTGTAGTGTGAGTTTATATGTGTTTTTTTTATATGTGCAATGGATTGGCACCCTATCCAGGGTGTACTCTGCCTTGTGCCCTAAGCTTCCTGGGATAGGCTCCAGGTCCCCGCGACCCTGAATACAGAATAAAGCGGTATAGAAGATGAGTGAATGAGTGTATTCAATATGCTGCAGTGCTTTATTAAATTGGTGATACAGTTAAATATGTAAGTATGTTTACATATTACATGCAGAAAGATGTAATTTAATAACAGAATCAAACTGCAGTATAAACTCTGCATAACATTTTGATAAATGTAAGAATTACCAGCTAGAAATTGAAATGGCTTGATCCATTAACTTAGAAACATTCAAACAAGCTATCCTGCTGTTGTAACAGCCGAATCCAAATAATTTTCCTAATTTTTTCTCACATATCTACATAAAGGTAAGTTAATATTAGAAAGTTATTATTATTATTATCTTCAGCTGCTTAACCTAAATATTAAATGTAAGGTCTGAACAGAAAACAGCCTGATTCAGTAACCTGCTGTAACCAGTAACCAGACTTCAGTGTTAGTTGTGTGTTTATTTCGAATCTTATGTCAATAATTGTTCTTCATTATTTTCTAGTGATGTTGTCGGCAATCCAGGGCCATGCAGTGATGTGGGAAGTGGCAATATACACTAAATATTCAATGTTATACCGTGAAATTACACAAAAATGAGGTTTAAAGCAAAAATGCTGCAAAATTCAGGGTGTCTTGGATCAACATAACATGGAACTCCCATGTTTTTGATCAGAAAAAATAATAAGGCATTGGCCTATCCTTGAAAGCACCCAAGTACACATGTGCTGCCTGTAAATAAAATTAGATGGCGCGGTGGTGTAGTGGTTAGCACTGTCGCCTTACACCTCCAGGGTCTGGGTTCGATTCCTGGCCAGGCTTGATTCCCGTCTCTGTGTGCATGGAGTTTGCAAAATTGCCTGTTGTGTGTATGTTTGTTTTGTGCGGATCATGGCCTGTGGTGACCTCATGACGATAGTTGCAGAAAGACTGACAACAACTAGAAATTTGCATCATAGATATTTTGGGCATTGTGATTTTCAATTAGATTTTATTATCTTATTTGTGTCTATTTCTTACTGATTTTAAGTATTGAAAATGACTAAAAGTGTCAATTATTATGTTTATTAAATAATTATATCATATTTAATCTGGAGTCCATTTGTGTTTAGAAATATGCCAAAGACATGAGAGATGGTAATTTATTGCAAATTTGTTCCAAATTATTAGCCCGAAGTCTACCACGTGTTTTCCGAAAAACTAAATGCATGTGAAAATAACATCACACATACTGGCAAACTGGCATCAAATAATAGAATTCAGAAATATTTGCTTGGGGTAGGTTTACCAGTTAGCCAGAAGTCTACCACACATTTGCCACAAACCTAATTTTCATGTGAAAATATTAACATACTGCAAATATATAAAAACTTTGCCAGAGGTTCTCCACAAATGTTTTTCAAAAGCTTACACGGTTTTACTTATTATTAAAATTATTATTTAAGCAATATCAAATGAGAGGGAGTGCTGTTGTGAAGATTATCAACAATTTATTGTCATATGCACGTTAACACAGGGCCAACAGTACAATAAATTCTAAAATTGACATTGTTCCCTTTTTTGCCATTTTTAAACCCTGATTTAGAAGAGACAGAAAATTCCTTATCATGATGTGCGTTCTATTGTTTTTAATCACTCTATACACAACCCATGATTTTTTATGCTATTTTATAAATGGAATTATTTTCTTTATCTATCTATCTGAATAACCCAAACTGGAATCAGCACTAGTAGTGGTCCATTTTCATAAAATATTAAATTTAAATATTCTATAAAAAATACCAAAGAAAATTATTGTGTATAGAGTGATTAAAAAACAATACAATGCATGTTATGATAAGGAAAGTATCCCTTTCTTCCAATCCAGGGATTAAAAACCGTAACAATGTAAATTTTAGGATCTATAATCTAGAAGATTTTAAATTTAAACAAATTTAAAAAGAAGTCTGAAGCACTGCAGGTCTTCAGAAAGGCCTCAGAACCCAGAGAGTTGAAAGTAATTTTTGTCCCAGGAGCTGACTAGAGTTATCTTAAAGTGGGAAAGGGTGCATTTTTGTTTTTATCTCTGGCCTTATAGTTTTTGTATGAGGAATCTGAATGTACAGTATAGGTGTGAACAGTGTGTACATACCTGGGGAAGTGGGGGAAGGGTGCATTATTTGCATTTGAATGTTGTCTGACATTGTAAAGCACACACAGTAACACTAAAACTACAACAATAACCGAGAACAAATAGTGACTTAAGAGGCCCTAATTATACAGCATAAATATTATTTAGTACAACAAAATCATATTAAATATTTACACAAATGTAAGACAATTTATTGAGTTATTTTAATTTTCTTTTCTGAATGTCTATTTTTCCAGTTATTTCTATAGTTAAAGTTGTCTTTAAATATATATTTTTAAATAACAATAAACAAATACAAACAGAGATGGGCTATATAGTTCATTCTTTGTACAAATAAAATTGTCAGATACTGAACTTGATTGTCTGTCTAAACAACAGTTAACCAATGTTATTTTTTTCTCCCATTATTGTACAGTAAATACTCAGATGTGGAAATTACCGTCACTGTAGTATTTATTCGATACAGCATATTGTTATGAATTTTTTATGACATAAGCTCTATTAAAATTTATACCTGCAGCAGTTGCATCTGTTTTGCAAAATGTCCCTTTGCGCCACCTGGCGGTCATTTCACGAATGACTTTAAAATGCGACTGATTTATTTTGGCCACTGTCGTTTTGCCACAGCAGTGAACTGGGTGGTAATAGGCATTCTGGTTGACTATCTAATATATGTGTATATGTAGTGCAACTGTATTGCACAATGTAGATAATAATTTTAGATATCCTTGTGCAGCCATTCCTTTAAAACAAGGTTTTTAGTGTCAGAAACATTGTATGTATTATCACTTAGACTGTTCATTTGGGTTAATAATCCTGATAGCATGGTGATAGAAACTGTCTTTCAGTCTCTTGGTACATGCAGACAGGCTCCTGTTATACCCCTATTTCACCTATGCGGTTTGACTTACAGTGAGATGCGGTGTTAGGCACCTTGAAGTTCTGCAAGGTCTGCTATACCTCATTTCCACTACACTGGTGCTGGTGCCGCGTTTACACTAGACAGGAGCTCAGCGGGAGCTGCATGATAATACGTCACAGGCCATGCCCACTAAACAGAAACGAACTTGCCCAAAGTCAGTTTACTGTTATTCTCCAAACTATGAAAATGTATTTAAATAATTCTTTTGATTGTGTAAAGCTGTTTTGAGACAATGTCAATTGTTAAAAGCGCTATACAAATAAAACTGAATTGAATTGAATTATTTCAGTATCCAAAAGCAGCTTATTCGACGTGTTATAACCGCTGAAAGAGATCGACATAGACAAGTAGCTTATTCACTATTTGGTCGGTTGTTCGTGTGAAGCCTGCAACTATTAGTTCTTCTCTTATTTCCTCATACACTTCTAATACATTCTTAAAGAACTTTCCAATTTCTGCTGAATCTCGGCGGATGTCCAAATTATTAATAGCGCTTTTGTTTCGTCCGCGCTCCACATTAACGGACTTTGCGTCTCCGCCATTTTTTGTACGCTCCTTATAACTCCGCCCACCGCTCGTGACGTCACCGGTTCTCGCAACTAGACCAGCAGAGTTTAGGGGCCGGTGCCAGTGCTTATTATAGGGCACCGGCACCAACTTTTTTCTGTGGAAAAGCGCGGCACTGGTTCCAAAATTGGAAACCGGCACGGGAACCAGAGCAGTAGAAAAGGGGTACAAGCTTCTGCGAGGGCCGGCAAAAAAATTAAACGTTTAATTTTTCGCGCAGAAAGATGGAAACGTAGTCACAGCGCCAAAACACATGGTAAATCATGATGAACCGTATCCGTGCAAAACCGCATAGGTGAGATAAGGGTATTAGCAGTTAGAAATCTCTGTGTGCTGGGTAGTTAGGGTCCTGAATGATACTACATAAGCTTTGTCTGTAATATATTGTATATCATGGATTATATGGGCGTATGCTTCCAGTGATGTTCTGTGCCAATTCTACCCCTTCCTGCAGCAAATATGAGCGATTCTTCAGAAGCGAAGCACTTCATGATAACTGATGTTAGTGCCACTGGTGGGTAATGGTTGAGACAAGAGACAGGTTGTTTTTTAGGATTAGGAACAATAGTGGATGCCTTTGTTGGGAACTTCTTTCCATTGTCGAATCAGAGACCAGGAGACGTTGGAATATCGTTAAATATCTTCAAAGAGCAGAAGTTACTCTTTATTGAGAACTCGCCGTGCGTCGCTGTAGTCATCCAAGTCTGACTAAAACGCAGCTCTAGAGAGTTTATACTTTTCAAGGGGGAGGGATACAAAGAGGTGGAGACAATCTAAACAAAGCATAGTGTAGTATAGGAATCAGCCTGGTAACAGAAGCTCCCCATCTCATCAGCTTAACAGTATAAGGCATAGGAATAGGTGTTAATCTAATCAGCCTGACAGTATCGCTCAGACCTTCACATTATCATAGAGACAAAGGCACAGCCTGGCCTTGAGATTAGCAATTCACATTTACCTTGGGACCCTACCCAGTGGTCAGGAAGTCCATAAAGACAAAAGGTTAATGTCTCAGACACCTGGGCTACCAGACTTGATCTTCTTAGAATGTCATCATCTTTACCTCAAAACGTAAAACCCAATGTACATAACTCTTTCAGTTTATATACTATTACGTTGGAAGCTAGAAACATTTTATAAATTTGTAATCCTAAATCTTGATGATGCTGACTCAGAGAGGTTGAATGATGAGCAATCTCATAAAAAAAATAATAAAATGGTGAGCAATCCCCCGTAAGTTGGTCGGCGCACACCCTCATGACCTGGCTTGGGATGCCATCAGGTCCTGGGGCTTTGGAACTCCTTTGTAATCCGTGATACAGCATATTCCACACCATAGGCGCCTTGAATCATGTCTGTGGTAGGTGGACGCCAACCCTCCCCTTGTATTCCCTCTTGGCATCTCTAAGCCTCATGATGTAGTTGTAGGCACGAGGGCAAAGCCTGTTTGTGTGCCACAAACACCATATATCAACAACAAATTATGATATGTTTGTTTATTTAAAAATTATTTTGCTTCATTAATACATAACCTTCTGACTGGTGAAGCTGGTGACTGAGAGTTAGTGTAAGTAACAGGACTTTCTCTAGCAAAAAAACAACTGTTCCTAGCAACTTAAAAAAAAATATATATATATTTTCAGTAATTATAAAAACAACATGTTTTTATCATGATGTAGCATAGGCAGATATTTATTGATCAGATATGACCAGATCTTGCTGAAATTGCTTCTGTGATTGGTTTTGAATAAAGGTTTTGGCAGGCTGTTTCCTCAGTGTTGCGGACATACTGCCATACTCTCCCATGCTGATGACTGACAGTTTGTGTAATTAACACTAATTAGGGCACCTGTGAGGCTGAATGATTCATATAGTTTAACCTATGGTCTCAGTACTGTTACTGTCTAGTATCTTGTAATGGCTCCTGTCCAATCAAACTGCTCAGTTGAAGCTAAATGCCAATGAATGCCCTTTAAGAACATTTAAGTTATGTTCATGTTAAATGACTCAAATCCGAATTTTTTACCAGAATGTGATAGTGATCTGATTTTTTTTGTCTGAATGCACAAATCTGATGTTCTTCACTTTGGCCTTGTTCAGACCAAATACATTTTTTACATAATCCAGATTATTATAAATTTGGAATCAGATGGATTTTCACAGATTTAAACTGTAAGAAGACACATTAAATCTGATTTTTAGCAAATCTAGTTTGAACCACATTTAAAGGTAGTTGAAAATCAGATTCAAATCGGACTTCTTTAAGATGCATCTCAGTCTAGATGCTCTACTAAACTGTCCATTATATCTCTTGTGTGATATGAAATTTTAAGTTTTTTAAGATCATTTGCATTAAACATCTACAGTACTATTTTATTTTTCTTTATTTTTGTGTATACTAAGGCTGCATGATTAATCTAAATAAAAGATCACAATCTTAATTTATATATTCACTTTCACTGGAACTAGGGGGGCAAGCTCTTCTGAAAAACAACCCCACATCATAATCCCCTCTCCACCAAACATTACACCTGGCACAATGCAGTCAGACAAAAACAAGTCTCAGCTGCTCTAGAGTCCAGTGCCGGCGTGCTTTATACCACTGCATCAGATGCCTTGAATTACACTTTGTGATGTAAGGCTTGGATGCATCTGCTCAGCCATGGAAATCCATTTCATGAAGCTCTCTATGCACTGTTCTTGAGCTAATCTGAACTCCACATGAAGTTTGGAGGTCTGTAGTTATTGAGTCTGCAGAAAATTTCGGCGTTTGTGCACTATGCGTCTCAGCATTGGCTGACCCCCCTCTGTGATTTTACGTGGATCTTTGTGGCTAAGCTGCTGTCGTTCCCAATCCGTTCCACTTATTATAATGCCACTAATAGTTGACTGTGGAATATTTATTAGCGAGGAAATTTCATGACTGGACTTATTGCATAAGTGGCATCCTATCACAGTACCACGTTGGAATACACTGAGCTCCTGAGAGTGACCTTTTTTTTTTGTGTGCAAATTTTGTAGAAGCATTCTGCATGCCTAGGTGTTTGATTTTATATACCTGTAATGATGAAAGTGATTGGAAAACCTGAATTCAATGATTTGGATGTGTGAGTGAATAGTTTTGGCACATAGAGAATGTGCTGTCTCATTTCTGAGTGATTATGCACCTGCATGTATTTCTCTGCATTCATGTGATGTTGCATTTACATGCTTACTTGACAACAATCCCAGGTGATACACTGCTCAAAATCACCATCTGGGTTTAACTAAGCAAACAGTTAAGAACCTTCAGTTAGATAATTACTGCAGTGATTAATATGTTTTAGCTGGCAACAAATAATTTTTATTATCTAATTATCTAACCTATCCTATGGTCAAGGGTCAAATTATTGGCCTGCATCAAAAAAAGAAAACAACTAAGGAAATTGCTACTAAAATTGGGTTAAGAACTGTAAAACGCATTATTAAAACCTAAAAGGATAGTGGTGAACCATCATCCTCGAGGATGAATTGTGATCATGAAAACATCCTGAATGAGCTTATGCACCAGATACCAATATATATCAATTGTATATAACAATTACATACAATATTTACTGCGTGTAAGTGAATGTATAAAATGTCCAGAATATTGTATGTGTGGGTGTCCGGGAGAATGGATGAATCTGCCTCACCCGAATCAGTCCGGGAGCACGACAATAGGAAACGTCTGTAAAGCTGTCCTGATGGTGAATAATCCTAATTTCGGAAAAAAACCCTCAAAGAGACGAGTTCACAGTCCAAAACAGCACTGAGACAAAATGGTGTTCGTTCAAGCGTGCAGTAAACACCATGAAGCGTTGTCCTTCCCCTGAGGTCTTCCTGGGTTTCCTTTGAACGAGGTCAGTTTACCCCGGTGCATCACTGTGGTTCCCCTCATGATTTTGAGGCGCAGTCCAGTGAGAGTATAAATGCGGAACCAAAACACTAAACCTGTTTTTTATGCTTTACATTGTATATTTTTTGTCAAAGGTGTCACTAAACTTTGTCGGACTTACGAATGAATCTGACTTATGAACTTGCTCCCAGAACAGGACTCATTTGTAAGTTTGGGACTAAATGTAGTTTGTTTACATGGTGGAGTCGGAGTAGTGTGCCGTTATTTTTGTATTATGATGATAATCAGGTGAGAGGGTCGTGATCTTAATTTCCATGGAGAAAGATTTTTAGCAAGAATCGTCCGTATATACATTTAGCTTTTATATATTTTTTTATTTGATAATAATTTATTTTAAATGAACATAATCAGTGCTAAAAGGGTTTGATTGAGCTCCTTGGGTATATCCCATCAGGCTGAATACAAGCACCAGTTTTCTTTGATGAAGCCTTTAAGGTGGAATGGCTTCCAACTAGAGGGTGGTGTAGTCTACCATGAAGCCATGAACTTGTGGCCTCTCATGGGCTGACTAGGTATGACTAGGTATATGTGTTCAAATTGTACTTTAATAATGGGGAGTGGGATTAGTGGGGCAGGGACCACTTTTCTGGGTGATATTTTTTGACACTAGGGGCAGTGCTAACAGGACCTAAGCGTCCATGCTGTCCTCCTTGGTATGGGCCAGGCCAATTGTGGATTGAAAGGTTCTTGTATGCAATAGTGGGGTGAGTGACGGCGTGTGGGTGGTGTTCTTCACTTTCCTCTTTCCTGCAGCAGCCTGGGCAAGTAACAAGGAGAGATACAGGTAAGTTTAGGGCCAACTGCTATGGTGTGACAGAAATGTGAAAAAGAAATTGTATTCACATTTCTTTTTTATTTATATTATTCTTATTTATATATATATAAAACTTGCACAATATTAATACTACTGTATTCTTCACATGCATATTTATTCTTATGATTGTACACCACTATTGCTTGTGTAGCTTGCACATAAGAATTTCACTCACATGTACTGTACGAGTGTACCAGTAACGTGATTTGATTCAAATAAAAATTTTATTTGTCACATACACAGTCATACACAGTATGATATGTAGTGAAATGAGTGAAATGCTTATATGACCGCCAGTGACCTTAAAAAGAAAATAAAAGCTTATACGTAAGGAATAAATATTAATAAAAAGAAATACTAAAGAAAATAAATTTAACTAGTACAATAAACTGTACAAATAAGGGCATAAAACAGCCGCTGAATAACCATTGTTTGCACATGAGCGGGAATCGAACCCGGGCCACCCACGTGAGAGTGCCGAATTCTAACCACTAGACCACCAGAGACTAATGGCTATCTCATGGAGATATTCAACCTAGGACATCATACACACAAAGCATTTTGTGTGTGTGTGTGTGTTTGACCGAGTCTCTCCTGCCGCCAAAAAAACTTACCGAAGCACAGCGGACTCGCCTCGTCTGAGATCGGCCTGATTTCAGAAGGGGCATCGTATTTTAATAAATTAAAAGAAAATCGCTGGGCGGCTCTTTATCATTGTAGAGTGGTTGTGTACACACTCTCCTAACACACATTTCAGTCCAAACAGCTTGAAAAAGTGGATGTAGCACCGTATGTCCCCTTTAAGATAGCTTCCAATATAAAAACATGAACAGTATATTCTGTTTATTGAACTTAAATTCAAGCCTCTTATGACATGAAATTGAAAAATAACAGATTCAGTACAACTGAACACATTCTGATATGAACAATACAGCAACTCAGAACATTAATAATTTTAGTTATAATGTGTACTATTATCAGGTATTATTATTCATTATGTATTATTATTAGGGTTGTTCCGATTCCGATACTGGTATCGGAAATGCTGCCGATACCACAAAAAAAGCTGGCATCGGAATCAGCGAGTATTTGAGTCCACGTACCGATCCGATACCATTTTCCTAAACATAACCTATTTATACCCGCTAGCTTTGCTAGCTTAGCTTACTTACAGAGTGTCACGGCGTGCGCCTGTGATGGGCGTGCGCCCAAATTGATATTGCTCCTCGCTCACTAGTTAGGCGGCCTCCCCACCCTTTAGGTATGTGAAGTAGCAGGGCCGCAGAATCAGGCAACGGCCCATGAGCTATCGGCGCTATAAAACACAGCGGGGAGTGTAGCTCGGGGTCTGACTGGTGGGAAGCTGGACTTTGCGACGCGGTGGATTTTATGAGAGACAGTGGCACAAGAGCGATGTGATGCGATGCGATGCGCCCCAGAGACTTAAAAAAAGGCGCCTTTGATCTCCGCGAGAGGAGCGCGTGAACGAGCTGCGCGAGCTCCCGCGGCACCTTCACTTCCGCGTAGAGCCCGCCTTCGCATCCCTGCCGCCGAAGTGGAAAAGACCGCAGAGAGCCTTTAACCCTTTCCTTCCCCATTTTTCTAAATAAATGACCCTTTTTCCTGTAAGACCTCGCCTCCTGTCCGTGTTTCATGGTGTCGCCCGTGCACTTAGGGTCGAACCTGTTACACAGGGCTAGTAGTATTTTACTTAAAAAAGAAATTAATTTAAATATTTATTTTAAATATAAATATTTATTATATATATATAGTGTATGTATGTGTGTGTTTGTGTGTGTGTGTATATATATATATATATATATATATATATATATATACACACACACACACACACAGTACAGATACACACCCAGGTATCGGATCGGTACTCGGTATCGGCCGATACCCTGAGCCCAAGTATCGGAATCGGTATCGGCAGGGAAAATATGGTATCGGAACATCTCTAATTATTATATCAGAATTCTGAGTTAGGACAATGGACTCTGGTCTATCTTGTAGTGTTGACTCTTTATAGTGTGAGATAATTCAATCAGTTGATGAATTTTCTATCATTCAACATGAAATCTAAATAGATTTTAATTGTGATTACTTTTTTATATAATCAGTAAATAACCTATGCGAAAGGGGCAAACATTGTCATTCTGTTGAGAAGCAATAGCCCTTTAAGGAAATGATGCACACACACTAAACAGGAAGTAAAAGTATGTGTGTGTGTGTGCGAGCGTGCGCAATGCATGTGTGAATGGGAGTTTTATGCACGTAATATTACGTTGCAATGCGTTTATTATATCGGATGACTTTAGAGAAAACTACAACAAAAATATATTGTCATACCAAAGAATAAACTCCCCGCCAAAGTGGCTAGTGAGACTAAAGTTATTACCCGCCACAGCCGAATTTTACCCGCATTTGGCGGGTGGGTGGGTGCCAATGTCAAGCCCTGGTGTGTGTGTGTGTGTGTGTGTGTGTGTGCTTGCGCTGCAGCCTGTGAATGAATATACAAATTTTCCGCTACCGCAGATCATTTTATCAACTTGTAATATATTCATTTTGTGAGTATATTATTAACATGTGCTTTCTCAACATTTAAAATTTTTGATTTGAGGGGGCAAGACATTTATTTGAGGGGGCGCTGCCCCCTCTTGCTCCCCCCCACCCCCGGGGCCCCCATAGAACTGGCCTTGACTGTAGTTATAAGATGAATCATTATCCCATGTGATATACAGTGGTGTGAAAAACTATTTGCCCCCCTCCTGATTTCTTATTCTTTTGCATGTTTGTCACACAAAATGTTTCTGATCATCAAACACATTTAACTATTAGTCAAAGATAACACAAGTAAACACAAAATGCAGTTTTTAAATGAGGGGTTTTATTATTTAGAGAGAAAAAAAATCCAAACCTACATGGCCCTGTGTGAAAAAGTAATTGCCCCCTGAACCTAATAACTGGTTGGGCCACCCTTAGCAGCAATAACTGCAATCAAGCGTTTGCGATAACTTGCAACGAGACTTTTACAGCGCTCTGGAGGAATTTTGGCCCACTAATCTTTGCAGAATTGTTGTAATTCAGCTTTATTTGAGGGTTTTCTAGCATGAACCGCCTTTTTAAGGTCATGCCACAACATCTCAATAGGATTCAGGTCAGGACTTTGACTAGGCCACTCCAAAGTCTTCATTTTGTTTTTCTTCAGCCATTCAGAGGTGGATTTGCTGGTGAGTTTTGGGTCATTGTCCTGCTGCAGCACCCAAGATCACTTCAGCTTGAGTTGACAAACAGATGGCCGGAGATTCTCCTTCAGGATTTTTTGGTAGACAGTAGAATTCATGGTTCCATCTATCACAGCAAGCCTTCCAGGTCCTGAAGCAGCAAAACAACCCCAGACCATCACACTACCACCACCATATTTTACTGTTGGTATGATGTTCTTTTTCTGAAATGCTGTGTTACTTTTACGCCAGATGTAACGGGACACGCACCTTCCAAAAAGTTCAACTTTTGTCTCGTCGGTCCACAAGGTATTTTCCCAAAAGTCTTGGCAATCATTGAGATGTTTTTTAGCAAAATTGAGACGAGCCTTAATGTTCTTTTTGCTTAAAAGTGTTGGCGCCTTGGAAATCTGCCATGCAGGCCGTTTTTGCCCAGTCTCTTTCTTATGGTGGAGTCGTGAACACTGACCTTAATTGAGGCAAGTGAGGCCTGCAGTTCTTTAGATGTTGTCCTGGGGTCTTTTGTGGCCTCTCGGATGAGTTGTCTCTGCGCTCTTGGGGTAATTTTGGTCAGCCGGCCACTCCTGGGAAGGTTCACCGCTGTTCCATGTTTTTGCCATTTGTGGATAATGGCTCTCACTGTGGTTCGCTGGAGTCCCAAAGCTTTAGAAATGGCTTTATAACCTTTACCAGACTGATAGATCTCTATTACGTTTGTTCTCATTTGTTCCTGAATTTCTTTGGATCTTGGCATGATGTCTAGCTTTTGAGGTGCTTTTGGTCTACTTCTCTGTGTCAGGTAGCTCCTGTTTAAGTGATTTCTTGATTGAAACAGGTGTGGCAGTAATCAGGCCTGGGGGTGACTACAGAAATTGAACTCAGGTGTGATAAACCACAGTTAAGTTATTTTTTAACAAGGGGGGCAATCACTTTTTCACACAGGGCCATGTAGATTTGGAGTTCTTTTTCTCCCTTAATAACGTAAACCTTCATTTAAAAACTGCATTTTGTGTTCAATTATGTTATCTTTGACTAATAGTTAATGGTTTTTGATGAGCAGAAACATTTAAGTGTGACAAACATGCAAAAGAATAAGAAATCAGGAAGGGGGCAAATAGTTTTTCACACCACTGTAAGTGTATGTGGATGTAATTGGGCGAGAGATGAAACTACAAATTAATCTATGAAGGTTGAAATAAACTGCAGGATTCAGGAGGCGAGCTGCTCTCTGCTGGACTGGAGAATTCCTCAGTTGTGATACATTATACTTGGTACTCGTGAACCAAGACTTGTTAATTTTTCAAGTCAAAATTTATTTATTAAAATTTATCTTTGCTCGTCCAATTTTCTCCCCAATTTAGTCGTGGCCAATTCCTCCCCATCGCTAGGGGGGCTCCCACATTAAGGCTACCACTACCATTTAGTCGGGAGGGTGAAGACTATCATGTGTTTCCTCCGAACCGCGTGACGTCACCCGACCGGATCTTTTCGAACTGCTTGCTCACGCACCATTCACAGACGCCCCTGATTTTCTGTAGAGCCGTGATTAATGTGGGAGCGCAAGTACCTCTCATCCCTCCCGCTGAGAGAACTCGACCAATCAGTTCTCTCTATGCCTCCGGCTGTGAGAGGAAAACAGCATCACCCGGGGTTCGAACCAGTGATTTTAATATATAAAAATTTTTATATATTAAGTGATGGTACACTTTTTGTCAATATATATTTGCAATGTACTAAGATTTGAATAAATTTGTCATACACTAAAGTGTGTTTTTTTTCACTAGGGTGATGTACAGCGTTTTTCAAAAACATGTTATAGTAGTGAAAATGCATTCAGTATATGTAAAATGTCCTAAAATCCTTTAATGTACTGGCTATTCCCACACGGAAATAACCTATATAAACATATATGTTTCAATATAGGTTTTGATATAGGTTTTTAATATATGTGACATATATAAAATTGGCCGTTTTCCTATATTATATGTACATATATGTGCATATTAGGGTTGGGTACCGAACACCGGTGCCAAGATGGCACCGGTACCTATAGAACCGGTATGTACCGGACCGAAACAGAACGCGAATTTCGGTGCCTCATTTCGGTGCCACTTAAATGCCTGAACTGTCGATTGAAATATTTGTTCTCTAGATTCATATATTTTTGTAGATTAATAGTTTATTAGATTAAATTAAAGAAATTAAAAGCACAAATCATCCGGAAATGAGAGACCGTCCGACATGCGCGTGAATGCAGTAACTAACATTACACTCGCTCTGACGGCAGCAGGTCTACCGATAGCTTAGCATGCTAAATTAAACAACTCTCCTTAAAATGCCTAAAACTAAACGGTCGAAAGTGTGGCTGTATTTCACAAGAAAGGATTCCGACACCGCGACGTGCAACAAATGTTTCACAGCAGTTGCGTGTAAAGGCGGAAACATGAAATCAAATCTAATGAAACATTCGAGGGCAGACGGAATAAAGTTAAAAGAATACGGAGGCACCGTGTTTTCTTGTGGACAACAGCTGGCGCTATCAGTGTGGACGACTTCAGTCCCAGTCACACCAACCGTAGCAAAAAGGAGTCACTGATTATGATGACGACAGCAGACTTTCCGCAGGTTAGTAGTAGGATAATGTAATGCTAATAGCAAAATGCAAATCTTGCATTCATGCTAACAAATAGTCAAACGATTTGTAAAAAACAAATGTAACATGGATTCTGTTTATAATTATGGCTTTCCAGCTAGTACTAGTAGTACTACAACAGGGACCCCATTTACCACTGCAAAGAAGGCTATACAGTGGTGTGAAAAACTATTTGCCCCCCTCCTGATTTCTTATTATTTTGCATGCTTGTCACACAAAATGTTTCTGATCATCAAACACATTTAACTATTAGTCAAAGATAACACAAGTAAACACAAAATGCAGTTTTTAAATGAGGGGTTTTATTATTTAGGGAGAAAAAAAATCCAAACCTACATGGCCCTGTGTGAAAAAGTAATTGCCCCCTGAACCTAATAACTGGTTGGGCCACCCTTAGCAGCAATAACTTCAATCAAGCGTTTGCGATAACTTGCAACGAGTCTTTTACAGCGCTCTGGAGGAATTTTGGCCCACTCATCTTTGCAGAATTGTTGTAATTCAGCTTTATTTGAGGGTTTTCTAGCATGAACCGCCTTTTTAAGGTCATACCACAACATCTCAATAGGATTCAGGTCAGGACTTTGACTAGGCCACTCCAAAGTCTTCATTTTGTTTTTCTTCAGCCATTCAGAGGTGGATTTGCTGGTGTGTTTTGAGTGTGACAAACATGCAAAAGAATAAGAAATCAGGAAGGGGGCAAATAGTTTTTCACACCACTGTACATGTCCTGTGCAGGGCAATAAGTCAGGAAAGATGTCGTATTTTGAAAGAAAAGGCAAATATGGTGAAATTTCTGCAAAAGAATTGCTAAAATTTGAAGCTTACATATTCAGATATACTTTAAACTTTTAATATATTGTTCAATTTTAAGCATAAAATTTTTTGTTCAATAAAAATTAATTCTTGAGTCATCCACTGTAATTTTGTGGCTTAAAAGTATCGGTTCAGGCACCGTTTTGGCACCGGTACCGTTTTCAAAGTATCGATTTGGCACCGGTATCGAAAAAAAAAAAAAAGATACCCAACCCTAGTGCATATATGCGTGCATATATGCGTACATATATATAGACATATATGTGATATATATAAAATTTCTGTTTTCCTATATTGTATGCATGTTTATATGTGTGCATATATACACCTATATGTTTACCTAGATATTAATAAAATTATAAAAATCCATATGCTAGACAACAAAGAAAAGCCCAAAATGTAGAAATTAAAATGTTTTATTTTCTTAAGAACAATCACATAGCAAAAGAACAAAAATATAGTACAAGAACAAAAATAAGACAAAAAACTGAACAGGAAGAAAATATAATTATTTTGAAGACCTTCTCAGCTCCGTGAGCTTTGAATTGATAGATGTGCCTATCTGCCCTCGGGTGGCTTCCGGCCACTTCTTCAATGTTGCATCTAGAGAAGACAAAAATAATGAGACAGTATAATAATAATAAATGATAATTTATTAAAACTTCAGACGACAACAATTACTGCCACGAGGTTATTTGCAACACTATATGTTCTACAAAATAGAGGACTACACACCTTACAGTGCAATATAATGTCGCTTTAGAATAGGAAAGGTAGGATTAAGAAGTGAGCAAGTGATGAATTAGTATTATAGGTCCCAAGCAGATACAGTAATGATAACAATAATGGATGCCCTACCTTATGCAGTCTCCATTGATGGCTAATAAACATTGATACAAGTAGGCTATGGTTAAAGTGGTGAACTTATAAAGTCTTAAATGTTTTGTTTTCCCTTCTCAACGTATTATGCATTTACTCACCAATAATGGCTACCTTTTTAATTTGGTCAAGTCTCCAAGTCGAAGGTGCCCAGCAGCAGATTCCGTACCATGGCAGTAGCAGAGGTGGCAAGGCGGGCTGCTCTCCACGCTTCTGCCTGGCAAAACACCCCAGAGCCCTTTATAACTTCAATCTGAAAAATAATTTCACATCACAATATTAATTTATTGGCAACTTTTAGAAACTTTTCATGTTTCATACTGATTCTTATGTTTAGCTTCCCAATAGTTAATAGGATTTTATGTATAAATGCAGATTAATGATAAAGATACATGCAGGGTAAAACTGCAACAGGAACAGTACAAAATAAAAATTGAAAAAAGACATTCAGAGTAAAACAGTGCAAGATAAAAAAAAACTGTACAAAACGTACATGCAGGGTAAGCATTGGTGGGAGCAATGTCCAAGCAGTGTAGAGAAATATTTCTGTACGACTTCATTGTTTTGTGCTGTGTAGTATAGTATTGTAATAGCTGATCAGAGTGATCAACTCCACATGTGCTGGCTGTACGCAGTCACAGGACATGGAAATGTCCTACATAAGGCAGTATTTTAGCCACCTGGAACTAGCTTGTTTGTGCTAAATAACATTACCGATAGCAGTGTTATAAGCTAACCAAAATGAAGCCAAATACATATTAGCAACCATAATATAAAGCTACCCAAAACAAGGTGAATATAAACATCTGTAAACTCCATAAGGCATTAGCTTAGCCACCGGGAAATATCATGTTTGTGCTACATGAGGCAGCATGTTAGCATGATTTACCTAAACTATATAAATGGCATTGAAAGCCAATGTGTCACACAAGCTGACAAGAGCTAGCTGTAGTGAGGAAAATATTTACTAATATTACTTTAATATTATCAGAATAAGAGATATATACGACTTAATAACTTACACAGTGTAGCATGGGTCTATTCTCTGTTCAAAATGCTCCCGTTCGTCGTCGGAGTCACACAGTCTTCTTCTGAGGTAAATGTAAACTCCTCCCACTTTCCAGAACATTCTGAAGAGTTTCCTCGGATGTGTAAGCGCGTGCCATCTTCCAAAACGTGCAGAAGACTCACTGAATCTGAGTGTTTTCAAGCCTGTCTCTGTGTGTTCGTTTTTCATGCCGGTGTCCGGGGTGTGGCCTAGTATGTAAATTACCCGGTCTGATTTCCGTGTGGTGGGCGTGTGGGCGTGTCCTGCCTCGACAGAAATTCTGTGCCTCTCCTTGGTTTCACTCGGATTACATAAACTGAGAATATTTGTTTTCAATGTGACTTGCATCATTTAAAAGTAGACACTTTAAGCTTTCTATAGATATATTTCTCATTTCAGTTAATTTTAGTGATGTGTTTCAAAAAGATTTTCACGGAGACTGAGGTTTCATATATGTGCATATATCCTCATATACTGTATGTGGGCAATTAGGATACCAATTTCATGCACATACGTTTTTTGCATTAGTTATTGCCTTGATAATAGAAAATATGAGCTAGGCATCATGTATGACAGTTGCTAAAGTGAGATATGAGCCAAAATGACCAGATCCTGCCATAGGAGACATATCTTGTATGTACATATAGGGCTTATATGTGGATATAAAGAAGCAATACAGGAGACCTATATGGCCTGTATATGCACATATATGCACTTCAATGTTGCCTATATGTGGCATATATACGCATATATGCAGCATATATATTATCATATATATGCATATATACTGCATATAGGTTTGATATATGCGCATATATCCGCATATAGGTGAGGATATATGCGCATATATTCTGCATATAGGTTTCAAATATGCGCATATATCCTCATATAGGTTCTTTCCATGTGGGTTAACAGCAACGAAAAGTAGAGTTGGCTAAGGTGCTAGGTTGTTGATTTGGGGGGATTTGAGTCCTGCTGTCGCGGTGTTTGCCTGTCCCAAGCCTGGGTTAAAAAAAAATTGGAGGGTTATGTCAGGAAGGCCAATGGGTCTGAAACCTCTGCAAAGTTGAGTGTGGGTTGAATAGACTGCTGTGGTGACTCCTTGACCACAAAGTGTATTCTTTTTTTAGGATTTGGCCAGAAGCTTGCTACTACTGCAATAAGAATATATTTGTGGCATATTACTGTGTATTTGTAAAAATTAGCTGTAATATACTTATAATACAATAAATATATAATTATAATACAATAAATATATACTTTAATTTATTTAATTACTGTGTACTAAGTATACTTAAAGTTCCACTTTAGCACACAAAAGTTCACTTAATAGTGAAAATTGTGCTTTTGTATAATTTAATAACTTAAATGCACTTAGTACAAAATTAGTTGTTTCAAACTTTTAGTCATTAGTCTGGCTGCAAGTACACTTAAGTATATGTTGGCATGCTAGGATTTAATATACTTATATACATAGCATACTTTTTTTTCACTTGGGTGATACAAACTACATGACAAGAAAATGTCAAATATGTTATTGTAAGGTAAATTTGAGCCATCTTTATAAAAGCATGCTGGTGCTGGTACCAGATGGACTGGAGCTGCTGGTTTTCTGGATTTTTCTTGACTGTAAAGGGCTCCAGCAAAATGTGGTCTTCTGCTATTGTGACCCATCCACCTAAGGCTTGGTATATTGTGTGTCCAGAGATGACTGTCTGCACCATTGTTGTGGAAAAGTTGAGTTCTCAATCCAGAACAGCCATTCTTTGATCTCTAATATGGTATATTATCCTGTACACCCTCTGCTCACAAGATATGTGTTGGAGACGGAGGAGCATTTGTGTGTGCAGTGGATGGAACTCTTAGCCTGCATTTATGTGGTGCTTCAGTTGTGTGATTGACTAATTGGACAGCTGCATCGATATGCAGATGCCCCCTACGGCTGGGTGCCAAATTTAATTTTTTTTTACATATATTGATATGTTTTGAAAAGAGATATAGGATGAGACACACTGTGCATATGAAATAATCTTATATACAATATACTGTAGATTGTATTAATGTTTTGTTTTTCATTATACACTTGGCACTGTCATCCATAAAGACATGCCCCACATTTTCTCTCACTTTCCATCTCTACACATCTGGACATCTCTACTTGTCCACTCTCCCTCTGTGTTGCTGTTGTAAGTGTCAGATGTGCTCAACAGACCTGCTCAGGGTTCTGCACCTGCTGGTGGCATCACAGAGTTTGAAATCTTTGATAACTACTCCTGGACACACTACATTTGGATATAGATAGATATCTATCAATAGAAATATATTTTTGCTTTTATTTGGCATTTGCATTGGTAATATGTAGTGTTCTTCTCTTTCCCATGCCAATAAACCCATTTAGAATTTATTCAATGTTGTATTTCTCTATAAAAGTTCTCCATAGTACCAATTAGTTCAGAATTGGATAGTGCAAAATCTCTGACGTGCAAACACAGTGTGGCACACTGTGGGCACAGATAGGACTGCAAGATGTCTTCAGGACAATACACACAAGAGACCTGTTGAGGAACTCTTCAGAACTCATTTCAAGCCCTTTTATAAAGACATACTCCAAACTGTATGCACTTGAGGACATCTAAGACATCAGTTTTCATCATCTTGAAGGTAAGTTAATGACCACTTCATGCTTCACAATGTTCCAACCCATCATACTATGTGATGATGATGCTTATAACAGAGAATATCAAAAAACTTATATACAGTTAAACCTAGGATTGCGAGCATAATTCGTTTTGGTGTGCTTGTAATCCAAGGCACTCGTATATCAATGCGAATTTATACAGAAATAATGGAAACTCCGCTGATTTGTTCCACAACCCAAAAGATGTTCATATAAAAGTAATTCATATTCAATTCATTGGCTGGAGTAAGATGAGAAAGGAGAGGAGGAAGAGGGGGGGGGGCGGGGGGCTACTGTGTAAGACGACTTTCACACATACAAACACACACAGACACAAACATACACACACACTAACAGAAATACTGTTTGCTAACAGATTCTCTGTCAGCAAACTAGAATCTTTAACAAGGAACCCCTCTAATGACGCGTTCCTCATCCTTTTGAGGATTTCGCAGAAATGTGTCATTGCATTGTTGTTAAACAGATCTCCCGCACTGCTACAGCCACTTTAACTTTTTTTTCTTCAAGAAGGCCGTTGATGCCACACAGTTACTAAAGAACAGTCATTACACTTGGACACAAAGTAAAAAAAAAAGTGCTATACAGTATGCACACACATATGTATGTTATAGTAAACAGTACACGTGTACATGGATGGTGACTATATGAGTGATGCACGCACACTGAGACTTAGCATGCAAGACTATTACCCACAATCCCACAGTGAGAGAGAATGAGATAGAGAAGAACCATTGGCTCAGTTGTGATCACATGATGTTAGGCAGACGAAGCGCCTGCATACTACTCAAATTGTAGGACCTGGACTTGGACTATGAATTTCAGGACTTGCTAGTCTTGCAAAACACTTACAGACCACGTTACAGTGGCTTGCAAAAGTATTTGGCCCCCTTGAACTTTTCCACATTTTGTCACATTACAGCCACAAACATAAATCAATTTTATTGGAATTCCACGTCAAAGCCCAATACAAAGTGGTATACACGTGAGAAGTGGAACGAAAATCATACATGATTCCAAACATTTTTTACAAATAAATAACTGAAAAGTGGGGTGTGCGTAATTATTCAGCCCCCTTTGGTCTGAGTGCAGTCAGTTGCCCATAGACATTGCCTGATGAGTGCAAATGACTAAATAGAGTGCACCTGCGTGTAATCTAATGTCAGTACAAATACAGCTGCTCTGTGACGGCCTCAGAGGTTGTCTAAGAGAATATTGGGAGCAACAACACCAAGAAGTCCAAAGAACACACCAGATAGGTCAGGGATAAATTTATTGAAAAATTTAAAGCAGGCTTAGGCTACAAAAAGATTTCCAAAGCCTTGAACATCCCACGGAGCCACTGTTCAAGCCATCATTCAGAAATGGAAGGAGTATGGCACAACTGTAAACCTACCAAGACAAGGCCGTCCACCTAAACTCACAGGCCAAACAAGGAGAGCGCTGATCAGAAATGATCAGCCAAGAGGCCCATGGTGACTCTGGACGAGCTGCAGAGATCTACAGCTCAGGTGGGGGAATCTGTCCATAGGATTAGTCAACTATTAGTCGTGCACTGCTCAAATTTGGCCTTTATGGAAGAGTGGCAAGAAGAAAGCCATTGTTAACAGAAATCCACAAGAAGTCCCGTTTGCACAGCAAACATGTGGAAGAAGGTGCTCTGGTCAGATGAGACCAAAATGGAACTTTTTGGCCAAAATGCAAAACGCTATGTGTGGCGGAAAACTAACACTGCACATCACTCTGAACACACCATCCCCACTGTCAAATATGGTGGTGCAGCATCATGCTCTGGGGGTGCTTCTCTTCAGCAGGGACAGGGAAGCTGGTCAGAGTTGATGGGAAGATGGATGGAGCCAAATACAGGGCAATCTTGGAAGAAAACCTCTTGGAGTCTGCAAAAGACTTGAGACTGGGGCGGAGGTTCACCTTCCAGCAGGACAACGACCATAAACATAAAGCCAGGGCAACAATGGAATGGTTTCAAACAAAACATATCCATGTGTTAGAATGGCCCAGTCAAAGTCCAGATCTAAATCCAATCGAGAATCTGTGGCAAGATCTGAAAACTGCTGTCCATCTAATCTGACTGAGCTGGAGCTGTTTTGCAAATTAGAATGGGCAAGGATTTCAGTCTCTAGATGTGCAAAGCTGGTAGAGACATACCCTAAAAGACTGGCAGCTGTAATTGCAGCAAAAGGTGGTTCTACAAAGTATTGACTCAGGGGCCTGAATAATTAGGCACACCCCACTTTTCAGTTATTTATTTGTAAAAAATGTTTGGAATCATGTATGATTTTCGTTCCACTTCTCACGTATACACCACTTTGTATTGGTCTTTCACGTGGAATTTCAATAAAATTGATTCATGTTTGTGACTGTAATGCGACAAAATTTTATTTGTCACTTACACAGTCATACACATGGTTTTACTGCACTGTAAAAAATGTTTGTAATTCTAATAGTAAAATACCGTATAAATGCTATAGAATAAAACCGTATTTCACAAAACTTGGGATAACCGTAGAATTTACAGTGAAATTAGTTTTACAGAGTAAGACCTTAAATTTAACAGTTAAAAACATATGCAGTAAAATTTATGATATACTGTATTTATAAAAAGAAGGTATTTGTTACTAATATCATGAAGCATCAGTTTATATTTTACCAAACCTTTGTTGATAGAGTTTAAAAATCTGAAAAATATCTGCTCTGTAAAAAATAAACTTAAAAAATTTATGGTAAAAACCTGGCAGCTGTGGTTGGCAGAAATATACCATGAAAAAATACGGTAGCAACGTTATTGGTTGTACGGGACTGAACTCATTATACCTTATATTTTATGGATTTTAATATTTTTTTCTATGGTTTATAAATAAACCGTAAATTTTATGGTAAACTTCTGGCAACCACAGCTGCCATTTTTTACCATAAATTATTATTATTTTTTTTTTCACATTGCAATAACGGTGCTACTGTATTTTTTACGGTAGAATTCTGGCAACCACAGCTGCCGTTTTTTAGCGTAAAATGCACTATCTATTTTTTACAGTGTGTATTTATGTTTCCTAAATATTTTTTTTTAAATAGTAGTATATTCATTCATTCATTCATTCATTCATATTCTATACTGCTTTATCCTGTATTTAGGGTCGCGGGGACCTGGAGCCTATCCCAGGAGACTCAGGGCACAAGGCAGGGTACACCCTGGACAGCGTGCCAATCCATCGCAGAGCACACACACACACACTATGGTCAATTTGGAAACTCGAATTAGCCTAATCTGCATGTCTTTGGGAGGAAACCGGAGTACCTGGAGGAAACCCACCAAGCACGGGGAGAACATGTAACAGCTAAGTTTAGTTAAGAGCATTTCACATGAACTTACAGGATTGACATTGCTGGATATGTGGACATAAGAAATAGCTAATCTAAATTAAGGCTTCACTTTGCATAAAAGGTTGATACTTTTCTCCTATTTTGGGCAAAAATACATGCAACTCTCAATCGTAATAAACACTATGCATATGCCATGATGAATGTCCAGAAATTGTACAGCCTTTTTTTTTGCTATGAGGGTATAATAAACAGTTATGGCCATATTATTATACCCTCTCAAAAAGGATATATTTTTCTTCTTGGATCAAAAACTAGAACTTGGATTGCTAATGTAATTTATGCTCGCTCATACATATTCTTAAAATAAGTGTGTTTCAGTCAGTACTGGTGTTTGCGTATTATTTTGCTTACTTACATAGTTTGAAAACAGAAGTCATGAAGTGGTCATTAACTTACCTTCAAGATGATGAAAACTGATGTCTTAGATGTCCTCAAGTGCATACAGTTTGGAGTATGTCTTTAAAGCCTTTTGAAGTCATCCCCTGAAAAGGTTCTCATTGGTCTTGGCAAGGGCTTTAAAAGGGCTTGAAATGAGTTCTAAAGAGTTCCTCAACAGGTCTCTTGTGTGTATTGTCCTGAAGACATCTTGCAGTCCTATCTGTGCCCACCAAGAGAACAGACTGAGAAAGAACTTCTCAGTTGTGTGGCTAACTTACTGGGTAAAATGAGCCTTATAGGCTTGAACTAGACTTGCGGCTTATTTTTAAGACAAAGAGAGAAGGGGCAGAGAGGTTACTTAAGCATCTATTTTAAACATGTTCATGTCCAAGCACATGTACATGATAGTGTTGATGACACTAGGATAGAGATGAAAAAGGGAAGATGATGTGATGAGCAGAGGGAAAAGGTAGAGTGTTGTGTCTGGAGCACAGAGAAAAAAAGGACAAGAGCTTAGAGGGGAGAGAAGAAGATGAACGGAGCAAAATTTTTTTTAGTCTCCCTCAAAGCCCAATGTGTATATTTCTGTCTACAACACAAAGCTTCTTGTAAGAAAGAGATTTATAAAATTCCTCTTTGAGCACACTCCATCTTGAGTCATGATTGTTTGTATTGGTCTGTGTGTAGTTCTATCATTTATTAAAGTAAATTGGTTAGACATCTGTGTGCATTATGTGCATGCTTAAGTGTATGTATGTATGTATGATATGCATGCTTAAGACCACCAAACTGAGTTTGCATGCTCTCTACTATCTTACTTTATGAACTGTGTTGGAAAGAAAAGAGTTCAAGGGAAATAAACTTACAAAGTCTGCATGTGGGTCTAGAGGAATTCATTGGAACTGATAGCTGAAAAGACATTCTTGTTGGTGGCATGCACAGAGCCTCAGATGTCAAGAAAGGGAGGTAGGCTCTCTATAAAAAAACCTCCTTAGCTTTTAGAATTATTTATAATGTTTGGCTTTTGTGGAGCACTCTAAGCACTTGTCTCCTTCTATTAGATGGAAGAACGCAGCCTAGGCTTCCACACATCATCCTTCCAAATCCCTCCACACCACATGACTGGCTTCCTTGAAAATTAGCATGTCATGAAGAGAATGCTGGTTGGCTTGAAGTTTTGTAGATTTGTTACATGGCTTCTGTCCAACTGCATTTACCAATTAATTCATAGTAATAGGGGCGTTCAATTAAAACCAGTACTTAATATAAAATTCCTTGTAAATAAAGGGGTAAAACCATTTGAGATTTACAGAGGACTTCAATCACAGTCATAGAAAAAATTGATCTGTCAAGCATTTTAAAGAAGGCTCGAGGCCCGTGAATGAGGAACCTGGCCAAGGTGGCTCAGAGCCCACGAACATACAGAACATTCAAGTAGAATGCTTGATCCTTGAAAATTGACAGATGACTTGTTGCCAAATTGTGAAAGTCCTGGTTTGACTTGAGTGCTCCTTAATATTTACCAAACAATAATAAGCTGAGACTTTAGGGGGGGAATAAGTACGATATTATTTTTTTATTTGGGTTAAATTTAAGTAAATTAATGCTTAATTTGTCACTGAGCTGGTAAAGCCACACTTCCTTTGAAGTGCACACTTCCGGTTTATAATACATCAATTTCATGAAATAAATCATCCAGCAGTACAGTAATGCAGTATACCATTAGAAAACTCAATATCGTACAATTTGAAACCTGCAAAGAATTTTGTGAACTGTTTGTGAAGTTATCACAATTGTGTTAACCATATGCAACATAAGCGACAAAGAAGCAACCTTTAAAAAGTCCTTACCTTCAAAGCATTGCCACTATCCAGAGAGACATGTGGTCTTAATACCACGGAATATATCCAGACTATTAAAGTATTAATGGTGTTTGATCCAATATAAATGACCACAACATATTAAATAAAACTCTTGACTGAATCACAGCAAAAAAAACTAGTGCCCGAAGTCTCCTGGGATAGGCTCCAGGTACCCCGCGACCCTGAACACAGGATTAAGCGGTATAGAAAATGAATGAATGAATGAATGTTTTGGAAACAAAAGGATTTTTTTTGAGTCTCCAAACAGAACCATAAGTTAATTCATTTTTTTATATAAAATTTTAAATAAGGAATACCTTTTAGAAATTATATATATATATATATATATATATATATATATATATATATATATATTATTTTTTTTTTTTTACAAAGAATTAGCTCATTTAGATTACAGGATTTGTTTTAGTTCCATTATGCAAGCTTTTTTGGAGAACAAATTGCAACAAATTTTTATAACTAGGTACATTAGTGCAGTGTGTGTGTGTGTGTGTGTGTGTGTTTGGGAGGGATGACAGAGAGAGCGAGAGATTCGAGTGGAAAGCTAATGCAAAGCTACAGTCATAAAAAAAATTAAGGTTGGGGATTCTTTTATCTACCACTCAATCCAGGTCCCAGTCCACTCAATAAGGTTTAACCATCATAGTGCAAAGTTAGCCATTATATATTTGGGTCAGCACTAATATTATCAGCACTAGAATTTATACTGGAGCTCAAGTACAGTACATATGCAAATACATAGATTTTTTGACTAGCAGAACAAAGACAGATGAGGCAGTAGTTGGAAGTGCTCTTTTAAACAAAATTAAATGATAACAAGGGCTCATGGATTTGGAGCATGGCATTTACTGTAGCAGTTGCCCATATCCATAGTGACTTACATTTGTGTTTCAATATACATGTACAAGTAGTTGAGGGTTAAGGGCCTTGCTCAAGGGCCCAACAGGGACAACTTAACAGTGGTTTGTTGCAAACTGGGGCTCTTCCAAACTATAGTCCAATGCCTTAACCACTGTGCTGTCCCAGACCCCATGCGGAGGTTTAGGGTTGGTGGTAGGCTAAGGCACAAGGCAGAGAGCCTTATTCACTGGCCGAAGGTTTGCGACAGGCGGTCCTTGTTGTGCAGAGAGAACACTGTAAGCCCCCAACTAATGTCCTGTATAGAGGCCTGGTGATTGCCCAAGGGTGAAACATAATGCACTGCCAGCCATGGGAAGTTTCTGTGGAGCTAGATTGTGGGGTACTAGAGAGATGGTGAGGTGGATCTTCAGCTCTTGAAGGCACTGCCTGTGTGGTGTCCGACCATGCTGGCTGTATGACGGGGCTTGATGGGGCCACTAGTGAATAATGACATTTCAGTCTGAAACTCGAGTGTCCAAGGGAAGGAAAGACAAGATCAAATCAAATTCAAATTTTATTTGTCACATACACAGTCATATACAGAACGAAATGCAGTGAAATGCTTATATGACCGCCAGTGACCTTAAAAATTCAAATAAAATAAAACTTATACGTAAGGAATAAATATGAATAAAAAGAAATTACTAAGAAAATAAACTTAACTAGTAAGATAAACTGTACAAATAAGGGCATGATAAAAATATTACAAAATATAGAAATATAGAAAAAAACTTATATTATATAAATTTGAAAGTGGCAGTGGTTGTATAAATATGCATAAAAAGTGACTTATTAAAGTGTCTTGTGCAATGGTCCAGATATATAAATATGTAGTGCAAGTGTGTATGAATGTGACCATGATTGTTCAGTCAATGTTTAAAAGATGTTACTAGTCCTGTGTGGTGGTGTGATTGAGAGACCTTATCGCCAGTGGGAAGAAGCTCCTCCTCAGTCTCTCTGTATTGGCCTTCAGGGAGCGGAATCGCTTCCCAGACCGCAACAGAGTGAACAGTCCATTGTTGGGATGGCTGAGGTCCTTCACGATCTTCCTGGCCTTGGTCCAGCACCGCTTGCTGTAGATCGAGTGCAGGTCAGGGAGCTCGGTGCGGATGATGCGCTCAGCTGATCGCACCACCCTCTGTAGTGCTCGTCTGTCCTGCATGGTGCTGTTCCCGAACCAGGTCGTGATGTTTCCCGTCAGCATGCTCTCTATGGTGCAGGAGTAGAAATTCCTGAGCACCTTGGAGGGCAGTCTGAAGTCTCTCAAGCATCTGAGGTGGTAGAGACGCTGCCGGGCCTTTTTTACCACGGTGTTGATGTGACAGGACCATGACAGGTCCTGCGTGATGTGCACACCGAGGTATCTGAAGCTGTCCACTCTCTCCACTGGGCTCCTGTTGATGATGGGGGTCTGGTAGTTCCTCTCTTGCTTTGTACTGAAGTCCACAATCCGCTCCTTTGTCTTGCTGACGTTCAGGAGGAGATTGTTTCTCTGGCACCAGTTCTCCAGATTTCCAACCTCCTCCAGGTAGGTCGACTCATCGTTGTTCGTGATCAGGCCCACCACGACAGTGTCGTCAGCAAAGTTGATGATGGTGGTGGAGTTGGTAGAGGCCACGCAGTCATAGGTGTACCGAGACTACAGCAGGGGGCTCAGAACACAATCCTGGGGGGCTCCAGTGCTGAGAGTGTACCGAGACTACAGCAGGGGGCTCAGAACACAATCCTGGGGGGCTCCAGTGCTGAGAGTGAGGGAGGCTGGCTGAGAAATGTCCACCCATCCTTACTGCCTGTGGTCTGCCAGTTAGGAAGTTGGAAATCCACTAACACATAGATTAGCTGAGTCCCAGGTGCTCCAGCTTGGTGGTGTGTGTGGACGGAATTATGGTATTAAATGCAGAGCTGTAGTCGATGAAGAGCATTTTTACATAATTCCCCCTCCGAGTGTCCAGATGAGTGAGAGATGTATGGAGGAGATGAGAGATAGCGCCATCCGTAGAGCAGTTTGGACGGTAAGCGAACTGTAGTGGGTCGAGTGTGTCCGGTAGTGAAGAAATGATGAAGTCTCTGACCAGGCGCTCAAAGCACTTCATCATTACTGAGGTGAGGGCTACAGGGAGATAGTCGTTGAGAGAAGCAGGATGTGGTTTCTTTGGAACAGGAACAATGATGGACTCTTTGAAGCATGTGGGGATCACCGACTGAGATAAAGAGATGTTGAATATCTCAGTGAACACAGGTGCTAGCTGGTCTGTGCAGGCTCTGAGAATACGACCTGAGATACTGTCTGGTCCTGCTGCTTTCCTGGTGTTCACTCTCTTGAAGGCTCTCGATGATGAACGGCAATGATGCTGGCAATGTCTTCCTGTCTGCAGCCGTTAGCGCTGCTAGCATTAGCGCCGTTAGCATTAGCATCGCTACTGTCTTTAGCTGCAGCCTCGAAGCGAGCATAAAAAGTGTTGAGCTCGTCTGCCAGAGTCGTGTCCGCGTTCGTCATACCTGTTGTAGGTGCTTTATAATCCGTGATTGTTTTTAGTCCCTGCCACAGGCTCCTAGAGTCACTCTGTTGAAGCTGTGACTCTTGTTTTCTCCCATAGCGCTGCTTCGCCTCTTTCACCGCTTTCCGCACGTTATATGACGCAGCCTTGTACGGTTCCATGTCCCCCGACGCAAGTCCCGTGTTGTAGGCAGCGGTGCGAGATCTCAGAGCGTCGCGGATGGTTTAATCCACCCACGGCTTCTGGTTGGGAAACGTTCTGATAGTCTTTTTCTCCACGGTATCATCCGCTAAGTTCCCAATGAATCCCACAACCGCTTCCGTAAACATGCTGACATCATCGGAGCTGTTTCTGAACATGTCCCAGTCTGCGTCATCGAGTGCGTCCTGTAACGCGGCCACCGATTGGTCCGTCCAGCGCGCGACATCCCTCTGAACCGGAACTTCCTGTTTCAGCCTTTGTTGATATTTTGACATGAGGAAGATGGCGGCGTGGTCGGATTTACCAAACGCTGGACGAGATTGCGCCTTGTAACCGTCTTTGACCGTAGTATAACAATGGTCCAGTGTCCTTTCGCCCCTGGTGGGGCAGGTCATGTGCTGATAAAAGTTTGGCGCTGCGCGTTTGAGGTTGGCACTATTAAAGTCCCCCGCCACAATAAGCGCAGCGTCCCGGTGTTGCATTTGTTGTTGTGAAAGTGCCTCGTGCAGCTCGCATAAGGCATTGTCCGTGTCTGCTTGTGGTGGAATATAAACGGCACTGATTATGACCGATGTGAACTCCCGTGGAAGATAAGAAGGGCGACACATGATGGACAGTAGTTCCAGGTTTGGTGTCTAGGAGCGTGTAAGAGGAACAACGCTCGCGCTGTTGCACCAGCTGCTGTTCACCATTAAACACACGCCGCCTCCCCTTGACTTCCCCGAGTCCCGCGTCCTGTCCATGCGGTGAACCGAGAAGAACTCAGCCGGCTGGATGGCATGGTCTGGCACCGCTGGGTTCAGCCATGTTTCGGTGAAGCAGAGGAGGTTGCAGTCCCGAATGTCCAGAACTTTATCCTGGCCCTGAGGTCATCGAATTTGTTTTCCAGTGACTGGACAATGGCGAGCAGGATGCTAGGCAGAGGTGTGCGGTGTGCACGAGCTCTCAGCCTGTACCTGACGCCGGCTCGTTTCACTCGGGGCCGCCGCTTTGCGGGGAGTCCATTGTTCTCCCTCAGGATCTCACTCGGCCAGCTCGGATCCGGAGTTAAAAACGTCGAATTGTGAGTACATTATATACCAATGGAAACAAGAGTCTCTCTATCATACTCTATCATGTACTCAATGGTGGTGATTTTCCTGATTTTAAAACACTGAAAACTAACTTAAAACACAAAAACAAAGAAAAGGTGGTCGGAGCAGTCGTGACGGCAGCCGACCTCACCGGCGCCATCTTGAAGATGAATTATTAGAATTGAAATAGAGAAGTAGAGTGGTCAGTAGTGCCTGGTTTCCAGAGTGAGTTTCTTTAGAATGGAAACCCTTGCTTTCTTGAATGCAGTTGGTATATGTCATGTCCAGATGTCTAGACATGAGCAGAGAGCTTGCTACCATCGTATGAAGTAGCTTCCAGCTCTACCTTGTCGAAGGCAGTCTTAGCGAAAGACGCTATAGATGAGATTTTAAACAGGAGAGCCCAGGAAGCGACAAGATTTGTGTAAAGTAGTGATTTCTTTCACTTTCTATTAGCTGGTTAATTTTTCTTTCCAACTGCCATGCACCACAATCAGCAGTCATGTATCAAGCAAAAAAAAAAACCATCCGGGGTTTGGAAGATAAAGAGTGTAGCAGGTCCATGGATGTAGCAAGTGTTTGTGGCTAACTCCAATGTTAGGGAGAAAAATGAGTTAGGGTCTAGAAGGGATGATAGGGTGCAGGAAGTCAAAAAGGTGGTGTAGACTGGAGGTTTTATCAAGTAGGAGAGACACATTGATAGCTGGTTTTAGGCAGGATATGGTGGATGATGGTGGAGTTTACCAAGTGATGCTAAGACATATGGAGCGAGAATTTACAAAGCTACACTTGAAGGGCCAAGTTCTTTCTCTTAACTATTTATACCTCCAGAGCGAAGATGTAAAGCTACATATTGCTAATCACATTGTGATTGTAGAAAATGCACATTCACAAAGCTCATCACATTCACAACACATATGTCAGTGGAACCTAATTAGATACACAGACACCATCTCGCACTCATTAATGCCCTAATCCAATCTCTCACGACCACTTTCATTGCTTTGCCTCAGTATGTGAAAGAAAGTGGACAGTGCACAGGCTTATGTAAGTACAAAGCTGGGTCTCTAAGAGATAATGAGTTTACTTGGGTTTTTTAGCCTGTTTGCATTGATCCAAAGACAAAGCACTTTGCCAATGCTCTCACATTAACACTCAGTGTCATTAATCATATCACTGACAGGTACAATAACGGTACCATTAGCATATGCCAACTCCAACAGGGCCTTACTGAACAGGGTGAACACCCAATCAGCCCAAATACTCACCTATGTAGTCTCTCTACTTTATTTTAAACAAATTTTAGATTTTACATCTAGCTAATCATTCATTTAAAAGGCAGTTTTTAGCATGTGTGTGTAAAAATGACACCACTGTGATGGTAATCTAAGATCAAAATGAAACCCTGCAAAATAAATACATTTTTGTAACGTTCTATAATTTACATAATTTATTCACTCTCAGTAAATAAATTGTTGACGTTCTATTGAATATGTACAGTGGCAGTCTCCTGATCAATATATCACTTCAATCAGAATGGCAGATTATGGATTTATGCAACAAGAAATTAGTTGTACTGAATGCAATTTTCTTTGCCCATTTCTGATTTCCCTTTTTTTTTTGTCTGATCTTAAAGTATAGATTACAGTGGTGTGAAAAACTATTTGCCCCCTTCCTGATTTCTTATTCTTTTGCATGTTTGTCACACTTAAATGTTTCTGCTCATCAAAAACCGTTAACTATTAGTCAAAGATAACATAATTGAACACAAAATGCAGTTTTTAAATGAAGGTTTACGTTATTAAGGGAGAAAAAAACTCCAAATCTACATGGCCCTGTGTGAAAAAGTGATTGCCCCCTTGATAAAAAATAACGTAACTGTGGTTTATCACACCTGAGTTCAATTTCTGTAGTCACCCCCATGCCTGATTACTGCCACACCTGTTTCAATCAAGAAATCACTTAAATAGGAGCTACCTGACACAGAGAAGTAGACCAAAAGCACCTCAAAAGCTAGACATCATGCCAAGATCAAAAGAAATTCAGGAACAAATGAGAACAAAAGTAATTGAGATCTATCAGTCTGGTAAAGGTTATGAAGCCATTTCTAAAGCTTTGGGACTCCAGCGAACCACAGTGAGAGCCATTATCCACAAATGGCAAAAACATGGAACAGTGGTGAACCTTCCCAGGAGTGGGGAGCCGACCAAAATTACCCCAAGAGCGTAGAGACAACTCATCCGAGGCCACAAAAGACCCCAGGACAACATCTAAAGAACTGCAGGCCTCACTTGCCTCAATTAAGGTCAGTGTTCACGACTCCACCATAAGAAAGAGACTGGGCAAAAACGACCTCCATGGCAGATTTCCAAGGCGCAAACCACTTTTAAGCAAAAAGAACATTAAGGCTCGTCTCAATTTTGCTAAAAAACATCTCAATGATTGCCAAGACTTTTGGGAAAATACCTTGTGGACCGACGAGACAAAAGTTGAACTTTTTGGAAGGTGCGTGTCCCGTTACAACTGGCGTAAAAGTAACACAGCATTTCAGAAAAAGAACATCATACCAACAGTAAAATATGGTGGTGGTAGTGTGATGGTCTGGAGTTGTTTTGCTGCTTCAGGACCTGGAAGGCTTGCTGTGATAGATGGAACCATGAATTCTACTGTCTTCCAAAAAATCCTGAAGGAGAATGTCCGGCCATCTGTTCGTCAACTCAAGCTGAAGCGATCTTGGGTGCTGCAGCAAGACAATGATGCAAAACACACCAGCAAATCCACCTCTGAATGGCTGAAGAAAAACAAAATGAAGACTTTGGAGTGGCCTAGTCAAAGTCCTGACCTGAATCCTATTGAGATGTTGTGGCATGACCTTAAAAAGGCGGTTCATGCTAGAAAACCCTCAAATAAAGCTGAATTACAACAATTCTGCAAAGATGAGTGGGCCAAAATTCCTCCAGAGCGCTGTAAAAGACTTGTTGCAAGTTATCGCAAACGCTTGATTGAAGTTATTGCTGCTAAGGGTGGCCCAACCAGTTATTAGGTTCAGGGGGCAATTACTTTTTCACACAGGGCCATGTAGGTTTGGATTTTTTTTCTCCCTAAATAATAAAACCCCTCATTTAAAAACTGCATTTTGTGTTTACTTGTGTTATCTTTGACTAATAGTTAAATGTGTTTGATGATCAGAAACATTTTGTGTGACAAGCATGCAAAATAATAAGAAATCAGGAGGGGGGCAAATAGTTTTTCACACCACTGTATATTGTCAGCTTGTTTTCATAGTCTCTGTGTAATAGCTAGTATTTATTAATACAATAAATCCCAATTATACTGCATATGCCTAGATCTTCAATGGCTTTCTAATGTCTGGACAGTAGGATTTTTTTGTTGTATGTGTGTAAGATTGTTGAATCTGGTGGCACCACAGACACACAGGGCAAAGGTTAAAGAAGCGAAGGACAGAAGTGAGGGTTGCACGTGCAGTGCCCAATTGGCAAAGGGGCATTCGGCTGGAGAACACCTTTACTTCTTGGCCTCCATCAGATAGGTTGGCTCACAGTGGCACACAGTTCCCAGATGGCTGAGCTCCAGCAGGTGACTGGGCAGTCCTTTTGCCATTATGCGGTGAGCTTAAGCACATGCAGTGGCGGCTCTCATAAAAGGAGCTGAGAAAGGAAGGGCAGCAGTGCATGCGTGGGCTGGTGCATCAACAGTGTAATAAGCCTCTCAAGAGAGCACAGGGAGAGCACAGTGGTCTTAAGCTGGTGAATTAACAATGTTGCATTCTTGATCTGGTGCTTTAACAGCGTTGCAGGTTCACCTTTTTACCATCCCTCTGAGACATGCGGTATCGCCACACTCACATGCCACTCATGTGTAGAATATGTAGGGTCCTTGTTGGTGGCTTTAGAATGGCAGTGTGGTTTCTCTTGGGCAGCTTCATGTGCGGGCTTTAACGAGGCTTTACTCCATCCATTCACATCCATTGGTGCGGCCTTGCCGTGTGCCCTTGTGACTTCCAATGTCAGGCCCGCTTACCTGGACAGGGCACGGCGGCCTCAATAGCAAACCCAGTGGCTTCCTTGTTGACGTCTAGATCGTGATAGCTTGGTGGTGGTTCATGGTGTGGATGAAAGGTGCCAGGATATCTCCCATGCGGTGATCAATCAGCAATGTTCAGTTTACCTACCCTTGAAGATTCATCACTCTGCCCACATGCCGCTCTTGCCTTTTAGCGTTGGCCGCACAACTTGAGGCTCTGAACTTTAAACTCAGATGTTCACTTGCATAGTTGTTACTCTGGACTTTTTTGGACTTTGGACAAAGCTCCCCACACCGCTTTTATAATGTGGCGGGAGCGTGAGATCCATTCATTCTCTTATTCCCCGCCAACCGTGCTGAACTGGTCAGCCCCGCCCCTTCACCCTTCACGCACCGGCCGGGGGGGGATGCCTCCTTGAGTGAGGGAGGAGCAAAAAAGTTCTGGCACTTGCCCATCACTAGTCCACGCCGTGACAGTATGTTTACCATTTTTCTGAACCTTAATTTTTGTTGCAGACAAGCAAAGAGCTTCTTGAACTGCTGCACACACACCTTTAGGGGTGAGAATAAAACACTGATGCCCATGATTGGCTGTTGCTGCTATAATTGACATGAGAGTACACCTCTCCCCTGAGAGCTCCAGGTTATAGATGAGTATAGGATGAAGTGTTTTTTTGCACCACTCTGCATGAGTCGAAAACATCTGTAGCTGATTGAGTCGAATACATTGTTGAGAGGGTTGTTGTTGTAAAAATACAAAAATTATTTTGATAAAAAATAACAGGTAATGATATAAATAAAATACACTCCATAAGCAAACAGAAATAACTTTGTTGTTTAAAAAAAGCAAATATTAAACATAGTTTGTGTGGTTCAGTGTACTGTTCAGTTCATTGTACTGAAGGTTATCCCAGCTGTGTGGACAACTGTGTATCAGTAGTAAGTAGAATCGAGTAGTTGCCGATTGCTCAATTCTCACCTACCAGTTAGCCTCTGTCCTATAACATATAACCATGTAGAGTGAACGCCAATATGTGCTGCCTCTGAGACACCTTTTCCAATGGCTGCTCTTGCTATGTCATAGACTCAGTTTCTTCAAACCTTCACTAAATTTCACTCAGAGATGTTTACTGTGATTGGCAGGGAAGAGAGTATCCCCTTTCCCTGACATTTTGTAATATACATAGACATGAACTCACCAATAAGCCACCTCAGTATTTGCACCACTTTTAGAGAAGGCAATGCATTTCCCACAACAGCACTGGTGTCTATAATGATGAAAGGATTAAATATTGAGGATGAGCTCTGCACATTCACCTCACTCACTAAACGCAGTGCTCTGGTCAGAGCCTGATGTCTCCCCATTTAACTGCCATTCATCACAGATGAGGTGCATAAGTTCAATTCAATTCAATTCAGTTTTATTTGTATAGTGCTTTTAACAATTGACATTGTCTCAAAACAGCTTTACACAATCAAAAGAATTATTTAAGTTTGTATGGAATGTCAATGTGTATGAATCAAAATGTTCAGATAGTTCCTGGTGAGCAAGCCCGAGGGCGACAGTGGCAAGGAAAAACTCCCTGACATGGTAATAGGAAGAAACCTTGAGAGGAACCAGACTCAACAGGGAACCCATCCTCATCTGGGTGAAACAGATAGCAGGAAATTATCTGCATTTATACAATGTTAAGTGTTAGGTTCAGCTATAATAGTTGATGTTAATTGATGTTAAAATGGAGTCCAGTAGTTATTGGAGACTCAGATAGACTTGTAGAAAGTTCCAGTCCTGAACTATCGAATTGTCAAGTCCTCAGAGAAACAGCTGACAACACCATTCGAGGCCAGAACCATCTTCTAAGTAGATAGAATCATCCCCAGACACTAGACGCATCCCAAAGAGACATACGGGGCATCCATGCGACGAGACCTCCAACCAGAAACGGGGCACCAGGATGGATCAGACAGGTCCGGAGGGCAGAGGGAGTCTGGATCACTGGCAGCTCAGGGATGAGGTGTAGCTCGACAGAGAGAGAGAGAGAAAGAGTGAAAGGGGGAGACAGGGGGAGAGAGGAAAGAGAAAGAGGGGGAGGAAGAGAAGAGGAGGAGAGATGGCAATTAGGTATGGTCACAGCCACAATGTATAATGTGAATGTATATTTACTGTAGAGTTCAAGCAGGGACTCCGGCAGGACTAACTATGACAACATAACTAAAAGCGAGAGCCAGAAGGAAACACAAACATGAGGGCTCCCTGAGATGTAAAGCAAACAATCACCTCACAATCAACAAACCTAAGTGATCAAATGAGTGAGGAAGACAGCAACTAAACATACCAAGTCACCGTAATACTCTACGTCCATGAGTCCCCCAGATCTGCTCCTTTACCTTATGGCAAATCTATTTATAAAAATGCTTGGCTAAATAAATAGCTTTTTAGCCTAGACTTAAACACTGAGACTGTGTCTGAGTCCCGAACACTATTTGGAAGACTATTCCATAATTTTGGGGCTTTGTAAGAAAAAGCTCTGCCCCCAGCTGTAGTTTTCATAATACGCGGACACTAGCAGTTCGCTCAGATACTGCGACGCAAGACCATTTAATGCTTTATATGTCAAGAGTAGTATTTTAAAATCAATGCGAAATTTCACAGGGAGCCAATTTAGTGAAGATAGGATAGGGGTGATGTGCTCATATCTTCTGGTTCTAGTGAGGACTCTCGCTGCTGCATTCTGGACTAGCTGAAGCTTGTTTATGCACCTAACAGAACAACCAGACAGTAAGGCATTACAATAGTCCAACCTAGAAGTGATAAAAGCATGAACTAGTTTTTCTGCATCGTTTAGCGACAATATATTTCTTATCTTGGCAATATTTCTGAGGTGAAAGAATGCTATCCTGGTGATATTATCTACATGAGCTTCAAATGAAAGGCTGGAATCTATAATCATGCCGAGGTCTTTTACTGTTGCACTTGATGGAACAGAAAGGCCATCTAAAGTTACGGTGTGATCTAAGATTTTACTTCTAGCTGTATGCGGTCCTATGACTAGAACTTCTGTCTTATCCGGATTAAGCAGAAGGAAGTTAATTAGCATCCAATTTCTTATGTCCTGCACACATTGCTCAACTTTAGTAAGATGGTTTTTGTCATCAGGTTTTGTTGAGACGTATAGCTGTGTGTCGTCAGCATAACAATGAAAACTAATACCATGCTTACGGATTATGTTGCCCAGAGGAAGCATGTAAAGGGAAAAAGCAGTGGGCCTAAAACTGAAACCTGCGGAACGCCAAACTCCACTAGAGAACATGCAGAATAATCACCATTTAAGTCTACATACTGATAACGATCGGTCAAATAGGATCTGAGCCAGGAGAGGGCTGTACCCTTAATTCCTACTACATTTTCTAATCTGTGAAGAAGAATAGCATGATCAATGGTGTCAAAAGCTGCACTGAGGTCGAGTAATACAAGCATAGTTACACAACCCTGATCAGAGGCCAATAGGAGGTGTATGCCATTTCATGTATGCCATTTCTATGTAGATATGAGCATAGCTGCTCCGCTACTATCTTTTCCAGAATCTTAGTGATAAAGGGGAGGTTTGATATTGGCCTGTAATTGGACAGCTGACAGGGGCTAAGTGCACTCCATGTAAGTCCTGCCTTCTCCCTTTAGGATTGCATCCTATGTTTTAGCTATTGTCTCTTAACCAACCATAGACAAAGCTCAATTCTTGTAAGCTGTCATAAAGCAGAAGGCAGTCCAAAAACAAAAGCTTGTTGAACTCAGCTGATTCTTAAGTTTACTATGGCTTTAGTACTAATTAAGTGTGGTGGGTAGGTTTGACCTGCTCCATATATCAGGGAGTTAATTGCCAGCTGTTTACTGTTCTTTAAACCTCATGACAGCGTGTCACTCATCACACTTTAGGCCCCGTTCTGTGATGGGAGTTCTGCCTCTTTACACAGATCTTGTCTTGCTTTTGCAACTACCACTGCTCTCAGGTTAAAGGTGCAAGAACAATGACCCAACAACAATAGGGTAATATATAATGCCAATAAAGATAGCACAGTACTCCTTTGTTGAACCAGCTGTGTGAAGGGGTCTTAAGAGAGCAAGGCCATAGAGGAGATTTTAAGAGTTCAGACTACTGATTTCAGAATGACAGGGAAAATGCTTTTCTGTTATGCCACTGAGGAGCGCACATTAGTGCCTTTACAAGTCGTTTTACAGTATTTGATGACTGACATGGCAGGTTCAGAAATGTAAGACATACAGACACATTAGCAATAATTGCATTAACATATTTCTTCATAAAAGAAAGAATCACCTTTAAATGGAGCTTAAGATCACTCTATAAAGTCATCATCAATATATGTAAATATACTGTGTGTATACTGTGTTTCTTTGGATTATGATGTATTAATGTATCCCCTTCCGGCTATCTGTGAAGCCTTTTTTGTTTCTGTTAGTTGTATGTGTTGTGTGTTTTCCTGTGTATAGTTGTGTAGGTCCTTGTAGGCCTGGTGATAATGATAATAATATTGATGAGGAGTTGTTGAATCATGTGGATCTCTTATATTGGGGAATAGAAATTAATGAGGCTGTCTTGTATGAGTCAGTTTATATAACAATGGAAGATATCTCAGCATGTGAGTAGGAAGATAGACAGTTGTTGGAATCTTCCGAAGTTCCTCTGTGGCTGGCTCTCTGGTGTGTTTGCTCCACATTTCTCTCTTACTGTTACTCTCCCTTGGTTTCTTTCTGTTTGTTATACTTTTACAGCTTTATCCATATCCATTCTGTGAGGGACGTTGATAAATTGTTATTATTCCCAAGGAAAAATAATGTAAGGAAAATTAACTGGTTGTGTGCTCAGTCCTTCTCTACATATCCTCCACCAAAGGCAACGCATTTCTCCAAACTTTGGATGAGCTGGTTATAGCCGGACCTTGTTAATGCTACAAAGTGTTTTTTTCAAGTGATGGAAGACGAAGAAGTCACTGGGTGTGATGGGGAGTAGGGAGATGAGGCAGAATTTCGTACCCCGAGTCGCCCACTAGTTTCACTATTTTGTGAGCAGAAAGGGCTTGCGAGTTGTCATGAAGAAGGCGAACCCCCTTCGTGAGCATTCCACAATGCCTTTTCCTGATTTCCCCTAGCAGCATTGTGTGAAACTATACTGTAGGTAAATAAGAAATGTTCATGAACATACTAATTTCCAGAGACATAATTTTGGGAAATATTTTCCGTTTTTTTTTTGTTTGTTTGTTTTGTAAGAAAACCTGAAACAATCTTGAAATATAAAAAGTATTTTTTTCTTGTCAGGAAAATGTCATGTTTTAAGATGGTTCAAATAATTTATATTTATTTTAATCTAAACAGCAGTTTTTCTTATTCTCTTTATTCTGGCTGAAGTGTGCTGTCTCCATGTATAAAGTGTTTTCTTCCTTGTATGTACCAAATTCCAATCACTTAACGAAGCAAGTTACGGGAAAAATTAATGGAAGATGTTGCAGCTAACCTGGCCCGACTGTGACAATAATCAAATGAAAGAAGAAATGTATGAAAAACCAGAAGTGGTGGTTGAAAAAATTAAAAAAATTCTAGTGGAGTGTATAAATCAAATGGCTCTCGGAAGAGCTTCCACATCATACTGATGGTCATATCTCCTTCTCACATTGTTTCTATCTGTCTAAACAAAATTACTCTTTCCCTTTCTTCGACCTTCTTGCTCTTTTTTCTTTAACCGCTTATAATCTTGAAAAATTACGTTTTATACATTATTTTACACTAATTACTCAGTTTTCTCCTCCTGATCTTTTCTGAGTTGTAGTTGTCTTAAGATAGGACTGCAGTGCACAATTACTCTCATTTCTGCCCTATAATAGGCTGTTAATGGCATAGCTACTAGGGTCTGTACAGGAATTAATAAGAGCCAATAAAGCATGCCAGAGGGGGAAGTGGGCTGTCTCTAAGTAAACATTATGACTCCTCTAGAGGCTTTGGCTTGATGAATTGTCCTGAAGCTTTGGGATGGGTAATTTGCCCTCTGATTCTGCACTGACAGGGCTAATAGGGATTTGATGCCTTATTTCCCTGATTGGATAAGTGAGCCAATAACTGTGTTTTGAATGTGCTTGGGATTTTCGTTATTAGCATGAATTGTTTGCATGTTTCCACAGTGCATGTGATTATCTTCAAGAGTTGAGGAACAGTTTTTAAGGTATATAGAGCAATAATACTGGACAGTGATGTGGAGGACCAGTTGCACACTAAACTAAGCATAACATATGCACAAACATAACATTAAAAATTATGGTCTTCAATCTGATTGTTCATATATAGAATTTATATGTAATGTAAAGTTTGAAACTTATGCCTGGTTGCCTAAAAAAAGGATTATTTCAGCAAAGGTTTATTTATTCATCTTCTATACCATTTATCCTGTGTACAGGGTCAGAGGGGCCTGGAGCCTATCTGAGGGTGTTGTTGGTCTTTCGGCAAGGGGTCGCCACAGCGGAATATCCAGTCCACACAACAACTTGGCACAGGTTTTACGCTGGATGCCCTTCCTGATGCAACCCTCCCATTTTATCCGGGCTTGGGACCGGCACTGGATCCAGTGGCTGGGGGGTTTGGGCACTGGCTGGGAGCCTATGTGAGGATGCAGGGTGCCAATCCATTGCAGGGCACATATGCTTACACACACAAAACAGACAATTTGGGAACCTGGAGTACCCAGAGAAAACCCACCAAGCACAAGGAGAACCTGTAAACTCTACTTACACAGACCAAAGGCAGGAATTGAACCGTGGAGGTGCGAGACCACAAAGCATCACAATTTAGAAGCAGAAACATGTTTTGTTATTTTATTTGGAGGCAAACCAAATGGACGCAAAATGTTGCAAAGGCTTTGCATTTAAATTTAGAGATGAGGCGGAGAGAATTTTTGTTACAGATTAGGCCAAGCACAGCTCTATGTTTGATCCTATTTTTTATTTTGTGTGTATATGTATGTGTATATGCGTGTACATGTGTGAAAGTGTTTGTGAGTAAGAGGAAGAGAGAGTTATAAAGAGACAGAAGTGTGTTAGAAAGTTGCAAAAAAGACCCCATCAGTGTGGCATTAAACCATCTCAGTATGTGCTTTTAAACAGCGTACCAGTGTTTCAAATTCAGAGGCAGCATGATTTAACACAATAGTGTTGTTGTCTACTTATAACATACAGTATGAGTCACAAATACTGTGAA
Organism: Channallabes apus; assembly: GCA_030522415.1. Taxonomy (NCBI): domain Eukaryota; kingdom Metazoa; phylum Chordata; class Actinopteri; order Siluriformes; family Clariidae; genus Channallabes; species Channallabes apus. Next base: position 41,037,007 of record CM060115.1, on the reverse strand, counting down.
TTATGTTGCTTTCCAAAAGTAAACTGAGGTACTTTTTCTAGCTGTGCACATTTATGTCACTCACTCACTAAACGCTATGACTTTCACTTTTACAAAGTTCCCCACAGTGACCCCTGTGCCTCTGTTCTTAGGTTAAAGGCACAACAACCAGCGATTCAGTCTCCATGCGTTTTTTCAGAGAACGCTGAGGTGCAACGAATGCACATTATTCCCCGTCTTGAACAGGATATGTGAAAAGGGCTATAGTTTTCATCAGAAAAGGTATTTCTGCCTTCACTCATCAACTCTCTGGGGTGTCTTCACCACAGTGGGACACACACACTTACACACCCATCCCCCATGCACACACATAGACACACACACACACACACACACACACACACACACACACACACACACACACGCACGCACGCACACACACACACACAGAAGAGGTATGCACAGTGCCACCCTTTGGTCTTTCAGCATCAATGTCTGTCACACAAACTTCAATTGAGCTCAGGTTACATGCATACTCAGTAGGCTATGCCTTCTCCTGTGACTAGGCGTTTCTCAGCTTTGCAAGCTGCATTGATCTAAAAAAGGGACAAAATGCATTGCAATCAGTGATAACACAATTTTCACTGTTAAATATTAAGGCCTTACATACATTCTCTAAAAGTGTATATAAAATGTACAAAAATACTTACAGTTAAAAATGTTTTAGCAGGAATGTATGTGGTTGCCAGCTTTAATTTAAATAAATAAATAAATAAATAAATAAAACCTATTAAAATGTTGCTGCTTCTTCATGTTTGACGGTGTTCCCTGATTACCTTTCCAAAAAAGTTGCAATTGCATTCTTAATAGTTTGTAAACAACTTAGAAACCACAACTTTCAACCAAACAGAAGATTCGAATTATGCTGTTGACCACTGATATATGCTTACAATCATTGTAATGCTTTGCTTTCACACTTCAGTTTGCGTTTATGGTTCAGTCTTTGCATTTTGAGCTGATTCAGTTTTTTATGTTGGAGTAGGCTTAGGGCTCATTGGCCAACAACCAAGTGATTGACATCCGACAGGACAAAGGTCAAATGAGACATCACTTTTGATTTTAGCTTTCTCCCTGATTTAAGAATTTCTGCGTAACAGCTAGAATTAATGTAACAAGTTTGATGAACCAATATGGTATATCCCAGTTAGATCTGTACATGCCTAATTCTCCAGGAGCATTTTCTTTTTCAGACAGTAACTTCGGTTTTGTATGTTCTGTTTTTGTCACATAACTTGAGATTTTTTTGCAGATACAAATAAACTACATTGCACAGCACAATAAGTTCTCTGTGTTATTATTTAGTTTGCTTATTTCAGTTACACATTGAGTTAGAAGTCAGAAGTGTAAAAAGTGCAAGTTTCATCCATACTTTATTCTTTCATGATACAGTAAAACCTTGGATTTTTTAACTTGGTCTGTTTTGCAAGACAAGCAATTATTTAAAAGATTATTTTTAATTTAAGAAACAAGTGAGGTCTTTATATACGAGTAGTACGATTGTGCTTTGTCTGCTGAGCGTCACATAATAACAACTTGCCAATGGTCAACTTGTCATCTCTCTCTCGAAATGTGGGATTGTGGGTAGTCATCTCTCATGCTTGGCTAAAATAAATCCCATGAAGTTTATTAATCACTATTAAAATAAAGAATGACTATGACAGTATGATTTTCTTTTATCATCAACCACCATTCAAAGAACGAAACAATCCATCAATTCATCATAAATACTACAGTATAAATCACATCAATATATGGCTAGCCTCCAATATAGCCTTGTTATGTTAAATCAGCTAACCTTAGGTCCCCATTTTGCTACCCAAACAGCCTTTACATGCCGAGGCATCACTATACCTCTAAAGGTATGCTATGGTAGCAGGCAAACCGTGAGTAGCAGATCCTTAAATACTGTAAGTTGTGAAGTGGGGTCCCCATAGATTGGACTTGCTTTACCAGCTCATCCCCTACATGCTTGATTGGATTGAGATTTGGAGAATTTGAAGGACTAGTCAACACCTTGAACAATTTTGCAGTATGCCAGTGGGGCTCATTATCCTGCTGAAAGAGGCCACTGCCATCAGCAAGTAACGTTTAATGAAGGAACGTACAGCAAAAATATCAGCAAAATGAGCCCATAGTAGAGCCTTCCAGCAAATCAACTTCAGGAACAAAATATATTCACCTGGAGAAAATGTGTGCCTTCAAAAAGACAGTGGTTTTATTAGAAAAGTTAATTCTGTTGTTTGACTTTGATGTTTCATTTGTCACTGACTTTCAACTTGCGTTTGTCGCTGGAGCGTATAATTTATGCTAAATTGATTTGCCTAATGTGCTTAAAATAAGAATCTTTTTTTTTCCTTGGGAGCAGTCAGAATTGTGGTATTTTAAACCTGGTTAATCGCCTCTCTTTCTCCAAGTGAGGATTATGGACAAGCCCGCATGAATAGAACACTCTTTCTCTCACACATCTAATTGGGTGTGGGACTCAATCAAAGTGAAATGTCTAAAATGAAACTTTACATTTATTTTACATTTATGCATTATATTTTGAAAACCTTACTTGTATGTGAGTAAAATGCTATTGTTTCCATGAATTTACTTAAGAGCTTTAAACTCAACTTTATTATTACTTGATATTATGCAGTTCTTCATGAACTGTGTATGTTGACCTTCACACTCATAATACTGAATGGCAGAGAACAATCCAAAAGAAACAGGTAGTAGGTGGCATTGTTAAGTCAGGATATTGCTGTGGGGAAAAAGACTAATGGTCTTGACTGGTACATTAGCTATGGCTTGCAAGAAAGGGATGTCAATACTTGTTTCCTATTTTTGGCTCTAATTGTCCTTTTTCTGCTTTTTTTTTTTTTTTTTTAAACACATATTTCTTTTACTTTTCACCTGTCTCAATTTTCTGATTTTAGTTTCCTTGCCTCTTTCTGCACTTACTGAATTGCTTAGGGATTGATGATAGGGGAACTGGAGGGTTCAAACACTCAAAGACACGCAGAGCCAGTGCACCCAAATGTCAGAGGCCAGTCAATAACAGGCATAAAGGACTCACTACGTGTTTTCACTTTCCGTCTTGCCCTCTTTTGCTTCTTTTTTCTTCTCTGAACAGACTGAAACTGCTGGATGGTGTAATGTAAAAGAAAAAGAGCTGACTTTTGGGGCGCTATCCATCTGATCATTCGTTGTTTCTTTGACAGGCTGTCAGAGCTAGTGCTGTGTTCTCCACATAGGCTAGAAATCGATTACTGGTTTGGCCTAGCTAGCATCAGAGTGTTTCATATATTTTTGTTACTTAAAGAATGCCAAACATATTCTAAAAAACATTTAATTTATTTACTGTGTTTTGGCATTTGGGATGTTCTACATAAATTAGTATTGTGCAATTATTCATGCGGATGTAAGTTTAAATTAATGTAAGATGTTTTTGATCGGTTTTGAGAAAGAGAGATAATTCTGCTGTTTTTTGCTTGCAGATTGTTTGCAAATGTTTGACTTGTATTTTATAAATTCCTTGAATACAGCTGCATTTGTGCATCCCCATACCCCATCCACAGCACATGCTTTATACAGTTTAGTTATACCATTTTACTTGGAACATAAGCCTTTAGATTTAGCTCTGTTGTAAGAAACAATCCACTGCCAATCCTCATAACTTGCAGTATTTATACATACTTTTTACATAATCAATCTGATGCGAATAACATTCAGATGGAGACTAACTCTGTAACGTAGCCAAAGATTATTTAAAAACATTACAATAATATCTGTAGATAAAACTACTTAGCTTACCAGTAGGAGTTTTTTTTCTTACTTGTCTTAACATGGAATTATTTTATAATTGAGAATTGAGACTCAAATCTTTGGAAGTTTTTTGGCTCTGTTTGTCACCAGTAGGCAAACCTGTAGCATAGTTTTGAGGCATTTGATGGTGATGTTTCCACAGAAGAAGCTGTTTGAAAAACATAACTTTTTTGACACACCTCACTAACCTCTGTCACTTTCTCTGGTGGAACTTCCAGGTGTCTCAGATTTGATGTTACACTAAGGAATGTGCAGTCACCATGGAAACCAAGTCCCAGCTCAGTTCAGCAGCAGAGAAGAAAAAGAGAATGGAGACCATTGTGGTAACCAAGAGATCCTCCTTGACCCGAACTGAGATCAGTGAGAAGGCTGTGGCGTCCAGCACAACGTCCAACGGTATTAATTATCTGACATTTATTATCATATTATCATCATAATATCATCATATTATCACTCTCACTGACCCACTTCTGTAAATGCATTCAACAGTATTTGGTATTTTTTGTATTTTCCCAATTCATCACTTTTAAGCTCACATAACCCCTTACACTTTACTGACACTCATTCACAAGGAAGTTGTCACCATTTTTCCTGTTAATAATTGAACTTTTCATACTTGCCTGTTACTTATTACTAGCATAGCGTACATTTCCCATAAATGTCTCACAATTTGTAACAGAGGACAGAGGAACTTCCTTTTGTGCACAGTTATCATCGCAAAACAGAAACAGAAATGTATCTTCAGTATACCTCCTGGATGGTCCTGAGGCAGCTTTCTTTATAAAGAACCTCAGCTCATGTCCTTCTGCACTGACTCGTTGGTTCAGACATGTAGAAAACACCTGGGAGAAGATTAAGATTAAGGAAGTACAGGCCTTCGCAGAACATATCAACACTATTGACACATCAAGTTCACCAGAGAAGACAGCAAGGACAATAAGTTAACAACTCTCCACTAATCTCTCTGTTACTTGCCTTCTTAACAACTCTCTCTCTCCCCTTCTCTCTAATGCCTCTCCCTTCTACTCTCACCTGAATTGAATGATTAGGACATAGAATCATAGAATCTGTATTAGCAAAGCCACTAAAATCACAGGCCCTGAAGATTTATTCTTTACAGCGGCAAGACACTTCAGTGAAGATGAACATACGATTAATAAAAATTCAGTATGCATTGCTAGTTATTGTTATCTGAGCAGTGAAATGGGAAAGTGTAAGGAGTAAGCAAAGGTTCATTGAAAAAAGTTTGGGTGAGCCTATATATAGAATATATAAGGTTCATCCACATGCCAGTAGGCACATCATGCGACAGATACTCCCCACCCTAAATATACTGTATATCTGTCATATCTGTCGGGGCCAGGGGTAGCTCAGTGGTTAAGGCATTGGACTACGATTCGGAAGATCCCAGGTTCAAGCCCCACAACCACCAAGTTGCCACTGTTGGGCCCTTGAGCAAGGCCCTCAACTGCTCAGGGCCCGGTTTCTCGAAAGCTTCTTATCGCTAAGTAGTTCTTAAGTTGTACCTTAACATCTCTCTTAACGTTATGGCGCATTTCCCGAAACGTTCTTATGCTAAGTATCTCTTAGCTAAGTCACACGTTCGTAAGGTTGGTCTGGACCAACCTTAACTCATTCTTAACGTAGTTTCAGCTCAAGACGCTAGTCGCCGCCACTGAGCAGCAGTCTTTATAAATCAGTATGCAAACACATTATGGCACGTTATCAAAGTCGTATTAATGATGCAATATACTGTAGACCTGTTTACGAATGTTATTTTATTTGATATCAGTACTAATAGAGTGACTTTTAATTAGCCTATTTCATAATGTGACTAATGCATTTTAATATTGAACAGGTGGCGAACAATTCGGGAGCGATGCAGCGTGTTGTTGTGTTAAACTGAAGACGGCGTCATCCGTGGAGCCGTGTGGCTCATGTAAATGTTTCCTTTAGACAAAACTTCAGCCCTTTTCATATTTTCCCCGTGGTCTTTATTTAAAAAAAAAAAAGAAAAAAAGTTGTGCCTTCCAAGGCAACAGATTATGAAGCTTCTTGACCTGCTCAGACCTGCGCGTGCCAGGCCATCCTGTCGTACTTACGCTCTACGTCCCGATGTCCAGCTGCTCTCTGCTTTTTGTTTAAAATATGTTTCATTGATCATTAGCCATTGTCCATAACTTTATGGACTTTTCTTTAGACACGTTTTATTTTTATGAAATTTGATTTAGGTAAATGAGAAAATAACCTTGGGAGTTTCAAACCCCGCATCCATTAATTTTTCTGGGTGATTGTAATGCTTAATACCCCTATTCACTTATGCGGTTTGACTCGCTGTGAGATACGGTGTTATACCCCTATCTCACCTTCGCAGGCTCGCGCTGTGGCCGGAAGTAGAGTTCATCATGATTCACCCCGAGTTTTTGGTAAAAATTTTTTGCTGGTCCTGGCGGAAGCTTGCAGACCTTGCAGAACTTCCTGGAACGTTAAAGGAACGTCACGGGCAATCGCGGCAGCTCACGGAGATGAGTCAGGCCACACAAGTGAGAGAGGGGTATTAGGCACCGCGATCCGCCTCGAGTGACCGGCGGCCAACGGTCCGCGAAGATCTGCAAGGTCCGCGAGCTTCCGCATGTTAAACATGTTTATTTTTTTTGTATGGTAAAATGGAAACGTAACCATGGCACCAAAACCCGCGCTGAATCATGATGAACCGCACTTATGGCCCCTGCGCGAAACCGCGTAGGTGAGATAGGGGTATTAATCCTCCACTCTGTCATCTCATCGTATTCATTCCATAAGTGTGCTACAGTATACAACCCCAACAACTGACATACTTCACATTGTTTCTGAAGCTGGTGAAGAGTGTTATCAGCTGTTTGTCCTTCAACTATGATTGTATACCCGGTTTGTTTCACCGCCACAGCTTACATGAAAATATTAGCGACAGTTTGGTGATTTAATTTATATATTTGTCTATTATGGCATGTTATTGATAAGTTAACACATGTCATAATAAACGCTATTAAAAGAATTTTAGTGCAATGTTTAAGTTGCATAGAAAGTGCTGTCTTTCTTAACGCTGTCATGCAAAAGGAGTCAAAAATCGATTACTAGCCAATTCCAGTCTTGTGCAAGTCTACAATCTTGTTCCTGACTTGTTTTTACAGCTCCTTGGTCTTGCCGATGGTGGTGAGGTTTGGATGGAAGATAGAGATTTTGTGGACAGGTGGCTTTTATACAGATACCACATTGTTGTTAGGAGCACCTTCTTAAATTAATATGTGTACCACAAGAGCACATAACCAGTCTGTGAGAGGCAGAATTATTGTTGGTTCGTAGGGGATCAAATACTTATTTCCCTCATTGAAATGCAACTTAATTCATAACATTTATATAATGTGCTTTTTCTGGATTTTTGGTTGATATTCTGTCTCAATCCTTTACCATAAACCTATGACAAAAATTAGAGACCGTTCATTTCTTTGTAAGTGGACAAACTTAGAAAATCTGTAGGGGATCAAATACTTATTTCCCCCACTGTATGACCACAGAAACATTTAGTCATTTGGCAGACGCTCTTATCCAGAGCGACTTAAATTTTTATCTCATTATACATCTGGGCCCGATTTCTTGATAACGCACACTATTCGCGCGCTAAGAAGACTCTTAAGATATATCTTACGTTAAGTGATAACTTTTCTAAGTGTATTTCTCGAACTGTCTCTTAGGAGTCTTCTTAAGTCGCTGCCACTTACGTCTGACGTTACAAGGCGCTGTCTACAGTGAAGGTCCTGAATTAGCGGACATCGGTTGCTCAGGAATCGATTTTTGACTCCTTTTGCATGACAGCGTTAAGAAAGACGGCACTTTCTATGCAAATTAAACATTGCACTAAAATTCTTTTAATAGCATTTATTACGACATGTGTTAACTTATCAATAACATGCCATAATAAACAAATATATAAATTAAATCACCAAACTGTCGCTAATATTTTCATGTAAGCTGTGGCGGTGAAACAAACCGGGTATACAATCATAGTTGAAGGACAAACAGCTGATAACACTCTTCACCAGCTTCAGAAACAATGTGAAGTATGTCAGTTGTTGGTGTTGTATACTGTAGCACACTTATGGAATGAATACGATGAGATGACAGAGTGGAGGTTTAAGACCCCTATCTCACCTACGCGGTTTCGCGCAGGGGCCGTAAGTGCGGTTCATCATGATTCAGCGCGAGTTTTGGTGCCATGGTTATGTTGGGCGCCGGTCACTCGAGGCGGATTGCGGTGCCTAATACCCCTCTCTCACCTGTGTGGCCTGACTCATCTCCGTGAGCTGCCGCGATTGCCTGTGACGTTCCTTTAACGTTCCGGGACGTTCTGCAAGGTCTGCAAGCTTCCGCGAGGACCAGCAAAAAAATGTAACGTTTAATTTTTCACGCGGAAAGATCTGTATCTGTGACAGTCACTTATTGCCAGTGAGCACTTGAAAAAGGTGTTGAAAGACCTTGCTCAAGTGTCCTGTCAGCAACTTGCATTTATCTCATTATACATCTGAGCAGGTTGGGAGTTGTGGGTCTTGCTTATCAGCCAAACCATGTCATTCTGATAGTTTTGACTTTCTGATCAGCAGTCCAAAATCTTACACAGTGAGCTAACCCAGCCAAACCTGATGTCAAACAACATACTGTAATGGTAAACAAAATAGCTATGAGAATTTTTCTTTCGGGTTTTAACTAAACCTGGGAACTCAAGTAATCTTACTTATTATGACATAAAACAATGACCCCAGTGAACCAGACCAGGAAGGAAGAGACATTGAGACATGACGTCACAAAACACAGAATGATCCATAGGTGTAGAGCACCTTCCAGCAGTTATCCTTGAAAATATAAACCATAAAAATTATATAGATTTTTTTTATTTATTAATTAATAGGGGCACATGCAGATTTTATAGTTTTCTAAAGAGGAGCCTAGGCAAATAAATAGCAAGATCTTGTCGTCCAACTTAATAGAAGAACTACTAGCTCAAATTGCTAAGGTTAATGTTAGTTAGTTCGCGATGGAAACAGAGCGTGGTGGCAAAATCAGTGTGATTCTTGGGAAATGCTCTGTTGAGGAACCTTTAGTCCTGCCGCCTACCTAAACATTGCAACTGACCAAGTACACCCCTTTGTGGAAACAATATTCCCTGAATTCAGCAAGTTTAAAAAGTTGCCTTGGCCGCCAAATTCTCCACATCTCAATCAAATTGAGCATCTGTAAGTTGTGATAGAAAAATAAGACTGATCCATGGAGGCCCCACCTCACAACTTTCAGGACTTTCACGACATCATTTCATTACCAACATCATGGGGTTAAGCCTGATAACATGCAAAAAATATTTTATACATTTTTGAGACTTTTTTAAAGAATTAAAAAAAAAGGAAAGAAAAAACCCCACAGGACCACTTCGCAGATGGTGCCTCACTGAAAAAGGGAGATGTCAGCATGTACAGGTCAGCAATATTCTTTTACAAGATGCCTCCACCTTATCTTCCTGAAACCTTCAGCAGTTTTACTGACATGCAGTCTGGAATCTGACATAAAGTATCAACTTACACCATAAAAAACATGAATGTCACTGACTTAATGAGTAAATGTGACATAGTTGTAGCTTTGTCTAATTTTGTTTGTGGTGAAGATGTTAGACTACTTATTGGAAGACCACAGGTTCCAACTCAAGAACAAAAAGCATCCTCCGTCAACCCTTAATTGCTTGATCTAGATCAGCGCTTCTGCCAAATACCATAAATGCTCAGTGTTGGGCCGTATGGTAATTATTTTAAGGAAACAATCACATTTTGGTATAACATTCAGTTAATAAAGCTAGATAATATTAAACAAAACAATATAAACAAATAACATTTACTGCCCATAAAACATGCAAAGTTAGCGAGTCAAACTTTTTCTATATTGGCTTGGCCTATAACCCTATGTTTATTGTTTTTTTTTTCTTTTTAAGGATAGATACAACTTTTTAAAAAAATACGTATTTTCTGGTATACCCGTATTTGCCTTTCATTTTTGTTAGTCTAAAATGAGGTTTAAAACTAGTACTTGGCCATGTTTTGTTATGCATTTGCACATATTTGTGTGCAGATGTGTGTTAACGGCTAAGTGGGGCGTACCACTACACATACCAGGTTCTAATGTTATGTCAGAAAGGCAAAACATTTTTTTTTCTATTTATAATCATTACTATTTGAATTCTTTAGTAATATGGGGAACAAAGACCATACATTGTAGAAGCATTCAATGTTGAAGAACGTGCAGCAACTACACAGCAAATAAAAGAACGATAAAAGAATGATCATTTTGCATAATATATGCTGTTACTGCAACTTTTAATTTTGAATTAAAAGACTTTTTAAAAGCAACATGTCTATCAGTTAGTGAGGGCTGGATTTTTGGCACTTACCAACCTGCCTCTTCAGGGGACCATTGATCCTTTACTAATTGATAGATGTTTGATAATCTATGGCCTCTTAAAGAAGCAGAGATTTGCGAATTTAATCAAAGGAAGATTTATGTTTATTAGTGTATTATTATAGTAGACCTAAAAGCAGATGTATCACAATGTGCGTTTACATGAACCCTAATATTTCATACATTTTTGGAATAAAAGCAGAATTAAAAAATAATAATGCAACACCATCAAAAACCTTAGTCTGAACAGTCTGCCCCAATCTGTCTAGATTGGAATAAATTTTCAAACAGAATCAATGGGGTGGGATAATCTATTTGCCAAGAAAATGCGAATTAGTCACATAACCACTTTATCTGATTGTTTCTCTCTTGTTGGAATAAAATTATGTTTGGGATAACATTAGGTGACTTGATGGGTTTCTGGACATTTTGCTTCCATCCCTGATTGTAAACTCAGCTCTCTCCCAGCAGTCTTTACTTTATTAAGTACTTTTCCCCACTGAGTCTCTAGCTAAGGAAGGGGATCACTATTAGCTGATAAATTGGCTCAGTATTTCATACAAAGTAAGGCATCTAAGCAATTATAGATGATACTGAATTCTTGTAACCAATCATACTGCAGAAAGTTGGGATTTATTGGAAAAGCTGGGAAACCTAACCTGACCTTAGAAAAGAATACTTATTTTTGTTATTTTTTTTATTTTTGTTACATTTCTGGCAGAATAAAGCTTCACAGCAGGCAGAACCATTTTGCAAATGTCCAATTCTGATTAAATGCTTTGATCATAGAAACACATCATAGAATCCATGGGACATTTATGTGATTCATCGTTACCATTATTGTAATCTGTGTATGTGCTGCTTAATGGCTATTGGCAACTTTTAAGGTGGAATGTTTTCTTGCATGTTATTTAATGTATGATTTGACATCATAAGTCAATCAACACACCCTAAATATTAATATGACAACTTGGAGCATTACAATTGCTTTTGTGGGCACTTTTGCATGACATACACTTTAATGATGATTAGGTCTTAATGCACTTATGAAAACTTCCATTTTTATATTCTCCTTCTACTTTGATTATGTAAATATTCTGTCTCGTTACAAGGGGTGGAGGATCATTCTGGTGCATTCCAGCAGCATGAAACCTGTTCACCGTTTTCTTTGAAAATGTAATCAAATTATGCTCTTAAGTTATGATAACCTCAAATTTGATCTAGAGACAGTGTGATGTGAGGTATAGGGTTTGCTCACCCTCTCTCTCTCTCTCTCTCTCTCTCTCTCTCTCTCTCTCTCTCTCAAACACACACACACACACATACACACACACAGAAAATTTAGCTTCATCCTGGTCAAATACAATGATTATATTATATTCTTGACTGGTTATAGTTATCTATCTATATATAAAAAAAAGTGGTAACGAAGTGCAACTAAATGGTCAGTCTGAGGCCCTGTGACATGGTAAAGCATTCTGTATGGTGACATTTGGTGACTTTGTTTTTCTCAATGTGAGAAACTTCAGGACAGAGGACTTTTATTTTGTGGTTTCTCAGTAACATGGTAAGCTGTGATTTTTGTTCTTGTTGCGTGGCTGTTAATAGGTTTGCTCATATAGATGACAAAGGGAACTGACTATAAACTGAAAAAAATAAAAAATGCTGGCAAATTGAGATAAAAGAGAAAGTCAATACCGAAGATATTCCTAAGAATTACACCACGCTATAGCTAAATATATTCCTATAGCTAAATATAATCACATAACAGCAAGTTAATTCCATATTTGTAACATCAACAGTATTTAACTAGTGCCTTATAAAAAAATGTAATATCTATAGATTACAGACCAACTGCTGGGAGTTTTTAATGTACTCATACAATAACTTAAAAATTTCCACATTCCTTTTAGGGTTATAAGAATTAGTTAAACTCTCCCACCTCCTTGTCACTCTATACTCACAACTTCTTATCTATAACCTAGAGCTCCCTTAGTCTTAGTTCCAATGGCAGCCAGAAGGGTTGGAGAGAAAGAGTCTTTATAGACTGAATAAGCAACAATAAGTTGTCAAATATGGTTAAGCCATTTTATGACTAATATATTAAAGAAAAACATTGTGAAATAGAGCAATAACTAAGGAGATAATGGCGAGGAATGAATGAGGAGAGTGGAAAAGTGGAGGGGTGGATGTGAGACAAGGTGAGAACAGTGCGTGGAAAATTGTAATGGAATGCATAGAGGGGATTTGCAAGGTGCTGAATTTGGCATGCACTTGGGCTAAGTGTAACAAATTGTAAACTTTGGCAGGAAATCATTGTGCATAAAATTATTTTGCCTGAATTTTGAACAGCATAGCATGCATTAGAGGAAGGGGAATCTATATGATCAAATGTGTTTTTAAACATGTACAAGACAGACAGAAATGAGGGTATGAGATTGGGAGGGCATCCTTCTCCTTTAGCGAGGCATTTAAATGATCAAATAGAGCAAATAGAGGGTAATGTCACCAGACAGGAATAAAGTTCATGTAAGCAGTGCAGACAGAAAGTAATTTCCAGATAGTCTGTCATGGCCCAGCTTTGTGCCTCAGATAAGGGTTCATTTCAGACATCTGTGCTTCTGCCCCTATTCTCACACACCTGTGATAACAGCTTGTGGAGCCTAATTGAAAATAGGGTTCAGAATGGATTTCTCTCTCCCTCTCTCTCTTGCAGTTGTAACGCATGTACGGGGAGGGGGGATATTGAATGAATCCTGTGTGTGTGTGTGTGTGTGTGTGTGTGTGTGTGTGTGTGTGTGTGTGTGTGTGTGTGTGTGAGAGAGAGAGAGAGAGAGAGAGAGAGGTGAGTGAGGATCATTGCTCATAGATGTGTCAGTGAAGTGGCAGGCATGCGATCAGTCTTATTAATGAAATCATTGATCACTTGAAGGGACTCATAATCAACTGTTTCTGTACTCTGTATTTTGCTGCTCCCCCTTCACCACATGGGACACACACACACACACACGCGCGCGCACACCACACTTTCTAGTTCATGGCTAGTTCTAATGCTTCTATAAGTTTCTATCCTAGGTGTAGTTACCGTTTCACAGTTTTCACATCATTTGCATATACTGTATAGTTGCCTTTAAGTATTGTGTGACCTGTGATTTCAGACTCAAAAGTCACATATACAGTGGGGCAAAAAATATTTAGTCAGCCACCAATTGTGCAAGTTCTCCCAGACAAAATAAGAGAAAAAAAATCCAGAAAATCACATTGTAGGATTTTTAAGTAATTTATTTGCAAATTATGGTGAAAAATAAGTATTTGGTAAATAACAAAATTTCATCTCAATACCTTGTTATATACCCTTTGTTGGCAATGACAGAGGTCAAACATTTTCTGTAAGTCTTCACAAGGTTTTCACACACTTTTGATGGTATTTTGGCCCATTCCTCCATGCAGATCTCCTTTAGTGCAGTGATGTTTTGGGCCTGTTGCTGGGCAACAAGGACTTTCAACTCCCTCCAAATATTTTCTATGGGGTCTCTAGCAAACTTCAGACGGGCCTGGACATGGACTGGCTTAAGCAGGGGGACACGACTGTCACTGCAGGATTTGAGTCCCTGGGCCACAGTGTGTTACTGATGGTAGCCTTTGTTACTTTGGTCCCAGCTCTCTGCAGGTCATTCACTAGGTCCCCCATGTGGTTCTGGGATTTTTGCTTACAGTTCTTGTGATCTTTTTGACCCCACAGGGTGAGCTCTTGCGTGGAGCCCCAGATCGAGGGAGATTATCAGTGGTCTTTTATGTCTTCCATTTTCTAATAATTGCTCCCACAGTTGATTTCTTCACACCAAGCTAGTTACCTATTGCAGATTCAGTCTTCCCAGCCTGATGTAGGTCTTCAATTTTGTTGCTGGTGTCTTTTGACAGCTCTTTGGTCTTGGCCATAGTGGTGTTTGGAGTGTGACTGTTTGAGGTTGTGGACAGGTGTCTTTTAAACTGATAACGAGTTCAAACAGATGCCATTAATACAGGTAATGAGTAGAGGACAGAGAAGCCTCTTAAAGAAGAAGTTAGATGTCTGTGAGAGCCAGAAATCTTGCTTGTTTGTAGGTACTGTAACCAAACACTTATTTTACCGAGGAATTTACCAATTACTTCATTAAAAATCCTACAATGTTATTTTCTGGATTTTGTTTTGTCTCTCATAGTTGAATAGATGAAAATTACAGGCCTCTCTCTGCTTTGCACAATTGGTGGCTGACTAAATACTTTTTTTGCCTCATTATACACTACCAGTCAAAGGTTTGGACACACCTTCTAATTCATTGGTCTTTCCTGATTTTTTTATACATTGTAAAATAGTGCTGAAGGCATCCAAAATGTACAATAAGCTTATTCGAATGGTTGATTTTGAACTGTGTCTGCTACTTATGCTCTGTAATGCATCCATAAAAGATCTGATCTGAGGTGCTGTTAATTGGTCAATTATGTGACTGGTAACTCTAAATGAACTTCTCCTTTGCAGCCGAGGTAAGTCTTGAGTCTTCCTGGGATGGTGATAATGAGAGCCAGTTTCATCATGGTGAAACTATCATGCTTGTTGGTTTTTGCAAATGCACTTAACCGTATTGTTCCTGCAAGAACTTTTCATGAACATCTGTCCTTCGTGTCTTAAAATTTAACTATTGATTTTGTTGTTAAGCTCACTTAATTTCATAATTCTATATGTGCTATTTTGTAGAATGTATTGTTCTATAATGTAAAAAAAAAAAATCACTAAATAAAAACATTGAAAAAATTAATAGCTGTATACAAACTTTTGACTGGTACTCTACACCTAAACACACACAATTGTCGCACACACATTTAACAATTGTCATTGTCGCAAAGCAGCTTTACACAATCAAAAGAATTATTTGTGTAAAGCTACACACACATACACACACAGGGCAATTCTTCTTTTGCTGTCTTCTTACATTTGTGCCCTCTGTTTATTCCTAAAATTTGCCTTTTTCTCTTTTATCCCCCAGTTGCCTATCAAATGCCCCTAGCAACTTTAAATAATGTAGTACAAATTGTTTAGTACTGTCAAGGACACACTTGTGTCCCTCTTGTCCCCTCTGGAACTCATTTCGTGGAGCACTCGGGAGAAGGGTATCAGACTGGCACAGATCAAAGGCTCTTCACTGCCACGAAACTGTTATTGAGGCAGTGGGCCCCTCAGTAGCTGTTCCTGTCCCTGTCTTACACACACACACACACACACACACACACACATACATACATACATACATATATATACATACAATCCCGATCAAAAGTTTAAGACAACTTGAAAAATGACAAAAAATCATATTTTACATGGTTGGATCTAAACAAGGTTCCAAGTAGAGCTTCAACATGCAACAGGAAGAAATGGGAGTGAGACAAAAAATTTTTGAGCATGCAATTAATTGAAAATAACGATTAAACTGAAACAGGCTGTTTTACAGCTGATCAAAATTTTAGGACCACATGTCTTTAAAAGCCAAATCTGTGCAAAGATGTGGATTCATTGTCATTTTCTGTCAGGTAGTCACACAAGGCAAAAAAACTCTCCGTTTTTGAACGTGGTTGGGATGTTGAACTGCATAAGCAGGGTCTCTCACAGTGCGCCATCGCTGCTGAGGTGGGACGCAGTAAGACATTTGGTATTTCTTAAATGATCCTGAGGGTTATGGAACAAAAAAGTCAAGTGGAAGACCAAAAAAAATTTCATCATCACTGAGCCAGAGGATCCAATTGGCTGTCCGTCAAGACACTGGACGATCCTCGACCCAAATTAAGGCCGTTACTGGTGCTGACTGCAGCCCCATGACCATCAGATGGCGTCTGAGACTGAAGGGCTTCAGAAACAAAAAACGTCTTCAAAGACCTTGCCTCCTTGAATACTACAGAACTGCTCGTTTGGACTTTGCAAGAGAGCACCAAACATGGGACATTCAAAGGCGGAAGAAAGTTTTATTCTCTGATAAGAAAAATTTTTACCTTGATGGTCCTGATGGTTTCCAACGTTACTGGCATGACAAGCAGATCTCACCTGAGATGTTTTCTACGCGCCACAGTGGAGGTGGCACCATAATGGTCTGGGATGCTTTTTCCTTCAGTGGAACAATGGAGCTTCAGGAAGTGCAGGGGCGTCAAACGGCCGCTGGCTATGTCCAGATGTTGCAGAGAGCATTCCTCATGACTGAGGGCCCTCGTCTGTGTGTTAACAACTGGGTTTTTCAACTGGACAATGCTACAGTGCACAATGCCCGCAGGACAAGGGGCTTCTTCCAGGAGAATAACATCACTCTTTTGGCCCATCCTGCGTGTTCCCCTGATCTAAATCCAGTTGAGAACCTTTGGGGATGGATGGCAAGGGAAGTTTTCAAAAATGGACAAGAGTTCCAGACAGTAGATGGCCTTCGTGCGGCCGTCTTCACCACTTAGAGAAATTTTCCCACTCACCTCATGGAAACGCTTGCATCAAGCATGCCGCAATGAATCTTTGAAGTGATCAACAATAACGGTGGAGCTACTCAGTACTGAGTTCATGTTTGGAAGTTTGATTTCTGTTTTTGGGGGGGGGGGGGTTAAATTTTTTTTTTGGAGGTGTGGTCCTAAACTTTTGATCAGCTGTAAAACAGCCTGTTTCAGTTTAATCGTTGTTTTCATTAAATTGCATGCTCAAAAAAAGTTTTGTCTCACTCCCATTTCTTCTTGTTGCATGTTGAAGCTCTACTTGGAACCTTGTTAAGATCTAACCATACAAAATATGATTTTTTGCCATTTATCAGGTGGTCTTAAAATTTTGATCGGGACTGTATTGGTAGGATGGCGGCACGGTGGTGTAGTGGTTAGCACCGTCGCCTTGCACCTCCAGGGTCTGGGTTCAATTCCCCGGCCAGGCTCGATTCCCGTCTCTGTGTGCATGGAGTTTGCATGTTCTCCCCGTGCTTGGTGGGTTTCCTCCGGGTACTCCGGTTTCCTCCCACAGTCCAAAGATATGCAGGTTAGGCTAATTGGCGTTCCCAAATTGACCGTAGTGTGTGAATGAGTGTGTGAATGTGCGTATGAGTGTGTGCCCTGCGATGGATTGGCACCCTGTCCAGGGTGTACCCTGCCTTGTGCCCGAAGTCTCCTGGGATAGGCTCCAGGTCCCCCGTGACCCTGAATAGAGGATAAAGCGGTACAGAAGATGAATGAATGAATGTATTGGTAGGATATATGATATCCTACCAATTGCAGTTTTCTTAACTGACATTGATTTTCCAAGTCGGACCTGGTGATTTAGATTTTCTCTAAGTCAGATTTTCTTTCCTTCATAATAACTATAATCAACAGCATACACCAGCATTTTTACAACTTTTCTTTAATGGAGATTTTTCTGGTCTGTCCATAATAAAAATGTATTATTAAACAATTTTTAAAACTACACATTTGTCTTGAAAAATGCAAAAGGTTATTCAGTCAAATAAACCTCAAAATAAAAATATGCTACTGGAGTTTTGTTATACAAATGAAATCCAACTGAAAATGAATTGAAAGCTAAAAACTAGGAAGGGCAAGGCTATCACATGCTTAACCCTAGACATTTTGAAGTAGTGCTCATGCATGGTTAGGGGACAGAAGGAGCGTGTGTTACCAATGTGCCTTTGCAGACATCAACGATTGGCTACTGTCACTGCGAGTCAATTGTGAGTGCTAGTATGACACCTCTCCCCACAGGAGCACAGCCAATCTGTTCTCTAGACTCTGGCCTGTGTATGCATTACTTGGAATTTGAACTTAATAGCAGGAACGCATTTCTGTTATAGGCCCCGGTTGTGGCCGATCAAGCTGAAAAACAACTGATTCCAGTCAAAAGACAATGGATTGGTAGATCTTTAATTCATATACTCTCTAAATGATTACATGCACCTCATACTGAAGTCAGTTTTACTTACAATTACAACATTTATACATTCCAATTAGAGGGATTAGAGTTTTTTTTTTTTATATCCACACACATTTTTTTACACTTTTTAATTTTACACCAGTTGGTTAGGGAGACTAGTGGGAGATTTTTATTCAAAATAACTTATGATGATGGAACTTAACCTCTAAACTAAACTGTCATAACAATGAAGACATTTTATTCCATCTTTTTTTTCTTAAAAGATGCACATTAGAATATTTTTTTCTGTGAAAATAGAGCAAGTTTTTTTGTGTCTGCCATGGACAGCTTCCCTCCATACCACCTGAGAACAACCTAATGCAATGTTCTGTCTTGCTGCACCCCTGGTATATGTTTACTCCTGATTAATATTCCATATAAGCTCTGCATTTTCTCTCATTTGTTTCTGGGGAATTGTGGCCATATCTATTTGCTAGAAAAAAATCCAAGCACTGATGTCTTTGAGACAATGCTTAGTGCCATGTACACCAGCACAGATCAGTCATTATAACTACCTGCCCTGCTGGGTATGTGGCTCTTCTACCTTGCACCACTGAGGATGTAATGCTGTCACCTTGCTCTGGTTAAGATGTTACTTCTCCCATTGCTCCACCACTGCTTGCCTGAGGATGTCATGACACCGCCCTGCTCAGATAAGGATATTCCACCTCTGCCACCACTCTGGCCTTGCTGCCAGTAACCATGCTCCTCTTTCTAGTTTCAGGTAGATTGTTACTTGGCCCACTGGTTCATGACCTCATTCTGTCCATGCTCTTTCTCTCTCTCTCTCTCTCTCTCTTCTGTTGAGCTATTGAACTCATGAGATCCTGACTCCTAATGCTCTCTGGACTTATCCATCCTAGTGCTCCACTCTGCCTGGTGAGGATGGCTACAGATGGTTTGCCAGTGTACATGTTACAAAATCATTTGTACAATATCAGTGAACAGTTGGTAACTACAACTAATTGAATGTCATGCACACCATTATAGATGGAATTTATTAATGTTTGCTCTAACCAGAATAACCCCAATGGGGATGGATTCCCTTTTAAATCTGATTCTGTTCATGGTTTCTTTCATTTACATTTAGGCATTTGGCAGACGCTCTTATCCAGAGCGACTTACATTTTTATCTCATTACACATGTGAGCAATTGGGGTTAAGGGCCTTGCTCAAGGGCCCAACATTGGCAACTTGGTGGTTGTGGGTTTTGAACCTGGGATCTTCCGAACCATAGTCCAATGCCTTAACCACTGTGCTACCCCTGGCCCTGGTTTCTTCCTTATGTCATCTTAAAATGTCATCATGTCATCTTGCCATTTTCACCTCTGGCTTGCTCATTAGGGATAAATTAATAAAGCTATACATTTATAAATCTATACATTCAAATACATTTAAAAATTTCTGGCTAAAATGTTTCTGTAGAGCTGCTTTAATGATATATAATATGTTCTTTAAAATATCTAGGTTTCTATTTAGGTATATTTTTTTATAGTTAAAATATACTTTCAATGTACTTGATGATTAACTAATATGAACATTACTAGTAGACTACACAAAAGAATTTAGTAACATATTCAGACATTAAAACAAATATTGTACCAGGATATTACGACTCAAATCAAAATTGCAAACCATTTTACAAATAAAATTCTGAAAGGTGTGGCGTGCATTTGTATTCAGCTCCCTTTACTCTGATAACCCTGAGATGTTTTAATAATTTACTATTATTATTATTTTTGTTATTTTATTATTGCTTATTCTCCAGTTGAAGATTGAAACACTTCTCCTATCTGAGTTTCACAAGTTTGTCCAGTGAGCACTATGCATGAGGCACATCGCTTCATGCACTTCCCTTATTACCCTGAAGCACCCATTACTCTGGAATAAATCTGAACACATCAGACCACAAGACCTTTTTTTTTACCTTCATCCAATCTTTATGGTAAGAAAATTCAAGCCTTTTTTTCTGATTAGTCTCACTAGTCTCGCTCATATAGTGCATATAGTCCACATGTCTTTTACAACCATTAACTCCACCATGGGCAATACAAAAATGCAGTGAACAAAACTATTTTTTACTGCTATTATAGTACCTATTATTGTACAGTGAGGTGAAGTGTGTTTTGTACTTTCACTTTTTTGTCAACTCAGCAACAGCAACTGCACGAGACTCAATTGGACTAGATGGAGAGAGACAGAGTTTAAATGTAAAACCTTCTCACAAAGAATCTGTCACTTTGCCCAAGACAAATCAGTCTCTCTCTCTCTCTCTCTCTCTCTCTCTTTCTTGCACACTTGCTAGCTCACATAACATTGATTTCCAATTTACAATCTAGGATTTGCTGCCATCAGTGAGCTGCTATCACTGTGCAGGATGTCTGTATTTAGCAATATTAGTAATTGAATTAATTAATTCTTATTCATTATTTTCTTACTATTTACTCTTATTAGTTTTTAAGTTACTAACATATACAGTGGTGTGAAAAACTATTTGCCCCCCTCCTGATTTCTTATTCTTTTGCATGTTTGTCACACAAAATGTTTCTGATCATCAAACACATTTAACTATTAGTCAAAGATAACACAAGTAAACACAAAATGCAGTTTTTAAATGAGGGGTTTTATTATTTAGGGAGAAAAAAAATCCAAACATACATGGCCCTGTGTGAAAAAGTAATTGCCCCCTGAACCTAATAACTGGTTGGGCCACCCTTAGCAGCAATAACTGCAATCAAGCGTTTGCGATAACTTGCAACGAGTCTTTTACAGCGCTCTGGAGGAATTTTGGCCCACTCATCTTTGCAGAATTGTTGTAATTCAGCTTTATTTGAGGGTGTTCTAGCATGAACCGCCTTTTTAAGGTCATGCCACAACATCTTAATAGGATTCAGGTCAGGACTTTGACTAGGCCACTCCAAAGTCTTCATTTTGTTGTTCTTCAGCCATTCAGAGGTGGATTTGCTGGTGTGTTTTTGGTCATCGTCCTGCTGCAGCACCCAAGATCGCTTCAGCTTGAGTTGACGAACAGATGGCCGGACATTCTCCTTCAGGATTTTTTGGTAGATAGTAGAATTCATGGTTCCATCTATCACAGCAAGCCTTCCAGGTCCTGAAGCAGCAAAACAACCCCAGACCATCACACTACCACCACCATATTTTACTGTTGGTATGATGTTCTTTTTCTGAAATGCTGTGTTACTTTTACGCCAGATGTAACGGGACACGCACCTTCCAAAAAGTTAAACTTTTGTCTCGTCGGTCCACAAGGTATTTTCCCAAAAGTCTTGTTAATCATTGAGATGTTTTTTTAGCAAAATTGAGACGAGCCTTAATGTTCTTTTTGCTTAAAAGTGGTTTGCGCCTTGGAAATCTGCCAAGCAGGCCGTTTTTGCCCAGTCTCTTTCTTATGGTGGAGTCGTGAACACTGACCTTAATTGAGGCAAGTGAGGCCTGCAGTTCTTTAGATGTTGTCCTGGGGTCTTTTGTGGCCTCTCGGATGAGTTGTCTCTGCGCTCTTGGGGTAATTTTGGTCGGCCGGCCACTCCTGGGAAGGTTCACCACTGTTCCATGTTTTTGCCATTTGTGGATAATGGCTCTCACTGTGGTTCGCTGGAGTCCCAAAGCTTTAGAAATGGCTTTCTAACCTTTACCAGACTGATAGATCTCAATTACTTTTGTTCTCATTTGTTCCTGAATTTCTTTGGATCTTGGCATGATGTCTAGCTTTTGAGGTGCTTTTGGTCTACTTCTCTGTGTCAGGTAGCTCCTATTTAAGTGATTTCTTGATTGAAACAGGTGTGGCAGTAATCAGGCCTGGGGGTGACTACAGAAATTGAACTCAGGTGTGATAAACCACAGTTAAGTTATTTTTTAACAAGGGGGGCAATCACTTTTTCACACAGGGCCATGTAGATTTGGAGTTTTTTTTCTCCCTTAATAACGTAAACCTTCATTTAAAAACTGCATTTTGTGTTCAATTATCTTATCTTTGACTAATAGTTAACGGTTTTTGATGAGCAGAAACATTTAAGTGTGACAAACATGCAAAAGAATAAGAAATCAGGAAGGGGGCAAATAGTTTTTCACACCACTGTATTATAATATTACAGTTTTTCTTGATTGCTAAGACACATTCTTGGAAAGCTGCTCTCCTTTTCCCTAAACTGTGACCACAAAACCCAATTTTCAAGCTATATTCACAAAACCTCTGACTCTTCTTGCGAAACCAAACTTTCACCCCAAAACAGTTCAATCTGTGCTCAAAACTGAACTTTGCTGTCCACTCATGCCTCAAGTCAATATAAAATAAATACTCTACTGAGTTGTCACTAAACACTACATAGAAAAAAGGAAAATACAATGCTCAGGACATGAAGCGGTAGAAATAAATGTTTATTTAGGCTAAATGCATGTTGCAAAACAAAATACCTGGGCATTTTTAACACTTGTACATAGAAAAAAGAATTTGCAAAAAAACTGAAATCCTGTGCATTTACATGTAGCACTTGTATTAAAGAACAAAAATATACAAATATACAAAGTGCAACGAAAAGAAGTGCACTACTCCAGCTACAGCATCATTTCTCTGTGATCGGTCAGGCCACAGGACTTCATCTACATCACAGGCCACATTTTCTTTGGCCAGGCAACGGGGGAAAAAAACCCTGGCATGCCGTATCCAGGCTTGACATGCCTCCACACCTATGTCACCACAGGCCAGTTCCATGGCTTGCAGGAGATTGACCCTGGTGTAAGGTTGCCGTTCATATACCTTCCACCGCCATGAGGAGAAGAATTCTTCAATGGGGTTCAGGAAAGGGGAGTACAGTGGAAGGCAAAGATTGATAAAACCTTGGTTCATATTGAACCACTCTTTAACCTGGAGGCCTCTGTGAAAACTCACATTGTCCCAAACAACAACATAGATGGGCTGCTCATCCTGCTGCCCTAACAGAGCAATGTGATTGAGGAAAATGAGGAGCTGGTGAGTGTTGTAGGGTCCGAGGTTGGCCTGATGGTGGACAACACCATGATTGCTTATGGCAGCACACAATTTGACATTGCCACCACGCTGCCCAGGGACACCAACAATGGCCCGTTGTCCAATCACACTACGGCCTCTCCTTCTCCTTTTGGTGAGATTAAACCCAGCTTCATCGATGTAGATGTATTCATGGAGTTTTTCCATCGCATCCAGTTCAAAAACTCTGTAGAAATAGATATATATTTTTGTAAGTGACGTAGGCCAACTACAATAAATCACTACTTACAGTAACCAACATTTATGTGTCTGGATATATACCAACCTGTACATACTGGAATCTTTGCTCTTTGACTGTATCAGAGTTGTGTTCAAAGGGCACCCTGTACAGCTGGTTCATGCGCAGCCTGTTGCGCTTGAGGACACGGTCAACAGTAGAGAGACTGACACTGTCGATACCCTCAAAATGCACATGGTCCTCAATGATCCTCTGCTGAATTTCACGCAGTTTAATGGTGTTGTTCTCACGGACCATGTCGACAATTAGGGTCTCTTGGTGAGAGGAGAACATAGATGTCCTGCCACCCCGATGTGGCAGTCTTTCAATTCTACAAAAAGAGAACATGCACTTACAAAATACATAGATGGAATAGGCCTACAAACAGTCAGACTAACCCTCCATTACAATACTACAGTACACTGGCACAGTGATGTACTGAAACATGTTTACTATGATACAGTATATAGTACAGTCATTGTACATATGTAATTGTTGTCAACATTTACATACTATAATGTCAAAAAAGGTAACTACCTGTTCTCTTCTCTAAATCTTCGGATTATGGTGGACACAGTGAATCTACTGATGTTTGGTTGTACCCTTAGTCCGGCCTCCTTCATTGTCATACCATGGACAAGAACATGGTCAATCACTGCAGCTCTGATTTCATCTGATATTACTGTTCTTTGTCCTCGTTGACCACCTCGACCACCGCGACATGCTCGACCTCCTCTCACACAAACTCCTCTTCTTAGATTTCTATCCATTGTGGTGCCTCACAAACCAGTGCTCTGGCTTATATGTACCCTCACATCATTAGCCACAAATGTTATAAATTTTGAGTTGTTGTGTTCAACCGGTGACACCTGAACTTAAATTGTGTTTGACTTTTGCCACATGTGCTCACCATTTTGCAACACAGGTGAAAAGTGCTTATGGTTTTGCCAAAAGAGTGACTGATTCAATAAGTGGGTTCAGGCAACTGAGAATTTGGTTCAGACAATAGGGTTTAGTGTTTTAGCAATTGAGAAAAACTGTAATAATTACCTGTAAAAAAAAAAAAAAAAGAAGATATTTATGTATCTTAAAAGTCAACCTCTTGGTTTTATATGGTATCTGCAAAGTACTACTCATGTTTGCAATGTACATAGATTCAATGTCCATTTGTAGTTAAGGATAGTCATGATGTTTACTGATGCAATGTACAGTGTGTTCTCCCTAAGTCATTAAAATAATTATGCATACTGAATTGTTTGACCTGCAGAGATTCTTATGGACCTTGAACAACTCATTTATTCATTTATTTAGTTTTACTTTTTGGTACACAGTCTGTAGGAATTTCTTTTCACAGTTTCATTTCATAGCACACACTTTTGTCTTGTATTTGAACTCAGGGCTACCAAACAGCCTCCTCCTTGACAAGTTAGGAACATAGCCTCTGATTGGCCATCACGTCAGATACAGGTCACAGACTCAGTGGATGTTAACACCAATAACTAATGAAAAATGGATGAAGACATCATATTGATTTTTTTAATTGCCTGATTGGAGAACTATGTGAGGCATTTCATAGAACACAGAGTTTATTTGTCCTGGGCGAGCATCTAGGTTGCTATGACTAATTTGACCAAAGGTTATGAGGAACATATACAGTATTGTGAGGTCAAATGTACAAATGACAAATGTCCTAGGCCATAACACGAATCTGACTGAGACAAGCACAGTTAAAAAAATATATATTTTGCTACATACCATTACTTATCTTCAATATACAATATGATGATTTAAAAGTAGATTCATAATATTGTGGCAAGGGATATTAATGTTAAAATTATGGCCACCCACTTTTAATCACTGAAACCTTTAGATTTAAGGTGTGCGTTGCTCACACTTCTGTTTTGTACTATTTTTGTTCAAGGCAGAGTTTACAGTCTAGTTACTGTTATTTCACCTGTTTGTCTGTTAATGTTGTGTAATAAAGGCAAGTCTAAAAAAATGGGACGCTTGGATAATACAATAAAAATCTAAACTGAAAGCTCAGTGCATGCTTCATGGATAAACAAGGCAAATTGGCAGACTTGAAGTTTAATTCAGTAGGCAGTGCCAAAAATCTCCTTTATGCAGCCACATTTCTTCACCATTGAATGAATGAATGTTTAGTAACAAATTAATGAATTTGGCTGAAAAGGAAAGTTTTTTTGTGTTGGTATGAAAGGCTTTTTTTTTGCTGGAGTGGGTGGGAGGAGGGAAGAGAGTGAGAAAAGAGTAATCCCTTTCTGGCTAAATGGTTGATCCTTCTTGTTCTTCATATCTCAAATGTCAGAAGGTAAATTAGCCTGCTAGCCCTTGACAGCAGTTAACAACAGTTAAAAAGGGAGAAGAGGAAGCATTAAGGACCTAGTGACTTTCAGCTTGGGATGACAGTCAGCTGCTTTTGAAGTGTTTAATTAGCCATTCCTTTGTACTGGCCAATGACCTTAATAGGCCACTCCTCACTGTGTTCAGTTAACTTGCATATATACACACTAAGATTAATGGAATAAATCTTTAAGTGAATCAATAAAGCTACAAAACAAAAAAAAAGGAAATTAACCAGAATCCAGGCTAGTTTTAGTAGAATAATACGGACATTAATCCTGTTCAATTTCTAATTTTTTTTGTTCATGACTTTGTAGCAATTTTGCACTACTCAGAACATCATAAACTTGGCCCTAAATAGTGCGGGGTGAGAAATCAAACATGCCGCAGGCAAACAGCAAAAACATAAATGTGTAAAAGATGATTAAAACACTGCTGCCAATGAAGATTTTAGGTTTAAGCCAAATAATTTTAAACTAAAATGTTACCCCCAACTTTAGTTATAAAATTTAATAACATTACTGAAATTAATTAATACATTTTTAGTACCAAAACATACTGGATTTATTTCAACTCTGAAATGCATAAAGCATAAAGACAAAGCTCCAAAATATTCCCTGAAAGTGCTCACAGAGATGAAAAATGTGCAAAGATCTGCTGTGCATTGGCTTTAGGGGGCATAACTATATTCACATTTCTATATCACAAAAAAGCTTTCCTCTATTAAGGTGCCTTATCTGGGTCAGTTCAATAGCTGCTAACACCAATCATATCCCATTCTGCCCTCTGATCAAGGCCCTGGCTGACTCCTCTAACAGGTTCTGATGGCAGTGGAGGTGCGATTCAAGTGATGGCAGAGAAAAGCCAAACTCTGAATAGGCCAAATGCACCATTGTCCACCATCGGAGAAGCACTTTTACACATCTTACACAATCATTCGCTCTTGATGTAACATGCATGACTTGTCGGGGTTGTTCTTAGAGAATGATATGGAGGAATAGGAGGTGGGGGATGGAGGGAAGATGGTAGAGTCTTGCAGAGGTCTTAAGCCTTGTTAATGATGCTGATTTGAGTTGAACAGAAACAGGAGAAAGAAGCTATACCTTGGCTTTCGTATCAGCCAAACCCACAATCCCTTTTGCCAATGAAGATTATGAGTAAGAAGGTCCCTGAGGAGGCCTAGCATGAGAATGATTTATTCTCCAGGGGTAGCTCAGTGGTTAAGGCATTGGACTACGGTTCGGAAGATCCCAGGATCAAACCCCACAACCACCAAGTTGCCACTGTTGGGCCCTTGAGCAAGGTCCTTAACCCTCAACTGCTCAGATGTGTAATGAGATAAAAATGTAAGTCGCTCTGGATAAGAGCGTCTGCCAAATGTCTAAATGTAAATGTAAATTTACAATAGTCCTGTGTTCCCAAACAGGGGGTAAGGATGTACTATGTATATATATATATGTGGTTATATTCCCATACATGTGTTGCAAGAGGAATGTTTATGGAATTCTTTTGGTCCTATGATAATCACCAAGCATGTAATGTACAGTGCTTTAATACTGACATCCACTAATCTGGCCGGTTAATGATAAAAACATGCTCACTGGCTACAAGCAGGTTTTCTTACTCACTCTCTGTAGATAAGAGCTGTAAGACATAATTGAAAAGCTTTTTCTTATTCCCTTCAAGGTCTAAACCTTAAGATGAATCTTATACTACTTCCGCAAATTTATCTTTAATTTTTCTGAGCTGCATGTCATCCTCTCTCCTCTAGTCTTTAAATATTCTAGAACTAGCTGAAGTCCCCGATAGGAAAAGAGTTTGTAGAAAGAATTAAAAGGTTAAAGCTAAAATAAGCTGATGTAATCTTTAATGTAATCAGTGATATTTTTATTTCAGGTTGAAGCACACGTCCATGTCTTCTAGTCGTTCTGTACAGACGAACTTTCTGCCTAACTTAATAATACACAGAAATTTAATTTTGTAAGGTTGAGTATCTTACACCTTGTTTGCTAAGTTTCACACTTTTGGTAATTGGAGAGTGAAACACAGATAAGAAAAAGTACAATCGTGGCCAAAAGTTTTGAGAATGACACAAATATTAGTTTTCACAAAGTTTGCTGCTAAACTGCTTTTAGATCTTTGTTTCAGTTGTTTCTGTGATGTACTGAAATATAATTACAGGCACTTCATACGTTTCAAAGGCTTTTATCGACAATTAAATCACATTTATACAAAGAGTCAGTATTTGCAGTGTTGACCCTTCTTTTTCAGGACCTCTGCAATTCGACTGGGCTCTCAATCAACTTCTGGGCCAAATCCTGACTGATAGCAACCCATTCTTTCATAATCACTTCTTGTCAGAATTTTTGGGTTTTTGTTTGTCTACCCGCCTCTTGAGGATTGACCACAAGTTCTCAATGGGATTAAGATCTGGGGATTTTCCAGGCCATGGACCCAAAATTTCAATGTTTTGGTCCCCGAGCCACTTAGTTATCACTTTTGCCTTATGGCACGTTGCTCCTATAAATTGTTGATTTAGGTGCAATCTTAGTAGCCACAATATGCTTGCCTGTGAAGCCATTTTTATGCAACGCAATTATGGCTGCATGCGTTTCTTTGCAGGTCACCATGGTTAACAATGGAAGAACAATGATTTCAAGCATCACCATCCTTTTAACATGTCAATTCTGCCATTCTAACCCAATCAGCCTGACATAATGATCTGAGCCTTGTGCTCATCAACATTCTCACCTGAGTTAACAAGACGATTACTGAAATGATCTCAGCAGGTCCTTTAATGACAGCAATGAAATGCAGTGCACATTATTGCTTTTTATTGGTGCCATGGTTTCAGAACATATGAGAAAAACTGGTTTAAAATTTCCTGCAGGAAGAATAAACCTTTATTGATATATCCATTCATCTTGAAGATTTAGTTTTAATGGCCTACTTTCCTTTTTTTTGGAGTAAGCCATGCTGTGTCATGCTTTTACTTCTGTTTCTTGAGGATTTTGGTGGCTTGTAGGTGCATTACCATCGTTTCTGTGTTTTCTACATTCTCTCTATACACTGTAAACTATTGCGTTAATTGGCTCTGTTGATTGACGGATATAGTAACACCCACCTCGAGGGAAAAAAACGCCATATGTGTCCAATAAAGCGCTAGATGCTGGGACATAATCTGACATAACCATGCCCTAAGTTCTACTCAACATTTTGATTTCATTTATAGTGCAGGATTAACTTCAGGAAAAAACCTACAGTAGGTACTGCAAAAGTTTCATTAAATTCTGTCTAGCCAGTTTTGCGTGATGCTGTGACAAAATCTGGCTGGCAGACTTACATACAGACAGAAAATTTTCTGATACCGGTTTCGGGTTCTCCAATGTATGAAACGTAAAGATATAATTGAAAGAGCAAGTTCTGACCAATGTACAGACAAAACCTTTCTTTTATTTATGATTTATGTAGATGCCTCAACATGGAGCATCATGTTAGCCTCCCTTCCCTCCTTACTTATGGTAGGGGGACTCTAGCATACTCCGGATTTCATAATCACAGACATGGCACCTATCACAGCATCTATCCTCATGTCTGCAATCTGGGGGTGTCTGACCACAGTGTTATTTCTGTGACTCTAGACTTTAAATCTTTTATCGGAAAAAAAATTATCGGACAGCCCTGGCTTTAGACTTACAGTAGATTTCCCTAACTTAACTTTCTTTAACACTATGTTGGCATTGGTGGTATTAACGAATCATTGAGAAATGCATTTGGCCATCATGCCCTTATAAAAAGCAAGTTGTTTATTTTTCTCCTTAAGCTCTCTTGTTTAAATACAAACTTCGGGAATGAAAGCGTCTGGCCATGTACTGGAATTTCTCTCTTAAAGCAGTTAGTGTCCCACCAGCCCTAAAAAGTGTACTGATAATCCCCTTTTTAAAAGGGCTAGCATGGACCCTAAAGTCCTGTATAACTACAGGCTTATTTCCAATCTTCCTTTTCTTTCCATGATTCTGGAAAAAATAGTCACCTCCTAGCTTTTGGAACAGCTCAAGCTTAGCAACCTCTTTGAGAAGTT
This sequence comes from Channallabes apus, assembly GCA_030522415.1. Lineage (NCBI taxonomy): Eukaryota > Metazoa > Chordata > Actinopteri > Siluriformes > Clariidae > Channallabes > Channallabes apus. Next base: position 41,007,027 of record CM060115.1, on the reverse strand, counting down.
CCAGTCTGGTTTCCAACAAGCCACTATAACACTGAAAAAGCACAGCTGAATTGGGCTGCCTTTCTCTTCTGATCCTCCTTGTTTTGACAGCTTAATTTGACTTGCAGCTTGCATTGTACTTCAGCATCTTCAAACGTTCTGTGGACTCTCTGGGTCTGCTTTAGGCTCCCTCCAATCATATTTGTCTGACAGATTGGAGTATGAATGGGATGTTTTAAGTTTTCTATGCTCCCTGGCCAGACAGCACATACACATCTTGCCGTCCTTGGCTTCAGAGCAGCATGTCCGCCTCAAAGAAGCACATTGGCCTCCTATTTATAATGTCTGACAATGGCAAATCTGCAGATATCTTTCCCAGCACACATATGTCTGTCAACTCAATATATAAAGTTACATCAGCAAGATGTAGTATGAAGAGCGTGTGCTAAATCGCGCCTTTATGTTTTTAGCATTTAATAGAAAATGCTATTAAATGCTATTAATTATTTGCACAATAATTTTAAGATAATACTATCCAAGTAAAAAAAATCACAACCAAAAATAGCTTCGTAATTTTTTTTCCATTTCACTGTAAACTCTATGCATTTCTCATGGATCATCATTTACGTCGGTCAGTCCCAATTCCCATTGCGATGCATATATTGGCATAAAAAAATTTACTGTCTGACCAATTGCCATCAAAAAAACCCATCACAAAAAGACAATCACAAAAAGCAACACAGCAAAACATGGGGTTTGTTGCAACTGGGCAAGGCCCTTAACCTGATGCCCATATAATTGTCTCAAGGGATTAGCAAATTTTGGATTTTACAATATGTGACAACTTGTCTTTGTTTTTGTGTGCTGTTCCATTGTCCCTAAGTGAACATTCAGTAGTGATTTTTCCCATTATTCTTTTTTATTCTTTAGTGGATAGGACCTTTAAATTAAACTCTTGCTAGGAAATTGTGCATAAATGTTTGGAACTCTATCAAACACTGATGAATTATAAGATTGTATACACTGTCAAAGGCAAAGGAGAGTGTATTGGAATGGCATTTTAAAATGATGGAAATGAATGAACATGCCATTTGCCAATTGAGGATTATACCACTCCATATTGTGAACCTTTAATTACTAATATATTTAACTTCTCTGTATTACTTTGTTGCTTTTAATTTTGCTCTGTAACAGACCAAGTAGGACAACACTTAAAAACAAGGACACAAAGTACTAATAACACATACAAGTAGAGTAGTAACTATTAAACTATAAAGAAAATGTTAAAGATGGGGGTTATTATTTCATACTGATGTTGCATTTAGTTCATATTACAAACGGAAATTCTTGAACCTTTAAGTGGTGCTGTATCACAGTATGTTTTAGAATTATTTATTCGGACATAGAAGTGTCGAGTTTCAGTGTGTTTGTTCATGTTTTAGAGGTATATAGGTTGAATGTTATATTTGTCCCTTCTATACTCAGTCTGGAGTTCTTTGGACTTTGTGGTGTTGAGGCTTATTTTAATGTTGTTATACCAAAGAGACAACCTTCTCATCTCATTCCTGTATGTACCCTCATCTTCTCCCGTGCTGAGTATGACCTCGGTTGTATAATCCATAAATAAACTTATGGAACCTCTCCATGGGTGGGGGTGCAGTTATGGGTGTAGAGAGTATAGAGAAGGGGGCTCAGTACACAAACCTATGGTTGTCATGTTTCTTGCGGTGTCTGCGTCGGAGGTGTGTGCGAGGCATGATCGCGGAGGCGAGCTGACGGTTTTAACAAAGTTCTTTATTTTTTAAACTTAAACAAAACATTAACTCCAACACAAACGACAATAATATAACGACAAATGCTAGACGCCTGGCTGGAGTTCAGCCAGGCTATTTATAGCAAACATAAACATAATTATCAAATTAACTTCCCTCGGTTCAGGTGAGCTTCTACGTCACCTGACCGAGGTGCAAACTGGGAAATGAAGTCAAAAAACGAAACTTAAAACGAACTACAAAACAAAAGTCAAAAACGGGCGTTAGGCGCCCTCTAGGGGTCAACCGTCACAGTACCCCCCCAAAAAAAAATGCTCCTCTGGAGCATCATCGGAGGCCCCGGACACCCACCCCAATGTTCTACCTTCCACCTCCTGACCAGGAGGCTGGGTGACGGGGCTGGAGACGTTTTCTGCGGCTGCTGGGCTGGAGACGTGTTCGGCCGTGGCAGAGCTGGAGACGTGCTCGGCGCTCGACGACGGCGTTGGAGCGTGCACGGCGCTCGACGACGGCGTTGGAGCTTTTGCAGAGCTCAACAGCGGCGTTGGAGCGTGCACTGCGCTCGACGACGGCGTTGGAGCGGTCACTGCGCTCGACGACGGCGGTGGAGCGGTCACTGCGCTCGACGACGGCGGTGGAGCGGTCACTGCGCTCGACGACGGCGGTGGAGCGGTCACTGCGCTCGACGACGGCGGTGGAGCGGTCACTGCGCTCGACGACGGCGGTGGAGCGGTCACTGCGCTCGACGACGGCGGTGGAGCGGTCACTGCGCTCGACGACGGCGGTGGAGCGGTCACTGCGCTCGACGACGGCGGTGGAGCGGTCACTGCGCTCGACGGCGGCGAGGGAGCGTGCAGTGCGCTCGACTGCGGCGTGGGAGCGTGCAGTGCGCTCGACTGCGGCGTGGGAGCGTGCAGTGCGCTCGACTGCGGCGTGGGAGCGTGCAGTGCGCTCGACAGCGGCGTGGGAGCGTGCAGTGCGCTCGACAGCGGCGTGGGAGCGTGCAGTGCGCTCGACAGCGGCGTTGGAGCGTACTCTGCGCTCGACAGCGGCGTTGGAGCGTACTCGGCGCTCGACAGCGGCGTTGGAGCGTACTCGGCGCTCGACAGCGGCGTTGGAGCGTACTCGGCGCTCGACAGCGGCGTTGGAGCGTACTCGGCGCTCGACAGCGGCGTTGGAGCGTACTCGGCGCTCGACAGCGGAGTTGGCGCGTACTCGGCGCTCGACAGCGGCGTTGGAGCGTACTCGGCGCTCGACAGCGGCGTTGGAGCGTACTCGGCGCTCGACAGCGGCGTTGGAGCGTGCAGTGCGCTCGACGACGGCTCTGGAGCGTGCAGTGCGCTCGACGACGGCTCTGGAGCGTGCCGTGCGTTCGCCAGTTCAACGTCGTCCTCAAAGCCGGGAGGCGGCGGCAGAACAGGTGCGTGGGACAGCGGCTGCTGGCGTGCTAGCTCGCTGTCCTCGAAGCCGGGAGGCGGCGGCAGAACAGGTGCGTGGGACAGCGGCTGCTGGCGTGCTAGCTCGCTATCCTCGAAGCCGGGAGGCGGCGGCAGAACAGGTGTATTGGTCGTTGGAGCTTGTGCAGGGCTCGACGGCGTTGGAGCGTGCACGGCGCTCGACTGCAGCGTTGGAGCGTGCACGGCGCTCGACTGCAGCGTTGGAGCGTGCACGGCGCTCGACTGCAGCGTTGGAGCGTGCACGGCGCTCGACTGCAGCGTTGGAGCGTGCACGGCGCTCGACTGCAGCGTTGGAGCGTGCACGGGGCTCGACTGCAGCGTTGGAGCGTGCACGGCGCTCGACTGCAGCGTTGGAGCGTGCACGGCGCTCGACTGCAGCGTTGGAGCGTGCACGGCGCTCGACTGCAGCGTTGGAGCGTGCACGGCGCTCGGCTGCAGCGTTGGAGCGTGCACGGGGCTCGACTGCAGCGTTGGAGCGTGCACGGCGCTCGACGGCAGCGTTGGAGCGTGCACGGCGCTCGACGGCAGCGTTGGAGCGTGCACGGCGCTCGACTGCAGCGTTGGAGCGTTTTGCTCTTCGCACAGACACGGCGCGTAGACTTCCTCCGCGACAGGCTCAGGCAGTGGCCGGGGGATGAGCGCATCGTCCAGACCCGGGAGGGGGATCGCTTCCGGGGCTACAGACTGGTTCTCCCGAACCTGGACGAACTGCAGTTGGAGCTGCAGCACCTGCTCGCGCAGGTCACGAATGCGCTCCTGGTTGGACTCCGCCCACTGCCTGTAGAAGCCTACCTCGTCGCCGTGCTGCAGCGACGTCCAGTCCTCCCTGCTCAGCTCCGGTGTGCTGTCCGCGCCACGTTCAGGCAGTGGCCGTGGGAGGAGTGCATCGTCCAGATTTGAGAGAGGGATCGCTTCCGGGACTACAGCTTGGTTCTCCCGAACCTGGACGAACTGCAGTTGGAGCTGCAGCACCTGCTCGCGCAGGTCTTGAATGCACTCCTCGTTGCATTCCGCCCACTGCCTGCAGAATCCTCCCGTCTCTCCCTCGGTCGCTACACCTCTCGGCGGTGTGCGCCGGATGACGAGTCCGCAGCCTTCCCAGCTTCGCCTCGCTAGTCTCTCTCTCGCTGTCGTGCTGTCCTCCCATGAGCTCGCCGGCTCGATGTGCTTACCGTTACTGCATACCTGCCCAACTTCCATTTCGCCGTGCTCCTCGCCGGCCTCCAGCAGTTCCGCCAGCTCGTTGGAGATGATAATTTCTCCTCCCAAGTAATTCCTTAGGAGGGGATCCTCCGCCATGCCTCTTGGTAGGTCTAGCATTCTGTCATGTTTCTTGCGGTGTCTGCGTCGGAGGTGTGTGCGAGGCATGATCGCGGAGGCGAGCTGACGGTTTTAACAAAGTTCTTTATTTTTTAAACTTAAACAAAACATTAACTCCAACACAAACCAAACTATAACGACAAATGCTAGACGCCTGGCTGGAGTTCAGCCAGGCTATTTATAGCAAACATAAACATAATTATCAAATTAACTTCCCTCGGTTCAGGTGAGCTTCTACGTCACCTGACCGAGGTGCAAACTGGGAAATGAAGTCAAAAAACGAAACTTAAAACGAACTACAAAACAAAAGTCAAAAACGGGCGTTAGGCGCCCTCTAGGGGTCAACCGTCACAATGGTAACACTGCCTCTGTATGAAGTGTTTTATTCAGAGGCAGATAGAACATGACAGTCCCAGGTCACTCAAATTTAGATACCATTTAATGCTGGATGATAGTATGTAGGCAGTTGGCAGAGCTAAATTCTGTAAAGAAGAGCCTGACATCCTGCTACTCAAGGGACCAGAGTCATGTGGAGAGATGTAGCTATTGTATGCGCCATACATCTATTTGCTCTTTATGCAAACTGATATGAGTCAAATGTTGGTTGAAAGACAGTTTATGATATGACTCTGGACCAGTTTCTCAAAACATTTCTAAATGACTGGAGTGAGAGCCATTGGGCAGTAGCCATTCATACTGTTTACAAGGGTCTTTTTGGCAGTGGAATGATTGTCAACGACTTCAGGGAGGCTGGGACAGTAGACTGGGATAAGGACAGATTTAAAATCCTTGTGAAGATCCCAGCCAGCTGGTCTGCGCAGTCCTTCAGCATCCTGCTCAGTTCATGTCCCTCAGCAAGATCTTGACCTCTCTTGTCATCTAGGACTTTTGGTTATCCAAATACTTGACATAACTCATTATGGGAGCAAGAGCAAAGTTTATTAAAACTTTGTTCTAATAAAGTAGTCCTTCAGCTGATAAGAGACTTCTTCAGGCCACATTTTTCATAGACTTTTTTTTATGGTAATAGCATTTTTCCCTTGAATGTTGGTGCCAGAAGCAGGGACATGTGGTCAGACTGGCCCAAGTGAGGTAATGATGTAACCCTGTAGCCATGTTTAACATTAGAATAAACCTTGTCCAATAAACCTAGCAAATCCTCAGGTGTAGATAGAATATTATATTTCATGTGTAGATAGAATTTATGGAGTACTAAATTATTTAACCAGCATGATTAAAATCACCCACTGTTATGTTTTGTTAGTTGATTATGGCACTGTACAAGTACCCAACAGCTGAGGTAGCCTTAACATCAGATCAGAATAAAATCCTTTCCTGCAAAAGATAAATGTGCCTCCATTGAATGATCTGATACTCTAAATCAGATGAGCAATGTGTGTTTGTAATTGTTGTATCAGTTGTTATTTACATCGATGCATTAAGCCCCCGCCCTTACTCTTACCAGAGTCTCTGTTCCCATTCTGATGGTGCATTTTGTGGCCTGCTAGCTCAATAACTGTATCCAGAATAAATTAATGAATCCAGATTTCTGTAAGAATAGAGTTTAGCCATTTTTCTGTTTTTTGACTGGTTCTGAGGCCAGTGTTTTTCCAATGTAGGCACTCCTCTAGTAAACGGATGATACCAGGGTACTTGGGTTCAACACTAGGAAGGCATTGAAGGAAATGGGGAAAGGTTGTTAGTGGGAAAGAAAAGAATAAAGTGGTAATGACAGTGGATTTGAGAGAAACTATATATGCTGAAAAATAGAGAGCATGGTAGGAAATCAGACAGACAGAAAGTGAGAAAGTGATAGGGAAAGAAAGATTGGACAGAGAAACAGAGAGCTAGTGAAACACTAAAGCCAGAACAGGGGCCTGTGATCATGGCTGCAGTGAGCACAATTACCTCCTTTTCAAATCCTTCAGTGACACTGCGGGAGGAAGGAGGACTTTGAAGCTTGAAAGGCAGGAGTTCGCTTTCAAGCCTCAAACGTGAGCAGGGAAGGCCTCTGAAATTTGTTCAGGCCTCCCTATCCACCATTAGCTTGTTTCTTCCTCTGGCCTCCAGGCATTTAAGCGCTTTTTGAAAAGATGTTAAGAAATTCAATCACCATAGAGAATGAGAGAGAGAGAGAGCTGACTACTTTCCCCCTCAATTTCTCTCTCTATTTTGCTTTATCTTTGCTTTACACCCAGTCCACAGAGAGCAGTCCTGTAGTCTTTGTGCTTGTTGAGGACTGGGGGAAGTGGATGGGACACACAAACAGAGAGCGAATTAAGACAAAGAGAAATTTAGGAAAGAAAACAACTCAGCTAATGCAAATGGATATGTATATCTGACTTGTACAGTCACAGAAGCAGAGCTCACAGTGCACCAACATCAGAGGCATTAAAATCGGTGGTGACACCAAAGATTATTTATTTATTTATTTGGTGCTATGTGGTTGTTTGACTTCTTAGTGAAGGTGCTCAAAAATTTAAGGTTTTCCATTAATGTGCCTATCACAATTAAATTCTTTAATACCCGGACACATACACACATTTGTACACCAAGCACTCCATGACAGTTACAATGCATTTTTTTTTGTAAATGCAAGGTGATATAAACAGCTCATAGTACAGTATATACATTCATAAGCAAGGTTCATAAGCTTGCCTAATAAATTTCACAGTCATGCTGCTAACAAGTTAGCAAGACCAATCAACAATATTCTGACTCATATACATAATGTACGTACAGCACACAGACAGGAATTAAACTTCCTTAACCAAATGGAGTGAGTTCAACATAATGTACTTGTGATAAGACATCTTTGTAAAAAACAACAAAAAAAAACTGTGCATTTTGTTGTCCAGATCCCTTATTATGGCTATTGTTTAGTTAGTCCAATGTTACAGGATAATAGGACATGAACGGTCAAAGGCTTAATGTGTGCTGCTTTCATTGCTGGCTCTATGTTTTTAATAAAAAAAAAATTATTTAATTAATGAGTTTTTGCTAATTATGAATGATTTTTTTGCACATAAAAAATGTTTCAATGAAAAACGTTTAAAATTTTCTATGGCTTTGATTAAGATGTACTGGAGAAATGCTAAATATTTATAGATAAACAATAGAGCCCAATAATGCGTTCTTTTAATATGCTGCAATGTGATGTATTTATGAACATGAATAAACAAATATTTAAGGACAAAATCTTAAAATCAAGAATACGAATGAGTATTGTAAGTACATTTGAAAAATGCATCAAGCACAATGATGAAATTGGCTCTCATGAAGACCTTCCCAGGAAAGAAGAGCAAACATACCTTTGCTGCAGAGGAGAAGTTTATTTAGAGTTACCTGCCTCAGAAATCACCAATTAACTGCACCTCAGCTTAGAGCCGTTATGAAGGCTTTATAGAGCATAAGAAACAGACACATTGCAATATCAACTGTTCAAACGAGGTTATTGCATACTTTGGATGCCTTCGTTTAATGTAGTGGGTATAGATGTATTAATAAATTTTACTACTACTTATTTAAAGCAATGGTGAGTTTTATATTGGACCTTATTTCTCCTTCATTTAAACCAAAAAGTCAATATATTACATTTATTTAAAAAAAAAAAAGCATATTATGTGCTGGAATTTGCTATTTTTGTGCTGTCCGATTTTCAAAATTTTAGGTTTGGCTCTTCAGTTTAACTCTACAATTTACATAAATGTTTGTTCAAAATAATATATTATCCACTCCGAGAAATCTCTGTCAACTATGTTACCCATTGGAAAATTCCCTATTAATAAGTAATGGTTTACTCCAAAGTCACAAGTCCAACATCATGTGATCTCACTTCCTTTTTAGGAGGGAGATTTGAAGACAGTGTGGTAAGTTTCTACTCCTCCTCTTTAATATTTTATCAATATTGTGTGTACATAGAGAGGATTATTTTGTCATCAACTGCGTTATCAACATGTTCTTGTAAACTTGATTTAGATGTTATAGTTACCGATATGCTGGGGAAGTGTATAAAAAACATGAGTTGATAAAGGTTATGTGGTGAATGGTCTGAGGTCTGCAGTTAGCATTATGCTTAAAATGGCCGAAATATCAACTGTGTTACCAATCAACTGTAAAACAGAGGACAATGATTAACACAGTTGACAATGTTGGCAGTTCATTATCATAATTTATCCTCACATTGAGTGCTGTTAATGAAAAACATCTATAAACAATTGTTACTAAACAGAAATTACACAGTAATTAAATAGGAATTGCCTAAAAACATGCTTTGCATTAGAAAGGATAAAGTCAGCTGATTTACATTATATATCACAATGATTTCATTAAGTACTCTTATAGAGTAATTTGTGTTTTAGCTCTCTAAAATATAGAAATGGGTTTATCTGCTGCTGAGAAGCCAGAATCCTGAGAGAAGGGCTGCATATTTACAGAAACACAGAAAGAAGTGGCATGAAAGCAGAAAGGAAGGGAAGATTTACGTGAGAGTGTGAAGAGAAGGAAATCAAATTGGAGAAGAGCCCAACGCCAGAGAACCAAGTTTCTCCACCCTAGAGTGCTGAAGTTGATCCACAGCCTCAGATTTCAAGGTGCAGATTTATTGAACAAAACATAGGCATAACAATAGATCTTATTATGAAATAACAAATGACAAATAAACTAGAGTAACAGACTGTCATACTTACTCTTTGCAGTAAAGTTTGCTATGTTTAAGTTTAAAAAAAATTGTTGACTGTTGTAATGTTTTGAATTCATCAGCTTAATGACATAACACAAAGTTTTTATTTTACAGAAGGGTTTCTGTCATCCCACAAAATGTCCATTACAAGGTTAAAAATTAATATTTTCAAATCAGTTAGACAGAAAATCTCAAAACCAAGGGAGAATAGACAAAAAAAACTTTTAAACAAATGTTTTATCAAATGTGTAGCACATGTTTTACAGTATCTACTGTAATGAAAATTTGTCCATACAACAGTTGACAAAATAATTAATCAAATGGTTTTTATTCCAATAAAATATTTTAAAAGTCAGTAGAGCTTAAGCTTGGCAGTTAATAATTTTAGCACATTAGCGGGTATATTACAGAAACATCTAGCTTATTTATCCCCCCCCCCCCCCAAAAAAAAGACTGATTTATTAACTTTTTTGTTGATATGAAATGTTCCCGTAATTATAGAATGAGCCGTAAAAAGAAATAAAAATCTGTAAAGACAATGGAATTAGAAGGTGTGTCCAAACTTTTGATCGGTAATGTGTACATAAAGCTAAATAACTTCTTTCATCATATTTTATAGAATTTTATTACATAGACTGAAACAGCTGCTCTGTTCATCTATGGCCAGTTGTGCATCTTTACTTTTTTAATAAAGCAAATAAAAGGTGTCGTTTTGTGATCACTTTTACACATGTAAATCTGGTTTATTGGTATAAGCGTAAGTATATTGTGTACCTCATGTTCTCTAAAGCAGTCAACTTTAACTTCTGACTGGTGCAGGACTTTTCAATCAAAACATTTCAATTAAGCAGCAACCACACAGTAAGATACAGTAAGCAGGGCACCAACATGATGTCCACATCTCCCAAACCTGCCATACAGGTCGCCACTTGCCAACAAAGATGGTATTGTCAATAAGGTCATGTTACTTGTGACATGGCTATGAGTACTATACATTATATGGTACTTGCCATTTTTGTAGGCCGTGTAGGATTCTGGGAGTTGTAGTAAAACAATGGCACAACAATGGTTTCAGTAATGCCACACTTTTTTAATAGAATACATTTCCTGTAGTTACTGAATAATTATTTTTACTGAATAACAGTCTATGAGATAAATGAATATCTATAATAAACTTGACATTAAAGGGGTCATATTTACTATTTTTGTATCTACGGTCACGAAACAATTGATTTGGAAAACTGTGAACCTACTCATTCAAGCAGCAGTGCAGGAAATAAAATCATGCAGAGATCAGCTAGCAGTTTTGGAGAATGTTCAAATCAACCATGAGAATAGGGAAAATTGTGATCTCAACGGTTTTGACTACTGGATGATTTTCGGTGTCAGAAGGGTTGGTTTACGTATTTCTATAACTGCTAATTTCCTGGGGGTTTTGTGCACAATAGACTCTAGAAATTACTCAGAAAAATTTGTGAATAGCAGTTCTGTGGATGAAAATGCCTCTTTAATGAGAGAGGTCAACTGAGGATGACCAGACTGGAAAAAATGACAGAAGGGCTACTGTAACTCTTCTGATAAACACTTTTTTACAATTGTGGTTAGCAGAAAAATATCTTCAATCCAGATGGGCCCACTTCTATCAGCCAAGAACAGAAAGCAGAGGCTACAGTTGGTCCAGGCTCAGATAAATTTGTGGGTGAGCAGGATTAGCAGCATGATGATGCACCTGAAAAATCTAGAGGAATGGGAGTCATGTTGACATGAAATAGAATCCCGAATTAATCTCCTCATTGTGAAATCCATAAAAAAAATTTTTTTTAAGATTTTCAAAGCTTTTTTTTATTTTATTTTATTTTTTAGATGAATGGGATACCCTAAAAAGTATTAGTACAGTGTTCCAAATAAAGTGCGAAAGAAATAGACTCTCAGTTGGCAGCTAGCTCTTAATTGAGTGTTTATTATACTGCAATAGCTGTGGTATCATAATGATATTTTTTTAATTTATTAATTTTTGTTCCTTTTTGTCAATGATTGCATAATAATTGTATAATGTATAATTTTTTTTTTACTTTTTACATTAATACCTTAATTATACATTAATACAATTATACCTAGAAGTTGTATGTGCTCTGCTTTTGAAAATTATTATTTAAGTTAAAATCACTCCTGGAATATGCTTTTAGAAAACTTTAAATGTCTGGATATGTGTTGTAGAGGGTAAGAATATACTGCATTTTAAATTCCATTTTGAGAGCATTAGAGTTTAGGGGAGCAGGCCTATTAATCCAGCTTTAGCTGTATAAGTGCCATTATTCTCGTAATAAGATCACTGAGTGTGCGATATAGGATTAAATACTTAAAACATAACTGACAATGGAATTACATATATACACTAACCATACAATTTATTAGTAACACCTGTAAAACTGCACTTTAATACAATTATCTAATCAGCCAGTCATGTGACAGTTATTAGTATTCTGATGCAGAGCTTTAATACTGTAAGCAAGTGAGGCTGTGGGTGGAAAATCCTTGTTGATTAGGGAGGTCAGAGGAAAGCAGGGAGATTGATTAAAGCTTATATTCTCTTGGTAAAATACTATCATGATCAGTATAGCATAATACTGGATACCCTAATTCATCTGTTCTACATTCCCATTATTATGTCCCATGTTATGCCCCGGACAATGGTAGCAAAGAGAGGGTCACTGGAATCCTTCACTTTGGTGCAATGCAAGTAGATATTTAGAGTTGCCAGGAACACCATTTTCACGCTACGGGTCAGGATTAACTTGTTCCACTGCTGATTGCACTAGGTCTGGAATGCCAAAAGTTGTCTTGGGGAAACAAATGGTACACTTTTGAGAGCTCTTTTCCATTTTTTATTCCCTTGGAAAACAAGGACTACAACAGCAGAAAACCACATCAGATTCCACTCTTGTCAATCATGAACAGATCTGGACCAGGTTTCCCGAAAGCTTCTTATCGCTAAGTAGTTCTTAAGTTGTACGTTAAACTCTCTTTTAACGTTATGGCGCAATTCCCGAAAACATTCATACTCTAAGTATATATTAGGTACAGGTACATCAGACGATCGTAAGGTTGGTCTGGACCAGTGGTTCTCAAACATTTTCTGTCATTCCCCACTTAAAGGGGTGAGCGAATTTTCAAGCCCCACTTGTCAACAAAATAATAACGAAATCGGCCAAGTTTACTGTTATACTGAAATATCAATTTCTAAACCAATAAGATCAAACAACACCAAGTTAAAAACAGATAAACTACACGTGCAATTGTTATAAAAGGCTTACGTTGTCACTTATCTTTGCATAATTGACCCCATGTTTATTAGCTGCTCAGCAATTGTTTGTAGTTTTTTTGCACTGGCCAATTCTGTATGCAACTTTGAATGAAGCCATTTGTGCTTTGCTGTCCAGTGATTCAGATTTTACCATGCGATTCTCCTGCTGTCTGTATTCTGCCAGCTTTCTTTGAAAGAAATCGAGTGGCTTATTAACGTGACTGGAGTGTGTTGTCTCTAAGTGTCTTCCTAATTTGTTGGGTCTCATGCGGTCTGCTGCCAGCGGTATAAGACACAAAACACACACTCTCTTCTGCCCCCACCATCACCAACCATGAATCCAAGCTCAAGATAGGCTTCATTAGGGGTGGGCGATATAACCAAAATCTTCTATCACAGTAGAAGCAAATTTCTACCTCGATAACGATATATATCACAATATAGCAATTTGTATCTGAAAATGCATAAATAAAAATTCAAACACAAAGAAACTGTTTTACATAATGTAATTTTATTTAAACTGTGAATTGCTGGGGTTTGTTGCATTTTTTTTTTACTTTGGCCATATTCGATTGGATGTTTGGATTTCAGATGATAGAAAAGGTTTGACGTGTTTCCGCCACTTGTTAAAACAGTGCACCTGCGTACCTTGCAAATCACGTTCATCTCATTCGTATCACTTTTCTTATACCCAAACCAATTCCACAACACAGACGATGCACCTTTTTCTTTACAATCTCCTCGTTCTTGGTTCTGTCACATGTAAGCAAACTCACTGCTGCTTCACCGTCTTCTTCCATTGTCGAAGTGTATGTGAAGCCAAACACATCAAAAGTGGGATGAAACCGTGGCACCCGATTGAACCAAATATCTGCGCAAATACAGCGCAGCGCGACTATCTGGATAGCGCAGTGATGATCTGGTTTATTCGCGCAGCCCTGTGGATCGCGCAGCACCGCTCGAATCACAAACCTGCGCGACCCACTATTTATTTAAAAATGTCAGGACTGTTTAATATTGTTTCCGCCTTGCCATGCCTGGTCTGTACGTGCGCATCCCAGCGGGGTAAAATGTAATTTGCTGGTCGGCGCGGTCTAATTCTCCTCAAGTTGGTCCGACGTTAAACCATTATTGTTCCACTATGGTACCACTTTTTCTCCCGGCCCACAACTTATTTTAAATTTTAAATTTACTTGTATTAATGATCCATTTATTTGTGTGTGGTTGTCTTCATTATCAATAAAGAAAAGCATGAATTAGAATAGGTACTTTCCAATTATTTTTCCACTAATTCCCTCCCTGTCATGTATCTTACTCCTGCGTCTGTGTCGGGTGTGTGTGCGTGGCATGATCGCGGAGGCGAGCTGACGGTTAAACAAAGTTCTTTTATTTTTATTCACAGCATAAACATAAACAAAACCACTCCAACACAAACTAAACAACTTAGACTAATGCTAGACGCCTGACTAGAGTTCAGCCAGGCTATTTATAATTAAACGTACAACATAATCATCAAATTAACTTCCCTCGGTTCAGGTGAGCTTCTACGTCACCTGACCGAGGTGCAAACTGGGAAATGAAGTAGAACCTAAGCTCTGGCGCCATCGCCCGAGGCCCCGGACACCCACCCCAATGTTCTACCTTTCGCCTCCTGACCAGGAGGCTGGGTGACGGGGCTGGAGGCGTGCTCAGCGGTTGCTGAGCTGGAGACGTGCTCGGCGGCTGCCGAATCGCTGGAGACGTGCTCGGCGGCTGCCGACGCGCTGGAGACGTCATTGAGCTCGACGATGGCGGCGCTGGAGCTGGCTCTGAGCTCGACGGCGGCGCTGGAGCTGGCTCTGAGCTCGACGGCGGCGCTGGAGCTGGCTTTGAGCTCGACGGCGGTGCTGGAGCTGGCTCTGGGAAATGAAGTAGAACCTAACTCAAAACAAAACTACAACTCAAAAATAACCCAAAAATAAACAGCGCTCTGGCGCCATCTAGGGGTTAACCGTTACACTCCCGTTCATTGCGCCCCACCTGTCATGTCTGTATTCCCCACTAGTGGGGCACGCCCCAAACTTTGATAACCACTGGTCTGGACCAACGTTAACTCACTCTTAGCATTGTTTCAGCTCAAGACGCTAATCGCCGCCACTGTTCAGCAGTCTTTATAAATCAGTGGTGTATGAAAGCACATTATGGCATGTTATCAAAGTCTTATTAATGATGGAATATACTGTAGGCCTGTTAAAAATTTTATTTTATTTGATATCAGAACTAATAGAGTGACTTTTAATTAGCCTATTTCATAATGCATTCAAATTGGCAATCACTTTTAATATTGAACAGGTGGCAAACAATTAAGCTCAAAGTGGCTAAGATCGTATAAAAGGGTAATCATGGTGGCGTCCAGAAAGCAACATATATGGCAGCGATACAGTGTGTTGTGCTAAACCGAAGTCGACGTCTGCGTGTGGTTCATGTAAATTTTTTCTTTAGGCAAAACTTCAGCTCATTTCATATTTTGCCTGAGGTGTCTATTTTAAAAAAGTTTTGCCTTCCAAGGCAACGGGTTATGGAGCTTCTTGACTTGCTCAGACCTGCACTTACCAGGCCAACACGTCATACAGTACTTACGCTCTACGTCCAGATGTCCAGCTGCTTGCTGCTTTTTGTTTAAAATATGTTTCATTGATCATTAGCCATCATCCATGACTGGATGGACTTTTCTTTTGACACGTTTTATTTTATGATGAAGTTTGATTTAGTTAAATGAAAAAATAAACTTTGGAGTTTCAAACCCCGCATCCATGAATTTTTCTGAGTGATTGTAATGCTTAAACCTCTACTCTGTCATCTCATCGTATTCATTCCATAAGTGCGCTACAAAACCCCCAACCACTGACATGCTTATCCTAAAGTTGTATAGGCCTACACATAAGAATACCTAAGTTAACTAAACAAGTTTAAAGTTAACTAAAGAAAAAGTATAGAAGACCGCAGCTGTTTGTCAATCAACTATGATTGTATAACTGGTTCGTTTCACCGCCGCTACAGGTTATATGAAAATATTAGCGACAGTCTGGTTTAATTTATATATTTGTCTATTATGGCATGCAATTGATAAGTTAACTCATGTCGAAATAAACGTTATTGGAAGAATTTTGTGCAATGTTTAATTTGCATAGAAAGTGCTGTCTTTCTTAACATTGTCATGCAAAAGGAGTGAAAAATCGATTCTTGAGCAATCGATGTCAGCTAATTCAGTACCTTCACTGTAGACCACGCCCTGTAATGTTGAACGTAAGAGGCAACGACTTAAGAAGACTCCTAAGGGACAGTTCGGGGAACACACTTTACAAATTACGTGCGTAAGATATATCTTAAGAGGTTTCTTAGCGCGCTAAGAGTGTGCGTTATAGGGAAACCGGGCCCTGGTGATGTTCCTCTCTAATATTTAATTGCCCAGTTTCTTTGAGTCTATACCCATATTAGTCTCAGATTCCTTAATTGCTCTAATTGCAGGCTTTCGTTCTTGCCATGATGTGAACACACACTTAAGATAATTCATACAAATTGTATGATGTACATGTGAATTATTGTTTCTATTAAAGTGAACAGTGAATGTATATTAGGTATGTAACCAACATTACATTATTTACATTTCATTTACACATTATATTTATTATGTGTGGTGTCACACCTCCAGCATTTAGGGTTCAAATCCTGCCTTCTCTTCATGCTTGGTGGGTTTGCTCATGGCCCTGCAATGGACTGGAACCCCATCCATGGTGTATCCAGCCTTTTGTCTTGAATCCAGGGATGGGCTCCAGGCCTCTCAACACTCTGTACATGATAAGCAGTATAGAGAATGAATAAATGTTGCAATAGCACATACATTATTCTATCAAATGATATTGTGTGGTTTTTTCATACTGTTAATTGTTGTGATCTCATTATGGATTCCGTAATGTTCAAAAGTTAGTACCCCCTCTTTTAAATCTTATGTGTTTTTTGTGTAAAAACATAATAGAAAAATCATCTGGTCATAGTGGATCATAGTATTAGTAAAATACAACCAGTGCCATGTTTGGTAAAAACCTAACAGCATTTCAGCAGAAAAACTTCATTCAGACTGTCAAGCACAGTGGTGGATGGGTGATGATTTGGGCATGTTTTGTAGCCACAATCAGGGCACCTTGTTACAATGAGATGATTTTATTATGTTTTTACAAAAAAACTATTATTAAAAGAGGGAATACTAACTTTTAAACAAGACTGTATTTTTTTACTGGATAATATGATTGTGTAATATTTATAATTCATAGTATTTGCTGACGAAATGGTCTTATATTACTTATATTAGGTCAATTTCATTTTATTTTATATAACTGATTATAAATTAATTAATTAACTAATTTAACAGAATGCATGTGCATTATTTTCACCAACTCTCTATCTTGTAAGTGAATAAACATGTGGATGTCAAGATACAGGTAAAATAAAATATTTCATTAGCGGTATAGAAAATGAATGAATTAATTATTTATTGAATATCTGCTTATTTGCTACTTAACGCTGTGGCACTAATATAAGCAATGCTGCAATATTTGTATTCTAAGGCCCTGAATTACTAAGATCAGAAAATAAGTAATTTGAATTTAATTAATTATTTTAATTTGTGTGTTCAATATAACCCAAGTAGTATGGTAACTATAGAAGATGAGATGCACTGAAAGTGGCTCAAAGTAAAACATAAATAAATGAAGAAAATAAATTATGCTAATAAAGTAAATGTGAATAAAAACCAAAGACTCTGTAAAGTTGTGTTTTGCTTTACAGTATGTGGCGAAACTAGTGAAACCAACTTTACCATGGTAGCATATTATTAAATATGTTGCTTCATGGGATCATTTAAATGAACTTTCTCATAATATTTAGTAAATCATATATATTTCCAGTCTCAGCAAATATTATTCCAATTGCAAAGTTAATTGGTTTGCATTGACCTTGTACTTTATTTTGTAGAATTGTTGTGATTTAAGAAATATCTGTCTGTAAATACATCATCTGAAATGTCCCTTGAATAATGCATTTTTGCATACCTCAAGTCCCCTTTATTTCACTCTTACTACAAATGCACTGTATGTTTCATTGTCTATGTAAATGAGCAACTTCCGAGCCACGCCCCAGCAGAGAAGAGTAGTGCTTGGTGCTGAGCAACAAGTTGAGGGAGGGTAACTTGTAATGTGTGGTAAGAATAGGGCAAAGATCTAATTGGTTTGCCTAAGGCCTGGGCAATACACAAGAGGAAAAGGACAAAAAGCAAGGAATGTTTTTTCTCATGTTTTTTTTGCATTTGCACACTGGAAATGTCTGAAAATTACTAAATAGTAAATTTTTACATAAATTGTACCATTTAAACTAAGCATGCAAAAGAGATGTTATTTAGCTAAAAGACTTTAAAAGACACAATACTTTATAGTTAGGTATAGTTAGGTAAGTCCTAGTCTCTTCAAACTAAAGAAAAAAGTGGAGTGATGGAGAGTTATAGAGGGAGGGAGGGAGACTTTTGGGTGTTGATACTACCCATGAGGACACTTAATGGGCAGTTTGGAATGCAGGGAAAAATCTCAGCTGCTCCCTCAGTGGTATTTTATGTCTTTTAAAAGTGAGAGAGCTTAGATAGAGTAAGAGAGGGAGAGAGAGATTGTGGGAAATTCTCAGATCACTCCTGCTGGGATATTTGCCTGTTTTATTTCTCAGGCTAGAGAGAGAGAAAGTCCAATTGTGCACATGGTGCAATATCTTAGTGCAGACAAAATGTCCCAAAAAGAATGGATACATGTATCATATGGCACATAGCTTACTAATTTAAACAAAAACAAAAGCTCTGACTATAATATAAGTTTTGTAATTTGCTGGTTCTACACCGTTCTATTCATTACTTAGAAATTAATGTTCAGTCAACCTATAGAGTCTATTTTACTTCAGTTTACCAGACGTATGTAATAATGTATTTAAAATATATATTTTTAAATGAGCAATATATACTCACTGTCCACTTTACTAGGAACAGCTGTACAATGACCCGTTTATGGATACAACTTCACAGAAATGCATAAAAGTGTGCAGATATACAGTATAGACATTCAGCTATACCTGTAGTTCCCTTTCAAAAGCTACACTCGATGCTGCGTGAAAACACTATAGGAACATCTTTCTGTGTTGCCGGTTGTGAAGCATGTGTGTATCAAACACACCAAATTTTGTCTTATATAACCTCGGTCAGGTGACGTCATCTTATGAAGCACACCTGCAGGTTATAAATAGGAGTGAACGGAAACATTCCTCAGATCTTTTTGTCTTCAGGACCGTATTGTGATTGCGTGTGATGTGTACAAGCGAATTCCACACTTACTGTTTCGATTAAAGTGCTTCGCGTGCGGCTCGCATTCTTTATGAGAAGCTACGGGCTGCAGCGAATTCCTGGGGCTTAAAACGATGTGCATCCGGCAGAGCTGCGGGAGACGAACTTTCCCTCCTTTCTCTTGAGTTCTCGTCGGATCGGGAATTCCTCCGTCCACTTCTCAAGCGCACCCTGGCGCTTCTTGTGAAATGGGCAGGATAGACATTTTCTCTCGCTTCCGTGGAGATGAAAATAGCCTCCAAGCACTCGAAATTAGACGACAGGTTCCTGTCGGGTGGCCGGGGGGCAGAGCCTCAATGAAGCTCTCTCCCTTTCCTTAGCAACCTTCACGATGAGTTAACCCTATCATGGAGTAAGCTTTATTCATCCCGTGTTTTCGTGCCATCGACTTTTTATTTATTTAAATATAGTCGATGTGGAAGCACGGGGTTATATGATGTCTCTCCTGGAAAATCATCCTCCCTGAAAAGCTAATACTTCCTTCCAAGCTGTGTAGACTTTCATCTTTCCTGGATGGTAAGATTGTGGTGCGCCGCGCTTCGCAGTCCGCCTCAAAGAAGTCGGACCGGCATACTGTCTTCTTCACAAAGAAATCCTGAGGTTCATGTGCCCAGAACCGTGGGGGTGGCCCCCAGTGGGGAGAGGCATGTAGAATTGCTTTCAAGAATGAAGTGTTCTCCCTGGCACCCCCAGGAGGTCGGTGATCGTGCTCCGCCACCACTGGCAATACCGATCTCCAATAAAATGTTTCGGTCTATTCCCAAGAGGAACGTGGGGGGCTGCGTCCAATTTTAGATTTTCGCGGGCTGAATTGCTATCTAAAAATAAATAAATACAACTTCAAAATGTTGCCTGTCAAAGTGATTGTTTCTCAAATCCAACCAAGGGATTGATTTGTGTCAATCGATCTGAAGGACGTATACTTTCATAGAAATGTTTCCACAACACAGGAGGTTCCTGAGGGCGGACTGCGCTCGTGCCGCTTGAATAAGATAGCGCACCAGGTTCTGCTTTGGGCACAGGACAAGTTCCTGTCCCTCAGGGCGATTTACATTCCAGGGCATATGAATGTGGGAGCAGATTTGCTGTCCAGTCAAGCTCTGATACACGGGGAATGGAAACCCCAAAGTCAGTCAATCTGGGAGAGATTTCATGTAGCAGAGGTGGACCTCTTTGCCTCGCAAGAAACAGTAAAAGTCCTCTTTACTACTCTCTGACTCTTCCAGCTCCCCTTGGTCCAGACGCCTTGGCCCATAAGTGGCCCAGATTACACCTTTATGCGTTTTTCCCGATAGCTCTGCTCCCAGGAGTTTTGGCGAGGGTTTGCGCCTCTTACTGATAGCGCCCCGATGGCCGACCAGAGTGTGGTTCTCGGATCTAATATCTCTCCTCGACGGCTCACCGTCGGTGATTCCAGTGAGGAGGGAGCTTCTGTCTCAGGCGCAGGTGACAATATTTCATCCCCGGCCCGAGCTCTGGAACCTTCACATCTGGCCCCTGATCAGGACCAATTAAGAGATACTGGTCTTAACCAGCCAGTGTAATTGAAACTATTTTAAGTGCTAGGGCTCCCTCCTCTAGAAGAACTTATGCCCTCAAATGGAGTGTATTTGAAAGCTGGTGCATTGCAAAACATGTAGACCCAGTCCACTGCCGAATCGTTTCAGTGCTGGAGTTTCTGCAAGAAAGTTGTCCTGGGCTTATGCCCTACTTCTACGTAGTCGCTATTACAGCTTGTCATGCTCTGACTGACGGGGTTTCTGTGGGAAAGCATCCTTTAGTTGCCTGTTTTATTCATGGAGCTAAACGGTCGAGACTGCCCACTAGAGCCATGGTCCCTTCTGGGGACTTATCGAGTGTGCTCGAAGGTCTGATTGACTCCACTTTTGAACCACTAGAGTCAGCGCCTGGTAGGTTTCTGACTCTTAAGATGGTTTTTCTCATGGCCGTTACTTCTCTGAAGAGAATTGGAGATCTGCAGATTTGTCAGTCTTTCCATCTTGCCTAGACTTTGCCCCTGGGCTGGTCAAAGCTATTCTGCATCCTCATCCGAACTATCTTCTGAAAGTTCCATTCTCAACCATGCACCCAGTTGTTCTCGAAGCATTCTGTCCTCCGCCTTTTACAGCTGCGGAGCAGAAAAGACTTCACTTACTGTGCCCAGTACGTGCTCTTCAGATTTACGTCTACCGCACTAGCCAGTGGCATAAGTCAGAGCAGCTTTTCATATGCTACGGGGACTGCAACCGGGAGGGCGGCCACCACTACAAGTTGTCACATTGGGTGAGAGATGCTATTGCATGGTCTCACTTCGCCTCTAGGAATCAGGGCTCATTTGACCAGGGGAATTGCATCTATTGCGCTGGCAAGAGGTGTCCCGCTGCAGCAAGTGTGTCATTAGGCAGGTTGGTCCTCTCCGCACACAGTTGTCAGATTTTATATTCTGGATGTTCATGCTACTCCAGGCTCACAGGTCCTCGAGTCAGCCTCCCAGAGCTAGCTCTGAGACCTCCTTGGCCTTTGTGTGCACACGTTATACAACCTTGGGGGACCAGACACTTGGAGTGCGGCAGCATTGGTATTCTCATTCCCATATCGTTTTCACGCAGCATCGAGTGTAGCTTTTGAAAGGGAATGTCTTGGGTTACTTTTCTGTAACCCTGTTCCCTGAAAAAACCTGTTCCCGCTTTTTCAGGGATCAGGGTTACAGCAAAGTAACCCGAGACGTTCATTTCAAACATCAGAACTGAAAAACCCTTTGTGACTTTAAACATGGAATGGTTGTTGACGTCAGATGGGATGGTTTAGGAATTTCTGAAAAAGCTCCTGGGATTGCTGGGATCTTCTGGGACTTCTCCATGGCAGGTTTGAGTGGTGACAGTTAAACAATATTAATGTTATCAAGTACATAAAATTTATGCTCGCTGATACTCCTGACTGTGACTAAAATCTTCCTTTTTCTTACATTACTCTGACTTTTTTTTTTTTTTCAAATGTAAATAATTTTTTTTCTTTTTTACTCCTAATAGATAATGAGAGCTCTAGTTCTCCCTATCAGCGGGAGAGGCACAGTGTGATTAGCGGACAGCCACCAGTTCCAGGCCAGAGCTCAATTGATGAGCCATCCACCTCCACAGATGAGCAAACTTTGCTAGTGAAGAAGGAGCTACATACCTCCATGCCCTACCTTCATGAACACACACTCCCTTACCGGGGTACACTGTTTGCAATGGAGCCCCGAAATGGCTACCTGGACCCTCACTATAGTAAGTGACATGATAGTAGTGTAGAATTTAAGCATGTGCTGTCAACACTATACTCCAGTATCAATAATACTTTTGACACCGACTACACTAAAGGTGACAGTATTATAACATAAAATACAATATCCTAAAATCTTTATAAGGATGCAATCACTGAAAATGTTTGGCATGGAGGTGATCAGACAGTCAAGCTGGTGGAGGCAGTGTGATGCTTTGGCAAGAGTAATGCTCTTTTTGGGAAGCCTTGGTTAGGTCTTGTGGGTGTTACTTTGAGGAGAACCACCTACTTAAACATTGTTGCATATATAATGTAATATTTTATCTTATAGATAGTAAGTTATGCAGATTTTTTATTCATTTAAAATATTTTTTTTAGTAAGAGCGCAGATAGGGATTTGAAACAGTGATGATTTGGGGTTGTCACAGCCAACACTGTCCTAAATAGTAAACAAAACTTTGCTCTTACATCACTATGGATCCAGCCCAGATCCATACATTTCCCCACCACACAGCGTGAAATCAGCGAAAAACAAGATTCATGCGTTCATGCACATGGCTGTTTTCCCTGTAGTTGTGGGCATCATCCATGGCACAAAAATTGAGCCAATGTTAACCAAAAACATAATTACAGCATCCACAGTCAAGTGGTTATGGATGCAACATGTTCATTAAATTAATATATCCATATACTATTATTTAAAAAATAATAATTTTAATATATTTGTATAAAATTTTTTGACAACATTTTGTCACTTCATTAACACAGCAGGTGCACGGTGGTGTAGTGGTTAGAACTGTCGCCTTGCACCTCCAGTGTCCTGGTTCGATTCCTGGCCAGGCTCGATTCCTGTCTCTGTGTGAGTGAAGTTTGTATGTTCTCCCCGTCCTTGGTAGGTTTCCTCCGGGCACTCTGGTTTCCTCCCACACTTCAAAGACATGCAGAATAGACTAATTGGTGTTTCCAAAATTGCAGAAATGAGTGTGTGTGCCCTGTGATGGATTGGCACCCAGTCCAGGTCCTGCCTCGTGTCCTAAGTCTCCTGGGATAGGCTCCAGGTCCAGGTTATTAACACAGCATTTCACCGTTTTTTACACTTCTCAAGGGTACATGAGGCAAACTGACAGGTGGCATTGATGGTTTCAAAAATTGCCGTACACATCTTCTGTCCAGTTTTTCTTTCTTTTTGAAGTCATTTTGATCTGATTATGACAGTCCTACACAGCTCTGTTTATAGGGGCTTAAAACAATTGTGATTTATGCAGTCTGATTAGGATAATGTTATGCAGCTTAGTCACACAACTACAGTATAAGTTTTGTCACAACTGGTTTTACTGGTTTCAACTGATTTCACCATTTTCATTTTCTTAAAACTAAAAGCTTAAAAAAGCTGTCAAAACTACAACTACTACTATAATCTGTAGTCTACTTTGCGGCCCACAGTGTTTTAAACAGTTATGTCACATAGATAGTCCTACTCATCATAAGTAAGTTTAGGAAGCTTCATGAATAACTTTACTCTGAGCTAGGAATACATTTAGTCCTAAATGAACTTTAAGCGTGATTCCTAGGAGTGATTCTAAGATGCTTAGTAAATACTGGGCCTGGTCTCCAGTATTACCTCAGCAGTGCGAAAGGCTGATCGCCTTCATACCATGCCACATTAATGCAGGAATTTGTGTTAAAGGAGTGTGTGTACGTGTGTGTGCAATCATGTGTTTGTGTGTATGTGTTCATGTGTGTATTATGGTCAGTTCATGTGTGAAAATTATTACTCATGCTCCCAGAACTACTTGTTCACAATTTGAACCCTACAATATGTCTGTGTCATCAGAAAAGAAAAACTTGATGTGATACGCTTGTGATAAGCTGACTTCATTTTATTGCCACAGTAATTATTTTTGCTGAGCCTAGACCTGACCAAATGAAGCAACTCAGAACAGAATGCATTTCCCCTAGAGGCACTGTGCATGATGGATGCATTGCTTCATGCGCTTCGCTGCTTATCCTTATGCACCCATAACTTTGTACGGGTCAATCTGAACTCATCAGGCCACATGACCCTTTTCTGTTGCTCCAAAGACATTTATGCTCCCTAATAAATTGTATCTTTATTTCTAAAGAGAAACTTCAGTAACAATTGGTTATCTTATGGCCACACACACGGTTAGTCCCAATTCTGTTCTCATCATATTTCAATAGCTATGTTTTTTACTATTGATGTTTTACCATGTAACTTCACCAAGTGTTTTTAGTGATTTTAATTTCCATCTACATTTCTTCGACGAAGTTGATGGTTCCTCTCTTGTTTTTGTTTTATTTAGTTTTTTTGCTTGAAGCAGTCCAATAATTTGACCCTTTTTGAAATGGTTAATTTATTTATTTATTTTTTGGCCAGGCAGTAAATATCCAGGTCATAATGTCGTAGGATTATAAATAATGGGACAAACTAATATAATAAAGATGGATTGTCTTTTATACTTGGAACAAAATCCTTAAACTGAAGTGACTGCCTGAAGTTTGGAACCCATGAACATGACAAAATGTTAAGTTTCCTCCTTCAACATGCTTTGCAAGACCTTTACTGCAGCTGCCTTCAGCTGCTGCTTGTTTATGAGACTTTCTTGTCTTCAGCTTGACAAGCAAGCTGATGCAGCAGTTTACTGAGATGGCGAGTGAAGAATATCCTGTTTCTTAGCCTTGGGTAGCTTTCACTGTATGTTTTGGGTCATTCTCCATTTGCTATGAAGCAGCGTCCTACTTGGCTTTGCAGCATTTGGTCGAATTTGAGCAGGAAACATAGCCATATACACGAGCTACTTTGATCAGCTGTCAAGTCATTAAAAAACATGTTACCCAGTTCTGTTGGCAGCGATACATGCTTATGCCATAACACTGCCCTCACCAGATTTGACAGATAATGTGTTATTGATCATGAGCTATTCGTTTCTTTCTCTATAAGCTTGATTTCATCAGTCCAAAGGATCTGGCAAAGATTTCTGGCAAAGTCAGATCTTTCTTTGCTGACCTTGAGCATTACCAATGGATTGCACCTTGTGAATCATCTGCATTTACTTCATAAAGCCGTCTCTTGACTTTTGTCAAGAATGTTCTTGACTTGGCTAGATGTGAAAGGATTTCATGGACAGAATTCTGTAGTCATCAACTTTAGTTGTCTTACATGGTCATCAAGGTGCTGTGCTAAGTTTGTCAGTTAATTCTTTCTTTTTAATAAGGTTGAAAAAAATATTGATAAAAAAAAAAAGAGTTAGATTTTTTTCTGATGGGTTTATTTTGTTTTTTCACCCTAATGATAGCCACCTTCACTTATCTAGACACCTCCATGGATTTCATGTTGGCGGTTGAGTGAACAGCTACCAAATGCAAATGTAACACTCAGAACCACCTCCATGCCTTTTATCTGCTTGATTAATCATAGAGTAATGAGGCAACAGGACATACCTGGCCATGCAATTGCTTGTCAGCCAACCAGAGGATTGGATTTAAAATTCAGTGTGGTGGTGTACAGACTTGTCTTTGTTTCAAAATGTATGGCCCTGACTCTTTCTCTCTCTTTCTCTCTCTCTGTCTCACACTCACACACGCACGCACGCACACACACGCACACACACACACACACACACACACACACACACACACACACACACACACACACACACACACACACACACACACACAGAGATTACTGTGCGAAAGTCCTACACACTGTATCACATTTAGTACAAATTTTGTTATATCATGCCTGCATTATTATGCATAAAATCATTTCCAAACATAAACTAAAAGTTAATGAATAAATAACATTACAGAAGAATATTTACTTGTCTGTAAAGAAAGTAATATATTACTATTATATTGTTGATTATCTTTCATTTAAAATGACTGATAATCAAGTACAGTCTATTTGCATATAATACAGATTCAAAGATTCAAAGAACTTTATTAATCCCAGAGGGAAATTGCTCTTGGTTATACAGTTGCTCTGATTAATCTAAAAGTTAGATTAGGAAAAATATATATATTAGATGACTTTACAGATGGACAAAGAAAACCTAATGTATGCTCCTGGGTTTTGCAAGAGAATAGAAAGGAGCAAGTGTGACAAAGTTACCAAAAGAACACATATTCTCCAGCATGCTCAGTAAAACCTAACATCAGTTTTACTCATTGTACTGTGCAAAGGTTTATAGCACATACAAAAATTGCCATAAGCAAATATGCCTTTGCAAACATTTCTACATCAAGGAAACTTATAAAAAGAGCACTGAAGAGTAATAAAATATACACAGTCAATATTTGGTGTGCAAACATTTTGCTTGAAATAATAAATACTAATGACTGATTGTCATATTTGTGCAGTTTTATACGTGAAACAGAACAGGTGTTAATGAGCATGCTGAAGAATATGAGTTCTTCTGGTAACTTTGTCACACTTGCTCATTTCTATTTTCATGCAAAACACAAGAGCCTATGTTAGTTTATTTATCCCCACCCCCCATCCCACCCCATCTGAAAAATGGTGTGTTATTTAATATAGCTATAATATATAATATATGTAATATATTTAATATTCTTATCAACCTCTGAATTAACCTCAAAATCAAAGATTTTGACACATGAACAGAATGTGTGACTGAGGTCCAACAGCATTAAAAATAGCAGTATTCCCTAATAAATAAGTGTACTTATAAACATATAAACCGTGAAAAAACTTAATACCTGACTAACCTAGTATCTGACTTAAATCTAAAAACCTATAAATAAAAAAAATACTGTTAAAAAGAGAGTGGGACCAGTGAGGTCAGTCAATCAGGTAGTAAGTTCATGAGACTCACATCCTCTGGGAGGAAGCTGGCTTTTAGCCTTGATGTTCTGGCTTTGATACTTTGAGACCCTTTGCCTGTTGATGAAGATGTTCTCACCAAATGGAAGACTACTGTGTGTGTGATTTATTAAGCAGACTTTTCTACCCTCTGCAGTGCCTTCCTGTCAGCAACAGAGCAATTCCTGTACCATACTGTAACACAGAAAGCGAGGATGCTCTCCACCACAGCATGTGTAGAATGCTGAGACCAGTACACCTCAATCTCCTAAGAAACTAAAGCCATTGATGGGCTTTCACTATAATGTAGGTTGTGTTAATGAACTGTGCACTCTGAGGTATTTAAAACTTAAGACCATTTCTACAGCTGCTTCGCTGAAAAAGACAGCAGGGGCAGTGCGACCTCTACTTCTAAAGTCCACAATCATCCCCATCCCAGTCTTCCCCACACTGATGCAGATTTTATTTGCTCTGCACCAATCCTCTAGTTTTTCATCTCTATTCTGTACTTGGACTTGTCATTATGGATCATTATGGATTCCCAGCCAGGCTCGATTCCCGTCTCTGTGTGCATGGAGTTTGCATGTTCTTCCTGTGCTTGGTGGGTTTCCTCCCACAGTTCAAAGACATGCAGAATAGGCTAATTGGCATTTCAAAAATTGCAGAAATAAGTGTGTGAGTGTATGTGTGTGTGTCCTGTGATGGATTGTCACCCTGTCCAGGGTGTACTCCACCTTGTGCCCTAAGCCTCCTGACGGTGTATGACTAGATCAAAGTGCTCAGGTTAACTTAAGATAAGAACATTATAATTATTTAAAGGAGAAAATCTATTTTAAAAATATAATTTTTTTATTTTGATTGGCCAAGCTCTCTCAGAGGGGAGGGATAAGAGGTACCTTGTGCTCCAACATTAATCATGGCTCTACAGCCAACCAGGGGCATCTGTGAGCTTAAAATAATTTTTTTAAGGTTGATGCTAACATTTTAATGGTTATCAATTAATTATTTTCCAACCAAGACTG
Source organism: Channallabes apus (assembly GCA_030522415.1). NCBI lineage: Eukaryota > Metazoa > Chordata > Actinopteri > Siluriformes > Clariidae > Channallabes > Channallabes apus. The sequence goes on along the minus strand of CM060115.1, from coordinate 40,978,976 downwards.
AAAATCAGCCATAACAAACTAAATTTGGGACCATCATGACAAATTTCAAGCTAAATGAAGCAAATGCACGTGCATCATGATTGTGCGATATTATAACATGTGAACCCTTGATAGGTAAAACATGATGTTTTTGAAGAAAATATTTAGAATAAATATCATCTTTGGATATGGAATATACATTCCTGACAAACCTGACATTCAAGAAGGAATAAGAAATTAAGAGCCACATAGCTCATCAAGGCACAGACAGAACAACAGAGCAATAAGTGCATGTCATCTTTATTGACCTGATTTTACAAGCATCTAATATAGATTATGTGGCCGCTGCTGTGCAAATAGACTGTACTTGATTATCAGTCATTTTAAATGAAAGATAATCAACAATAAGATGAGAAAGCAGAGTTACCAGCAAAAGCTCAGATCAAAATGAAAAGTGAAAAAAGTGACATGGATGACGGAGTATAAGTAAAAAGATGTAGTAGGGGCTATTGAGGGAAAGCACAGCAAAGAAAAAGTCTCGGGTTACTTTGCTGTAACCCTGTTCCCTGAAAAGGCGGGAACGGGATGGGAACATCTTTTCGTGTTGCCAGTTGTGAAGCATGTGTGTATCAAACACGCCAAATTTTGGCTTATATAACCTCGGTCAGGTGACGTCATCTGATGAGACACACCTGCAGGTTATAAATAGGAGTGAACCGAAAACATTCCTCAGATTGATTTTGTCTGAATGGACGTCCGTGAGTCCGGAGTAGCATGAACATCCATACTATAAAATCTAACAAATGTGTGCGGAGAGGATCAACCTGCCGCATCACACACTTGCTGCAGGGCAATACCTCTTGCTAGCACAATAGATGAGGCGATCCCGCAGGATGAATGAGCCCTAATTCCTAGAGGCGAAGTGAGCCCACGCGCCTCATAGGAGAGGGCAATAGCATCTCTCACCCAGTGTGACAGCATCTGTTGGCTGATGCGGTGGACGTAAATCTGAAGAGCACGTACTGGACACAGTAAGTGAAGTCTCTCCTGCTCCGAAGCTGTAAGGCGGAGGACAGAAGCTTCAAGAACAATAGGGTGCATGGTAGAGAATGGAACTTTCAGAAGATAGTTCGGTGAGGATGCAAAATGGCCTTGACTAGCCCAGGGGCAAAGTCTAGGCAGGATGGGAAGACAGATCTCCAATCCTCTTCAGAGAGGTAACGGCCATCAGAAAAACCATCTTAAGGGTCAGAAACCTGACAGGCGCTGACTCCAATGGTTCGAAAGGGGTTCCAATTAGACCTTCGAGCAGAATAGATAAATCCCACGAAGGGGCCGTGGCTCTAGTGGTTGGCCTCAACTGTTTAGCTCCACGAATGAAACGGGTAACTAAAGGATGATTCCCACAGGGAAACAATCAATCAGTGCGTGGCAGCCTGAAATAGCAGCTACGTGGGTCCTGAGAATACTAGGGCACAAGCCCGAGGACAACTTTTCCTGCAGAAACTCTAGCACTGAAACAATTCTGCAGTGGACTGGGTCTACCTGCTTCGTCATGCACCAACTTTCAAATACATTCCATTTGAGGGCATAAGCTCTTCTAGTGGAGGGAGCCCTAGCATTTAGAATAGTCTCAATTAAGCTGGCTGGAAGACCAGCTTGACTTAGTTGGTCCCGTTCAGGGGCTGAACGTAAAGGTTCCAAAGCTCTGGCCGGGGATGAAATATTGTCCCCTGCGCCTGAGACAGAAGATCCCTCCTCACTGGAATCACCCATGGTGAGCCGTCGAGGAGAGATACGAGATCCAAGAACCACACTCTGGTCGGCCAACAGGGCCCTATCAATAAGAGGCGCAAACGCTGTTGACGGACCCTCGCCAAGACTCCCGGGAGCAGGGCTATCGGGAAAAATGCATACAGGCGTAATCTGGGCCATGTACGGGCCAAGGCGTCCAGACCCAGTGGAGCTGGAAGAATCAGAGAGTAGTAAATGGGACATTTGCTGTTCTTGCAAGGCAAAGAGGTCCACTTCTGCTACCTGAAATCTCTCCCAGATTGACTTCGGGGTGAAGTTTCCATTCCCTGTGTGTCAGAGCATGACTGGACAGCACATCTGCTCCCACATTCATATGGCCTGGAATGTAAATCGCCCTGAGGGACAGGAACTTCTCCTGTACCCAAAGCAGAAACTGGTGCGCTAGCTTATTTAGCGGCGCGAGCGCAGTCCGCCCTGGCAATTAATATATGAGACTGCCATAGTGTTGTCTACCCGCACTAGGACATGGTAGCCTCTAACTGCTGGAGGAAGTGCTTTAGGGCCAGAAATGGAGCCATCATTTCGAGGCAATTGAAGTGCCGCGCGAGAAAATTATTTCTCCAGCTCCCTTGGGACCGCACCCCAGCCTGTGAGGGAAGCGTCTGTCGTTAGCATCTTGCGATGACAAAATGGATTTAGAGTGGGACCCAGAGTCAAAAAACGGGGTCTGAACCACATAGAAAGGGTACAAAGCCCTTGGTGCGTAACCCTATTGGGGATTGGCCCTCGAGTGAAATCCCCTGGTTCTTAGCCACAACTGAAATGCTCTCAAAAGTATCACTGTGGATGCAGCTGCCATGAGAGCTAAAGATCTCTGAAAGTGATGAATAGTCACTCTCTGATCTAGCTTGATTTCCTTGAGGGTGTTGAGAATGAATTCGACACGAGTGGGAGACAGCTGTGCCCGCCTTACGATTGAATCCCATGTGACACCCAAATATGTTGTCCTCTGAACAGGAAAGAGCACGTTTTCATGGCGTTGGGTCTCAATCCTAATAAACAAAGATGAGCTAGGACGACATCCCGATGTTGGAGCTCTAGCTACTGAGACTTGGACCAGCCAGTCATCCATGTAATTAAAAATATGCATCCATGCATTTTGTGTATGTGCGGGTGAGAGAGCTAGACCAAATAGAAGGACCCGATACTGGTAAGCTTCACCCCTGAAAGCGAACCTCAGGAACCTCCTGTGTTGTTGCAATATTTCTATGTGAAAGTATGCGTCCTTCAGATCGATTGTCACAAATCAATCGCTTGGTAGGATTTGAGGACAATCACTTTGACAGTCATCATTTTGTAGCTGTATTTATTTATTTTTAGATAGCGGTTCAGCCCGCGAAAATAAAAATTTGACGCAGCTCCCCTGTTCCTCTTGGGAACCAAGAGATACTGACTGTAGTAGCCTGGCTCTTTGTCCTTTGCGGTCTCACGGAAGTGGAGACCACGCCGTTGAAACGCGGAGGGTGATGTGAGAACTGAATCCTGTAGCCTTTTTCTACAGTCTTTAACACACAGGGAGATATGACTGGCAGTAGCTTCCACGCTGCCAGTTTCTCCGAAAGGGGCACAAGTCATAGCACTTCACCCCCACGGTCCTGGCGCATAAGCTTCAGGACTTCTTCTTGGAAAGAATACAGTGCGGTGGTCTGATATCTTTGAGACGGCTTGTGAGGGGCAGCGAGCCATACTTACGAGGGGGTGCCCGGCTGCTGACACTTTCCTTCTGCGCCTCCCGTCTGGCGAGAATCAGAACTGGTCGAGACTGGGTGGCCGACAGACTCGACTCTTGAGCACGGCGTGGGAGAAATTTCCCGAAAGTCTGTATAGCCTAGCTTCCCAAAACCTCGCCGAACAGGCCGGAAGGTGAGACTGGGGCATCAAGGAGGAATGTTCGATCCTTATCCTTGATGCCTGTCAAGTTTAATCACAGGTGCCTCTCTGTGGACACCAGGGAAGCCATAGAACGGCCGATAGCACGGGCCGTCTGCTTTTCGTTGTGGAGGTCGCTAAAAAGGGGAGAGAGCGGCATTTTGGCTCCATCTCCTGGCCACCCGACAGGAATCTGTCTCTAATTTAGAATGTTTGGGGAAGGCTTGCTCCACACGTTATGACTTCAAGCAACTCCTCATATTCTCTATCCTACTTAGAGGACCGTTCTGAGGTAGTTACTTCCATTTCTACAGAAGGAAGAGAGCTAGTCTCTTCTACACACTCACAAGAAGCACCGGAACGCGCTTATGAAGTGGAAGGAGAGACTTCCCGATCGGAAGAGAGGGCGAGAGAAGGGAGAGAGAATCCGTCTCGCGAACCTTGGCCAGATCGGCTTGTGAGCCCCAGGAGTGCAGCGCGGCTCATGGTTCTCTAAAGAACGCGAGACGTGCGCAAAGCACTTTCATGAGGAGAAGATCCCAATGTTCGCAGTCTCCGTGAAGCCCACGGAGAGCGTGCTTTTCGCCCAAACACTCAAAGCAAAAAGTGTGGAGATCGCCCTCCGAAAGGAAATTTTCGCAAGGAGGGGGACATCTCATATTAAATTCAGCCATTTTATAGGTGAGTTAACACTTTTCTTTGCTTTTACTATGCTTTTGACTTTGCATGTACACACACACGCACAATGTGGTGAAGACAAAAGATCTGAGGAATGTTTCCGGTTTACTCCTATTTATAACCTGCAGGTGTGTATCATCAGATGACGTCACCTGACCGAGGTTATATAAGCCAAAATTTGGCGTGTTTGATACAAACATGCTTCACAACCGGCAGCACGAAAAGATGTTCCCATAACGTTTTCATGCAGCATCGAGGGAACACCTGCTTCTACCAGCTGCTTCTATCCAGCATGCCTTCAACTATGTTTTTTTCTATGTTGTTTTTTATGTATTCATTTATTACATATAACATATCATATATATTTAATCAGTGAATAGATGCAAGAGTTATTTATTTATTTACTTAATTGCAAGATTTAATCAGTAGTAATGGCGTCTAGTTTGTCCATAACATAAGTGAGAAACTGAATAGTAAAAACATGCTTTCCCTTGAAAAAAGCTAATATTTAAGCTAGCAGATAGAGAATAGATGGTGTTTAATGAAGAATGTAGAAAGGAGCTTTAATAGCATACACACTAAAACTGAAACACAGACCGAGAAGTAGCTGAAGTAAAAAAGAAGAATGCAAGGTCACAGGATCCGGTTCATGTTTATAAAACACTGCATGAATCCATTCATAACAGTATTAGGACCCAGTGTTTTATTTAACTGTTCCAACATCTTGACTGTTTATATCCCATGGAGCATTTAGGTTTAGTAAAATTCTATTTCAAAACAAAGAAAGAGAAAACGTGTGCGACCTTGTCTGAGACATATGGTCATCTTTTTGACAAGGTTAAACTGAAAGCAGAGATGCAGCACTTCAATTCAATAAAATTTTATTTGTATAGCGCTTTTAACAATTGACATTGTCTCAAAACAGCTTTACACAATCAAGAGAATTATTTAAGTTTGTATGGAATGTGAATGTGTATGAATCAAATGTTCAGATAGTCCCTCGTGAGCAAGCCCGAGGGCGACAGTGGCAAGGAAAAACTCTCTGAGATGGTAATAGGAAGAAACCTTGAGAGGAACCAGACTCAACAGGGAACCCATCCTCATCTGGGTGAAACAGATAGCAGGAAATGATCTGCATTTATACAGTGTTAGGTTCAGCTATAATAGTTGATGTTAATTGATGTTATAATAGTTGATGTAAAATGGAGTCCAGTAGTTATTGGAGACTCAGGTAGACTTGTAGAAAGTCCTGAACTATCGAATTGTCAAGTCCTCAGAGAAACAGCTGACAACACCAGTCGAGGCCAGAACCATCTTCTAAGTAGATAGAATCATCCCCAGACACCAGACGCATCCCAAAGAGACACACGGGGCATCCATGCGACGAGACCTCCAACCAGAAACGGGGCACCATGATGGATCAGACAGGTCCGAAGGGCAGAGGGAGTCTGGATCACTGGCAGCTCAGGAATGACATGTGTAGCTCGACAGAGAGAGAGAGAGAGAAAGAGTGAAAGGGGGATACAGGGGGAGAGAGGAAAGAGAAAGAGGGGGAGAAAGAGAAGAAGAGGAGAGATGGCAGTTAGGTATGGTCACAGGCACATAATGTATAATGTGAATGTATATTTACTGTAGAGTGCAAGCAGGGACTCCGGCAGGACTAACTATGACAGCATAACTAAAAGGGAGAGCCAGAAGGAAACACAAACATGAGGGCTCCCTGAGATGTAAAGCAAACAATCACCTCACCGTCAACAAACCTGAGTGATCAAACGAGAGTGAGGAAGACAGCATCTAAACATACCAGTTCACCATAATACTCTACGTCCATGAGTCCCCCAGATCTGCTCCTTTACCTAAGGCAAATCTATTTATAAAAATGCTTAGCCTAGACTTAAACACTGAGACTGTGTCTGAGTCCCGAACACTATTTGGAAGACTATTCCATAATTTTGGGGCTTTGTAAGAAAAAGCTCTGCCCCCAGCTGTAGTTTTCATAATACTGACAAGCAGCCTGCATCCTTTGATCGAAGTAGGCGTGGCGGATCGTAAGACACTAGCAGTTTGCTCAGATACTGCGGCGCGAGACCATTTAATGCTTTATATGTCAAGAGTAGTATTTTGAAATGAATGCGAAATTTCACAGGGAGCCAATGTAGTGAAGATAGGTAGGGGTGATGTGCTCATATCTTCTGGTTCTAGTTCTCGCTGCTGCATTCTGGACTAGCTGAAGCTTGTTTATGCACCTAACTGAACAACCAGACAGTAAGGCATTACAATAGTCCAACCTAGAAGTGATAAAAGCATGAACTAGTTTTTCTGCATCGTTTAGCGACAATATATTTCTTATCTTGGCAATATTTCTGAGATGAAAGAATGCTATCCTGGTGATATTATTTACATGAGCTTCAAATGAAAGGCTGGAATCTATAATCACACCGAGGTCTTTTACTGTTGCACTTGATGGAACAGAAAGGCCATCTAAAGTTACGGTGTGATCTAAGATTTTACTCCTAGCTGTATGCGGTCCTGTGACTAGAACTTCTGTCTTATCCTGATTAATCAGAAGGAAATTAATTAGCATCCAATTTCTTATGGATGTAGTGATGCAGGGCTCATGCATCCTGAAAACAGTCTGACACATTTAACTTTATGAAATCTAGCAGGCTTGATGAAGTTGAAGTATACGGTTGATGTCTGAGCTATTTATGCTTGTGTGTCTGATCTGTGCCATTTCTGATGAGGTTTAAAGAGGACTAAAATTGAATGAATAAAAAGTTAAACAGAAAAACAATGAGACAGGACAGACTTACTGTACATTTAGCAATTATTTTTATTGATAAAAGGATTCTTTATTATCTTCAGCGCAGTCGTCACTTATATGACATGGTCATAGGTATATTTGCACCCAGATAGCTAGGAAAGTGTACTTCTTTTTTTAAATAATTCAGGAATATACTTCTGTTTAATTTGAAGCTTTTAGTTAAATTAATGTAACAATAAGTCCCCATTCAAACAATATGCCTACTTCCTTCCTTGTTTTTAAAACCACCACACAACCCTAATCAAAAGGTTATTACATGAGGCTTTGTGATAAATTATAAGGACGTTAATGATATATCATCATATTTTGCAGTTCAATTAATGGCTGTAACTTTTTTTCTGGTTGTGATATGGTAGGGATAATCATTAGTTTTATTAATATACTTTGTGCAAGACTTTCAAAATTCCTGGCATAAACTTGGACATAAACTCCTGTACACACTACAGTACATTTAGTAGTGAATTGACAACTGAAATTATTGCCTATATGAAGACGTACAATAAGAATTTCCTGTTGCAGGGTAAAAAGCAACATAAAAAAATTATTAAACCTGACTAGTTGTGTTCCCTTTCAAGGCTACACTTCGATGCTGCGTAAAAACGCTATGGGAATCATTTTGTCGCGTTGCCGGTCGTGAAGCATGCTGTGAAAACACGCCAAAGTTTTTGGCTATATATAGCCTCAACCAGGTGACATCATCTGATCAGATGCAGGTGGAGGCTATAATTACAGGTGAGCCGGCAACAACCTCAGATCATTTGTCTTCAGAGCCTTCTTGTGAAGCGTGTTGTGTTTAAACCAGCAAAATAAGAAGGTGTTTAACTCACCAATATGACGAGTTTAAACTAGATATCCCTCCATGTGTGATAATCCATATCGGAGTGCGATCTCTACACTGCTTCGACTTGCTTAGTGGAGATGAAAATAGCCTTAAGAAAAAAAAAGCAGTAGACGGCAGCTTCTGTCGGGTGGCCGGGGGGCGGAGCCTCAACGACGCTCCCCCCCCCCCCCCCCCCCCCCCAAAGTCGGGATTGTCGGCCACCCAGTCTCGACCGGGTCTGACTCTTGCGAGGCGTAAACACAAGGAGTGTCGTTTTTTTTTAACCCAGGCACCTCGTAAAAATTGGGGTGCGCAGCGTTTCACTATCTGCCCCAGGAGGTCAGACTTATTATAATATATTATATATTATATATATATATAAAATTAAATAAATGGGGGTGGCCCCCCAATAGGGCCACCCCCATTTATTTTATTTTATAATTTATAAAATTTATAATTTATATTTTATTGGGAGAGGCACCCAGAATTCCTTTCAAACGAATAAGTGTTCTCCCTGGCACCCCCAGGAGGTCGGTGTTCTGGCTCCGCCACCACTGGTGTTTCGGGCACCACCAGTCTCCAATAGGCTGTTAGTTCTTCGGTTTTTCCTGCCATGTTTCAGGATGCCGAACATCTAACACCCCCCCGCCCCCGTTTAACCAGCCCGCCTAAACATTTGCCCTTTTCTGAAAAACGGTCTGCGTGGAAGCTACTGCCAAGTATATCTCCTTGGGTACTAAGCACTGGAGAGAGGAACTACAGGATTCAGTTCTCACTTCACCCTCTGGGTCTCCACTTCCATGAAACCAGTTAGTTCGCATCTGCTGACAAAGCTGCCGCGAAAGGGGGCCATGGAACATGTTCCCCCACTAGACAGTGAGTCAGGCTACTTGTAAGGTTTTATAATATTGTAAGACAGTGTAATCTAATAAGAAGATTCCTGTGCCTTGAGAACAGACCCCTCACTGTGCTTCCTCATGCCTTCTGTGGTAACACCTTGTATATCCTGTATTCAGACAAGGATACATCCAAATGGCTCCTGTCTGCTAGAACCCTTTTGTTTAATCAGGAGAATGCAAATGTATCTCCTCACACCTGTCTGTCTCCGGGTCCCTCTATGACTGACATGTTAATGACTGATTCTTTTGATGTTCGGGACGTAGCAGCGTTTAAATGTGCTCTCTTTGCTGAGAATAAACAGAGATCTTCAGACATCATGCCAGCGTGTGTGTGTGTTTGTCTCTCCCGGTCGATCGGGCCCGGACCGGTAAGTGTATCAAGGTGCAGCGGACACAACAAGAAATAACTCTTATTCTCTTAGCTTAAAACTTAGCTCGGACACTTCATCTACATTTTAAACTTAACAATTTGGGGGCTCAGTCCGGTCTTCCCTCTCAGAGGAAAAAGTAAGTGTTTATTTTGCTCTTTCGGATTTTTTCCTCGGTCAGGGGAGATTTTGTTCTCGTGTGATCTGGTTAAAATAAAGTTTAATTAACGTTATGTTTTCTAAATAAATCTTGTTCACCGTAATTGATTCTAATCGTTTTGACTCAGAGGTTTTGTTTTCCGGAGCAAGTTTTTAATAGAGCTTTCGTAACGTCATGTTTAAAGAAATATCCGCTGTGTTTTAAATGTAACAGCTTGGTTGTGGTGTCCGTACCGCCGTGTTTTAGAGAATCGTTGTTTATTTTTAACTAAATTCGTTCCGCGTTTCGAGTCGCGCTTTAAACAACTCGTTAATTCATCTGGTAAACAACTGAAATGGGTATGATTGTTTAATCATTGTGCAGGTCTTTATGCCAAGCGTGCGAAATATACTGTCATTTACAACAGCTCAGTACTTAGTGAAATAGAAACGTTACAACGCTTCTCACTAACGTCATCGACTCGCGTCCACGGTTGCTATGGGATACTAGACGCGGGCGCTGACCCGCTGTCTGCGTGCATGAACTGTAGGCGCGGTATTGTGGTCAGAAGGCCGGAATGGGCAGATTTACATTTAGATGTTCAGTTGTTTTCCATGTTATTTTTCATTTAAGTCTTCATAATAACTGTTGGCTTGCTTGTAGGTAGCTTTTGTATTATTCCATGTTGATTGTTTTCCATCAGGTACTGAATGCAACATTTGGATCTATTGTAGTATTATTTAATTGTAGTGTTGTATTAATGACAGTAAGTGTGCTTGTATTGTTTTGTCGCCATGCAATGTCAATGCTGGAGCAACATATGTCTGTTAAAATTATAATCTACAAGTTTGCATATACTGCATACAAGTTAAGTGCTTAAAAAATTTTAAGTTTTACAACAACGGTCATCACCAGGGACTGTAAATGCAGAGTGTGTGGATTGTCACTTTGCCAGTTGTTTGGCTGGTTATATCTGGAGGGCTTCGCTCATTGATACTCATAACCAGTAGATGGCAGTGTTCCAGTGTGGTGCTTTGTTCCTGGTACTAACTTGGCCTAGCTAATGTTGCGCAATTTTGTCACTTGTTTGGAATGTTACAAACTGAAAATCTGGAGTGCCTGAATTTAACACATATTGAGGGAAGTTTTTGTGTGAATATGAGAGTCCAAGCAGAGAACAGTTACAGGAATTATCTGTGCCAGAATGTATAAGCAAGTACGAAAAGAAAGGTTTATAGAATTGTGGTGAAACCAGCAGTGTTGTATGGTCTGTAGACTGCTGCTGATGACAAGAAAGGAAACAGGGCTGTAGGGGTGGAGCTAAAGATGGTGCAATTTGCTTTGAGAGTGACAAGAATGGACAGGATTTGGAATGTGTATATTGGAGGAACAGTGCAAGTAGGGCAGTTTGGAAAGAAAGTTAGAGAGGCCAGATTAAGATGCTGTGGACATGTGCATAGAAGGTATAAGGACTCTATCCAGAAGTAACTGTTAGAGGTGGAGTACAGGCAGAAAAATGATTTCAACAGTTTTGTGTATATTTCAACAGTTTTTAAACAAGTTCTCCATCACACAAATAAAATATAGCCACGGAACATTTTAATTTTTTTCAGGTTCAATAGATTCTGATCGTCAATTATAAATAAATAAATAAACAAATAAACATGACAACGAATAAATACATTACACTGATAATAATAATAATAATTATAATAAATTAATACTGATAGATAAATATTTTTGTTCACCTGCTATACCTGAAATTAAAAGAAGTTGCATTTATTAGTTTCCGTTCCATTTTATAGAACAGTCAAATTATTTAAAATTCCCTTCGGTAATTTAAGGGGGCTCGTCCAATAGTAAATTGGCATATATTTGAGGTATATATAAAAAAAAAATAAATAAATAAAAAAAAAAGGAAACTTTATGCATTTTAATTAGTTTTTTGTCTCGCGTTGTGTTTGACATTACTCGCGTTGATTTATTGACTAAAATTACAGCGATTGTGGATAATTGAAAGATATAGATTAAACTAGGTGTTTAACTGAAACTGAACCGGTGTTGTTAGCATTAAGCTAAAAACATACACAGCGCTGTCGTCGCGAGTACCTACGTCATCAAACCGCGTCCCGCTAGAGGAGACGCGCTACTTCGGGTGTGTTTTAAAAAGATATACGTTCGCTAAATTCTGTTGTTTACGTAATTTACGCACTTTCAATATTGGTAATTTAGTGAGGCATTTGTAGCATGCACTTTGTGTACAAGCTGGCCCTGGCGTAGAGGCGCGTGGCTAGAAAATAAATAAATGAATTGGTTATAGCCATATTCCTTAGAGTGTTCTTTGGAACAGGGAGCGGCGTGCAGTTGCAGTTATACACGTGCATGAGTTTTATTGTCTCCCTGACGTAGAGGCGTGTGGACTCAGCCCGGCGCACCTGAGGTCCATTTTTCTGGTAGTGTTATCAGAAACAGGGTAGATTGGCCGAATGCCTTATTAATTCACTATATTGGTATTTGATAAGTGTGTGATTAATCTCCAAAGGTGTAGAGGCACGTGAGATTTGAAAGAATCCATATTCCTGGTAGTGTTATCAGGAACGCGGAGATATTACACATTTTTGATAATACACTTTTAAATTACAGTATTCTTCAGTTTTAAATATATACTTATTAATTTACTATCGTGGTATTTGATAAGTGTGTGAATAATCTCCAAAGGTGTAGAGGCACGTGAGATTTGAAAGAATCCATATTCCTGGTAGTGTTATCAGGAACGCGGAGATATTGCACATTTTTGATAATACACTTATAAATTACAGTATATACTTGAACACTCTGTTCGAACGTCACACTACCCGTAATAAAAAATTAATAAAAATTTTTTTTTTTTAAGTATATATTCTGGAATAATTCAATGAAACGAGCTTAGTGTCCATAATTAAACTAACCATCTTGAGGTGTCCGCCTAACTCTGATACACTACAATTTACTAACAATCAAAGCATGCTTATGAAATTATTACATTTGTGCACACAATGTAATGACTGCAGTAAAAAAAAAAAAAAAAAAAAAAGTAAGCAAATAGATTAATTCTTGATTGAGAAATAACCAACTATTGGCACAAGTTGGATCCCAAATTATGCAGCGTTGAGCTCCGCTGCTCCAAATTAAGCACAAGCCTCGGCTTGGGAGCTCGTGACTGAGCGACATGCACTCCTGACAAAGAACTGACTGACTTCAACTAATATTCAAACTAACACACCTGACATGACAAACAATTGTACAGATTGTATGTGACAAAGATTCATGTCTTCCATGTTGTATGTGACTGTACTTCTGTTTACCTATAACTATATTGCTTTTACAGAAAAACAGCAACGGCAAGATTAAATCATAATTTCCTCAACAGAACAAAGTACACTGGAAGGAAGCAGCCGCATAACAAATCGTGACAATGTGTGATGCCATTAAACCTCCTTCTCTTTTATTTCAGATACAGAAATTCCATTGGATCAGCTGTTGGGTGACTTTACTGTGACCAATGAAATTTATGAATGTTGTTTTATCTAACCAAAGGCTTTCTCACAGCAGCATCCGACAAGGAGGAATTCTGGAACAATTCATCAAAGATATCGCTAAATCATCCATATGTTACTCTAATCTGAGATCTGACTTATTCATATGCTGATGCGTATCTTCTGTAGTGAAGGCTTGAAGGCACGGGCCCATAATGAAGTGCTAGTAACCTCTCTTCTGGGCTCCAACTGACTCTCTACTATACGTAAAGTATCTGAGTCGAAGAAGAGATCAGCTTGGAACATGACTTGGATGTTTTGGACACAGATCCTCCTCACTTTACCCCATACACATATAGTAAACATTACTGTATTAGTCTGAAAACACATGTGGCAGAATTGTAACCATCTTATAGATTGTATTAAGTTATGATTGGCACATGTTACATCTGATATACAGGTAGATTAGTCAGACTTGAAGTCTTTTACTCTTTCCTAGTCAATTGGGGAGAGAGATGTTTGGCTTCATGGTCTGGGGAACTGGTTTTGAATGGAATCTATTGATAAGAGACCAGAAGGACTGGAGATGGCCTGCTGAATTCTTAAACGGAGGTTTGAAGTTCAGGGCTCGGTCTCTAGAGTTAAATATTACACCCACAGAGAGGAAGTTCATTATCAGTTCCTGTAGCTTAATAGCACCACAGGCGTCATGAAGACACCACAAAAGGGGGCATGTCTTCTCATTTTTTTACACAGACACAGGGTTTTGATTAGTTAAATTTTTTTTATTAGATTTTGTAAATCTCTATGTCATACTGTAGCAAATTCTGTTAGAATTTAAGGGGGCACTGTAAGGTTTTATAATATTGTAAGACAGTGTAATCTAATAAGAAGATTCCTGTGCCTTGAGAACAGACCCCTCACTGTGCTTCCTCATGCCTTCTGTGGTAACACCTTGTATATCCTGTATTCAGACAAGGATACATCCAAATGGCTCCTGTCTGCTAGAACCCTTTTGTTTAATCAGGAGAATGCAAATGTATCTCCTCACACCTGTCTGTCTCCGGGTCCCTCTATGACTGACATGTTAATGACTGATTCTTTTGATGTTCGGGACGTAGCAGCGTTTAAATGTGCTCTCTTTGCTGAGAATAAACAGAGATCTTCAGACATCATGCCAGCGTGTGTGTGTGTTTGTCTCTCCCGGTCGATCGGGCCCGGACCGGTAAGTGTATCAAGGTGCAGCGGACACAACAAGAAATAACTCTTATTCTCTTAGCTTAAAACTTAGCTCGGACACTTCATCTACATTTTAAACTTAACACTACTACAGTCAGTATTCTTGGTTCCCACGAGGAACGGGGGCTGCATCCAATTTTTCAGATTCTGCGGGCTCTCCCGCTATCTGAAAATCAATGAATACAGTTCAAACATTGACTGTCAAGGTGAGTGCTCTCAACCCTACCTAGCGATTGATTTCTGACAATCGATTTAAGGACGCTTACTTTCATACAGAAACATTGCCACAACACAGGAAGATCCTGAGGTTCACTTTCGGGGGCGAAGCTTACCAGTATCGGGTCCTTCCATTGGTCTAGCTCACCCGCACATACAAAATGCACTGATTTAGCCCTGGCTCTTACGGGAGTCCCAGGGCATCCGGTGGCTAGTGCTTCGACATCAACATGTCGTCCTAGCTCATCTCTGCTCTCAGGACTGGGACCCAACACCACGAAAGCGTGCTCTTTCCTGTTCAGTGGACAACACATTGGATGCCATATCGGATTCGGTTGTAAGTGGGCACAGCTGTCTCCCGCTCGTGTCGAACCCATTCTCAACACCCTCAAGGAAAACAAGCTAGACCAGAAAGTGACCATCACTTTCAGACATCCTAGCTCTCATGGCAGCTGTATCCACGGTGACACCTTTTGGGCCTTCTGCACATGAGAGCATTTCAAGTTGTGGCTAAGAACCAGGGGATTTCACTAGGGCCAATCCCCAATATGGGTTACGCGCCAGGTGCTTCGTACCCTTTCTACGTGGTTCAGACCCCGGTCTCTACTCTGGGTCCCACTCTAAGTTCATCTTATCGTCGCTGAGGCTAACGACAGATGCTACCCTCACAGGCTGGGGTGCAGTCTCATATGACCGTCCAGCCCAAGGGAGCTTCTCGCATGGCATATCAATTACCTCGAGATGATGGCTCTATTTCGGGCCCTAAAGCACTTCCTCCAGCAGTTGAGAGGCTGCCATGTCCTATGGCGGTGGACAACACTATGGCAGTCTCATATATTATCGCCAGGGCGGACTGTGCTCGCGCCGCTAACAGCTAGCGCACCAGGTTCCTGTCCCTCAGGGCGATTTACATTCCAGCATGGATGCGGGAGCAGTAGTAGTGTCCAGTCTATCTCTGACTCACGGGGAATGGTAACCCCACTCCGTAGTAGTCAGGGAGAGATTTTCATGTAGCAAGGCCGACCTCTTGCCTTCCAAGATATGCTTCGCCTTTTACTGCTCTTCAGATTTACGTCCACCGCATCTGCTAGTGGCGTAGGTCAGAGCAGCCTCTACATGTTTTGGATGAGAGATGCTATTGCCCTCTCCTATGAGGCGCATGGGCTCACTTCGCCTCTAGGAATCAGGGCTCTTTCAACGATGGGGATTGCCTCATCTATTGCATTAGCAAGAGGTATTCCCCTGCAGCAAGTATCTGTAAGCAGGTAAACCCAGTCCACTGCCGAATTGTTTCAGTGCTGGAGTTTCCGTCCTCGGGTCTGTGCCCTAGTACTCTCAGGACGTACGTAACTGCATCCTCTCTCAACTATCTTCCGAAAGCTCTATAACCCAACAGGCACCCTATTGCTTTTGTAGCCTTCTGTCCTCCGCGCTTACAGCTTCGGAGCAGGAGAGACTTCACTTGCTGTGTCCAGCTTGTGCTCTTCAGATCTACGTCCACCGCATCAGCTAGTGGCGTAGGTCAGAGCAGCTTCTACATGCTCTGGATGAGAGATGCTATTGCCCTCTCCTATGAGGCGCGTGGGCTCACTTCGCCTCTAGGAATCAGGGCTCACTCAACCAGGGATTGCTATTGGATAACCAGCTATTGGATTAGCAAGAGGTATTCCCCTGCAACAAGTGTGTGCCAAGCAGGTAGACCCAGTCCACTGCCGAAATGTTTCAGTGCTGGAGCTTCTGCAGGAAAAGCTTGTCCTTGGGCTTGTGCCCTAGTACCCTCAGGATGTTCTTAGCTGCATTGTTTGAAGCCTTCTGTCCTCCGCTTTTTACAGCTTCGGAGCAGGAGAAACTTCACTTACTGTCCAGTATGTGCTCTTCAGATTCACGTCCACCGCATCAGCTAGTGGCGTAAGTCAGAGCGCCACTATACTGGGTGAGAGATGCATATTGCCCTCTCCTAGGAGGCGCGTGGGTTCACTTCGCCTCTGGGAAGCAGGGCTCACCCAACCAGTGTGATCGTCCCAGTCTCACCAGCAGGAGGTATCCCCTGCAGTAATTGTGTGGTGCGAAGGGTTGGTCCTCCCCGCACACATTTCTTACATTTATAATCTGGATGTTCATGCTACTCCGGGCTCACTGCCCCCGAGTTAGCTGCCCAGGCATAGTTCTGAGACCTTCTTGGCTTTGTGCGCACACGCTACACAACCTTGGGGTCCAGACACCTGTAGTGCGGCGGCGTTTGTATTCTCGTTCCCATAGTGTTTTTACGCAGCATCGAAGTGTAGCCTTGAAAGGGAACGTCTCGGGTTACTTTGCAAATTAATCTGAGGTTGTTGCCGGCTCACCTGTAATTATAGCCTCCACCTGCATCTGATCAGATGACGTCACCTGGTCCATGCTATATATAGCCAAAAACTTTGGCGTGTTTTCACAGCATGCTTCACGACCGGCAACGCGACAAAATGGTTCCCATAGCGTTTTTACGCAGCTCGTTCCCGCCTTTCAGGGAACAGGGTTACTGCAAAGTAACCCGAGACGTTTTCTTTCTTTCCCTTTCTATGGTTATTTATGTGCTTGAAGTGTAACTCTATTTCCTAATTGTCATTATAGGCTGAGAGAACGCATGCAATTCCAGCACACCCTCATCAGCACTCTGATCAAAGCTATGTAGAGAATGGTGCCATCAGCCTCTCTTTTAGTATTTATTCCTCTTTCATTTTTTGTTTCTTTTGTCTCATTTGATCTTTTCTCAGATTTTGTAAGAAAGTGTTAGTGTTTAAAAAAAAGAGAAAGCAAGAAAAAAATATGAGATGATGTGTACTTATGCCTTTTAAAGGATTCATTTGGCCAATCAACCTTTGTCTGTCGGTTACCCACTGACTTGGATTCATTGTAATGGGATGTTTATTAGGTTAAACTGGTCTCAAGCTGGCCAAATAATACACTGTGCTTAATGAGTCTTTCTCTTTTTTTTCAAACTTTCACTCCATCTTCCAGTTCATTAACTGTGTCCCTCTTTAGTCAGTTTATGAGCTTTTTTGTGCTCCACTGGTACTGATCTGACTTGTATGAACGCGGGAAGGTTAATCTACAACTGGACCAATCAGAGTTCTTACGACATCACTGACTAATAGCAGGCTGTCCAACTCAGCAAAGCTGCCACCTTTCATAAAGCCTTGTGTAAAGGTGATATGTAAGCAGGTTTGTAGGATAACAATGCATGTTGGAAAAGAAATTAAAAGAGAAAGCTGCAGAGAGCTGCAGGATAGAGAAAAGTGGGGAAAGGATAAGAAAAGGGGGAGTGGAAGGCAGAGTGAGTGAATGTAGGGGGAAAATTCCAGTTGGGTAAACTGAAGAGTGAAGTCAAATGTCAAGCTCCAGGAGGCACAGAGGTCAGTGTTTGCATGGAAAAATCTAAAAAAAAAAAAAAACATTTGAAAAGGAGAATGAGAAGTCAAAGGGGCACTTCTGAAATAGCTTTTTTCTTTCCATAAAGAACCTCAGCAGCACTACAGTGAAATGGATAGAATGAGGAAGCATGAGCCCAAAGAATTTCAAGAATTTTAAGAGTATTTATATCTTATTGTACTATATAGTACTGTATATATATATATATATATATATATATATATATATATATATATATATATATATATATATATATATAGAGAGAGAGAGAGAGAGAGAGAGAGAGAGAGATTAGTTGTTACAGTTGTGCATATATATACAGTATATATATATATATATATATATATATATATATATACAGTACTATATAGTACAATAAGATATAAATACTCTTAAAATTCTTGAAATTCTTTGGGCTTATATATATATATATATAATGTCTGGTGTGTTCTTTGGACTTCATGGTGTTGTTGCTCCCAATATTCTCTTAGACAACCTCTGAGGCTGTCACAGAGCAGCTGTATTTGTACTGACATTAGATTACACACAGGTGCACTCTATTTAGTCATTAGCACTCATCAGGCAATGTCTATGGGCAACTGACTGCACTCAGACCAAAGGGGGCTGAATAATTACACACACCCCACTTTGCAGTTATTTATTTGTAAAAAATGTTTGGAATCATGTATGATTTTCGTTCCACTTCTCACGTGTACACCACTTTGTATTGGTCATAAATAATGGAATGGAATTGGAATAAATAAATAAATCACTAAACAAAAACAAAGAAATTTGCAAGTGAGCCCAAACTTTTGACCGGTAGTGTATATATACTCACAGTATATTAACATCAAAGGGCATCATCAAGGATCATAAGTATCATATTTCCCCCTTCTTTTTTGTATGTGTATGTATGTGTGTATTTAACTTGATATTAACTGATTACAATAAGTTGTGGGTGTGGTTGGCATGATGATTCCTTTTGCTAGAATTCCAAAAGCTTGCCTAAGACTTCAGGACTTCAGGACAAAGCATCTTTGTCAACAAACTTGCACTTTCCTCCTGTAGACATTAAGGAATCAAAAGTAATGAGCATTAACTCCAGCATAACTAAGCCATGTCACCTGTTTCTCTTTAGTACCAACATCTTTTTCTCATGGTCAATCTGTCAGATTGTACATTTATCCCAGGTGTATGCTTGGGTGACCTTGGGTGACCAGAAATTAATAAAATGCATTATTATTAATATTAATATTAATATTATTATTAATTTTGTGTGATAGAGATCAGATTGTAGTTCTTTTTGCTGTGTAGGCAGTACTGGAAGGAGGTAAGCACCATGGCATGTGTAAAATGGCTCTAATCCACCTGACTGAGCCTTGAACCTGCTGCCCACACAACTGTCTATCACGCCACCAACAGCACTTCTGCTTGAGAACTGTCACGAGCCAGCTCCTTCATACAAGCACCTCGCAACCCTAACTCCACTCCGGAGTTTGTTGCACGCCCAGCGTTCATCACGGCACACCTGGATCTGATTAAGCGTCATCCCTAGGCTTTAAAAGCAAGCCGAAGCGCACCTGTCTTTGCCGCAGTGTCTCACTCGTGTGCCTTACGTCTAGTGTGTTATTGATTTCCCGGATTTTGACTCGTTGCCGACCCAGCTCTCCCTTTGGATTTTCCTTTCGCCTTCTCCGTCCTTTACCTTGCCTGATTCTCGGACTGATTTTTGTGTATGACCCTGCCTGTATTAGGAATCTGATTCTGGACTCGCCCTTTGGATTTGTTCATTCACGTGGCTGGATCTTCTGGTTATCGACCCTTACCTGGCTAAAGACACAGATTGATCACAAGCGGACCGCATAGCGCTCGCTCGTTCCTCCCGCTACAACCGAGGATAATTCGTGCGCTTCCACTTCCGGGTTCACGGAGGATTCTCTGACGTCTTCACCCAGTCCTCTAGTTTCATCACGAGGTATTCCCCGAAGCATCCTGTGCACGCACCGACTTTCTCTCTCGCCCCGTACACACACACACACACACGCGCTCACACATACACGCGCCCCCCCTCGCGGCTGCGCACTGACTCTCTCTCGCTCACTCACTCACTCACACACACACACACACACACACACACACACACACATACATACACGCGCTGCTCCCTGCTGCGCGCCGACTCTCTCACTCACACAGACACGCACACACCCACACATACACACTCCTCCTGTCGCTGTTTATTTAACCCTTTAGTGCCCTAATAAATTCCTTTAAGAGAATCTGTGTCTGCTATTGGGTTCTTCCCTCTCCTGCCTTCCCCGCCCCTGACAGTACACTGCGGCCATGGCAGACCCAGCAGATACTTTTCCCTCCAGGTCAGGTCTTCGCACCCACCTCCAATCCAGGACAAGTAACCGATCCGAGGCTAGGCTTCGCCAGACTGTCGCCCAACAGGGAGTTCTTATTAATTCCCAGCAGCGAAGCCTTCAACAGATATCCCAAAGCTTGTCACAGCTGTCAGCCCAATTTCAGCAGGTTTGCTCAGCCCTCCCATCTACACTCACACCCCCAGCGCGGCATGAACCCCCAGCACGACATGAACCTCGCCTGCCCCATCCCCAACCCTACGGTGGAGATCCTGGCACCTGCCGGTCGTTTTTATCACAATGTTCTCTGCTATTTGAGCTCCAACACTCGGCTTTTCCTACGGAGCGCTCCAAGGTGGCATACATCATCACGCTGCTTACGGAGAGAGCCCGGGAGTGGGGAACGGCCGTCTGGGATGCTAACGACCCCTGCTGCTCCACCCTCAGCACCTTCACAGAGGAGATGAAGAGAGTATTCGACCGCTCCCACGTGGGAAGGGAGGCCGCTAGGCAGCTTTTGGAGCTCCGTCAGGGTTCCCGGTCTGCTTATGACTACGCTATTGAGTTCCGAACCATGGCAGCCACCGCTCAGTGGGACACTCAAGCGCTTTATGATACCTTCCTGAATGGGCTCTCGGAGCCGGTCAAGGACCAGCTGGTGTCTCAGCAGCTTCCTGGAGACCTGAACGGGCTGATGGATCTTGCAGGACGAGTGGATTCGCGCCTCAGGCGTAGACACCGCACCTTTAGCCAGCCCGGGCACAGGGCAGGGACCCCTTCTGCACTGACCATGCCAGCCATCGCCCCTGCTGAGCCCATGCAGGTTGGACGAACCCGGATCTCGCCAGAAGAACGTCAACGCCGGATTCAGGCGGGAGCGTGCCTCTACTGTGGCCAGGTTGGGCACTTGCGTCTGCAATGCCCGTTAAAAGCCAGGCCCCCCCAGTGAACCTAGGCACACTGGAGGGGCACACCCAAGAGCAGTTGCCTAGAGGCCGTCCAGTCCTTCCCGTCACGCTTTTCTTAGATAATCAGCCCTACGTAGCCCATGCCCTCGTCGACTCCGGCTCCGACCAGAATATGATCTGTGCCACAAAGGTCAAAGAACTAGGCATTCCCACTTGCCTCCTGAACGCCCCATTGTCCGTCAACGCGCTCGATGGTACGGCACTCCCTCCGATCACCCGACGCTCCGTTCCGGTAACCCTCAGGACCTCTGGGAATCATTCGGAGGAGATCTCCTTTCTCATCATGGATAGAGCTCAGTGCCAGTTGGTGCTTGGACGTCCATGGCTGGTCCGACACAACCCGCGTGTGGACTGGAGAAACAACACTATTCTCGAATGGAGCCCTCTCTGCCTGGCCTCTTGCCTGAAATCTGCTCTTCGTCCCACCATAGCCTCAGGTCCCCCTGAGGAGTTTCCCGATCTCTCCACGCTTCCACATGACTACGTCGACCTCAAGGCTGTGTTCAGTAAGTCTCGGGCCATCTCTCTTCCACCTCATCGTCCATACGATTGCGCCATTGACCTCCTGCCCGGCACTGCTCCACCTCGAGGTCGTCTCTTCTCACTTTCCCAGAATGAAAGGAGGGCCATGGACCAATACATTTCTGAGTCATTAGCCGCCGGCATCATTAGGCCATCCTCATCACCCGCTGGGGCTGGGTTTTTCTTTGTGGCCAAAAAAGATGGTACCCTTCGTCCTTGCATTGATTACAGGGGGCTCAATGACATCACCATAAAGAATCGGTACCCACTGCCCCTGATGTCCACAGCCTTCGACCTCCTGCAGGGGGCCCAATTCTTCACAAAATTGGACCTTCGCAGCGCCTATCACCTGGTCAGGATCAGAGAAGGGGACGAGTGGAAGACCGCCTTTAACACACCATCAGGGCATTATGAGTATCTGGTCATGCCGTTTGGGTTGGCCAACGCCCCGGCCGTGTTCCAAGCCCTAGTCAATGACGTTCTCAGGGATTTCATCAGCATCTGTGCCTTTGTATATCTAGATGATATCCTCATCTTCTCGCGTTCCTTGGAAGAACACAAGATGCACGTCCGCCAGGTACTCCAGAGGCTGCTTGAGAACCAGCTGTTCGTTAAGGCTGAAAAGTGTGAGTTCCACAGCAGCACAGTCTCTTTCCTGGGCTTCATTGTCGCCCCGTCGAGGATACAAATGGACCCCGTGAAGCTAAAGGCAGTCACTGACTGGCCTGCCCCAACGACACGCAAAGAACTTCAGCGCTTCCTGGGGTTCGCAAACTTCTACAGGCGATTCATCCGCAACTATAGTTCGGTAGCCGCCCCACTCATCTCCCTAACTTCAGCCAAGACCCCATTCATTTGGTCGGAGCAAGCGGCCAGGTCGTTTCAGGATCTGAAGAGGCGGTTCACCTCGGCTCCTATTCTACTTCAACCAGACCCATGCCTTCAGTTTGTGGTCGAAGTAGATGCCTCCGACTCGGGTATTGGAGCAGCTCTGTCCCAAAGGTCTCCCAAGGACAACAAGCTGCATCCGTGCTGCTTTCTCTCCCACCGACTTTCTCCTGTCGAGAGGAACTACAGCATTGGCGACCGGGAGCTACTGGCAGTCAAACTCGCGTTGGAAGAATGGAGGCACTGGCTAGAGGGCAGTGAAATCCCATTCCTGGTTTGGACGGATCATAGGAATTTGGAATATCTCCAGACAGCCAAGCGCCTAAACTCTCGTCAAGCAAGGTGGTCCCTGTTCTTCTCACGTTTTAATTTCTCCCTGTCCTACCGTCCGGGATCTAAGAACACAAAGCCGGATGCTCTCTCTCGCCAGTTTTCTCCAGCTAACGATCGGGCACCTGAAGCCACTGTCTTGCCCCCTCACTGCCTCGTGGGTGCGGCGCTACTAGAAATTGAATCACGGGTCAAGAACGCACTTCATCAACGACCGCACCCCTCACAAACACCAGAAGGCAGACTCTTCGTTCCGGAGGCAGAACGGCCCCACGTTCTGGAATGGGGACATAGCTCGAGACTAGCCTGCCACCCCGGCGCAACACGCACGCTGGCTCTGGTCCGACAACGGTTTTGGTGGCCCACCATGAGGGAGGACACTCGCCACTTTGTAAACGCCTGCGACACTTGCGCCAGAAGCAAAACCAGCAATAAACCCCCCGCTGGCCTCCTTAGACCTCTCCCGATTCCTCGCAGGCCCTGGTCCCACATCGCCCTTGATTTCGTCACGGGACTTCCGGACTCGGAGGGTAACATCTGTGTGCTCACGGTGGTGGATCGCTTTTCTAAGGCAGTCCACTTCATTCCACTATCTGGACTCCCTACAGCAAAGGAGACGGCCGAGCTCTTAATCATGCACGTTTTCCGGCTTCATGGACTCCCCACAGACATCACATCGGATCGAGGTTCCCAGTTCACCGCCCGGTTCTGGTCAGCCTTCTGTAAGTTAATTGGCGCTACCCCCAGCTTATCTTCCGGCTATCACCTACAGACAAACGGCCAGGCGGAGCGAGCCAACCAGGACCTAGAAACAGCCATTCGGTGCATGATCACCAAGGAACCCCATTCCTGGAACCGGATGATACCATGGATCGAATACGCCCACAACTCATTACCCACATCAGCCACGGGTCTGTCCCCCTTTCAGTGCTGCCTCGGTTATCAGCCTCCTCTGTTCCCGTCCCAGGAAGTGGAAGTGGAAGTTCCTTCAGCTCAAGCCTTTATTCGCCGGTGCCGAAGAACATGGCTGAAGGCAAGATCTAGGAATCGCCGGAGCGTTTCAATCTTCAAACAACAAGCTGACCGGCGTCGCTCCAGGGCACCGTCATACCGCGTGGGCCAAAGAGTGATGCTGTCATCCCACTACATTCCCCTTAAAACTACCTCACGCAAACTGTCTCCCCGATTCATCGGCCCATTCACCATCACCAGAATCATTAACCCCTGCACCGTCAGACTTCATCTGCCTTCCACCATGCGTCGGATAAACCCTTCCTTTCACGTATCCCAGATAAGACCCCTGGCCTCATGCCCACTGAATCCACCCTCCCGCCCGGCTCCTCCTCCCCGACTCATCGATGGTAGTGAGGCCTTCACCGTGCGCAAGCTTATGAAAGCCAGACGACGAGGCAGAGGCCTCCAGTACCTGGTGGATTGGGAGGGTTATGGCCCCGAGGAGAGGAGCTGGATTCCTTCCAGATTCATCTTGGACCAGTCCCTCATCAATGACTTCCACCGTCAACACCCCAACGCACCGGCCATTCCGCCAGGTGGCGTCCGTAGGAGGGGGGGTACTGTCACGAGCCAGCTCCTTCATACAAGCACCTCGCAACCCTAACTCCACTCCGGAGTTTGTTGCACGCCCAGCGTTCATCACGGCACACCTGGATCTGATTAAGCGTCATCCCTAGGCTTTAAAAGCAAGCCGAAGCGCACCTGTCTTTGCCGCAGTGTCTCACTCGTGTGCCTTACGTCTAGTGTGTTATTGATTTCCCGGATTTTGACTCGTTGCCGACCCAGCTCTCCCTTTGGATTTTCCTTTCGCCTTCTCCGTCTGTTACCTTGCCTGATTCTCGGACTGATTTTTGTGTATGACCCTGCCTGTATTAGGAATCTGATTCTGGACTCGCCCTTTGGATTTGTTCATTCACGTGGCTGGATCTTCTGGTTATCGACCCTTACCTGGCTAAAGACGCAGATTGATCACAAGCGGACCGCATAGCGCTCGCTCGTTCCTCCCGCTACAACCGAGGATAATTCGTGCGCTTCCACTTCCGGGTTCACGGAGGATTCTCTGACGTCTTCACCCAGTCCTCTAGTTTCATCACGAGGTATTCCCCGAAGCATCCTGTGCACGCACCGACTTTCTCTCTCGCCCCGTACACACACACACACACACACACACACACACACACGCGCTCACACATACACGCGCCCCCCCTCGCGGCTGCGCGCTGACTCTCTCTCGCTCACTCACTCACTCACACACACACACACACACACACACACACATACATACACGCGCTGCTCCCTGCTGCGCGCCGACTCTCTCACTCACACAGACACGCACACACCCACACATACACACTCCTCCTGTCGCTGTTTATTTAACCCTTTAGTGCCCTAATAAATTCCTTTAAGAGAATCTGTGTCTGCTATTGGGTTCTTCCCTCTCCTGCCTTCCCCGCCCCTGACAAGAACAAAGCCATGAACAGGAAAGAGTAAAGAATGGTAATGTTGAAACTGTTGAAACTGAAAGGGTTGTAAACCTTTTTCTCATAATCTCTTTCTGCTTCCCCCCCCCCCCCCTATCCTTAACTTACTTTTCCCTGACCTTTTCTTTTGTTTGTTTTGCATCTTATAAAGCATCCCTCAGGGCAAGAAATGTACAGGATAGATAACATTTGTATACATTAGCAGAATCTCCATTAAATGTTTTTCCCCCACAAAAATTCATGGAGTAAACTTTGCATAAGGCCATAGGACTCAATGGGGCATTAATGAAAAGAAA
Organism: Channallabes apus; assembly: GCA_030522415.1. NCBI lineage: Eukaryota > Metazoa > Chordata > Actinopteri > Siluriformes > Clariidae > Channallabes > Channallabes apus. The sequence goes on along the minus strand of CM060115.1, from coordinate 40,953,342 downwards.
GAGAATGAGATATGTAAATTGGGATTGGTTTCATTGCTGAGGAGATCTCCTAATCCTTCTCCCTTAGCGTTTATTTTTAAGCACAAATAATCAAATGTCTGGCTTTTGTATAAATCTTGAAGCGGCAAGGGAAGTTTCTCTGAATGAGAAAAACATGGTTGTGCTAGATAAATGTGATATACAGTATTTCACTAATGCTAAGCTTTATAACTACTTCCACAAAGTATGACTAATAGAGCTATTCATGTCACTCACTTGAGTGGCTGTCAAGAAAATTTTTCAAATCCTTCATCTTCTGGCTGTGTGAAATCTTCTCCTGATCACAATTTTGGGCACCATATCTGGGCATATCCTTTATGGCATTGCCCTTGGTAGAGCATGAAGGCAGGGCCGGAGGTCATGGATGGACTCTGCTGTGCTTGCTGGATGAACGTTGCTGGTTGACTGCACTTAATGTATGAGTTTGGAATTCATATCAACTGGTGGGTTTTGTGACTGATCTTCACTTACAGTTGAAAAGTGCTGAATCTTCTTTACAAATTTTGCGGACTACTTGCTAAAAATAACAAAATATTCATCTATGATTGATTAGAAAACAGTTAATTGTTTAATTACGTAATTATGATTTCAAACCACAAAACAAGCTCAAAGTAAAATTTAAATAAACTGTAAACTGACTGATGTGTCAGTTTACCACATTGTCAGCTTCAATAAAATGTTAATAATAAAAAAGAAGAAAGATCAAAATTAAGAATGAATGTCAAGCAGAGTAGGAGGAATCTGCCATCACTTTAGTGTGCATTCCAGCCATGCATCCCTTTTTCCTGGAACAGACTCAGGATCTACTGCAAACCTGACTGGGACAAAGCAGTTACTGATGGTGTGAGACCAGCTACGCTGTTGAAGGATCAGTTGTGATTCAGAAGATGTTGATTACTTTTCTGGAATAGCAGCTCAATTGGAAATTCAAGCTACAAAGTTTATGCGTGCATTATAAATTATCTTTTCTTACACAGCAAGATGCAAACCGACATGCCACATAAATACAAAATTATAATTATTGAAATGGTGAAGTTTTTGTTTAAGGAAGGAGTTTCCATTGTCAACATCCTGTGACGATCAGAGGTAAAGCTGTTATTAATTTTCCAATGAAGCAAAGTGATTGTTATTTTGCTAGTTAACATGAATAGCTGAATGTAAACAGTTGCTGAGAAAATTTCTTTTATTTAAAATTTTTTTAAAGAAGCAAGAACATTAGAAAGCATTTAGTGCATGGATTCTTTATGTCACAATGAAGCATATATGAATTGTAAAAGACAAAGCTTTTCGGGGTTGTATGTCATGTCTTGTCTTAAACGACTATGGTAATTGAAATGAGTTACTCTACTCATTTATTAATCTACTACTGAGTTTGAGTTACTGATAAAATCTTTTGCAAGTCTTCTGCAAACTTATGTAGCTTGTCCTACATTATTTTTAAACCAGTTCTCAAATAAGAATGTCAATTTAATCAAAAGGAAAAAACACAAATCCTTTTTAAATATGCCTAAAAAAAAAGGCTCTTTCTCTAAAGGAAAAATAACATATTCTGTACAGTACACAGCCGTCCAAATAATTTAAATCATGGTAATAAGTCCACTACCCTAAGGTGTATAGGCATTGGATAAATCCATTATGTTTCTGCTTATCCTCTTCCAAGTGACCTCTCAACACTCTGTTACTAATCACAGCTGGTGTTGTGGAGAGAGCATATTATTCAATTTGGTCCTCTGTGTGTTTGTTTCCATGAATTGAGCATTTTGTCTCTGGTGGTAAGGTTCATATCTTTGTCCTTGCAATCCCCACTCATGGCTTTGCCAAACCCAGTTATGTTCCTGGTGGGAGAGGATATGAGAGAAAACATTAATTAAAATATTTCCTTTTTTACCTATGGTCTGGGCTTCATAACAAGAGGTACATCCCTGGCCCATGTACTTAGCACAGGAGAAAAGACCACTGGAGACTCACAGTGAGAAAGACAAAAAGAGAGGCAGGGAGGGTATGTTTGGGGGGGGTGTAACAAAGCAGAAAATGAAGAGAGACATAAAAGAGAAGAAGGAGCTGAAGGAGGTCAGACCCATCACATGCTTAGTGCTGCCTTCAAAGATCGCTGGGACAGGTGGCAGCTCCAGACAATCTCACTCCGCAGAGCAGCAGCCTCTCAGGAGGAGATAAGGGATCCCTTCGTCCACCCCCTTCCCCAGCCATGCTGTGTCTCCTTTGTCTCTCCTGCTCAGTGCTGTGCTGTACTGACTCCTTTGAAGTGTGTGGAGTGAGAGCTTGGCTGATGTTGAGACTCATGCAAGAGTTCAATGTTCTGAGCTCTCTGAGGTATCTACTGCTCTCTGCTCTCATTAAGGCAGTGGGACTGGATTAATCAGCTTTAAGCTACACACACACGAATGCATGAGAACACACAACACACACACACACGCACACATACACACACCTTCTGAGCACACATTAACTCATAATCCAGAAACATAGACACCTGTCTGTGCAAATCACACATGGGCCCAAGAGGGAAAAAAAGAAAATTGGCATGGGAGATTTTTTTCTCTTTTGTATGCCTCAGATTAAACTGGTTGCTATCTGTTGCTTCGTTGTTCACTACTCCATTCATAATTGGTTTAGCACTTGTTTCTCCCTCTAGAAGCCTCGGTTCTCTGATTGTACCCAGCTATGTCTGCTTGTAAGCATGTCAGAGCGTGTTTAGGAATTTGTTTGGTGGGACAGTGGATATTGATAATTTGTGCTTGGTTGAGAGAAGAAAAAATGAAGATGTGTGAAAGAGGGAACAGTAAAAACAAAAAAGAACCACACTGTGATACTTTTTTGCTTGCAATCAGTTTTGTTAGGTATACTAATGACATTTTTTGTGAATGAAGGCATAAAACTGTTTGATCTTCACAGGAGACTCTTAGTCTGCAGTAAAACATTTAATTAAACACTTGCTCCAAGTGATTTTAAAAAGTTTGGAACATTAAAGGAGGCCCTGGGTGGCCAGAGTTTGAAACATGAAGCAAGCCATCCGATCATGGCTCCAGCATACAGTGGAACCTTGGATTACGAGCATAATTTGTTCCAGAAGCAGGCTCGTATTTTAAGACACACGCCAAATTGAAATAATGAAAACTCTAATTATTCATTCCACAGCCCAAAAAATAAATACATAAAAATAATTAACACAAACTATGAAGTAAAAATAAAACAAATTAATCTGCACTTTACCTTTAAAAAAAAGTAAAAATAAATCCCGACAGATAAGTGTTTCCATCTGTGCGCGCAGGTGCTGTGTACAATGTGTGTGTGTGTGTGTGTGTGTGAGAATCTAAAGTAAGCTCCCCTCTCCACCTTCTCGTCTTACACATCCTTCCTCCACTCTTTTTACACACGCGCGCACACAACGGAAACACTGTTTTACCTGAAAAATAAACAAGAAATCTCTTTAATGACACTCGATTGAGCGACATACTAACAGAATCACTACTGTGAAGTAAAAATAAAACACATTAACCTGCACTTTACCGTTGAAGAGAATCGCGACAGTGTTTTTGTGTAGAGCAGAGAGACAGCGTGTGTGTGTCTGTGTGTGTCTGTGAAGGCGAGAGTAGGAGGGGCATGTGTGTGTATGTGTGTGTGCCACGGTGGCCAATAGAGCGTGCGCCCAGAGACACAAAGAGCAGGCTGATACAGAGAGAGAAATTTTTAACCTCTCTAATGAAACTTGCTTTTGTCTTATACGCACAAGCTTACGGACACAAAATAAAATATGTTTTACGTACACACGTGGTCATAGTGTTGTAGTAAACAGTACACACACGCACGGATGTTGATTATACCAGCAAGAGTCCACCAGTGGGGTGCACTAAGACCCATCAGGGGAGACGCTTACCCACAATTCCGCAGCGCAAGAGAGAGAAAAACCGTTGGCTCTGTTGTGATCACATGACACTCACCGTCAAAAAAAGAAGCGCATGCGTGATACATGATACTCGGTACTCGTAAACCAAGTCTTGTTCGTTTTCCAAGTCAAAATAAATAAATAAATAATAAATACTCTCATAACAGTGTTCTGTTATTTGGGACAATTAAAAGTCCTAGTTTGTTATGAATGCACCTTGTATATACACTGCGTTCCAAATTATTACGCAAATGATATCTTTCTCTGATTTTCATAATTAGTAAATGCAAATGACAGTCAGTATAATTTTCTAGGCATCAACTATTAGGGTATAATTAGAATTTAATTGAACAAACCTCCTAATGATGATAATATTTATTTTAAAAATAAAAAACTGAAAATGCATTGTTCCAAATTATTATGCATAACAGAGTTAAAACATTTTATTGGTTGTAAAGAACTGAAAATAGGCTTTTGTTGAATTTGCAGCATTATGAGGTCATATTTAAAGAAATCAAAAAAACTATTTCAATCAAAAACATCCTAACAGGGCATGTTACATCTTAACATATGACCCCTTCTTTTATATCACTTTCACAATTCTTGCATCCATTGAACTTGTGAGTTTTTGGACAGTTTCTGCTTGAATTTCTTTGCGGGATGTCAGAATAGCCTCCCAGAGCTGCTGTTTTGAATCAAACTGCCTCCCATCCTCATAGGGTCTCAATGGGGTTAAGGTCAGGGGAGGATGGTGGCCACACCATGAGTTTCTCATCTTTTATGCCCATAGCAGCCAATGACACAGAGGTATTCTTTGCAGCATGAGATGGTGTATTGTCGTGCATGAAGATGATTTTGCTATGGAAGCCACGGTTCTTCTTTTTGTACCATGGAAGAAAGTGGTCAGTCAATATACTTTGCAGAGGTCATTTTCACATCTTCAGGGACCCTACAGGGGCCTACTAGCTCTCTCCCCATGATTCTGGCCTAAAACATGACTCCGGCACCTCCTTGTTGACATTGCAGCCTTGTTGGGACATGGTGGCCATCCACCAACCATCCACTACTCCATTCATCTGGACCATCCAGGCTTGCAGGAGACTCATCAGTAAACAAGACTGTTTAAAACTTGTCTTCATGTATGCCCGGGCCCACTGCATCCGTTTCTGCTTGTGAGCATTGATTAGGGGCCGAATAGTAGGTTTATTCACAACTGCAAGCCTTTAAAGGATCCTACACCTTGAGTTTCGCGGGACTCCAGAGGCACCAGCAGCTTCAAATACGTGTTTGCTGCTTTGTAATGACATTTCAGCAGCTGCTCTCTTAATCCTATGAATTTGCAGAAACCTTCATTCTGCCTTTATCTGCACAAACCTGTCTGTGCGCTGAATCAGCCACAAATGTCTTCACAGTACGATGATCACTCTTAAGTTTTCATGAAATATCTAATGTTTTTATACCTTGTCCAAGGCATTGCAATATTTGACGTTTTTCGGCAGCAGAAAGATCCTTTTTCTTTCCCATATTGCTTGAAACCTGTGGACTGCTTAATAATGTCGAGCAACCTTCTTCAGTACTTTTCCCTTAAATGGGCTCATCTGTCAAACTAATTATAAAACGTGTCTGAGATTCATTTCAATGATCCAAAGAGCCCTGAGACACAATACCATCCATGAGTTTAATTTAAAAACTAAACATTTAATGTTCATGACACTTACATCCAATTTGCGCAATAATTTGGAACGCGGTGTACACAACAAATCTATCATGTCAATATGGACCAAAATGTCTAAGGCTGTTTTTACCGCCTTAATGAATCTATGCCATAAACAGTTAAGGCAGTCCTGAAAATCCCATATTAATCTCCTGTTATACTGAACTTCAAGCCTCCTACACAAAGCATGACTTTCAAACCCTGCTTTCCGTTATCACCGAAATGAGGATGGGTTCCCTGTTGAGTCTGATTCCTCCTAGGATACTGAGGTTTCTTCCTATTGCCATCTCAGGGAGTTTTTCCTTGGGACTGTCGCCGTCGCCCTTGGGCTTACTCATCAGGGACAATCTGATCATGATTTTTGATTTGATTTATACACATTCCCATTTTATACAAACTTCCATAATTCTTATGATTGTGTAAAGCTGCTTTGCGACAATGAAAATTGTTAAAAGCATTATACAAATAAAATTTAAATTAACTGAAAGCAAAAGGGGATCCAGCACGGTACTTGCAATGTGTACTGTAACTAATGAAGTGCCAGTAAAATAATTACATTTCTTTTTTTTTTTGTATAGGGCTTTTAACAATTTTAATTGTCGCAAAGCAGCATAACACAATCAAAATAAAATTATGGCCATTTGTATGAAATGTGAAAAATATGTCCAAATCAAATCAAAATGATGAGCAAGCTGAAGGCGACAGTGGCAAGGAAAAACTGTCTTAGATGGCAATAAGAAGAAACCTTGAGAGGAACCAGTCTCAA